>JACEFO010000121.1:1200000-2400000 GCA_015342445.1 Digitaria exilis
CAATCATTGTGCCCTCACACATTGATGACATCATAACAGCAAATTACGCATGAACCGTGGGCGTTCATCGTAGCGTCCGTGGAAACATATGATGGTGTGAGGCACGTAACATATCACAAATGGTAACCCACCATTCGGATGATGATAGAAGAAATTTCAAATCAAAGAAACAGATAAAATAAGAAGGTAAAACAAATATGGTATCCCTTGGACTATGGATCACTTAACGCTAGGTCCATCAGTCTCCCCATTGCGCTAGTTGTTGGAGCCGATGACCTTTCGTGGCTTGTTGTTGGGCTTGGATCCAAGCCCTCCTCCGGCAAGGCTGATGAGAAGGGTCGTGTCAATTGCATGAGCAACGGCGCTCAGCTGCACGATGATGCAGACGAGGACCAGGAGCAGGATGGAAGTGTTCTTCCTCGCAGCCATGGCAGCAGCAACCAATGCAGATCAAACTTTATCAGTTTTAGAATATGACTTTTGGAGTTTAGAGTTGCTGCTAGCTTGTGTGGAGGGCTGTACTTTGCTACAATGCATTTATAGCTCACGAAGGTGGTGTCAAAGGAGAAACAATGATTATGTATGCATCGCATGGATGCATTGTTAATTAGCTACCAACAGGTAGTTGATGATATTGGTTGACTTGAAGAATATCACCTGAGGTTATGAGCCTTGCTACGCAACATCCTTGAAAGTTTATTAATCATTTGTGTCGACGAGTACAAAAAGATAACTAATCGCATAAGTATATATGTGAGTGGATATCCTCTCACTTACTCATTACCTCCTCTTGGAAAACAAACTTAATGTACTTGATCTAGGAGCATCAAGCAATAAATACTATATGATTTCCGTAAACGCATAATAGGACATCATTGCTATATTTTTTTCAAGTAAACGGCTGCAGTGCTTCCATCGATATCATTTATGAATCCAAAGCTATATATTTGATTACATAAAATAACCTATCTAGATACAATGGGAAAGCAAGATGGGTGATAAAACTACAAAGATATTATTGGGCCAGAGCATGCTTCTCAGCTAGCTCATGATCCTAGCTAAACAAGAGTCGCAAATTAGATATGGTGCTGAACATACGAAGATTGTGTGTTCTTCTCGCATGGATACATTGTCAAGAAGATCGTATAGACTCTGAGTCTTGTTTGCCATGAGCGTTCATTCAATTTAGAATTTCAGATCACGTAAGTGCCCAACGGGGTTGTGCAGCAATTTGTGAGGGCACTTACGCTAGCCGATAAATAAATTTCGATGCTCACCCTTTAGTCCCGGTTATTTGTCGACCCGAGGCAAAAAAGGGTATAGTCCTGGGTCCAAAAATAACCGGGACCATAGGGTTTGGATGAAAAAAAAATTTGGTCCCGGTTCATGGTCTGAACTGGTACAAAAGCCCTGAGTTGTGCCGGTTGGTGGTTTCAATCGAGACATAAGGATCTCATGGGTTAGTTGAAAACGATAACATCTTTGACTCATTCATATGTGTTCTGTTGGTGGGATGGTATGGGAAGCTACATGCCAGGTCGGAGGTTGCGAGTTCAAACCCGAGGTACCACGCGTGTAAAAATCGTCTGAATTGCGACTCCCTGCATTCGTAGGTGTTTTTTCAGAGTTTAGATGCTAGGAGCGTCCTACCTAATGATTAAGCGCCACATAGCAATCCCATTCACCTAAAAATCACACTGGGTCAAACTCAATCATGAAGTCCTGCACCTCATTCAATCCAAACCCACTTGAAGAAATCTTGCATGGCCATCGCTCCAAACCGACCATGTTCTTGCTCTCCCGAGGACTCCAAGAGGAGACAAGTATGAATCATAACACATACATTGTGCATCATTTGGAATATCGTAAAATCATGGAACGGTCCTTAAAAAACCATTTTGAAGCCTATCAGATTACAAGAAGAAGAAGAAAAGGTGCTTAATAAGATAATTTCCATGCCATATTATTCTTTCGAGATTTTGAAGACCGGTGTAGCGCTATGATATTGGTTATGGATGTATTATTTGCTCATAACCCTGTCTACTCCCTAATCCCCGCCAGTTTAAAATTTTAAGAAAATGATGATATTATAAATTTAGTGTTGGACAAAAAAATCAAAATTATGACTCACTAAGTTCATACCTTGTAATTTTTTATGTGCTTGATGGCGTAAATGCACTTAGACCTCATTCAAAACATTAAAATTCCCAAACAGACGGAAGCACTATCCTTTTTTATTGATCTTGGGACAAGTTATTAACAACCCTTGTATTCATGCTTATCTCAAATATTTTCCATTATGATTTCTTAAAAGGAACACTTATACAACCATATAATTGTTGTATCAGTATATACAATAGGCTTACTTATCTATGTGCCTTTGGAATGTAAAGAAAATGTTGCCATGACATGATGTTTCCCCTTAGGTCGTTGGAGGATTATCATAACGATTAATTGCATTTAGAGAATTAACTTAATGTAATACATGTGCCCCATGATTAAACAACACATTTGTAGAACAACATTTATTCCTGGTACCCGTACACATGCACAAGGTGGATACAACATACAATCATTGTGTTCCCACACATTGATGACATCATAACAGCAAATTACGCAGAACCGTGGGCGTTCATCGTAGCGTGCGTGGAAACATATGATGGTGTGAGGGCACGTAACATATCACAAATGGTAACCCACCATTCGGATGATGATAGAAGAAATTTCAAATCAAAGAAGCAGATAAAATAAGAAGATAAAACAAATATGGTATCACTCGGACCATGGATCACTTAACGCTAGGTCCATCAGTCTCCCCATTGCGCTAGTTGTTGGAGCCGATGACCTTTCGTGGCTTGTTGTTGGGCTTGGATCCAAGCCCTCCTCCGGCAAGGCTGATGAGAAGGGTCGTGTCAATTGCATGAGCAACGGCGCTCAGCTGCACGATGATGCAGACGAGGACCAGGAGCAGGATGGAAGTGTTCTTCCTCGCAGCCATGGCAGCAGCAACCATTGCAGATCAAACTTTATCAGTTTTAGAATATGACTTTTGGAGTTTAGAGTTGCTGCTAGCTTGTGTGGAGGGCTGTACTTTGCTACAATGCATATATAGCTCACGAAGGTGGTGTCAAAGGAGAAAAATGATTATGTATGCATGGCATGAATGCATTGTTAATTAGCTACCAACAGGTAGTTGATGATATTGGTTGACTTGAAGAATATCACCTGAGGTTATGAGCCTTGCTACGCAACATCCTCGAAAGTTTATTAATCATTTGTGTCGACGAGTACAAAAAGATAACTAATCGCATAAGTATATATGTGAGTGGATATTCTCTCAGTTACTCATTACCTCCTCTTGGAAAACAAACTTAATGTACTTGATCTAGGAGCATAGATAAATACTATATTGTCCAATCATCAAGCAATAAATACTATATGATTTCCGTAAACGCATAATAGGACATCATTGCTATATTTTTTTCAAGTAAACGGCTGCAGTGCTTCCATCGATATCATTTATGAATCCAAAGCTATATATTTGATTACATAAAATAACCTATCTAGATACAATGGGAAAGCAAGATGGGTGATAAAACTACAAAGATATTATTGGGCCAGAGCATGCTTCTCAGCTAGCTCATGATCCTAGCTAAACAAGAGTCGCAAATTAGATATGGTGCTGAACATACGAAGATTGTGTGTTCTTCTCGCATGGATACATTGTCAAGAAGATCGTATAGACTCTGAGTCTTGTTTGCCATGAGCGTTCATTCAATTTAGAATTTCAGATCACGTAACTGCCCAACGGGGTTGTGCAGCAATTTGTGAGGGCACTTACGCTAGCCGATAAATAAATTTCGATGCTCACCCTTTAGTCCCGGTTATTTGTCGACCCGAGGCAAAAAAGGGTATAGTCCTGGGTCCAAAAATAACCAGGACCATAGGGTTTGGATGAAAAAAAAATTTGGTCCCGGTTCATGGTCTGAACTGGTACAAAAGCCCTGAGTTGTGCCGGTTGGTGGTTTCAATCGAGACATAAGGATCTCATGGGTTAGTTGAAAACGATAACATCTTTGACTCATTCATATGTGTTCTGTTGGTGGGATGGTATGGGAAGCTACATGCCAGGTCGGAGGTTGCGAGTTCAAACCCGAGGTACCTTGCGTGTAAAAATCGTCTGAATTGCGACTCCCTGCATTCGTAGGTATTTTTGCAGAGTTTAGATGCTAGGAGCGTCCTACCTAATGATTAAGCGCCACATAATAATCCCATTCACCTAAAAATCACACTGGGTCAAACTCAATCATGAAGTCCTGCACCTCATTCAATCCAAACCCACTTGAAGAAATCTTGCATGGCCATCGCTCCAAACCGACCATGTTCTTGCTCTCCCGAGGACTCCAAGAGGAGACAAGCATGAATCATAACACATACATTGTGCATCATTTGGAGTATCGTAAATCATGGAACGGTCCTGAAAAAACCGTTTTGAAGCCTATCACATTACAAGAAGAAGAAGAAAAGGTGCTTAATCAGATAATTTCCATGCCATATTATTCTTTCGAGATTTTGAAGACCGGTGTAGCGCTATGATATTGGTTATAGATGTATTATTTGCTCATAAACTTGTCTACTCCCTAATCCCCGCCAGTTAAAATTTTAAGAAAATGATGATATTATAAATTTAGTGTTGGACAAAAAAATCAAAATTATGACTCACTAAGTTCATACCTTGTAATTTTTTATGTGCTTGATGGCGTAAATGCACTTAGACCTCATTGAAAACATAAAAATTCCCAAACAGACGGAAGCACTATCCTTTTTTATTGATCTTGGGACAAGTTATTAACAAACCTTGTATTCATGCTTATCTCAAATATTTTCCATTATGATTTCTTAAAAGGAACACTTATACAACCATAAAATTGTTGTATCAGTATATACAATAGGCTTACTTATCTATGTGCCTTTGGAATGTAAAGAAAATGTTGCCATGACATGATGTTTCCCCTTAGGTCGTTGGAGGATTATCATAACGATTAATTGCATTTAGAGAATTAACTTAATGTAATACATATGCCCCATGATTAAACAACACATTTGTAGAACAACATTTATTCATGGTACCCGTACACATGCACAAGGTGGATACAACATACAATCATTGTGTTCCCACACATTGATGACATCATAACAGCAAATTACGCACGAACCGTGGGCGCTCATCGTAGCGTGCGTGGAAACATATGATGGTGTGAGGGCACGTAACATATCACAAATGGTAACCCACCATTCGGATAATGATAGAAGAAATTTCAAATCAAAGAAGCAGATAAAATAAGAAGATAAAACAAATATGGTATCACTCGGACCATGGATCACTTAACGCTAGGTCCATCAGTCTCCCCATTGCGCTAGTTGTTGGAGCCGATGACCTTTCGTGGCTTGTTGTTGGGCTTGGATCCAAGCCCTCCTCCGGCAAGGCTGATGAGAAGGGTCGTGTCAATTGCATGAGCAACGGCGCTCAGCTGCACGATGATGCAGACGAGGACCAGGAGCAGGATGGAAGTGTTCTTCCTCGCAGCCATGGCAGCAGCAACCATTGCAGATCAAACTTTATCAGTTTTAGAATATGACTTTTGGAGTTTAGAGTTGCTGCTAGCTTGTGTGGAGGGCTGTACTTTGCTACAATGCATATATAGCTCAAGAAGGTGGTGTCAAAGGAGAAAAATGATTATGTATGCATGGCATGAATGCATTGTTAATTAGCTACCAACAGGTAGTTGATGATATTGGTTGACTTGAAGAATATCACCTGAGGTTATGAGCCTTGCTACGCAACATCCTTGAAATTTTATTAATCATTTGTGTCGACGAGTACATAAAGATAACTAATCCCATAAGTATATATGTGAGTGGATATCCTCTCACTTACTCATTACCTCCTCTTGCAAAACAAACTTAATGTACTTGATCTAGGAGCATAGATAAATACTATATTGTCCAATCATCTAGCAATAAATACTATATGATTTCCGTAAACGCATGATAGGACATCATTGCTATATTTTTTTCAAGTAAACGGCTGCAGTGCTTCCATCGATATGATTTATGAATCCAAAGCTATATATTTGATTACATAAAATAACCTATCTAGATACAATGGGAAAGCAAGATGGGTGATAAAACTACAAAGATATTATTGGGCCAGAGCATGCTTCTCAGCTAGCTCATGATCCTAGCTAAACAAGAGTCGCAAATTAGATATGGTGCTGAACATACGAAGATTGTGTGTTCTTCTCGCAAGGATACATTGTCAAGAAGATCGTATAGACTCTGAGTCTTGTTTGCCATGAGCGTTCATTCAATTTAGAATTTGAGATCACGTAACTGCCCAACGGGGTTGTGCAGCAATTTGTGAGGGCACTTACGCTAGCCGATAAATAAATTCCGATGCTCACCCTTTAGTCCCGGTTATTTGTCGACCCGAGGCAAAAAAGGGTATAGTCCTGGGTCCAAAAATAACCAGGACCATAGGGTTTGGATGAAAAAAAAATTTGGTCCCGGTTCATGGTCTGAACTGGTACAAAAGCCCTGAGTTGTGCCGGTTGGTGGTTTCAATCGAGACATAAGGATCTCATGGGTTAGTTGAAAACGATAACATCTTTGACTCATTCATATGTGTTCTGTTGGTGGGATGGTATGGGAAACTACATGCCAGGTCGGAGGTTGCGAGTTCAAACCCGAGGTACCTTGCGTGTAAAAATCGTCTGAATTGCGACTCCCTGCATTCGTAGGTATTTTTGCAGAGTTTAGATGCTAGGAGCGTCCTACCTAATGATTAAGCGCCACATAGTAATCCCATTCACCTAAAAATCACACTGGGTCAAACTCAATCATGAAGTCCTGCACCTCATTCAATCCAAACCCACTTGAAGAAATCTTGCATGGCCATCGCTCCAAACCGACCATGTTCTTGCTCTCCCGAGGACTCCAAGAGGAGACAAGCATGAATCATAACACATACATTGTGCATCATTTGGAGTATCGTAAATCATGGAACGGTCCTGAAAAAACCGTTTTGAAGCCTATCAGATTACAAGAAGAAGAAGAAAAGGTGCTTAATCAGATAATTTCCATGCCATATTATTCTTTCGAGATTTTGAAGACCGGTGTAGCGCTATGATATTGGTTATAGATGTATTATTTGCTCATAAACTTGTCTACTCCCTAATCCCCGCCAGTTAAAATTTTAAGAAAATGATGATATTATAAATTTAGTGTTGGACAAAAAAATCAAAAGTATGACTCACTAAGTTCATACCTTGTAATGTTTTATGTGCTTGATGGCGTAAATGCACTTAGACCTCATTCAAAACATAAAAATTCCCAAACAGACGGAAGCACTATCCTTTTTTATTGATCTTGGGACAAGTTATTAACAACCCTTGTATTCATGCTTATCTCAAATATTTTCCATTATGATTTCTTAAAAGGAACACTTATACAACCATATAATTGTTGTATCAGTATATACAATAGGCTTACTTATCTATGTGCCTTTGGAATGTAAAGAAAATGTTGCCATGACATGATGTTTCCCCTTAGGTCGTTGGAGGATTATCATAACGATTAATTGCATTTAGAGAATTAACTTAATGTAATACATGTGCCCCATGATTAAACAACACATTTGTAGAACAACATTTATTCCTGGTACCCGTACACATGCACAAGGTGGATACAACATACAATCATTGTGTTCCCACACATTGATGACATCATAACAGCAAATTACGCAGGAACCGTGGGCGTTCATCGTAGCGTGCGTGGAAACATATGATGGTGTGAGGGCACGTAACATATCACAAATGGTAACCCACCTTTCGGATGATGATAGAAGAAATTTCAAATCAAAGAAGCAGATAAAATAAGAAGATAAAACAAATATGGTATCACTCGGACCATGGATCACTTAACGCTAGGTCCATCAGTCTCCCCATTGCGCTAGTTGTTGGAGCCGATGACCTTTCGTGGCTTGTTGTTGGGCTTGGATCCAAGCCCTCCTCCGGCAAGGCTGATGAGAAGGGTCGTGTCAATTGCATGAGCAACGGCGCTCAGCTGCACGATGATGCAGACGAGGACCAGGAGCAGGATGGAAGTGTTCTTCCTCGCAGCCATGGCAGCAGCAACCATTGCAGATCAAACTTTATCAGTTTTAGAATATGACTTTTGGAGTTTGGAGTTGCTGCTAGCTTGTGTGGAGGGCTGTACTTTGCTACAATGCATATATAGCTCACGAAGGTGGTGTCAAAGGAGAAAAATGATTATGTATGCATGGCATGAATGCATTGTTAATTAGCTACCAACAGGTAGTTGATGATATTGGTTGACTTGAAGAATATCACCTGAGGTTATGAGCCTTGCTACGCAACATCCTTGAAAGTTTATTAATCATTTGTGTCGACGAGTACAAAAAGATAACTAATCGCATAAGTATATATGTGAGTGGATATCCTCTCACTTACTCATTACCTCCTCTTGGAAAACAAACTTAATGTACTTGATTTAGGAGCATAGATAAATACTATATTGTCCAATCATCAAGCAATAAATACTATATGATTTCCGTAAACGCATAATAGGACATCATTGCTATATTTTTTTCAAGTAAACGGCTGCAGTGCTTCCATCGATATCATTTATGAATCCAAAGATATATATTTGATTACATAAAATAACCTATCTAGATACAATGGGAAAGCAAGATGGGTGATAAAACTACAAAGATATTATTGGGCCAGAGCATGCTTCTCAGCTAGCTCATGATCCTAGCTAAACAAGAGTCGCGAATTAGATATGGTGCTGAACATACGAAGATTGTGTGTTCTTCTCGCATGGATACATTGTCAAGAAGATCGTATAGACTCTGAGTCTTGTTTGCCATGAGCGTTCATTCAATTTAGAATTTCAGATCACGTAAGTGCCTAACGGGGTTGTGCAGCAATTTGTGAGGGCACTTACGCTAGCCGATAAATAAATTTCGATGCTCACCCTTTAGTCCCGGTTATTTGTCGACCCGAGGCAAAAAAGGGTATAGTCCTGGGTCCAAAAATAACCGGGACCATAGGGTTTGGATGAAAAAAAAATTTCGTCCCGGTTCATGGTCTGAACTGGTACAAAAGCCCTGAGTTGTGCCGGTTGGTGGTTTCAATCGAGACATAAGGATCTCATGGGTTAGTTGAAAACGATAACATCTTTGGCTCATTCATATGTGTTCTGTTGGTGGGATGGTATGGGAAGCTACATGCCAGGTCGGAGGTTGCGAGTTCAAACCCGAGGTACCTTGCGTGTAAAAATCGTCTGAATTGCGACTCCCTGCATTCGTAGGTATTTTTGCAGAGTTTAGATGCTAGGAGCGTCCTACCTAATGATTAAGCGCCACATAGTAATCCCATTCACCTAAAAATCACACTGGGTCAAACTCAATCATGAAGTCCTGCACCTCATTCAATCCAAACCCACTTGAAGAAATCTTGCATGGCCATCGCTCCAAACCGACCATGTTCTTGCTCTCCCGAGGACTCCAAGAGGAGACAAGCATGAATCATAACACATACATTGTGCATCATTTGGAGTATCGTAAATCATGGAACGGTCCTGAAAAAACCGTTTTGAAGCCTATCAGATTACAAGAAGAAGAAGAAAAGGTGCTTAATCAGATAATTTCCATGCCATATTATTCTTTCGAGATTTTGAAGACCGGTGTAGCGCTATGATATTGGTTATAGATGTATTATTTGCTCATAAACTTGTCTACTCCCTAATCCCCGCCAGTTAAAATTTTAAGAAAATGATGATATTATAAATTTAGTGTTGGACAAAAAAATCAAAAGTATGACTCACTAAGTTCATACCTTGTAATGTTTTATGTGCTTGATGGCGTAAATGCACTTAGACCTCATTCAAAACATAAAAATTCCCAAACAGACGGAAGCACTATCCTTTTTTATTGATCTTGGGACAAGTTATTAACAACCCTTGTATTCATGCTTATCTCAAATATTTTCCATTATGATTTCTTAAAAGGAACACTTATACAACCATATAATTGTTGTATCAGTATATACAATAGGCTTACTTATCTATGTGCCTTTGGAATGTAAAGAAAATGTTGCCATGACATGATGTTTCCCCTTAGGTCGTTGGAGGATTATCATAACGATTAATTGCATTTAGAGAATTAACTTAATGTAATACATGTGCCCCATGATTAAACAACACATTTGTAGAACAACATTTATTCCTGGTACCCGTACACATGCACAAGGTGGATACAACATACAATCATTGTGTTCCCACACATTGATGACATCATAACAGCAAATTACGCAGGAACCGTGGGCGTTCATCGTAGCGTGCGTGGAAACATATGATGGTGTGAGGGCACGTAACATATCACAAATGGTAACCCACCTTTCGGATGATGATAGAAGAAATTTCAAATCAAAGAAGCAGATAAAATAAGAAGATAAAACAAATATGGTATCACTCGGACCATGGATCACTTAACGCTAGGACCATCAGTCTCCCCATTGCGCTAGTTGTTGGAGCCGATGACCTTTCGTGGCTTGTTGTTGGGCTTGGATCCAAGCCCTCCTCCGGCAAGGCTGATGAGAAGGGTCGTGTCAATTGCATGAGCAACGGCGCTCAGCTGCACGATGATGCAGACGAGGACCAGGAGCAGGATGGAAGTGTTCTTCCTCGCAGCCATGGCAGCAGCAACCATTGCAGATCAAACTTTATCAGTTTTAGAATATGACTTTTGGAGTTTGGAGTTGCTGCTAGCTTGTGTGGAGGGCTGTACTTTGCTACAATGCATATATAGCTCACGAAGGTGGTGTCAAAGGAGAAAAATGATTATGTATGCATGGCATGAATGCATTGTTAATTAGCTACCAACAGGTAGTTGATGATATTGGTTGACTTGAAGAATATCACCTGAGGTTATGAGCCTTGCTACGCAACATCCTTGAAAGTTTATTAATCATTTGTGTCGACGAGTACAAAAAGATAACTAATCGCATAAGTATATATGTGAGTGGATATCCTCTCACTTACTCATTACCTCCTCTTGGAAAACAAACTTAATGTACTTGATTTAGGAGCATAGATAAATACTATATTGTCCAATCATCAAGCAATAAATACTATATGATTTCCGTAAACGCATAATAGGACATCATTGCTATATTTTTTTCAAGTAAACGGCTGCAGTGCTTCCATCGATATCATTTATGAATCCAAAGATATATATTTGATTACATAAAATAACCTATCTAGATACAATGGGAAAGCAAGATGGGTGATAAAACTACAAAGATATTATTGGGCCAGAGCATGCTTCTCAGCTAGCTCATGATCCTAGCTAAACAAGAGTCGCGAATTAGATATGGTGCTGAACATACGAAGATTGTGTGTTCTTCTCGCATGGATACATTGTCAAGAAGATCGTATAGACTCTGAGTCTTGTTTGCCATGAGCGTTCATTCAATTTAGAATTTCAGATCACGTAAGTGCCCAACGGGGTTGTGCAGCAATTTGTGAGGGCACTTACGCTAGCCGATAAATAAATTTCGATGCTCACCCTTTAGTCCCGGTTATTTGTCGACCCGAGGCAAAAAAGGGTATAGTCCTGGGTCCAAAAATAACCGGGACCATAGGGTTTGGATGAAAAAAAAATTTCGTCCCGGTTCATGGTCTGAACTGGTACAAAAGCCCTGAGTTGTGCCGGTTGGTGGTTTCAATCGAGACATAAGGATCTCATGGGTTAGTTGAAAACGATAACATCTTTGACTCATTCATATGTGTTCTGTTGGTGGGATGGTATGGGAAGCTACATGCCAGGTCGGAGGTTGCGAGTTCAAACCCGAGGTACCACGCGTGTAAAAATCGTCTGAATTGCGACTCCCTGCATTCGTAGGTGTTTTTGAAGAATTTAGATGCTAGGAGCGTCCTACCTAATGATTAAGCGCCACATAGTAATCCCATTCACCTAATAATGACACTGAGTCATACTCAATCATGAAGTCCTGCACCTCATTCAATCCAAACCCACTTGAAGAAATCTTGCATGGCCATCGCTCCAAACCGACCATGTTCTTGCTCTCCCGAGGACTCCAAGAGGAGACAAGTATGAATCATAACACATACATTGTGCATCATTTGGAATATCGTAAAATCATGGAACGGTCCTTAAAAAACCATTTTGAAGCCTATCAGATTACAAGAAGAAGAAGAAAAGGTGCTTAATCAGATAATTTCCATGCCATATTATTCTTTCGAGATTTTGAAGACCGGTGTAGCGCTATGATATTGGTTATAGATGTATTATTTGCTCATAAACTTGTCTACTCCCTAATCCCCGCCAGTTTAAAATTTTAAGAAAATGATGATATTATAAATTTAGTGTTGGACAAAAAAAATCAAAATTATGACTCACTAAGTTCATACCTTGTAATTTTTGATGTGTTTGATGGCGTAAATGCACTTAGACCTCATTCAAAACATTAAAATTCCCAAACAGACGGAAGCATTATCCTTTTTTATTGATCTTGGGACAAGTTATTAACAACCCTTGTATTCATGCTTATCTCAAATATTTTCCATTATGATTTCTTAAAAGGAACACTTATACAACCATAAAATTGTTGTATCAGTATATACAATAGGCTTACTTATCTATGTGCCTTTAGAATGTAAAGAAAATGTTGCCATGACATGATGTTTCATCTTAGGTCGTTGGAGGATTATCATAATGATTAATTGCATTTAGAGAATTAACTTAATGTAATACATGTGCCCCATGATTAAACAACACATTTGTAGAACAACATTTATTCATGGTACCCGTACACATGCACAAGGTGGATACAACGCACAATCATTGTGCCCTCACACATTGATGACATCATAACAGCAAATTACGCATGAACCGTGGGCGTTCATCGTAGCGTCCGTGGAAACATATGATGGTGTGAGGCACGTAACATATCACAAATGGTAACCCACCATTCGGATGACGATAGAAGAAATTTCAAATCAAAGAAACAGATAAAATAAGAAGATAAAACAAATATGGTATCCCGACTATGGATCACTTAACGCTAGGTCCATCAGTCTCCCCATTGCGCTAGTTGTTGGAGCCGATGACCTTTCGTGGCTTGTTGTTGGGCTTGGATCCAAGCCCTCCTCCGGCAAGGCTGATGAGAAGGGTCGTGTCAATTGCATGAGCAACGGCGCTCAGCTGCACGATGATGCAGACGAGGACCAGGAGCAGGATGGAAGTGTTCTTCCTCGCAGCCATGGCAGCAGCAACCAATGCAGATCAAACTTTATCAGTTTTAGAATATGACTTTTGGAGTTTAGAGTTGCTGCTAGCTTGTGTGGAGGGCTGTACTTTGCTACAATGCATATATAGCTCACGAAGGTGGTGTCAAAGGAGAAACAATGATTATGTATGCATCGCATGGATGCATTGTTAATTAGCTACCAACAGGTAGTTGATGATATTGGTTGACTTGAAGAATATCACCTGAGGTTATGAGCCTTGCTACGCAACATCCTTGAAAGTTTATTAATCATTTGTGTCGACGTGTACAAAAAGATAACTAATCGCATAAGTATATATGTGAGTGGATATCCTCTCACTTACTCATTACCTCCTCTTGGAAAACAAACTTAATGTACTTGATCTAGGAGCATAGATAAATACTATATTGTCCAATCATCAAGCAATAAATACTATATGATTTCCGTAAACGCATAATAGGACATCATTGCTATATTTTTTTCAAGTAAACGGCTGCAGTGCTTCCATCGATATCATTTATGAATCCAAAGCTATATATTTGATTGCATAAAATAACCTATCTAGATACAATGGGAAAGCAAGATGGGTGATAAAACTACAAATATATTATTGGGCCAGAGCATGCTTCTCAGCTAGCTCATGATCCTAGCTAAACAAGAGTCGCAAATTAGATATGGTGCTGAACATACGAAGATTGTGTGTTCTTCTCGCATGGATACATTGTCAAGAAGATCGTATAGACTCTGAGTCTTGTTTGCCATGAGCGTTCATTCAATTTAGAATTTCAGATCACGTAAGTGCCCAACGGGGTTGTGCAGCAATTTGTGAGGGCACTTACGCTAGCCGATAAATAAATTTCGATGCTCACCCTTTAGTCCCGGTTATTTGTCGACCCGAGGCAAAAAAGGGTATAGTCCTGGATCCAAAAACAACCGGGACCAAAGGGTGTGGATCAAGAAAAAATTTGGTCCCGGTTCGTGGTCTGAACTGGTACAAAAGCCCTAACTTGTACCGGTTGGTCGTTTTAGTCGAGACATAAGGATCTCATGGGTTAGTTGAAAACGTTAACATTTATATGTGTTCTGTGTCGTATGGGAAGCTACATTTTTTATTGTTCTTGGGACCAGTTATGAACAACCCTTGTATTCATGTCGTTGACGACAGAAAATGGCAAGAATGCCGATCTGGCTCGTCAGCCGGTCTAACTGCCTGTAACAAGCGGTCTGACCGGCTGTACCTTGTAGCCGGTCTGGCAATGGGCCAGGCGATCTGACCGCCTGTACAGCCGGTCTAGACCGCCTGTAGGAAGGTTCTCCTAATATGAGTTTGACTCCACCATTGCGTAGGGCTCGTCGAGAAGATCAAAATACATATATGGATCGCCTAATTTGGAGTCCGGATGAAGAAGTTATGGCTCTGACAAGGTTCAGCCCCGGGCCTAGCCGGTTAGACCGCCTGTACAGGGAGTCAGACCGCCTGTAGCAGTTCTAATTCAAATTAGAGTCGTATTTTGATGAGACTTCATTATGGAATTGAATCCCCACGGGGCAAGACCTCCCCACCCTATATTATGAAGGGTCGTGGCCGATTGAGGACCTACCCAATCGTACAAACACATCTATCTTTACTTTTTATCTCAAACCCTAGCTTTTCCAACCTCCCTTCTTCTTCCTTCTTCGTCTCCATGGCGTTTTAGGACGTTCTAGGTGGCCTTGCCGACCTTAGAACAAACCTAGGTTCGCCGCCTCCGACGGGGTCCCTCCCGAGGCGACGATCGTAGGCTTTCGCGGCGCCTCTGCCTACAGGCGGTCTGACTCCCTGTGACAGGCGGTCTGACTCCCTGTGACAGGCGGTTAGACTCCCTATACAGGCGGTCTGACTCCCTGTCTAGGAGCTCCGACGAGGAGATTCCGGCTACCACGCGATCTAGCGCCTATCGTGTGTTGACCCAAAAAGGCGTCAACATATTTTGGCGACTCCGCTAGGGAAGAAAAATCTGGTTTTCATAACCGATCTATTCGACCCTAACCCAATGGGATCCAAGGTTGATCAAGATGATATCCCTTCTAACATAGAAGATCTCAATGAGCAAGGACGCCAGAAGCATTTGGTGGCTTTAGCGCATCTCCAGAACGAGTTCTTAAAGGGCTTCAAGAAAGGTCATGACACGGTGACACGCGTTCAAGAGTTTGTGATGCCATCCTTCAAGATGATCTGCGATAAGATTGAGGTAATCGACATTGTAAGTTTATCTTCACAACCGACTTCCCCTATTGATACGGTTAGCCTGATTGTTGTTAATAGTATGCCTAGTCTTGATGAACTCTCTACACGTTTAGATCGACTAGAGATACCTAAAAAGGGAAATCGGTTCATAATAGTGATGTGCCTGTCATACCATGGTCTCATATTGATAATACGTTTTGTGGTGTGTTGCCTAATTCCTTTGATGGTCAGACTACGCCGCTGATCTAGTTGCCCAGATCAAACACGGTCATTGCAATTGGATCAACGCTTGCAGGCGGTCAGACCGTCGGTACAGCCGGTCAGACCGCCTGTACGGCCGGTCACATCCCCTCAGCGGTTGGTCAGACCAATCTTTCTAGTACTGTGACAGCTGTTCTGGAGTGGCTTACACCGTTAGCCGTTATGCCAAATTCGGCTGCTGATAGCCGTGATGGTATGCTGGATGCGACCAATGCTACGTACAAAACAATGTTGCAGGATTTAGCATCAGTTAAACAAGGTCGGGATAAAACCATCTCTCAATATTTTAGAAGATTTAAAAAGATGAAAAACCGTTGCTTTAATTTATCAATTTCTTATGTTGATCTTGCTCGATTATGCTTTAGAGGATTAAAATCCTCTATTAGAGACAAAATTGATAATTGTGATTATTATTCGGTTGCTCAAGTTCACATTAGAGCTGAAGTGGCTCAAAACTGAATGAATAAATAAAAGGAGGGTCTTAAATCATGTTGGTCTAATATGCATGCTATTGATTGCAAATCCGTTGTTTCGACCGATAATGATCATAATGTTAATGCTGCTGAATTTACATGGCCTTCTAAATTGAAGCTTATTCTTGTTCATCTCTTAAGCCGGCTCATAAGAGTTGGCAAGAAGAATTGCAATTTACATTTGATATATCTAAATGTGATCACATTTTCGATGAATTGCATAAATATGGATACATTAAGATTTCTCATGTTATGCCTGCATTGGAAGAGTTGAAAAGGCATGCATATTGTAAATTTCATAATTCTTATTCGCATGCTATCAATGATTGCAATGTTTTCCGTCGGCAAATTCAATCGGCTATAAATGTAGGCCGTTTGAGATTTCATGATATGCAGGCAAATAAAGCTTCTTTCCCAGTCAGTACCATGGATTTGCAGCAACCTAAGGTTTTGATTCGGCCGCATCAAGTCGAATCTACCAAAGGGAAGAATGTGGTAGTGGGAGATGAAAGACCCACTTTGATAGGGAAGGAGTTGATTCGTGAAGTGACATGTGAGAAATCTTCTGATGGAAAAGAGACATTCAAAGTCACATTGAGAGCCTCTAGACATGGGGGGCAAAGGTCGGTCGTTTCACCTGGACCACAGCCGTCTGGGCCTGCTCTACCACAGGCGGTCAGACCGGCTGCAGCAGACGGTCAGACCGGCTGGGCGGTGAGACCGGCTGCAGCAGGCGGTCAGACCGGCCTACACCATGGTCATCCAAAGGCGCTGAAAACAGAGCGTTCAGAGATTGGAGCTTCGAAAGTGGGTTTGGCTAAAGACAAAGGATCTGGTATAAAGCCAAAGGTCACATTCGATATGCTTCTCAACAAATACTCCAAACAAAAGGTCGTTCCAAGCGATCGGCCATTAAAAAAAGAAGTGAGATCACCTAAAAGGTGGATCTTTCAAGCCAGTGCAGCATCATCATGTGTCTTGGGAGTTAAGTCGGATATGGGATGATAATGGTGTGATGTGGGTGCCGTATCAGTCGGTGTCACAACATTCTTTGCATTCTGGATGGAGGGAACCAAGAAGACATGTTCTGGACACGATTGCACTACCCGTTTGTGACCGTTTGGCTCTTCGTCAATCTGGCCAGGGGCATTGGACCCAGGCGGTCAGACCGCCTATTACCAGCGGTCTAGACCGGCCATCCCAGAAGAGGAAGGCACCTGTTCTAAAACAGGTGTATCGGCATAAGAAGAGGGAGGAGAAAGTTCAGGAGAAGAATGTGGAATCAGTAAAAGCTACTACACTTGATGAAGACAAAAGACCGATTGTTTTGGACAATCTGGTTGAGAAGTCCATTTCAGGGGCTCCCACTGCTAATGGTCATGAGGTTAGCCGCAATGAGTCTAACTTTCTTACTAAATGGTGTCCTCCAGGTTTGACTCGTACGCAGAGAAGGAAACTTCAAAGGGTGTGTCTTTAGGAGAGAAAGAAACAAGAGCTAGAGAAGCAAGAGCTTTTCAACAAGCATAGACCTGTGCTTCCTCAGAAGAAGGAGTGGAGAGTCAAAAAGAACGATCAGCCGATGCCAGCAGTACAGGCGGTTCAACCGGTTGTACAGGCAGTCCAGACCGCCAGTTCTACAAAGTCGACTGAGCAGACGGTCAGACCGCCTGCATAGCCGGTCAGACCGGTTGAGGCAGAGATACTGTCGGATGATGTTTCTTCTGCTCGCATGGTTTGTGATGACGAGTTGACATCGGTTCCCAGTGTTGAGGACGATGAACAACTTGTTGATTACAGTAAGTTACCAGAGCATATGGATATGGATGCTAATGTCCCATACTTGGGTGATTATATTCTTATGGAGGAAGATCCTGATCATCCTGATTTTGATCCTGAGAAAGCTATGTAGGTGTTCTTACTCCTTACTTCGGTTAAAGGATGATGCTGAATTTACTCGGGGGGCAAAACAGCAAGGAGCTTTTGAGGTAAAATTTTATTTATCTTCGTCTCCGGTTCTTTGGGCACCTAGAAGAAGGGTTTTTTTCGAATTATATATTGCGACCGAAGAAAGTGTTATTGGTGCTGTTTTGACTCAAAAGACCGAAGGGAAGGATTATATTAGTGCATATGCAAATAGAAGATTATTGGACGCTGAAACAAGGTATGCTTTTGGTGATATACATCATGCTTATACCATGTTGAGGTATTATTTAGTATGAAATACATGCATAATTGCTTGTTAAGCCGACATAATTAAATGCATGCTGCATAGACCAAATATTGAGTGATAGAATCGGCAAATGGTTTATGCTTAAATTGAATGTGATTTAGTCTTTGATTCATTAAAATTTATAAAGACATATCGTTGCCGATTTTATTGTTTAACATTGATTAATGAGCAACTTAGTTTAAATATCGGCTATATTACTTTTACTCCATGGAATTTGCATTTTAATGCATCGGTTTGCAAAGGTGATTGTGGTGTTGGTGTTATTATTATATCACCAAACAACATTATTTTTGAAGCTCTTAACCGATTGGATCATAGATACATAAATAACCAAACCGAGTATGAGCCTTATTATTTGGGTTGAAGATTTTACATTGCATGGAAGTAAAACATATACAAGCTTGTGGTGATTCTTTTCTATTGGTACAGCAAGTATCCAAAGCATGTCAATGTTTAGATGAATTTCTAAAATGTGTATCTTGATAAATGTTTAGACATTATAATTTGCTTGGATGAATTTGTGATTTATCATGTACCAAGAGAAGAGAATCTTAGAGCTAATGTGTTGACACAGCAAGCATCAGGCTATAATATTCAGGAAAGAAATTTTCGAGAAAAGAAGCCGATGTTTTGCGAAGCCGACATGCTTGCTCTAGGACAGGTGGTCCAACCGCCTGGTGCAGCCGGTCTAACCGGCCTAGCCAGTCTAACCGCCATGACAAGCGGTCTGACCGCCTGTGCCTCTGAAAAAACCGATTCGGCTGTGAATGCTTCTCAATCTGTTGAGGCCGATGTTGGTATTTGGAGGGAGAATCTTATGATATTTGCAGGATACTAGCACGTCAACGGATCGAAAACTCCGATGATGGGCTTTCAAGTTTGCTTTGGTTGATACTGAACTATATCGTCGGATCGCGGATGGTTTGTTCTTGAAATATTTAGATCCTGATCAAGCTAGATTGGCTATGACAGAGGTTCATGAAGAAATTTGTGGTGCGCAACAATCGGCTCGCATGATGAAGTGGCTCCTTAAGCGGGTTTATTCTTATTGGTTTACAATAATTGTCGATTGTTTTCGTTACTACAAAAGATGTGATTGAGTTTATTATCGAGCATATTATACATGGATTTGGGATTCGTTTGACAATGAACATCATTCATATCTAAGGAGGTACGTGAGTTCATTGAATCCAATAGTATTATATTGCTCAATTAATCTCCATGTTATGCTCAAGCTAATGATGAAGTTGAGTTTAGCAATAAGGCATATTTTTAGACATGGTTTTGCCAAAGTTACTCCGTATGGGTTTGTCTATGGTCAAGAAGCCATTTGTTTTTTGAGTGACCGGCAAGCGTTTGGAGGCTTTGGAGCAGGTCAAGAAAGAGGATAGCTCGAGCATGTAATAAGAAGGCAAAGGTAACATCCTTTCAAGTTGATGATTGCATGGATTTCAGTTGCCAAGAGCATTTGAAGGTATTATCCAAGTGCTTGGCAAAGTATTTGAAAGGATTTGGCCGATATGTTGATATTGCTTTTAGAACAAAATGGCCGACAATAGAGGGCCGCTCTTAGACTGAATTAATGTTTCTTGATACACAAGTTTTACCAAGAAACAGGGGGGGCATATATTGACGACAGAAAATGGCAAGAATGCCGATCTGGCTCGACAGCCGGTCTAACCGTCTATAACAAGCGGTCTGACCAGCTGTACCTTGTAGCCGGTCTAGCAATGGGCCAGGCGGTCTAACTGCCTGTACAGCCGGTCTAGACAGCCTGTAGGAAAGTGCTCAAAATATGAGTTTGACTCCACAATTGCGTAGGGCTCGTCGAGAAGATTAAAATGCATATGTGGATCGCCTAATTTGGAGTCCAGATGAAGAAGATATAGCTCTGACAGGTTCAGCCCCGGGCCCAGCCGGTTAGACCACCTGTACAGGGGTCAGACCGCCTGTAGTAGTTCTAATCCGAATTAGAGTTGTATTTTGATGAGACTACATTATGAAATTGACTCCCCACAGGGCAAGAACCCCCCACCCTATATTATGAAGGGCCGTGGCCGATTGAGGACCTACCCAATCGTACAAACACATCTATCTTTACTTTTTATCTCAAACCCTAGCTTTTCCAACCTCCCTTCTTCTTCCTTCTTCATCTCCATGGCGTTTTAGGACATTCTAGGTGGCCTTGCCGACCTTAGAACAACCCTAGGTTCGCCACCTCCGACGAGGTCCCTCCCGAGGCGACTATAGTAGGCTTTCGCGGCGCCTCTACCTACAGGCGGTCTGACTCCCTGTCTAGAAGCTCCGACGAGGAGATTCCGGCTACCGCGCGATCTAGCGCTTATCGTGTGTTGACCCGAAAAGGCGTCAACACATGCTTATCTCAAATATTTTCCATTCTGATTTCTTAAAAAAACACTTATACAACCATAAAATTGCTGTATCAGTATATACAATAGGCTTACTTATGTATGTCCCTTTGGAATGTAAAGAAAATGTTGCCATGACATGATGTTTCCCCTTAGAAGGATTATCATAATGATTAATTGCATTTAGAGAATTAACTTAATATAATACATGTGCCCCATGATTAAACAACACATTTGTAGAACAACATTTATTCGTGGCACCCGTACACATGCACAAGGAGAATACAACATACAATCATTGTGCCCTCACACATTGATGACATCATAACAGCAAATTACGCACGAACCTTGGGCGTTCATCGTAGCATGCGTGGAAACATATGATGGTGTGAGGGCACGTAACATATCACAAATGGTAACCCACCATTCGGATGATGATAGAAGAAATTTCAAATCAAAGAAACAGATAAAATAAGAAGATAAAACAAATATGGTATCCCTCGGACCATGGATCACTTAACGCTAGGTCCATCAGTCTCCCCATGGCGCTAGTTGCTGGAGCCAATGACCTTTCGTGGCTTGTTGCTGGGCTTGGATCCAAGCCCTCCTCCGGCAATGCTGATGAGAAGGGTCGTGTCAATTGCATGAGCAACGGCGCTCAGCTGCACGATGATGCTGACGAGGACCAGGAGCAGGATGGAAGTGTTCTTCCTCGCAGTCATGGCAGCCGCAACCAATGTAGATCAAACTTTATCAGTTTTAGAATATGACTTTTGGAGTTTAGAGTTGCTGCTAGCTTGTGTGGAGGGCTGTACTTTCCTACACTGCATATATAGCTCACGAAGGTGGTGTCAAAGGACAAACAATGATTATGTATGCATCGCATGGATGCATTGTTAATTAGCTACCAACAGGTAGTTGATGATATTGGTTGACTTGAAGAATATCACCTGAGGTTATGAGCCGTGCTACGCAACATCCTTGAAAGTTTATTAATCATTTGTGTCGACGAGTACACAAAGATAACTAATCGCATAAGTATATATGTGAGTGGATATCCTCTCACTTACTCATTACCTCCTCTTGGAAAACAAACTTAATGTACTTGATCTAGGAGCATAGATAAATACTATATTGCCCAATCATCAAGCAATAAATACTATATGATTTCCGTAAATGCATGATAGGACATCATTGCTATATTTTTTTTCATGTAAACGGTTGCAGTGCTTCGATCGATATCATTTATGAATCCAAAGCTATATATTTGATTACATAAAATAACCTATCTAGATACAATGGAAAAGCAAGATGGGTGATAAAACGACAAAGGTATTATTGGGCCAGAGCATGCTTTTCAGCTAGCTCATGATCCTAGCCTAAACAAGAGTCGCAAATTACATGCAGTGCTGAACATACGAAGATTGTTTGTTCTTCTCGCGTGGATACATTGTCAAGAAGATCGTATAGACTCTGAGTCTTGTTTGCCATGAGCGTTCAATCAATTTAGAATTTCAGATCACGTAAGGGCGCAACGGGGTTGTGCAGAAATTTGTGAGGGCATTACGCTAGCCAATAAATAAATTTCGATGCTCACCCTTTAGTCCCGGTTATTTGTCGACCCGAGGCAAAAAAGGGTATAGTCCCGGGTCCAAAACAACCGGGACCAAAGGGTATGGATGAAAAAAAAATTGGTCCCGGTTGGTGGTTTGAACTGGTACAAAAGCCCTGAGTTGTACCGGTTGGTGGTTTCAATCGAGACATAAGGATCTCATGGGTTAGTTGAAAACGATAACATCTTTGACTCATTCATATGTGTTCTGTTGGTGGGATGGTATGGGAAGCTACATGCCAGGTCGGAGGTTGCGAGTTCAAACCCGAGGTACCACACGCGTAAAAATCGTCTGAATTGCGACTCCCTACATTCGTAGGTGTTTTTGCAGAGTTTAGATGCTAGGAGCGTCCTACCTAATGATTAAGTGCCACATAGTAATCCCATTCACCTAAAAATCACACTGAGTCAAACTCTATCACCGAAGTCCTGCACCTCATTCAATCCAATCCCACTTGAAAAAATCTTGCATGGCCATCGCTCCAAACCGACCATGTTCTTGCTCTCCCGAGGACTCCAAGAGGAGACAAGTGTGAATCATAACACATACATTGTGCATCATTTGGAATATCATAAAATCATGGAACGGTCCTTAAAAAACCGTATGTGCAAGGTTCAGTGGAATCGTCACTCAGAGGATGAAACAACTTGGGAAAGGGAGGATGATCTCAAGGCAGAATATCCACGTCTCTTCCAATCCACGTCCGAATCTCGAGGATGAGATTCATCTTAGGGGGGGTAGATTTATAACACCCTAAAAATGCCTCTTTGAAATTAGTAAATAAATTGTTTTTTTATATTCGAGTGCTCATAATTAATGTAGGAAAAATAAAACTTTTGAGAAATTAAAAACAAATATAAGGCTTAGAAATATTTATTGTGCATTTCATGTTGGTGCATTTCTTTTGAATGTTGAATTCAAAATTTGATTTGAATTGAAATGAGTGTTTTAATTTGAAAAAGGAAGAAAGATTAAAGGGAAAACATTTTCTTCTCTCCCTCTCTCTCTTTCTATTGTTTGCGCAAGGCCCAGTGCCAGCCCACCTGCGCTGCCCAGTTTTTTCCTTCTCCTTCCGCGTGGCCTAGCAAGCCTTCGCGCAGCCCACTCCGGCGCAGCAGCCCAGCAACGCCCGCGCCTGCCCTCCTCTCCATGCCGCTGACGCGCTGGGTGCACGTGTCATCTCCTACCTCGCGCCTGGCCGCGTCCGACCGAGCTGAGCCCGAGCCCGACCCTGCGCCACCTCTGCTCTTCTTGGCGCGCACGCCAAGACCCCGGCCTCGGAGTCTATTTAAGCGCCACCACAACCCTCCTCGACCCCCTTCGCCAAACCCTAGCCGCCACCACGCTCTCAAGCTCACCGCCGAAACCCTAGCTCCACGCATCGCCGCCAATCCATTGCTCCGCCGTCCCCATTGCCGCCAAGGAGGAGACCGGAGGTTCGCATCGAGATCGGAAACACACCGAGCCACCCCTCTCTCTCTGTCTCTTTTGCTTCTTTGCACCACGCGACCTTGCCGGAGTGGCCGAGCCGCTATTGCTCGCCGCCAGCCGCCTCCACCACCTAATCTTTGACCACGACCTCCAAAATGGAACCCCGTCCTCTCCTCTCTCTCCCAAGCCTCGAATTGCTGAAAACGGAGCACCGTAGCACCTTCTCGAGCTCGCTCCGGTGAAGCTCCGCCGTGGAGCTGGCCGCGCCGCCGCCAACTCCGGCGTCCAAGCGCCCCAGCCGAACCGCAGCCGTCCGATCTCCATCTGACGGCCCAAATCAGATCCCCAAAGGGGTACACTGGCCGGTCCACCGTGGACCCGTGGACCGCGGTCTGCGGCCGGTCCATGGCACAATAGACCATGACGTCAGCCGACATCAGCCTTCAGCCGCCGCCTAGGCAGTTTTGCAAATAAACCCCTACCTTTTATGAAAATCACTACAGTCCGAGCCAGTTCAAAAGTATTTCCAACTAGGTACTTTTTCTTCTGTTTTAGCCCCTGCGCTTTTGTAAAATAGAACCTACCGTCCAAAGCTGTAGTTTTGCTCTTTAGCCCTCGGGTTTTTATACAAAATAATGTTTTAGGTCCCTGGTTTCTTTTAAATTCACCCCTGGAAGCCTAAAACTTTCACCAGCAAGCCCCTAGAGCCCGTTTTAAGCGTAGTTCCTTCGTTTTGACTCCAATTTGAGTGATTTTTGCGCTCATGTGTTCGTAGGAAAGCGTACAGTAATTCTAAAGCCTTCTTTTCATCATTTGTTTATGTCTGGTGTACTGTTTTAATTAAATATCTTGCTTGCATGTATGTGTGGATGCTTGTGTGGTGATCGATGTGAGTAGTTGACGAGCCATACGAGTTCGCCAACGATCCTGTTCCCGAGGAGCAGGTGTACCAGCAGCAGTTCGTTGAGGAAGGCAAGTATAACACGGACAATCCTTGTTACCTATACACACTTTTAATCATATGTTCATATGCATGTGTCTAATATTGCTATACATTAAGGTTGTTCCTAGTCTTTACCTTATTCCTTTTTTACCCGGGTTATATGCATTATGGTTAGTATTTGCTACGTGCTGCAATCAACAATTATTTAATTATTGATATTGAATTAATGGTTCACTTCAATGATGGTTAAAAGATGCTTTTTAGCAACATGGTTCGGGGAGCTGGAGCATGTGCTTCGTGCTTTGTTCTAGTGTCTCTATAAGGTTTGGTCTAGGGAATTAGAGCATGTGCTTCGTGATTTGGTCTAATGTCTCTCCGTAAGGTCTAGAACTATAATGGCTCGTATGTGGGGAGCATGGGTGAGACTATAGTTTGATCCATCGAGGACGGATTGATCCGTTGGCTATGCCTCGTTAGGCAAAGTCCCGTGATGTAAGCGCCCGACGTACGGCAGCTTTACACGTTGCGATGATTGCGCTCTCGCTCTGGATGCCATTGACCCCTCACGTCAATCTCGATGCTTTGGGTTATGCTGCCTATGTTGAACCAAAACGGCTACTGTGCTTGTTAGGGTGTTTGGTGAAAGTCCTCGTAGCATAAGTTCTTTTGGATTTATGTGACCAGAGGGTAAACAGCGAAACCTCTGCAGAGTGTTGATCTATCATGATAGCCGTGCTCACAGTTACGAGCGGCCTGGATCCTTTTTTATTAGAAGATGATGTTGGAAGTTGATGTTGGTATATTGTATGATTACTTATACATTATTATTGGGTTTATATTTGAGTTCTACTCAGTTGTAGTAATTTGAATGATAATAAAATGAAACAAATAAAAGTGCTAATATATTTTAATCATGTCAAGCCTTTTGTTCTTGCATAACTCATGTTATACTTGTTAAGTAAGATAGTTTACTTACACTTGCAACTATTCAACAAAATCCCGGATGGGTAACAGATGGAGCATTGAATGATCAGTCACTTGCTGAGTTTTCGGAGGATCTGCTGTACTTCTAGCTGTGTTCAACCTGTCGGTGTCCCTGTGGACTTGAGGCTCTACTTAGTTGAGAAACGTTTAATAATATTAAGACTTTCGCTGTGTTATTTGTTTAAGACTATGTCTTGAGTTAAACTATGATGTAAACTATTTTATTTCGAGCATTGTGTTCTTTGTGATCCATATTTGTAATCTATATGTGTTCTGTGGACATCCTAGGCTCACATATGGAAGCATTTCGGTTCCTTGGAAATCTGGGTGTTACAAGGCGTGCATAGTCTTAGTCATACCTTTGGCTATGCTTTATCTTTACCGATGTTCACGGATGTGATCAATTTCGCACTTCATTCATATCTATCAAGGGTTACCCTTTATAGGCAATCAATCCTTCATGTTAGGATAGAACTGTTAGATTAGATGAAAATCTCTAGTAAGTTCATTGCCGATCCACAGATTGATAAAACTTAGAAAGAATACTTTACGGGAAAGCTACAACCGACATGTGCGCTTACGATTCATAATTGACGAGGCTAAGGGCCGTCAACACAAGGGTTCGTTACGGAGTTTGTCGACTGGTATATTTGCAGTTACTAGCAGAGATGTATGTGCGACACGTACGTGATATAAATTATCAACCTTCTCTTCTTACAAATAATTTGTTTAATACGAATATGAGGTATCACCTATCCATATCGGTTGCCTTTTTCTCTTAGAGACTATTATTGTATATTTAATGATTTTTATTAAAAGCATTTGTGTTAATAACTCCACCCTTCCGGGCTAAGAAATTACCGCACATGCTTTGTTTTTATTTGTATGTTCCTTCGTGCTTTAATATATTAGTCATTTTAAGCCCTCAAATCTAATTAGTTTTATACTCCTACTCCTCCAATTGATCAACCATGTATTATTCTCACCTCCGTTGACCCTTACATATGGGTCCAGTGTGAGGGATAAGCTGGACCAAAATCAGGTGGGAATCGTTTTCAATTATACTCGTTCTTCTATAGTTAGATCAATATACACCAAATTGTTGAAATTTTATACTAAAGATTTCAATATATATTAGTTACTTGGTTAATTTTTTCATGGTAAATTCAAATACTTATACACAAATTAGGAGTATTAAACATGGATAGCTGACAAAATGCATTACATAACCTCGGGTGAAATTTCGAGACAAATCTATTAGGTTAATTGGATACACGTCATTGCAACTTTTGCGTTTTTGGGCCACGCCATTACATCTCGTATAATAGGATGGAGGCCATTACAATTCAACATTAGGGATATGCCATTATATACGCATTTGATGCTTTCAGGTCTACACATAGGCTTTGGAATTTCTGTATGGTCCAAAATACCCCTGGCACATCTCCTCCCCAATCTCACTGACACGCGGACCCGATCTCTCATCCCCTTCCTCTGTTCCTCCTTCCCCAATTCTCTTGTCGTCTGCGCCATGGAGATTGGAGGCATCGCTGCTACCGCCGTCCCGGGTGTCCGCGCAGCCAACGGCGTGCCTTGCGCCTCCAGTGGCTCCGCGCTCCACCTGCCTTGACGCCTCCTCCTGCCACCGCCGGGGCCCATAGCAGCGCCAACCGCATCCATCGGGAGGCACGCACCTCCTGCCACTAATGTCATCGTCCGTTCGTCATCTTGATGGATGGGATATATGTTTGCATCCATTAGATAAACGAACTAACGAAGTATACATTCTGGTTCTGATTTGTATAGGAATCAGCACTGAATTAACACGAGCTAGAGGAATTGATGGAGACGCCTGCAAGAGGAGAAATCGTCGCCACGCAAACGCAACTGCTTAGCCCGCCTGCTGCTCCGCGCACGCAAATTTGGTTCTGGTGCTTCTGATTCCCACTGCCAGAGGAGGAGCAGGATGGGGAGAGCGAGGAGCTTGAGATCGGAGCCAAAGCGACCCAAGAGAAGCGGCGGCTGCTCCCGCCGCCGCTCGCGCGTCGCCATGGCCGCCTCCTGCTGCAGCTAGGCGGGCGTAGGGCGGAGTCGCCGGAGGCGGAGGCAGCGGGAGAAGCACCTCCACGCGTCCGCCTCGCCGGCTGCCGTCTCAGTGGCACGGTTGTCTCTGCCGCCGCGTACGAGCCGAGGAGGCCTGCTCGAAGTGGCGGGCAGAGCCGACAGTGCTAACGAAGGGGAACGGGAAGGAAAACGACGAGGGCAATATCGTCCATACGAAAATATGAATAGAATGTGTACGCATGTAAGTGGGCCGAGTAACATGAAATACGAACATAATGGTGTTACCTAAAAACTTGAAAGTTGAAATGGTGTAGATATAATTAACCCCTATCTACTAAGCCTATTTTAGTCATGACTAGGCAATATCGTACTACACTAAACAATCTGTAACGATGGATTCAAGGGAAATTTTGAGACTAATTTATTAAGCATAATTACATCACGATTAGACAATTTCATACTACACTAAACAGTCTATAATGGCAGAATAATTAGGCTTAGCAGATTCATCTCGTAATTTCACGACCATCCATGTAATTAGTTTTATAATTAGATCGTGTTTAGTTCTAATCTTTGGTTTATAATTGCTACATTAAATTTGCTAAAGTTTTTTACCCAACTAAATAGATGCCAACTTTAAAATTTTAAATGAACAAGCTAGAAGAAACTAATTTATATTTTCCGAAATTATGGTCAAGATTATGGTATCGGCTCGTTTATAGGCTTATTAAGCAGATATCGATACTTTCATTGGCAATGGCTTCGCTTGAGGTCTTTTGAGCTAGGCATATTATGAAGACAGAATTGCAAGCACAGGACCCAAGGTAGATCACCCAACTTCCCAAAAAAACAATATTGATCCAACTTTTCCCTATTCATCTCATCCCTTCCACTCACAGAACACACTTCCCTGCACGACCTACAATGTTTTTTTTTATCTACAGTGTTTTTCCCTAAATTAAACTCACACTTCCACAGCGTAGGTTTTTTCCGATGCTGTAACCTTCTCTCACTTCTTTCAGCATCAATGATCTCACTTCTTTCAGCATCGATGATTGCCATTGTACTCGGTCACGATGCTGAGACCAAAAACCAAGCATTCGAGGCATGTAGACGTCCCGGTGCCTGAGAGTAAAAAAATGATAGAGCAAGTAGACCGTAGAACAAAAATAGCCAAGGTGCAACAAACTTCTGTTGTTTGTGCTCCACCAGACGAGCTGTTTACAAAAGAAAGTGGGAAATGAGGCAAAAACAAGGCAACTTGTGTAGCATGCTATATACAGAAGCATGACATACTTAAAGTTCTGAAATCTTGAACAAAATTCATGCAATCTCAGAAGGGACAAGAATATTAAAATAACATTTATCTGAATTTAGTTAGTGCCTCCACTACAACCAGCAATAAAACACAACGCCTCCCTGTAATATCTGGATTTGGCAAGTTCCAAAGTAACATTGATGTAAGTTACGTATATCCCCTAATAAAACATCAAAGCTATGAATTACGGAAGTGTGGGTTTCTGTACTTTCATACATAAAAGTGCCCAATGCATACAGGCAGAAGTTAGCATTTGAACTTCCAACATCAGTTGTACATACTCCTACCTGCATGGAAGGAATTAAAGAACATCCTCGTTAACAAGCTTGGCCCTGCCAAAAAGAAGAAACCTTCACAAACACATCACCCACAACTCTCATACCTATATGTTATGTAAGCAAAAATGATTTAGTCAAAGAAATATATTGCAAGGTTTCCGTAGCACTGCAACTGTACAATGAATCAACAAAAAGCGGCGGAAACTGGTATGATTCTACATTACAGGAAGTCGAGCAGTTTGTTTGCTATCATCCTGCAAAAGATTTAGGACATAACATGTATTAGAAACACACTCCTGCTGACTGACATAAAGCTGATAATGGTTCGGCTTGCAACTGGTTTCAGCGTCTGGTCGGCTCACCGGCGCTCCATCAGACCACCTGATCTGTAAAAGCGGCAGCCTATCTCCTGAATACTTGCTGTGAAGAACTCTCCAGTTGCAGGGGCTTATGAAGCGGCGGGTCATCGCCATCATTGCTGAATACTTCGTTGGTCTGGAGAGCTCTCCACTTGCAGGGACAGGAGCTGTGGGAGCAGCATGACGTCGTGGTGTGGTTGAGGTAGCCATGGTGGTGCCAACCATGCTCGTCGTGGGGTCAAGGAATGATACACTGCCTGGATTTGCGTGAAACCGACTGCGGATTAGTGGAAACCACTGAGGGAAGCGATTTGATTTGGATCGGAGCTAATGCATGTGCGGTTTTAGTCTGGTTCATTTCCTAAAGCCAGCGAGGTGGATTAGGGTGGTTCCTAAGTGACACATTTATTAATATGGGGTTGCGTGTTTCAGTCCGGTTGCTCAACCATTAGCAGCTTTATGCTGACATGGAAGATATTGAGGAAAATGGGGGAAGGAGAGTAAACCACTAAAATCATCAAAATGCTTCAACATAAGGATCTTAGATTGAGGCAAATTTCATTAGTTTCAAAAACTGGCATGCAGCTTGTTTAATAAAATTTATATAAAGTTGTTATGGGCATGAGCCTTGGCCTAGGGCGGTAGGGCCATCAGCTCGGCAGTAGCATAAACCAGCTGTCAGCACTCAGCACTTATCCTTAGTATTTTTTTTTAGATTCTTCGGTTAGAAATTTAAGCATGTCAGGAGATAAGTTAGCTTAGATCAGGTTTGGTATGTTGTAGCGACTAGCATCTATTGTTTTTTTTTTTAATTTACATTAGATTTAAGCTAGGAGGGTGGCTATAAAAGCCTAGCAACATCAACAGTTCAATCAAGCAAGGAATACATATCAAAAGAAGTCAGAGCCTCCAGAGGGAGGGTGAGTAGCCAGTTGTTCCTGTTATCCCATCTATCCTCAGTCAATCCATATCAAAAGACATGAGATGACTTCCTTCAACAAAAGCCAAGATAAAAGAGTATCATGTATAGGTTTTTGAAAGTCAAACTGATGAGTGCTGAGCAGAACATCTGTACTTATGAATATCTAAAATGTCTGCAGTGGTGCAGTATCTAACAGACCCATTCATAAAGAATAGATTTTCAGTATTCAAGTTGAAAATATGTTAACTAGAGAAAAATGCACTATTACAGGGATTCTCATAAGGTAATAAGCTCCATAAGTTTTAAAAAACAGAAGTTAAAGGAGGTTAGAATCAACACTAGAATTCTAGTTCTAAATTTTACCAATAGCTCCTGACAAATCAATACAAATGCTTGTTCTGCACAGCAAATACACTCAATTCTCTTGTGAAAATAAAAGGCTCTAAGAAAACATGGCATGCTCTATTTTTGTTTACATTCCAACACATCTCACTTCCCTTGCTGATTACCTGGCTGACTCTCAAAATATAGGTGTTTCCGGGAACCAGATGGCTAGCTTGTCATAGGGGGTTTTACCTTCACAACAGAAACTGTCTAGTTCCGCAGTTTTTGTGGTTTTGCCAGGCTGAACCTTCCTGATGTTAGCTTGTTGCTGTTCTAGGGTCCATGCTCCTAAGCTTGCTTGAGAATTAAATACTAAATAAACCTAGGGTGGGTTTTCCAGTACCTTTTACCAACACACCGTTCAGAAATTAAACATTTAGGTTCAGGAATCATTGTAGCATGGATGACTAACATGATTGACATGGAACATAATATAATTACTAGAAGAATTTACTATTATGTTCGCAGTTTGGTAGGAATTTCACCAAAAACGTTGGAAATGCTCATAATGGTACTTGTTACATGCAAGCTATATGATAACCACAATTTCCTGATCATTTCCTGTTAAGCACATAAGCTGAAAAGTTCATTTTTTTAGATGCTTTAATTGGTACACATTACAAATGGCAACTAACAACAAGATACCCGCCCTTCACTTTCTAATATCTAAAAGGTTACAATTTTGTTTACCATATTTTTTATAGTCATTTTGCAGAAGATCGAGCATCCGTATTCAACCTACTTAAACAGAGCAGCAACCTAAGACTACAAACCAAGCTATGCCACAAAATTTTTCAGTCTACAAATACCCTTCTGTATAAGCTAGCAACATGTTTATCATGCAGATCGAAAATGGGCATGCATAGCAGGAATCAAGTGAATACAGTATGCTTCCTTACCAAGCACAGGCTGCAAATGGGACAAGTGGTCCAAGATACGGGTCATGTAGCAATTTCTGAGAAATCACATTTCAGGTATCCTCAGTCCTGGTTAAAAGCCTGAGCAAAATCTCACAAACTGATCCACCTCACAAAACATCCTGCTCGTCGCCATCACCAACCAGTGCTTGAACCAAGCCTCTTGGCCCAAAACTCCTCCATCGCAAAAGAATCAGCATCATACTCTCCATTGCCTCACTTCTACCTCTCAATCGTCCCCAACGACACCATCCGCAAACATGTCCCCAAACTCATCATCCACCTCTACAGAACCCACCTAATTAACTTCATCCTCATCACTGTCACATTAAATTACCAACATTTCATCATGCAAATCGAAAATGAGCATGCACAACCAGAATTTAATAAACAGTGCATACTTTCTTACTAACAGCGCCATAATGTGAAGTAAACTCTCAAATTTGACATACCTCACCAAACATCCGGCTCGTTGCTACTACCCACCAACCCTTCAGCCACAGCTTTGTTCACCCAAAACTCCTCCATTGCATCAGATTCAGCATCAAGTTCTTCATCGGCCTCACTTATACTTTCATCCGCCACCTGCTCCCAATCATCCCCAATGATACCATCCTCAAACAAGTCCCCAAACTCATCATCCACCTCTAATAAACCCTCCTCTATCACCTCGTTGTCATTTTCTTCCTCATCACTGTCTCCATCAAATGCGAGAACACCTTTCTTCCGGGCACGTCTCATCCGCTTTCCCTCCCGCACGAGCTCCTCCAGCCTATCCCTCCCAACCAGCATATCATCCTGCACTAGGAGCCTCCCATCATCATCAAACGCCTCCACAAGGAACACCGAGTGCCGCACCCCCTTCACACTGACATAGAACAGCTCCGGATGTCGCACCAGCAAGGCACGCAGCCGGTTCGGCAACCCAAAGTCTTTCCTGAAGTGCGTGAGGTGGTCCACCAGTGTCCGCTTCTCCACCGTCATCCCCAGCACCTCCCGCACCACAGCGCAAGCCCGCCGCTCCAACATCTCCGTACTTGCACCCTCATTGAGCGGCTCGAATGGTGACACCTCAGGACGGCTATGAAATCGCAGGAGGTAATCCCGGTGTGTGCGGCGGAGGTTGAGCCCGCGGCGGAGCGGGAGGTGGGGAAATCTCCGCGGCCGGTCGATGAGGCGGTCTGGTGACGCAGTGGGGCGGAGAGATGGGAGCGGAGGAGGCGACGGTGGCAGTGGGTCGGTGAGCTGGAGCACGTGTCCGCGGGAGGTGTGCACTAGAGTGAAGAGGTCCGGATGACGGGGGCAGAGCGTGCCGCGGAAATCCATGGCGAGGCCGAGGTCGGGGGCGAGGTGGGCGAGTCTGTTCACCAGAATGCTCCGGCGCGTGGTCATGAGGAGGATTCGGTGGATCTTATCCGCGAGCGCGTCCGCGCCGGAGCTGGTGGCGCGGAGCGCGGCGAGGTCGGCGGCGAGCGCCTCGGCCGCGGGCGTGAGCCCGACGGCAAGGGTGGAGAAGGACGGGGAGAGCGGGAGTGAGGTGGGCGCCTGGAAGAGGCGGAAGAGGGTCGGGTAGCGGAGGACCATGGGGATGAGCGGGCGGCCGCGGCGCGGGAGGCCGAGGAAGCGGCGGCAGCGGCGGAGCACGCGGAGCGGGAGGAAATGGCGCGGCTTGGAGAGGAGGAGGGTGAGGAGCTTGCGCGCGAAGCGGAGGCGGTTGGCGCGCGCCGCATGGCGGTCGAGAGCAGGGAACCGGACCAGCCTCGGCGGCGGGAGCGGCGGCGGGCCTGGGCGGGGCGCTTCGGTTGTGGCGGCGCAGCGGACGACGAGGGAAGCGAGGTGGGGTTTCGTGGTGGGATTCGTGGCACGGAGAAGGTGAGGGTGGACGGCGGCGAGACGGTGTGCGGAGAGGAAGGGGGAGAGGGAGGACGGCACGACCATGGCGACGAAATGCGGCGTGGAGGTTCCGGCGGAGGGATGGGACCGGAACCGGATAGGGGAGACGCCGAGACGGGAGAACGAGGGGTTTGCGGTGAAATTGGATGAATTATTTCTTGCGAGGTTAGGAAAGTCAAGTACGCCCGAAAAAAAAACATTCTGTCACTATTTGATGGACCCAGTTCACAAAGCGTTTTGCTTCCCAGGTGTGCAAATCGATCGGATACGGACGGATACGTTCGGAAACGAACAGATATCACTATTCCTTCCTCGAAAACGGATATGTCGGATACGATACAGGTTAACATCGACATCGTATATATATATGATTTTGAGTTTTCAGATACGAATACGGTGCGGATATTGAATACCCGAATTTGGATGCGGACGGATATAGACCCCACCTAAATGAATTCGAAATCGGATACGGACGGATAATATCCACACCGTTTGCACCCCTACTTCACCGGCCTCCCGCGCCGCTTTTTTTTACTAGGTAGCTTGGCGCGCTTCACCGCGCCCGTGGATAGGATTGCTCCCAGCGGCCTCTTAATACCTTTAGACCTTGTAGGCGGCATAGGAGCAGCAACGAATAGGAATAACTAAAACAAAAGGCTTAGAAATTTGTTCGAACAAAAATACAGAAATAACATATGAGATTTTCTTTTTGAGAAAGTAGAAATAACATATGAGATGCCCATGCACAAGCAACAAATACATAAACGGCTAATATGTAGGATAGCCCATTGGCCCCCCAAATTGGGTCCCCCCAAATTCGTAATGAAAACGCCATAATAACATGGATGCAAAAAGGCACAAGTTCCTTTTCAGGGAGATCTGAAAATAGGATATATGGCAGGAGAGCTATCACCCACGTATACCATACGCAGTCATTATAGAAATAATCAATATGTAACACAATGGCACACATGAACCGACATTTTAAAAAATTTGTAAGCACCTTTGCCGGCCAAGCTGTATAAAAAAACAATGGCGAAAAGAATGAGGATGGCACCAAATCTTTGGAGCACGACCAACCACCGCAACAAAGAAGCCCGTGGCGAGAGCACAACATAGGAGAAGCAGCTGGACGACAACGCAGAGTGAGGCAGCAAAGAACCCAATAGGCGAAATGGAGGAATGGAAGCGAATAAGGAAGAGAAAGAACCCCATTTTACGGACGAAGCTAAACGATGGCGGCGATGGTGTAGGAGGGCGACGGTTGACCAAGCAGATACCGACGACACGAAGATGGGCCAACCTAAAAACTGAGAAAGACCTCATGCACATCGACAATGCATACGTAGTAGACCACTACTTGGAGCCCGTTTTTTTTCTCCTCTAGTAGCTGGGCTAAAATGAAATAGGTCAAAATGAAAACAGCCCAATCGGATGACTGAGCGATGCGCGGTAAAGTGGCCTAGCGCTGCCAGCGCCCGAAATCTTCAAGCGAGGCCTCAGCTTTGGCATCCACCTTTTTCCCCTGTCATTGGGCCCAAACGAAGCAGTGTACACGGAGGCAGCCCAACCATAGATGAGTGAAAAGATGCAAAGTCAAAACCATAAGAGCCAAAGAACAATCATACGTCCTGGAGCGGCCGAGCGCTGGTGGCGCTCGATATCTTCGAGCGATGAAAGGAGGAGACCATGAGCTCGGAAGGGGCTCACGCCGGCCAGGTGATGGGAGGCCAATGAGACGGAGGAAGAGGGGTGCGAGAGAAGGTAGTGGCTGGGGATGGCCACGACGGCGACGAAGACGGCGAGGTTGAGGCGCGTGGAAGGCGGCGCGGAACCACGAGGGGGCAATTTTTTCTATGCACATCACCCATGCTTTTTCCTACGCAGCAGGCTGATGGACGCCACGCGGCGAGGAATGACCCAAGCAACGGTGCGATCGGCCCCAGGGCAACGCAGAGGAGCAGGTGGCACGTTAGGAAGGGCCGAGCGCCAGATGAGCACGGTTTGTTCCAGCGATGAAATGGTACATATGTGTACAAAGAAGGAATCGTGAATGCTTACTCTAAATTTTTTTTACCAGATTATTATGAACAGCAATCAATCATTGTAATCCACCATAATTTTGATAGCAAACAAGATATTGGATAATATATGGTTGCATATACATGTTGTGATAATCACTAGGTGAATAATAAGTTTATACAACCAAGACCATTGTGTAATCGGCCCAACAAAAGAATATGCTGTTGTATCATCATAATTATCTTGTTGCTGGTCAAGATCTGATCGCCTTTGATACCTTGGCGATGATTTTTCATTTCTTGACTTATTGTATTTTACCAAAAGTTCTGGTTTTAGCAAAATCAATGCTACTATTTCTTTCATGCCCCCCGATCATTGAAGTCTTCAATGTAGCTTGAGAGTCTTTTTCTAATTCCTTCTTAGGGCTTTCTTCACCAATTATCATATTTTTCCCTTTAGTTGTTTTGGCTTGATGCGGCTAGATCAACACTTTTTGGACCGTGCAATTCAATCCTATGAACAGGAAAGAGACCTTCATCAATTTGCATTTATGAAGAACCAATCATCCTTCACTACTGGCCGATTATATTTGTCTACGGAAGACATTTCAATCATTGAGTGCTTGAGCACACTGCTTCAACTAACCAAGGGGCAGTATAGTTTGAGAAAATTTGATTTTTCCAGCTTTTAGGAGTTCATAAAAAATCCAATCACACTTAGATACATAAACAGAAAATTTGAACTCTTATTGTCGATTTTTATTAATCGTCTTGAGAGAAGGACAAGAATTTTGAATATCCATTGGTGACCATGCAAATTCAGCAGTATACACCTCTTTACCTTCGTTACCAGAGAATCACAACCAATCATGTGCGATGATGATGCTTATGGTTTTCTTGAGATTCCCTACTTTGGCTTTCAAGAGCCAAAGCTTTTTGATGCACCTAATTCGTAGTAAAGAAATCTTAGCCCTCTAGCCTTTTTTAATATGAGATTACAAACTATTAACGGCTAAGTCTGCTAAATTTTTTCTGCAATATTTACACCCAAACATCAATTTTTCTTATCACGTAATCTTGTAATGTACTCATTAACAGATTCATTGCATGATTGCTTAACCGATGTGAGGTGAGAAAATTTAAGATCATTATTTCCACAAATGAAATGCTCACATAATTTCTTCTCAGCTTGTTTCCATGAGCTAATAGAATTAGCCAATTAGGCAGTAATGAAGTAAACCATGAAAAAGCGGTTACGTTAGATACCGAGAGAATAAGCGCACGTTTAATTCATTCATAGAACTAGCTTCACCTAATTTAGCAATATACTAAGGTACTTCTATTATCTATCCCATTGAATTTAACAAAATTTGGAAGCCTAAAACCAGCAGGATACTGAACAGAATCGAAGTGAGCAGGATACATTTTTTTATGTGTATCAGTTTTGCCTCTAGCATCTATCTCAAGATTTTTAAAGCATGTTAGCCAAATCGTTATTATACAGAGCAAGTGCTTGATCAAAATACAAAGATGAATTTGTTTGTGTAGATGCAGATGCTTTGGGCTAGCTACTAGGAGAACCAGTGAAGATGGTTCCTAAAATCATACCGGTCTATCCGATTTTGGTAAACCAGTCAGATTAGATTTGGGAATAGATTGGGCCGATTTCTTTCTATTTTTCCACATTGCAACATCGGTGAAAAGTCTCATTTGGAACAGGACCAATAGGTGCAACGTGCAAAAGTACCTCTGGGTGGTATAGGAGGTGTGCTATGTGCAAAAGTACAAAATTGGGACACAAAATTCACAAGCTCATCGGTTCGCCCAATGTGACCAGAATTGGGAATGCTTTTGGTAGGTGCTCTGGGTACGAAGGTTGTACTATCATTGCATTGGTAGGTGTTATTTTTTTGTCCTATGAAAAACATTCATCGACATGCCATATGGTGGTTGTTCCATAGGCAGAGTTGCCGATGATCCATAAGTAATAACACGCAAAGTAACACTAGGCATAACTAGCAAATTATCAATAGTGGTTTCAGGTTGTTTACCAGCAGATTCTCTTTTTTTTATGATAAAAGCCAACTAACCAAACAACCATAATGTTTAGCCATCATAATTTGAATTTGTTCCATACTAACACCAGAGTTGAATTACTTACATTGGGTGTTACCTCAGAATGAGAAACATCAAAGACGACCTTGCTGATCTTACAAATAGTGTGACATGACTTGTTTCTTTGCTTCTTCCCTAAGTCGTTCGACTTCCTATGCTTGCTTCTCTTTGATAGTCTTGAACTATTCATCAAGGATCCTCTATTCATTGGTCTCAATTTGATCTAGGCCAGGCCACATCATGTTAGATGGATCAACTGGGATTTAGAACTCGAACTGGCCATAGCAACCGATTTAATCTTTTTCTTGCCCAGCGAAGTCGTCAAAATATGTTGGCGCAAATTCAGTGTCAAAACATGAAAGCACTAGCGTGTGTAGAGAGCAGAGGCGCGCAGATGCGGACGATCCAATTTGAGAAACTAGCCAATCCGATTTTCCCGTGAAGGTGGCGTGGATCCAACGAACGCTCGCCTGGGAGGAATCCTGTCAGGGCAAGCGCACGCAGGGTGTTCTAGGATCGACAAGCTACCTTGAACACATTCAATCACCATAGGGATGAAGGAAGAACAACAATTATGGACTTGGGATGCTAGGGTTTGGAGAATGACAAAACAATAATAGGTTTTTTTATCTATTGGATATTCTGAATCGGCCGTGACCCTTTATATTTAGGAAAAAGTCCAGTTTACTACCTCAAGTATGAGCTAAGTCCAAATAACCCCCTAAATTAAGAAAAGGTTTATTTAACCCCTTGATTTTGCTAAACAGGGTCAAAACACACCTTTTAACAGATGACAGTTGTTTGTGCTAAATTTCTACTTGTTTCCATTGATTAATCCAAAAAATACTTACATTACACAGTACCAATAATTAGATCAACAATTTAGTAAATATTACATCCTAAGAGTCCCTCTATAGCTGCCGGGAGCGCTGAGCGGCAGGGAAGGGCAGGGTCATAGGTGCCGCTTGGTGGGCGCGAGCTTCTGGCAGCAAGGCAGCACACCGCCGGTGGCAACAAATCTGCACAATCACAAAGCGACGGAGGGGTACTAACAAATTGTTGGAATTCGTATTAGAAGGGAGCATTCGGCACCTAAAGTCATGAACTTCTATATGCAACGTAGGCGCTAACATGTCATGCCTACTAAGCAAAACCTTTTGTTACTTTAGGGGTTATTTGGACTTAGCTGATACTTAGGGGTAGTAAATTATACTTTTTTCTTATATTTATACCAAGGGAAGGTCTTGACCCTTATGGAATCGAAAACCACAAAACATTATGAAAATAGAACCCCTAACAATTTGCATAGGCAAAATCCAAATATTCGGTTTCCAAAACCGGATCATGCGGTTTCCTCGGGTGTAGTTCCTCCCGAGGTCATAACTTTCGTTTGAACACCAAATGGGACGTTCTGTATATGCATATTGATCGTCTCGACAAGAGCCACGCAATGGTGAAGTCCAATTAGCACTTTGATGACTCCACCCAACCCATATCAGCCGATTTGTGAAGCCGACTGCCGATACCAATTTTGGTCGTCAATACCCGGCCAGAATGCTAGGAAGGGCTTATTTGGTTAGGGCCCAAAGGTAAAATCAAAATTTTTTACATACAAAATCAGCAAAAAAAGTTAAAACTAACTATTTTAATAGTTGTAAGTTAAATGGCCCTAGGCCATTGTTTATGATTTTGGCGATTGATTGACAACATAATCATTGGGACTAACAATTTGTCTAGATGATATTTGTAGATATTTCTAGGTCCCAAGGATACTTTGGAAGCCATCCAAATGCTTATATAACCAATATCCAAATGATGGTTATCCAAATTAAAGCCATCCAAAAGATGGCAATGAAGATAGAAGAAAAAACCCGCGAAGAAGCAACGAAGAATTGCATGACGCAGAGGCGATGACTAATTCGATGGTGTGCCTGTCGAATCAGTCGATGGTATCAAAAGGCCAAAGGTGCGCACGTCTCTGGTATGTGACGACTAGTTCGATGGGGCACCCATCGAATCAGTCAACGATCTATCGAATCAGTCGATGGTGGTTGAAGACCGGCGTGCGTTCGTCTCTGGTTGGCGATGACTATTTCGACGGGTTGCCCGTCGAATCAGTCGTCGGTGCAAAGTAGCCGTTGGAGTTCAAATTTGCAAAGAGAAAAGGGGGCGACGACTATTTCAACGGTCCCCCATCTGCACCCGTGGAATCAGTCAACGGAACGTAGGAAAGTGGCAACGGCTAGCAACGACTAGTTTCTTTGGTTGGGGCTATAAATAAGAGGTGCCCCGGCTATTTGAAGTGTGCTTGAGCTCAATGAAGATATTGACAAGTGGTCTACACGTTCTTAAATGCTCAATACACCAAAGTGCTAAATAGAAGATCTAGGTTATTAGCAAAGTGAGTAGTGCTAGTCTAGACCCATTAGCGCATCTCATAGGTATTTAGCTAGAGTTTAGCGAGGTTTGCATACTTCTTGCTTTACCCGGTGCTTGCGCGCACCAAATGTTGTAATCTGGGGCTTGTAGTCTTGCGAGACCCTCCAACCGAGTTTGTGGAGAGGCCGTCGGTGCTTGTGCAAGGGAGGAGAGACCCTTGGCATTTGGCCGAAGCTCTAACAAGTGAAGGTGGCGAGGAGCATCTAGGGAGGGACGAGCGGAGAGCCACTTGCGTGTTGGGAAGTCCCATGGTCACCCATGGAGTTACTCGACCGCGGAGTTTATGCTCTTGCGCGTGCATTCCTTTTGAGAGGGGCTCCAACAACGAGGACTATTGGAAAGCTCGTGAGTTTTCCGATACCTCGGTAAAAATCACCGTGCCGGGAGTTTGCTCTTTTCTACCCTTTAAGCTTCCGCATTTCATACTTGCACTACTTTCCACATTTACCTTTCTTAGACTTGCCATGCTAGTATAGGATTGGACCATTGGTGCAATACTTTGTAGCGGTAGAGATAGCAACACATAGAGAAAACCTAAAGCACATTTGGATAGAAATTGAAATAGGTTTTTATATCTGAAATTGGAGCCTTAGTTTTTAGAGACACCTATTTCACCCCTCTCTTAGGGTGTCACGGTCCCTTCAGTGGCTTAAGCAAATGGAATGATAAATATCTATAACATTGCCATCTTTTGATGGTATATATCTGAATATTGGTTTTTTGATGCTATGAATATAATTTTTCCAAAAACAAAAGCTATTGGCATTGATACTTAAAGGTTCGGATCAATCTGAAAAGACTTAGCCCTCGTTTGGAAGTAGGTATTGGAGGCTTGAATTTGGCAATGGCATTTGCATCCCTTAAATACAGTTGTTTGGATACCCTTGGCATTGGAGGGCAGAATTGGCTCACGAATGCCAGCGGCATTCACCCAGCACTGCGCGGGGCCGTCCACAATTCAGAGCCCACACCTTCCGTATTGCGCTGAATTTGTTCTCCCCGCGTACCGGTTCGAGCAACACTTCTCCCCGTCGCTCCCCTCGAGCGCGAAAACGAAATCGTGGCGGGAGAGGCGACGAGGGAAGGTACCTCCGCCGGCAGCCGCCGGACTCCTTCCCCGCCTCGGCTCCCCCCATCTCCAACACAGGAGCCCACTCTGCCGCCCCCATGCCTGTCTCCTCCATTTTCCCCTTCTAAACGGAGCTCAGGCCGGTCGGGAGAGGACAGGGCGACAAGCAAGGTCGCCTGCGTGGCTGCGCCGCCTGCCCGCCCCCTCCCCCTCGCCTTGGCCCCATCTGGACTCAGGATCTGAACAGGTCAACGCCGTCGCTTCTCTTGGTCTCTTCCCATTCTTCTTGTCGATCCCCAATTCCTCATCCAGTATTTGGCGATGGTGGCCGCTTCCCGTCGTCTCATGTATGTTCTTCCGCGGCGGCGCGGCACCAAGTTCCCTATGGCCGTGGGGTAACCCTGCAATAGTGCAATGGCGGGTGGCAGCCCTTTGCCTGTGGGGCGACAGCCGGAGCAGCTATGCAGAGGGCACAGCACGCCTGCGCTCCTGCTGACCTGCCCCTGCCTCTGTCTGTTCGCAACCACACACCTGAAGTCAGGAAGAAGACTGCACACTTGATGAATAGGGGAACTGAATACTTGTATTTTCGCAACATTGATTGCTTGGGCTAGTCCTAATCCTAATTTAATAAATTGCTAGTTGTTTGGTGCTGCACAAATTCAATTTCCAGATGTTAGAGTCAGCCACGAAACTGACTTCCTCACCATTGTTTGTTTTTTGCACAGTGAATGCAACTAATATGGTTATACAGCTGTGCTATTTATGTACTGATTAGTTTTCCAATAAAAAGGCCCGTGTCATATTTTTTTGTCAACATTTTTCTCACATTTTCCATTATATTGCTGCTGCTGTTTTTTATTTTTGCGTATTTGTCATTTTTCAGGATATCCATACTGTATGTAATTTTTATTATAATATATATTTGAAATCATTCAAATATATGCACAAGTATGCAAAGTACATTTGCATATAAATGTACAACACACGTCAATTGTTCAAACTCCTCCAATTTATACAATTCAACACTGTGCATCCAAACAGGAATTGGAATTGGCTAATGCCCTTGATTCTAACCATCAATTGCAGATGCATCCAAACAACAACATTGGCATTGAAGACCATTTCCATTTCCACCTAGCTTTGGCATTGCTAGCCCAATACAATTCCTCATCCCCAATGCTGACATCCAAACGAAGCCTTAGTCAAATTCTGGATTATGTATGGCTGAAACGACCAGTATTTGACTAACAGTTTGAGCATTTAAACCAAGTTTTCATAGGTGCTAATCACACCTACACTAAAGTATTGTACATTGTACTACAATTTTGATGTACACCAAAAGTTAAGTGTTTAGCTAAAATATATTTTAGTTAACTTGCATCCGAACATAGCTAATTGGAGGCACTATATATAACACGTATTATTCAACCAAATTTCAACTTTGATATCTGATTTTTTTTCCTAATTATAATATGTTTATGAGTCAAAAATGGTTCATCTGAACTAAAAGATTCTATTTGTTCCACAGCAGAAGCAGAACTTGGTGCATGCAAAGAAGGCTTCTCACTTGGGTGTGTGATCGATACAAAGCCTGGAGTCTGATTGTTATACATTGCCCTTTTTTTTTTGAACGAACAGCACCCGACGTGTGCGTTTCTATTAATATAGAAGAGAAATACAAGAGACTGGTCTCAGCGGACCAAGCTCAGGAAAGAGCAAACAACAAAAAACAAACAAAAAGCTATATACAAGCAAAAATGCAGGCCGGAGCTAAGCCCTATCTAGCAGGGTCTCTAGGTGCCTTGCACCGACCAGTTTCCAAGTCCCAACTTCCTCTTTAATTTTATGAAAGAGGGAGTGTGTCGCCCTCTCGCCTCGGTTGAAAGTTCTAGCGTTTCGCTCTAGCCAAATTTCCCATGAAACTAGTAGTAATATGGAGCGAAATCCCATCCGCGATAATCCAGGGAGTGCTCCCATGGCCTGCCACCAATCTCCAACGGTCTCGGACGGCGCCCAGGCGGACGGGTCTGCCTCGGCACAGGTAATCCATGATGCCACCATGCTCCATACGCGTTTCGTGTAGCGGCAGGCAGCGAGAAGGTGAAAGGCTGTTTCTGGTGCGACTCTGCATAGCGGACAAACGCTATTGTGCTGTAAGTTCCTCCTGGCTAAGCGGTCGGCCGTCCACACTCTATTTTTTATTATCAGCCAGGCAAAAAGCTTGAATTTTGCCGGTGCCCAAGGCTTCCAAATCAGCTGCGTGTAATCTACCTTGATCGACCCGAGGAATTGTGCACGGTATGCGGACGCTGCCGAGTAAGTACAAGCCGACGTGAACTTCCATGTTGTCAGGTCACTTTCTCCCGGCCTTAGTTGAATGTTTTGGACTTGCAACCAGAGTGCAACAAATTCCCTCAAATGTCCCAAGGTGAGGCATTTGGCAATGTCAAGGTCCTTTACCCAGGTATGTCCATGCAGGGCTTCTCCAATCGTTATGTTCTTTCTTTGGGAAGCACCAAAGATTCTAGGTGCCAAGTCCTTTGGGCGTCGGCCCTGAGCCCAAGCCGAGTGCCAGAATGAAGTCCCTGAGCCGTCTCCAATGCGAATAGTTGAACACGCCGCGAAAAGTAACTTGTCCATCTTGGTGCACGGAGATCCAAGCCCAACCCATGGTTTGTCCGGGCTGACCAGTTCCTGCCAGAGCCAACGTACGCGCAACGCATGTGCGAATTTTTTCATGTCCAGGATTCCCAGCCTGCCAAGATTCCGTGGTCTTGCCACTGTGGGCCAGTTGACCTTGCATTTTCCACCGGTGAGCTCATGGTCACCTGCCCAGAAGAATCGCTTTTGCATTTTTTCCAAGTCGCCCAAAACCTGGGTGCTTGCGTTGATTACTGTGAGTAGGTAGACAGGTTGTGAGGAAAGGACAGGTTTAGTTAGTTCCAGGCGCCCAGCTTGCGTCAAGTTTCGTCCCCACCAGGATTTCAATTTTCCGGACGCTTTGTCGACTAGTGGTTGGAGATCAACTCTTTTAAGACGATGCACAGTTAGTGGCAGACCGAGATATTTGATTGGGAAGATGCCTCTTTGAGCGTGGAAGCCTTGTAGGACATCGTCGAGATCAATGTTTTGGCACGCAATTGGTACTACCACCGACTTGTGCAGGTTGCAATGAAGGCCCGTGACCTTGCCGAACAGTTGGAGGAGCTCAGCAAGGTTCCTAATTTCCGAGCTGCATGGTCGAATGAAAATGACTGCATCATCCGCATATAACGATGTGCGCAGCCTACAGCGGTTCCGTGCAATTGAACTTAGCAACCCAGTGTCAGTTGCTAATTGAAGTAGGCGCTGTAAAGGATCAATTGCCAGGATGAAGAGGAGGGGGACAGCGGGTCTCCCTGCCGCAATCCTCTGCCGTGGCAGATTGGTTGTCCAGGTATGCCATTTAGGAGGACCTGGGATGAAGAAGTTGCGAAAAGCGCAGCAATCCAATTTCTCCAACGAACCGGGAACCCCAGGTGGCTAAGGAGGGACAGGAGGTAATCCCAGCGGACAGAGTCGAAGGCTTTGGCAATGTCGAGCTTGACCATCAACATGGGCACTCTATTGCGGTGGAAATGCTGCGCCATACTGCAAACGTACAAGAAATTATCATGAATGATTCGTCCTTTGATGAAAGCGCTTTGGCTCTTGGAGATGATGTCTTTCATAGCTGGTGCCAAGCGGGAAGCAAGTAGTTTTGCGAAGATCTTAGCCACACTATGAATGAGGCTAATTCTCCTATAGTCCGTGACTTTCTGCGCCCCTGATTTTTTTGGCAGGAGGACGATATTCGCTGTGTTAAGGAGGTCTAGGTCCCTCGTGCGCAGACTATATATGGTGTGCATCGCTGTCATGAGATCCCCCTTAACCGTGGTCCAGCATGCACGGAAGAAGGCTCCCGTATTGCCGTCAGGTCCAGGCGCTTTATCCGGTGGTATATTGTTGATGGCCGCCAGGACTTCTTCCTCAGTGAATGGTGTGTCGAGGTGTGATAGATCAGATGACTGTAGGCTAAGAGCAGGCCAGTAGAAGTCAAGGTCTCGGGGGCCTGGCGGTCCCATTGTGTAGGTGAAATGGGACTGCACTAATTCCGCTTGTCCTCATGCTTTATGCTCCATCCAGCCCCGTTTTGCAAGCGCTGAATGTGGTTTTTCCTTCGCCGGCCATTTGCCTTGAGGTGGAAATATTTAGTATTCGCATCCCCCTCTCTCAAGTTCCTTACTCTGGAAGCTTGTTTCTTTCTAGCTCGTTCGATGACTGCATATCCCATTACTCTACGTTTGAGCCCCTGGCGTAGTTTTAATTCGGCCGAGGAGAGCTGCCGAGTCTCTTGGGCAATGTCGAGCATGTGGATTACCTCAAGTGCCATTTGCATCTTAAGCTTGTTTTCTGAAATGATTGATCTGCTCCATGCCCTCAGGTGTCTTGCAGTCGCCGCCATCTTTTGATAGAGGATCTGGAGTGGCTGTGTATGTGCTGTGGGGCGTTTCCAAACCGCTTGCACTTCCTCTTTGAATCCCGGTATTTTTGTCCAGAAATTCTCAAACCGGAAAGGCCTCGGCAGCCTAGGCCCTGAGAGGCTTGATAGCAATAATGGGCAGTGATCAGAGAGGGAGGTGGATAGCGCCTGGAGCCCATGATGGTCGAAGGCAAGGTCCCATTCCTCATTGCAGAACACCCTGTCCAGTTTGCACATTGTCGGCCGGCGTCTCTCGTTGCTCCATGTGTATTTGCGATTTTGTAAGTGGACCTCGTTGAGCTTGCAGAAGTTATAGTTGCTAGAAACTGGCGCATACGATTGAGATTTAAATTCCAGTTCGTTTTTGTCCCGTGCTCTGTAAATGAGGTTGAAGTCCCCAAGGAGGAGCCATTGCATGCCTTCGTCCGGTGCACAATGACGTAACTCCCGCAAGAACAATTGTTTAAGCACGTCCCTAGTCGGCCCATACACGGCTGTGGCGAGGAAGGAGACACTAGAGTCTTGTAGTGTGACTAGCGCCGAAATGGAGAAAGCCGTATAGTGATGTTCTGCATGTGAACATAATTGCTGTTCCATAGCAGAAGAATGCCCCCTCTTGTTCTCTCGGACGACTTGTAAGCAAAACTGTCGAGGCGATAGCCACCAAGGAAGGCAGCGAGGTGGCCGTCTATGTTGTTGAGTTTTGTCTCCTGCAGACATGCAATGTGATAGAATGTTGCAGCCAACAGGCCATGCACAGTGATACAACGCGCCGCCGTGTTTAATCCTCGGACGTTCCAGCACAGCATTTCCAATCGGTTCAGCCATTAACGCAGAAGAGTCTCGCAGGCTGCCGGAGAGAATGCAGAAGAAATAAGGGCATCATTTTAGGCGGTTGGCAGCATGTAACCTGACTATTATCACATCTCTGCATCTCTGTGATCAGGTGGGCGACACAAAATAGAAGGGTGTGGCAAGCAGCCGATCGCAACAAATTCATCATCATAGCACAGCACGGTGGTATCTGGCGAGCACTCACCAAAAGGTCTCGTGCAGTGACCACATAAGTTTGCTAAATTTGATGCAGTGAAGTTCAAGAAGTAGACAAAGGGGGAGGCCAGTGCGTAGATGTTCCGCAGCACTGACAGAGCAAGCTACAGAGTCTGCTTCCCAGTAGAGGCACCATGACGATTTACACAGGTAATGAGCTGGATACATTTGAAACAGAAGACACTCAGTAGGGATGGCAGCTAGTTATCTGCTGCTTGCATGACCTCAGCGATGAGGCTGGGGGCCTCCAGCCCCACGATCTCCATCAGTGCGACGTCTAAGGAATCGAAGAAACCATCGTCGAGCCTGAACAAAGTGGAGAGGCCGGCAACCACCTATTCTGGCAAGGGACCATTGTACATCGCGATGTAGTCGTCGAGTATCTTCTCGATTGGGTCGATGTCGACGCCAGGTAAGCACAGTTTACGGCAGAGGTTGATCTTTGCCTGCACCTCGGCATGGATCGTGGGCTTCTTGTTGCGGCGTGCGCTGCAGCGCACGTTCGTCATGTCGTAGATGTAACATCCCATGTTTTTATACGAAAGGAAAATTTGACCAAAGTCAAATTTTGGTCAAAATTCGACAGGAATTTGAAAGAAAGAAATTTGAATATTCAAATGCGACCTATGGAAGGTATTGGAATGGAAGTTGGAGCAAAAAGAGACTTGAAAGCATCTCATTAAATGGAGAAAGAAAAAGAGAAAGGTCACTATTCACCATCTGAAAATAGGATTTTGGTTGTCATTTTCAGCAAACAACTAGTCAAATTTAGAGGTTGATTGTGGAGAAACCATTGGTCTGTTGACCAAGGTGTAAAACGAAAAGATGTTAATAAAAGTACATTAAACAACTTTTATGTTTGGGTCAGATCGAGATCGGGTCAGGATCATGGAGAAACATTGGGCCAAAAATCGAATCAGCAAAATATTCCTCAAATTCAGGGTTTTAAAGGCTGAGTTGGAATTTCTGAAATTCAGCTCAAACCGTTGAGAAATTGATAGAGGTCCAAAAATAAGAAATGAAATTCAAGTCAAGCCAAAGAACTTTTGTATTTCGGTCATGGTTAAGTTCTTTTCAAATTTTGGGAGTAATTTCAGATTGAAGTTCGGGCTGCATTTAGGGTTTCAAGTTTACATGAACACCCTAACCCGACCAGCGATCAAGGATCGAATTCAAGCAAATGGCTGAGAATTTCGACATGGTTCTAAAATAGAAAATGGAATTAAAGTTATTACGGTCAAGTTTCATTTGGAAATAGAGGAGAGTTTGAATGTAAATTCAAAAGTAATTTGAGGAATCCAAATTCAGGAACTGCAAATGGGGAATGATATAGTTCGACATTGGAGCTTCAAATCCGCGCGATTTATTGATTGATTCAACAATGTTGCAATACGAAAGTTGCTGTGCTATGATCCAATTACAGGTTTCATTTTGGGATCCTAATGAGTTGAGAAGGAGAATCGGGAAAAATCGTGGCCGCAATCTCTTGGTTCCGAGCTTGGCTGGCAGCCATGGCGCCCGACGTCGGTTCGAAGGCGGTAACCTCAGCCATGCGTCGCTGCGCATGAGTTCACCGTGGCAGTGCGAACAGCAGGTGGTGGCGGTCATCAGGGGTCGTTTTCCATCGATAAATACCCATCCTTCGCCTCCTTTCTTCCTCTTTTTCCTCCTCCTCACCATTTCCGGCCAACTCTCGGCCACCGGCAAAATCCTCCGCCGTCTGAGCTCCCCTAGTCAATTCCTTCCGCTCATCTCTCCGCCACGAGCTCCTCTTTCTTTTAGGCTATCTCTTGTTGAGTTCCATCCACTACAGTGCTCGTGCGCCACCGTCTTCTTCACCTCCGGTTAGCTCTAGCCGCGGCCGCATGTGGCCAGCCTTCCTCCACCTCTCTCGGTCCAAGTTTTTGGGTGCTACAGCTTCATCTTGGTCCGCTGGTGCTTACAGGCCAGTGGGTTTTCGCCTTGTTTCTGTTGTTTGGCCCGCCGGCGAGCCGAGCCATGGCGCCGCCGCCTGTGTCGTCGCGGGCTGGTTTCTAAGCACCAATCGAGGAAGAAAAGAAGGGGAATAGGTGAGCCGGCTCTTGGGGTAGCCATAGGTGTCGTTCCCGTGGCCGGGGAGGCTCGCCGCCGGCGAGCTGGTCGCCAGTCAAGGCGGGGGGGGGGCGCCGGTCAGCGCGCCCTCTGTTTTAAACAGAGGGAGGGGGGCGTTGAGAGAGAAGGAGGAGTCTTGTAGGGGGTTTTCTGCAAAATGTCCTTTTAGATTTTGTATATTAGATTTAAATTTAGTTTTTCACTAAATATTTCATAGAAAATCATACAAATGTCCAAAATTCATGAAATCAATTTTGTTAATCTTTTTTTAAATTCTATTATCCATTAAAACTATTAAATAATTAAGTGTAGATAATTAATTTAATCCCTTTGTTTAGATTAAGTAAATAAATGTTAATAATTACTAAATTGCTCAAATTCTGAATAATCTTTTAATATTTAGAAATGAATTGTAAATTGGTTTATTTATTTATTTAAATGTTTTATCCATTTAGAAAATGATTTTAAATCATTAAAATCAACTAAAAATGATTTAGGGCAAGTTTTATTAAAAGAAAAACATAGGCTTGTCTTTAAAAATCTTGGGGTAGATAGTGTTGGCTTGCAACTTTATCGAGAAGTAAAGTTGTATAGCTAAGCTTTCAAATGTTACATATCATATCACTAACTTGCATTACGTTTTAGTATCTCAAGCTTCGGAGTACGGGCTCGTTGGACTCTCGGAGGAGCAGCGACAATTCAAGGAAGTGATCGTCATCGCTCCGGAATCTCAACTCGCGGAAGGATCTAACTTGCTTGTGATTGCAGGCAAGCCCTCGAGCATCTCTGAATCACCTAATTATTTCATAATATTAATGAGTCCAAATCTTATGCTTAAATGTTGCATTAGGTTAGAGATTGATTGAAACCCTTTGATGCATGAAATAATCCTTGGTAGAACTATCCTTGCTTAGTTAAGAAACTTGAATAGCAATGCCTGCATTGGCTATGCTTAGTAAGGTTAAAATAAAAGCTAATGATCTAGGCTATCACCAATCTTATATGAATCATGAAAGGCTTGGGTTGAAAGATAGTGGGCAGGAGTTGGTACGAGGGATTGAGGTAAGCTTGATCCATAGTTCTGCCCACTTGCTTAAGTGACTAAGGACCGATCCGTTGTTTAATTGATTGATCAAGTGATTCTACCTGGTTTCTTACTGGGTTATTGGACCAGTAAAGCCAACTAGGTTGGTTGGCTCAATGATTGGAAATATCGCTTACCCGTGCTTGCTGGGTCGGAGAAAGGCGGGGCCGTAGCCAGTAACTCATGGGGTGGTCGCCAGACGTGGGGCTCACATGGGGGTGCGTTCCCGGGTTCGAGTAAGGATATTTCCGGTCTTTGGCCCGGCTAATCGAAAGGTTGTTGCGTACAATCGGTACAACTGTGTGTGACTGGGGGCTAGGTATCTCCTGCAGGCTGTAAATTGATCCGGATCGCCACGACTCTTGGTTATGAGTGCACTTGATCAGGTGTTAAACATTTTAGAGGAAACAAGTTGAACAAGATTAGTTTGATTCATAAACGCTGGTTGAGCTTAGTACCACCTGTATGCAAAATATTTTATAACCTAGATGGATAAGTAACAACTCAACGGATCTAAAATAAAGAAAATATAAGGATCAAGCTTTAGTAACGCTTTTTGGCAAAAGAGTCGAGTCAGCCAAACCCACATAAAGTCCAATCATTTTCCTTGAGAGTCTTTTCTTTGGTAAGGCGGGTAAGTCTTGCTGAGTACCTTCGTACTCAGGGGATCTTCCTTGTTGTTTTTCAGAAGCGGCTTCTGAAGAGGGCGCAAAGGAGTTCTCGAAGGCCTAGATCATCGTGGTCCCGGTGATTCTAGGATGGAGCCGGAGATTGTAGACATTTGTTTAATAGAACTACCTAGAATCGTTTGTATTTAAAACTCTTAGGGTGGTTTGACTTTGCATTTAAGTTCACTTCAAAACTTGGTTTGTATTAAGTAAGAATCTTGGTATGTTATCTAAAAATGGTAATACTCCTCGTGTTCTCCTTACCGAAAACGATCCTGTCGTATGGTAAAGATAAAAAGTAATGTGGTTTATCGAGGAGTCCTTGGGACACTCGACAGATTGCCAGTTTAAACTGTTTGAAGTGTGTTCTATGTCCGTAAAAGGATGTTATGGCGCACTTAAGCCAGTTTAAATTGGACGGTTCTGCTACAGTAGACCTGGCGCTGCCTGGGCACCCTGATCGTCGAGGTAGGAGGAGGCAGGGCTGGCGCTGGTGCCTTGGTGAAAAAGGCGTGCACACCAGCCCTGTCCAGCAGCTGGCCGTCGTCCTCAGCCTGCACCCCCGCCGGATCAGGATGGAGTAAGCACTGCGGCCCATCAGCTTTAGTAGAGGGGTGAGTCAGATCACCATTGTCTTCCATGTCCTGCAACACAATGCGGCTGAGCGCCTCGTCAACCATCTGCACAGTGACCTCGGGAGGACATTTAGTGAGCTTGAGGTCCCCCTTCAGACGGTTGAAGGCCGCGGAGACAGGAACCGTGGCAGCAACGGTCATGTCCCCGTTAATCCTCAGCATGTTGCTGAGGGCCATGACTTTATCCCTGGCTGTGTCATGTTCAACAATCTTTTTTCGGTTCATTCGCTGCTGCTGGGCAGGACTCGGTGCTGCCATGGTCACCATTCTTTTCTAGGGACGCCTCCCTGCTGCTTACGCCAAGGCCGTCGTTGTTGCTGCTGTCGCCTGGGCGCCACACGTCCTCATTCTGTGCCGGCGCAGACGCGGACACATCCCTGCACCTACCATCGTGGCCACCACCGTCCCGGCGTCGAGGAGAGCGTTCATGCTCTATGTGGACTGGCTCATGTTGCGCAGAGCGAGCCGCGTAGAGCCGGCCCTGTTTGTGGCCGTCACGGACGTCGTCGTTGTAGTGGTGCTCGCCGTGGCTGTCATTGCTGCTGTCATCACCAGGGCGCCCCGCGTCCCCGTTCTGGGCTGTCGCAGACACAGACGCGTCCATGCGCCTATTGTCGTAGCCGCCACCGTCGCGGCGTCGAGGAGAGCGTTCACGCTCTCTGAAGACCGGCTCATGTCGCGCAGAGCGAGCAGCGTAGAGCCGGACCTGCTGGTGGCCGCCATGGCCATCGTCGTCGTAGTCGTCCGAGTGTCGTGCGTCGTTGTAGAACTTGGGGTGGTCGTTGTTGTAGACTTGCTTGCCCCAGCGGTTGCGGTCGTAGTTCCGGCGGTCGTTTGGGTGTCGCGGTTCTCCCCGGCGCATGTCTGGTTTTACTCGTGGATGCTTGTCCATCCGCCGTTCATGGCATGGCGGCGGGACATTGAAGGGAGGGTAGGTCGGCACCAGAGGAGGCTCGCCATCTGGAACTCTCCGGTGCCAGAACAGTCGACGCCGATCTGGCTCTGGGATGGCGTACTCAACATCAGTCCCCAGCAAGCCGTCTGGGCCCGGCAACGTGCCGGTGTAGTCGTATATCCATTCCATGGGCACAAGCACACAGAACTTGGCTCCCCTTTGCCAGGTCTCCGGCGGGTCGTGGATATGGATACTCTGGAGTTCTTTGCCGTGGTTGTGACCACGAGCCAAAGGCGTTTGGGAATCTTGCTTGGATTGGCTGTCCAGGCCCAAAGGTCACTCGTGTCGTCGGGGTTGAGCATGTTGGTGTCGATGCACTCCAGCGAACAAGTGAGGCCGACCATACGCTCCACCAGCTCTGGGTTCCAGGCATGAACTGGGACCCCCTCCAAGCAAAGGCGAACCCGGAAAAACATAGCCGCCCCCAGGGCATGGCTCAGGCTGCGCCACGGCCGGACGTTGATGACGATGCCGTGGTGCTTGAGGCAGCTCATAGCTGCCGCCTCCTCTGCGTGCTCTCTTCTGTTGAACTTGATGAGGAAGGGATCTGGTTGATGCCTGGAGACAGCGACATCCCCCTTTTGCAGGCAGAGCTCGTCCAAGACGACAGCTTCGATTTCTCTGACGCCCGTGGAAGCCGGGGCACTCATCGCTTTGATGATAGAGCCGTGCGCGTGCCCTCCCACTCCTTAGCCTCCTGCTCCAGAACAAAGGAGGTGGGCACGAAGAAGCTGTCCTCGTCAGGACTAATGCAAGGGTCGCCGATCCGGGCCATCCGTGACGGTGGTGGCGGAGTGGAGGCTCACCGAGGGGGAGGTGTCGGCCAACGTCGTGTGTCGGTTGGGTGATCGTGGCGAGCAGGCGTGTGCCGCTGGCGGTGGCTCTGCTGCCGTGGTCGTTGACGAGGGGGATGGCTCTGGCGCGACGGGTTTGGAGGCTGCTGACGACCCGAGTGCTTCTTGTTGCACCACGCGGCCTTGTGCCCAGAGCAAAGGCAGGCGAAGCACCGGACGCGGACGGGGTCCCGGCAGGAGCTTGCCCAGTGCGTTGAAGCAAGGCACTTGAAGCAGCGGCCTTCCGTCCTCCGCTTGAATGCAGCTAGTGTCGAGGAGGCGGGAGCTGGGTTGGGGTTGTTGGCCCGGCGTGAATGCTTGTCAGGCCGCCGCGGCGCCGGCTGCTGACTTGAGCGCTCCTTCTTTCTCCACCAATACCTTTCACGAACTGGGATATAGCCATTCTCCTTGGCCTGATTAACGCGCCTGATTAATGCGATGACCCCTGGACGGCTCTGCAGGCAGCTTCGAGGTCGGCCATGTCCGCTGATGGTGGTCAGCTCGGCGAGGTGAACTGATGTCGCTCCCCGCAGCAGAGCCGGCTGCCTAGGTTGGTATTGACGCGGACTCCCAGTGGAGGTGACATGGTTGCCACGGACAGCATCCACGTACGTTCGCCGCGACGAAGCCGGAGTTGATGAGGGGAAGGGTGAATCCGGCACAAAGTCAACCGGATCGAGGATGGGTTGGCCGGATCTAGGTGGTGGCGGAGGGGTGGGGCGGTCGTCTGGATCCGGCGAGCAGGTGGTGGAGAGACTCTCTGGATGGTACGAACGAGGGTCCTGGGTCCTGATGCGGCGGAGAAGCGTGGGCGACGCAAGCTGGGGCTGCTGCGCCGGCGGCCGGGGCGGTGGTGGCGGCGGCGGCGGAGAGGGGGCCGGAGGTGGTGGGTGTTATATTTAGTCCCACATCGGTAATTGATGATGGGAAGCACAACATATAAGGTGGGGCAGTTCTCATACTATAAGGCTAGTCTTTTGGGTTGAGTTAGGCCTGAGGCCTTGGTTGTTGTTGGGCTCCGTAGACCTAGGCCTGTTAGGCACCGGCTCGTGTGTACAACGGGCTGGGCCGGATTCCGCTGCGCCACTCTAACAATTCCGCTGCGCCACTCTAACAAGTGGTATCAGAGCCAAATGTTGTGAAATCGGTAACATCTCCGGGTCACATGTTTACGGGGGAGCCCGTTGATATCTCCGTTCGGTCATTTGACCATTGGTCACACAAGTTGACTGGAGAGTTTATACTCTGGGCCTTTGATAACGTCTTCTTTGAGATCACACAATAGTTGTGATGGAAGAGTTGGTATACTCTGGGCCTGTGATAACGTCTTCTGTGAGATCACACAATAGTTGTGATGGAAGAGTTGGGTCCGATGTGTGACGGGGGAGGTTGTTATATTTAGTCCCACATCGGTAATTGATGGTGGGGGAGCACAACATATAAGGTGGGGCAGTTCTCATACTATAAGGCTAGTCTTTTGGGTTGAGTTAGGCCTGAGGCCTTGGTTGTTGTTGGGCTCCGTAGACCTAGGCCTGTGAGGCGCCGGCTCGTGTGTACAGCGGGCCGGGCCGGATTCCGCTGCGCCACTCTAACAGTGGGTGAGGCATCTTTTAGTGCCTTCTAATCAAGGAATTGACAGCTCATTACATCCAAACTAGGGTTGAAGAATGCAAGGTACTTACGAGATTGTTGGGTGGTATTTTGCATTCAAATGCTATTTGAGAGCAAAACAAAGTTGCGCGCAAGGCGAAAAGCATGCTAGGCGTGTCCGCAGTTCAGTTGTTTGGCTAGCAACGGTTCCTAAGTGTATCAATAAGTTTGTTCTCGAAGTTGGGTAACACCGTAGCACTAAGCACTAAGCAATTATAATAAACAAATTGTTTTCACCATTCATTATCCCTTCCTAACATACTGTTATGTGAATGGCAATGTCATGAGCTAGGTCCCACGTAACAAATGTCTTAGATGAAATGAAAGAGTTGTTTTTTTTTTCTTTCTCGAAACTAACCTTCAAGAAGTTAACGACACCAATGATGGAACATCTGATAGCCCAGAGAAGGGTTCGATGTTCACCCCTTTGTCTGCCAGGGAGGCATGGGGAGGTAGGACGCCTCTAACGAGAGAGCAATGTCCCAGAAGTCGCATCCAAGCTTTGGCCACACACATGAAAAGTTTGAATCAAAGATGTAGACTAGATCAAACTGTTTGATCTAGACTACATCTTTGGTTTAAGAAACCAAACAAAACGTTGATGGCGTGTTTGTACATTGAAAATCCTCATGCTTCCCATTCTATTGGTACGCCAGTTTCGTTCTTTCCTTTTTTTTTTCGAGAAAGGAACTTGTGTATTAACTTTCCTATAACTTGCTAAGCAATGATAAGACCATTGACACTGAAGTAGAATGCCCGAAAGCTGTATGTGCCCTTTATATATTGCTTTGCGATGAAATAAATGTAACCGTCTTCTTAATGAAAAACGTGTTAAGGCACAGTTGCTAAAAATAAATGTAACCATCCGTAAATCGTATGGTAAGTAGCAACGCAGTACCATTTTGGCACATAGTAATATTCAATATCGGTACCTACAATGTACTTCAACATAATCATGTACAGTAATCTCCACTCACGAAAGTGTAAGCATTTGCACATTTGCATCTTTCTCTATACTACTAAAAAGACCAATTGAGGTAGTCGTCGACCGCTCTCCTTCGTGTCCGCCTCCAAGCCTCCGTCCGCGACAGGTCTCCTTCGTGTCCTCGAAAAACGCAATCAATCAAACCGTTCGGCTATAACCTCCGCGATTTGCGTATGCGCTGATATCCGCAATATACGACCGAAACCTTCCGTCGGATTGATGTTCGCGAATCATGGCCCTTGCCGCAACGCCGGGTTTCCTCGATCACCGCCGCGCCCATCACTCGACTCCATCCATCCAAAGTTCCAAACCTCGCATGGAAGCCGACGGGATTACACGTCGCCACTGGGTTTACTCACCGGGATGCAACTCCACCGCCGGACCTGATCTGCTGGCCACTCAGCCGATGCGACGTCCACTCCTGCCTCGCGGTCGCGGTGCAGGCCGCAACGGCGTGGCTCGAAGATGAGTTCCGTCACCTGCACATCCGCGAGGCCTCGCCGTTTGCCGCTTAGGACCTGCAGCGTCCTTCCGCGAGGCCTCGCCGCTCACCGCTCATCGGCGACCGGGTAAACTCAGGGATGGTGGCCTGCTCCTCACTGACCCTCCCGTTGTCCTTCCGGGACATAGAGACCTTCAGTCCTTGATGGCAGCAGTGGCGACGCCACACTCGACCTTGCGCGTGGTGGCCACCAGCAATGGAGCTAAAGCATATATTGTCAGGTTAACACTAATGTTCCATCAATCTACAGCTCATTTTTTTTCGCGGTGTTCAGAACAATCATCGATGTGCACTACGAGAGTCAGACCCATGCTTTTCATGAGCTTTATTATTGTGTCACAACCAAAGATTGCAACACACTAAAACAAAGATGTTCTTGTTTCTGAATTTGGAAGCTTAGACCTTAGAGTACACATGTTTGTTGATGACTGAAGATTGAAGAATCATTCTACACATTTTGTTGCAGCTAGCTGAGTGTAAGTGTAGATGATGATAAGTACTGATCCTATTCACGGCTCAATTACAAACCGTGCCTAGATTATTTTGTTTTACAGTAACAAATCTGTATCATTGAATTATTGTCCTTTGAATGTTCATTATATTTTTTTTTTGTTACCCTTAGCAACGGGCACGATGCTAGTTAAAAAAAAAACATTGCACATTTGCACAGGCCTGACTGAAAATTCCAGTCACACCACAGTTGCTGGTGGTTTCGTTTGGGCTGGGCTGGTCTTACCGGCTGCCTTTTTCCCTTTCCTCTCCCAAGGGGGCCTCCCAGGGCAGAAGCTTCATCTCTCTGGCACTCGGTCCTCACCCGCGCCGCCGCCGCCGCACACCCGCGACAGTGAGCTTCTGCGGCCGAACTCGCCGCCGGCCACGCGGTCGGCGTGAGTTCGTTCCACTCCCCCACGGCCAGATTGCGCTCACCCACGCTAGATTGTTGTGGCGGCGGTTTCGACTTTCGCGCACAGATTGCCTACTACAGTACTACGCTGTGGCTGTCAGATCCCCTTCCCCCATCGCTGAATAAGGTAGGAAGAACGCCCTCATCCAATCTCCCATTTCCATCATGGATTTCATCTGTGGCATCCTGTAATCTCTCTCCGCCATCGGAAAAATTCAGCAGATCACGGGAACGGTGGAGCAGCCCAGGTAGAAGATGACGAACCCGTCGGCGGCCAGCCTCACCGATGACCTCATCGTCGATATCCTCTCGCGGCTGCCCGTAAAGTCGCTGTGCCGCTGCAAGTGCGTCTCCCCGCACTGGTGCGATCTCATCTCCGACCCCGACCACCGCCGGCGGCTTCTCCAGACCGTCGCCGGCTTCTTCTTGAGCGACATCGACAACGGTCGCGAAGTGTGGCGATTCACCAATTTCGGCGAGGCACGCCAGCCTCCCTTGATCTGCACCCCATTCTCCTTCATGCCCGGCTACGAGGACGTCTCCATCGTGGATTCCTGCAATGGCCTTCTCCTCTGCCGGCCTCCCAAGGGATCCCCGCACCACGTGTCCCGATATGTGGTGTGCAATCCGGCTACCAAGAACTGGGTTGTCTTGCCCGACTCTGGTAGCCACGGTGATGACAAGCCAGTTGTTGCCCGTTTGGGTTTTGATCCCGCTGTTTCCCTGCAGTTCTATGTGTTTGAATTTCTTGATCATAGACACGGCACTGTGGCAGGGGTGGAGATCTATTCGTCTGAAAGTGGAGCATGGAGTTACAAGGAAAGTCTGTGGAACTGTGACACCAACTTACTTGACGATTCGCCAAGTGTGTTTCTCAATGGCCTTTTGCATTTCTCCACCCTTCAGTCTGAGGTAGTGGCTGTGGATGTGGAGGGAGAGGTATGGTGGGTGCTTCCTGCGCCTGAGCCGGACGATCCTGATAATATTGATGATCGTTCTGATTGGTATCCTGGTTTCCTTGGTCAGTACCAGGGATATTGGTGTTATATGCCTATGCCTTATAATGATAGGGATCTATCAATCTGGGTTCTTGAGAGTTATGGTGAGGATGAATAGTTGCTAAAGCGTCAGGTGACTGTTGGAAAACTGACGGAAAAGATAAGTCCAGCTGAAAGCAACTACTACCATTTGATCGCAGTTCATCCAAATTGCAATTGGATTCTTTATGTTACTGGTCGGATAGCATCATGCTCATGGCATATGACATGGATCGCGATGAAGTGCATGTCATCCGAAATCTTGGGTCATGCTATGTGATGTCATATATTCTTATGTTCCTTCCTATGCGAAATCATTGATGGATGCTCATTGATTTTCTCACTTTGCATTGCTTGGTCCATCTGTTACCCTGAACTGATATTCAAACTTCATAATAGCTGGATCTTCAGTTACAAAAAGCAGTATGGGTAAAAATTCTTGAGCTTGGTTATCGTTTGTATTGGGGCTTATTTTTTTCACAACAAATGTAGTTAGCCAATGTGGTTTTTTTGTAATGACTAGTTATTTTACGGAAATGCATTAATGCTGCTTGTCAAAACATACGTTTGTTGACGATTGTGTGCTCCATGTGTGGAGAACCGAGTACACTAAATCTTTTTCTGCTACTGGAGATGCTATTAATTTTTTTTTGTTCTGTACCTTGTATTTATCAAGTACTTTAATTTAGACTTCGTTGTTACTATTATTGGAAGTATGTATGGTTGATCTTTGTGCAAACATGACATTCTTATCTATGGAATAGTGAATATTTTACAAGGGTCGTTGATCTTTAGTTTAGTTAGCTGGCTTGAGCTTGAAGTGAACTTTTAAACTTACCAATGTTGCTTACTTGGTTCACAGGTACCACTGAAATATTGAGGTATTCTTATATCAGGTATGGGTACAGTAGTCTGGTGGAGTATTGGGTCTGTGTCATTATGTTCATTTGCAAGATAAATGTGAAAGGTCATTTTTCTAGTTTATATGCTTCATCAAAGTTGAGTTTTCTACATGGCTATACAATGTTTCTTTTAAATAGTAGTAACAATTTGTACCTATACCTATTGATTCTGGAATAACCATGAGATGAATGGGACTAATAGGTAGTATGTTTTATCTGAAATACATAAACAAGGGATTACTCGGAAAAAAAATGAAAGAGGAATTATTTTGTTGCTCTGAAGGAAAACAAAATTTGTGCGCTAAATCTTTAAAACAGATGATTTAGTGTTTAAAAGGTGCGAGCAACTTGGAGGCCCAAAGATTTTTGTGCTTGGATTATTTCTAGTTTATATGTATGAATCAGTTTTCTGGCATTGTCAATAGCATGTGGGTTCATTTTTTTGCAGATATATCTTTTTTTGAAAAAATATCCCATGTAGTAAAGTTAGTTCCCAAAGGCAATATTACGTAGTTAGGGTGTCCTTGAAAATTTTGCCCTTTTCTTTTGTGCTGCCGTATGGCATTCAGCTAATGGCGATTCTTTTCTTATCCCACATCACAGTCCTGCCTTCAAACAATAGTACATTTGTAATATTGGATTACTGAGCACAAAATTGTTTCACCCAGAGTGATTTTTTATTATGTGTAATCTGGTAAGCTCTTATTAAGTAAAGAAATCAAGTAGTGAGTATAAAAAAGTATCATCCGGAATGTTTTTTCATTATGTGCAATATGGTATGCTCTGAATAAATAAAGAATTCAAGTTGTGTAGACTCAATTTTATCAGAATAATATATTTCTATGTCAATATGTCATACCTGTGTTCTAGATATAACATTGTTGTGCTTTACTCTGGCAAATGCTGAAAGCATCCAAGCATAGTTACCATGCCTGCCTTGGTTGGGGACCAAAAATGAATCAGTTTATATATTACAAACATGGATTCAGCTAGACGACAGTCTGTCCCCAAACTCGTGTAGATAGGTTCATATGGCTTCGATTGTTTCTGCCGTGAATACAATTTGATCCGAACTAGAGCTGAATGTTTCTGGCTGTTCTGTATAGTATGAAATCTGGGAATTCTCTGAAAGTCTAATATATGGGGGATTAATGGATTAGGCACCATAGTTGCAAAAAAACTGTTCTTGCTTTGTTCTCAGAGAACGTATACTTATCCCACTGGATTCAGGCTGATTCAATAATTTAATAGGCATGCCTTAGTATAGCGATAGAATTATGTCATGAGACTGCTGTATCATGACAATTCGTTTCTCTTGTATGTTCCCCATTTAAAAAATATGTAACAATATTCCTGTCAGCAAAGTCAGACTGATTCAATAATTTTAATGGCATGCCATAGTATAGCGATAGAATTAGGAGATACTGCAGAATCAGAGACTATGGTTGTGTTTGGTTGAGCTGTAGCTATGATAAAAGTCGATGTAGGCTGTGAGCTGTCAGCTGTGAGAAAAGCATAAAGTTGTTTGGTTCACGCAGCTGTGAGCTGGATGATTGGTATGAAATGTCTGTAATGCCCTGAAAGACTCTGTGAGCTGTGACCATTTGAATTTTTTATTTGAATGTAAATTAAACAACAAATATGAAGTAATACTTATGGTCTCCATTAATATAAGAGTAGCATTTTTATAAAAGACATCTTCCATACAATGATGTTTTCAATCAACATAATCATCTCCCTCTTGCTGTAACCAAAACATAAGCTATCCTATCACGAATAGTATTCATGGAATCATCATTCTCTTCATCTGGATTTTTATTTCTTTGTGTTTGCGCCATGACATCGTTTGGTACTAGATACTCATCATCTGCGTCACATCTATCGATCCTTATCTTCTAATTTGCTATAACGAATGAAATTATGTAATGCCATACAAGCTAGAAAGGTATGCTTTTGAGTATGAGTAGGAAAACTGGGTATGCCCATGCCACTTGTGCTTTAAGACTGCGAAGGCCCGCTCGATAGTAGTTTGAAGGGATGACTGCAAGAAATTGAACATCTCATACTTCCCTTGAGGACGCCCAGAACGATGTCGAAATTCTGGCATATGGTATGTAGTTCCTTTGAAAGGGGCAAGATATCTTCAATTGTATTTTTGTGTGCTTTAGCCTAGATTTTTTTTTTGAATATTTGATTACAATAGTTTTCCATCCATCCCTAGTGAACAATCCTAACAGCCTATGACCAGCTTCTATCTCTCCTTTGCATAGATCAATAAGAAGCCTCACATTGGCATCACTCCAATCAGCCTTATCACCCTTATCACCCATTCTTCAATGAAGCTAAAAAGCATTTGAGATGTCACAAAGAATAGATACACAAGCAATACAAGCCAAGCAATCAATATACTGTAAAAATCACTCTGAAGGAGGATGAAAGCAAGCAATACAAGCCAAGCTCTACTGTGAAAATCACATCACTAAAAAAATATTCACTTGCAACCATATCCCTCTACAGAAATTGTATTAAATTTCAGGTATCATGCATCAATTTGGCACAAATCTTGAGAACAAAGGAAGAGGAGGGAGATGGTGATGATGCAGGAGGTCTTTGATGCTCTTGTTACCCCCGGGGCAAGCGCCTAGCAGTCGGTTGCTCCGTCAGGGCCGGCTGCAATGGAGCGGGAGCGGCGACGCCTGGCGGGCTGGAAGCAGGCCAGGTTAGGCCTTGTTCGGTTGCTCGGGTTTGATTCCCGAGCTGGGCCAGTTCCATGCATGATTTGAGTGGTTCCATACATGTCACTCAAACCATGGGGTTTGGTTCCATGAGGTCAGACTCATGGAACGAAACTAGGCCTTTTTGGCATGGAACGGGACCAAATCATGCTGGGTTTCAAACCCTTCCAGGTCTAACCGAACAAACATTTTGGATGGATTGGGATTGATTCCATGCCGAGATATTCTCTGTGGTTTGGAGCCCATTCCATGGCATTCCATGCCACAACGAACAAGGCCTTAGTGTGACTTGAGTTCTTCTGTTGCTATTCAGGCGGCCATTCCGCTGTGATGCGTTATTGAGCGTATTGATGGGCGTGGACGTACAACGTTGCTTCTGTGCTTGACCCGGAGGGCAAGGTACCGGTGGAGACGATGGTTGCATAGCAGGAAGAGCCTAGTGTTGTTGAAGGCATAGCCATGGAGGCGACATAGCAATACTCCATGGACGAGAGCCCAGTGGTTGGGCAGGAGGCTCCTGCTGCTGGTGAACCGGCCGCGACGGTATTGGTGGAGAACGAGTCATCGGCAACGGTTTATGTTGTTGTTGGCGAGGGTACAAGGACCGCCGTGCTTGGGACGTCAGATGTTCCATCTTCATCGTCGATAAGTGCAGGGGCACTTGGTGTTGCGGCATAGGGCCTTCGGGAGGACGTTCGCACCTTGAAGGAGATCAAGGTGGTACTGGCAAGTGCGACCAAGGTTGCGGCAAGCAACGGCCGAGCTGTGCGCGGAGATGGCGGATGTGGCACAGATGGTCTATTTTCCAATGGCACATGAGGGATGAGTTGTAATTTTCAATGGCATATAGGGAATTTGCTCCTCTTCGATGGTCTGACCTCCTACCCCTGGATGCGCTGCTTCCAAATACTCACCTCGAGGCCCGGGGCTTCCGCCTTAGGCAATCAGGTCGGCATGTCTGTGGTCCTTGGGGCAAAAACGTGATTGGCTAAGAAACCTCGGGTAGTTCGGGTACACAATGGCAAAAACCAAGTACGCCGAACAGGTATCGGTCTCCTCAAAACGACAACCGATTGAGCAACTAAAGACCGAGATTTTGGTTTCTTCGAATTCGGTCTCGGTTTTATTAGGTTCAGTTTCCGGTCTTGGTTTTTTTACCCATCCCATGCTCCAAGTCTCCAATAGACTCCTAAAACATTACTCTTTTGCTAAAATTTATTGGGACATCTCAATAATCTGTTCCATCTCTCCTCAAATAGAGAGAGATGAGTCTCCAAATATGCATGGTAGTTGAAATGGAGAAGATATTGGGAGACTGTAAAATCATATCTCCAGCAGTCTTCCAATAATCTATGAAAGTGGTATTGGGGCACCACAATAGTATTTTATTAGGAACTATGTTTTAGGAAACTGCTGGAGATGCTCCGCATTGGCAACCCACATCCCCTCCTCTAAGCAGAAGCTCACATGAGTTAGATAAAAAAAAGAGAGAATATGGGAAGAGAAAAACTAAGGGTGTGCGAAAGAGGTAAAACACTCGTTTCGGTTGCTTCCCCTAACCATAAGAAAAAAGAGCACTTTTGATTATTAGTGATAAACAACTGTTGTCTGTGTGTGTTTCTTTGCACTACTACACATTCGACTTTCCCATACGCCCCCTTCACAACCGGTTTTGAGACAACCGGCTATGAAGGGGAAACACAGTCAGTTCCAAATGTGGTACCCGCAGTGGCCTTGGGAACTGGCTGTCAAAGGGTCATCACATCCGGTTCCAAAGTAGGTGGGCTCCTAGCCGTTGGAACCAGCTGTGATGCATCTCATCGCAACCGGTTGGTACAACAAACTGGTTGCGACGAGGGGGGGCATCAGCACAGTCGGTTCTAGTTACCAGCCGGTTGTGATGCATTTCATCACAGCCGGTTGGTGTTGTGAACCGGTTGTGATGGTACTGTAGTACAAAACTCCCCCCCTTCCTTTCTTCTCCAACTTGACGGCTCCCACTTCCTCCGCTATTGTTGCAGCCATTTTTCACCATGAAGCTTACGGAAACTCCATTGATTTGAGGAATGGACTTCACCAACTTGTTTTATGGTTAATTTCTTGCAATGTATTGCCTCTTGTTTGTATATTTGCATCAAATTGATGGAGACCATGTTCTTGATGATAGGGGCCATTTTTCTCTCAATTTCAATGGAGGATCCCTAACTTTGAACCGTATTGAAGCCTCCCACATCTAGCTCTATGGTTTGTATTGCAATTTCTTTGATGTTTAGTTAGATATACAATATTTTGATGATTGTGGTGGATGAGAGCCTCTTTTCATTATTAGAGGCTAAAGTTCTTGTAGTGCAAACGTTTTAATCAATAATTTGATGATTGTGGTGGATGAGTTAGCCTCTTTTTACTGTTGGAGAGTGATTTTGTTATAGTTTATGCAATTTCTACAATATTTTGATGAATGTGGTGGATGAGAGGCTCTTATTTCCATTATAGAGTATTATTCTTATAATTCATGCAATTTCTTTCAATATATTGATGAATGTGATGCATGAGAGGCTTATTTCTCTTTTGTAGATGGACCGAGAATGGATGTTGGGAGGATTGGGGAGTTGGACTTTGTAAACGGCGTTGATTCTTTTGTGAAGGTTGCCAAGGTATCCGTCACATTGAAGGAGCGGTCCGATGGCTGTGCATTGCCCATGTGTTGATTGCAAAAATGAGAAACAATTCAAGAACGTTGAGTAGATTCGCTTCCATATCTTATTCAGAGGTTTCATGAAAAACTATCTCATTTGGAATAGACACGGGGAGGATGGTGGTAACGAACCTAAAGAGCCCTCAAGGGACAATGTCAGAGAAAGAGTGAATCGAACCATTCATATAGGGATGTTGATAGATGATGATGTGGTGCATGATGAGGCAATACCGGAGCATGTGTTGGTAGATGATGTGGAAGATGATTGTAGCTTGCTTGAGGACACATTGAGAGATGATATTGTGCTAGACGGGCTAAACCAGATGATACGCCATGCTGAGCCTGAATTTCTAGATGCAAGAAACTTGAAAAAGCTACAAAAGATGAGAAAGTACGTAAAAACGCCACTATACCGTGGTTCATGAGTGTCAAAATTGGAGGCTAATATGATGTTGTTGGAGATGAAGTCGAGCAATGGTTTGTCTAACAAAGGACTTGAGGATTTGTTGACAGTAATGGAGAAGTTGCTTCCCACACCCAATGAGCTTCCTAAGGACATAGATGAGGCGAAGAAAATGATCTGTCCAATAGGTTTGGAAGTACACAAAATCCATGCATGCCCGAAATATTATATCTTGTATCATGGTGATTACAAAGATCTGGATGCGTGTCCAGTATGTGAAACTTCACGATACAAGTGTGAATCAGCTTTGACACTGAAATGTGACCTGAATAAGAGACCCCATGCGAAGGTGGTGTGATATTCTCCCATAATGACTCGTATGAAGATGTTTTCAAATCCAAAAACAACAGAGCTTATGTGGTGGCATGTAGACGAGCGTTTTCTAGATGGAATGCTCAGACACCCAGCTGATGCCTCACAATGGAGGGCTATCAACCATAGATGGAAGAAATCATTTGCAGATGAAATAAAGAATGTCAGGTTTGGCTTGAGCACAGATGGGATGAATCCTTTTACCATGATCAGGACTACAAACAACACTTGGCCAGTGACCCTTTGCATATAAAGCCTGCCACCTTGGTTGTGTATGAAAAGGACATATATTATGATAAAACTATTGATTGAAGATCCAAAGCAACCTGGAAATGATATCGATGTGTTCTTGAAACCAATGATGAAGGACCTTGAGACACTATGGCATGACGGGGTCCAAGTGTGGGATGAGTACAAGCGATAGCACTTCACACTTCAAGATTTGTTGTTTGTTACAATCACAGACCTACCCAGCCTAGGAGCTCTAGCTGGCCAACCTACAAAGGGATATAATGGGTGTGTGGTTTGTTTAGAGGACACTGACGCTAGGTTCAAGAACCACAGAAATATGGTTTACATGGGTCATCGTAGATTCCTCGATAGACATCATCCATATCGCTAGGACAAGAAATCATTTGATGGGAAGCGGGATGAACATCATCCTCCAACCTTTCAGCGTGAGACTCAGATATTAAAAAAAGTTAGCCAAATTACCGTTGTACATGTAAAAGGCAAAGTTAGTGTGAGGGCACCTGCATATTCTCTATGGAAGAAGAAGCAAGTATTTTGGAGGTTTCCTTATTGGCGATACATGATTGTTCGCCATGCACTCGATGGCATGTACATAACGAACAATGTGGCCGAAAGCACGCTTGGAACGTTAATGGCTATGAAAGGGAAAGGGAAAGATTCATTAGAAATTAGGATGGATCTAAAAGAGATGAAAGTTAGGAATGAGCTTCATCCAATTGTTCAAGAAGATGGCAGAACAAGGCTTCCAGTTGCTTCATGCACCTTGGACAAAATCGAGAAAAAGAAGATTTGTAGTTTCTTCAATAAACTAAAAGTCCCTACTAGCTACTGCTCGAAAATCAAAAAGCTCGTAAACATGCAGGAGTTGAAGTTTAATATTAGCAGTATGAAGGCCCATGACTGTCACATCATCATGACTCAGTTGCTTCCGGTGACAATCAGAGGTGTCCTCCAACAAAGGTACGAGAAGTCATAATCAAGTTGTGCTCATTCTTTAAAGCAATATCACACAAGGTCATAGATCTGAAGACACTAGATATGTTACAAACAGACTTGATCCATACCATGACTACACTTGAGTCCATACCATGACTACACTTGAGATGTGTCAGTGCATCTGGTTACTCAGCTAGTCGCCTAGATAAAAGCCCTCGGACTAATATTCTTGCATCAAATGTACCCTTTTGAGAGGTTAATGAGCGTTTTGAGGAAGTATGTTTGAAAGAAATATAGGCCAGAAGGGTGCATGGTAAATGGTTGGTTCACAGAGGAAGCACTCAATTTCGCCACATTTTACTTGGATATACCAAGAAAGGGCGTACCTATCTCTCGTCATCAGGGCAGGTTGCAGGGCAAAGGGAGGATAGGTGAGAAGCACATTTAACTGTTCTTCAGTACGCGGCCGAAGTGTCACCTTTCGTTGAGATGCACATGCTAGAATTGAACAGTAGTGGCAAGTCAGAGGCTTGGATAGCAAAACAACATCGAGAGAGCTTTGGCAATTGGTTGCAACGTTAATTGATGGGTGTTGACACATGGTCTCCATAGCTAGATCTATTGGCTCTACTACCTTGAAGAAGTATCAAGGATATGACATCAATGGATACACATTTACACAATGAAACAAGATGGCAAGAGTCTAAACCAAAACAGCGGGGTCCGCGACAGCAAGCAAAACCTGCAGCCATACTATGGGTTTATAGAAGAAATTTGAGAGCTGGATTATGGACCGCTGAAAGTCCCACTGTTTCGATGTCAATAAATTAGGCTTGCGAGGGGTGTCTTTAAGAACAAGTACGGTATGACTATTGTGGATCTGACAAACACCGCTTACAGGGAGGAACCATTCGTATTGGCCAAAGATGTTGTGCAAGTGTTTTATCCCAAGGACCTGGCAAACGAAGGAAAACATATGGTACTACAAGGGAAAAGAAAGATCATTAGAGTTAATAATACACTATAGGAAGAAGGGAATGTCTATTAGGATATGCATGTTCTTGGACCATATATTAGGATATGCCTGCCTACGTGTGGTTCGATCACAACGAGGACACCATCATCAATTAAACACAAACCATGCATTGTTATGCAATTTATAATACTTATGTATTGTATGGATCTTGCATTGTATTTCTCTTTTGCATTGTATATATTGTTGCACTTATAGATGTTGTGTATCTTGTGGTATTGCTAATTGTTGAAATTTTGGACTTTTGCTATGTATAGGAAATTGTGTAAATACAGGAAGTATATATCACAGCCGGTTCATGCCCTAAATCGGCTGTGATGGACCAACACAGCCGATTCTTAGATCGAACCGGTTGTGTTGGTATATACAGGGTCTTGTCGGCCACCGCGCGCAGTTAGACAACTTTTTGTCGGGCAACCGCGACATAGCCGGTTCATGACTCGAACGGGCTGTGTTGACCTTATTGCAGCGAACCGGCTGTGTTGACCTTATTGCAGCCAATTCGTGTTTCAAACCGGCCGTGATAGCTGCACCCCCCATAAAAATTACTGTTGGCCTCCTCACTCTTGCGTTTTGGGTCATTTGCGCATCGTCAGGGAGCTTGCGACGAACTTCACTCAAGCATTGAAGGTATGCATGTCCATTAATTATGCTCCTATATTGTACATTTTGGATATTTTTCTGTATCGTTCTTCCTATTTCCCTTGTCATGATGATGTAGCTAGGCATTGATGAAGGCCATGTGCACTTGCTAGGCTTATGCATTGATGGCCACGTCATTTACTAATAAAATCTCTAGGCGTATGCATTGATGGCCACGTCATTCACTACTAAACTCTGTAAATATGACAGTAATGTCGTGGTGGCATGCTATTCATGGTCAGTCGTCGTCCAGAAGACAACATCAGACACCTAGACGTGGTGGCGGTCCTCCTTTAAATCTGCCACCGCCACTACTCGTGCCTGGACCTCCTCACCCTCCTGGATTTACCTTGGCTAGCGGTGTCATCCCTGAACCTGTGGTGCTTGATCAACGCGTTAACAGAGTAAGTGCTTGATTGAAAACTATAAACATTTCATATCTCTACTGTAATTTATTCTATATGTTACCTCATGCATGATTTTGTTGGACTTTATGCAATGTAGATGATAAATCCAGTTGAATGGTTGACAGAAGTTATACAACAAATAAGTGGAAGTCTTCCAATGGTCACAAGGGAAAGAACAAGTCATCGTAGAGGAAAGATAGTTATATCTGTTAGCCTTCATGAAGGACCCATTTGTAACCCCGGGCCGGGACCTTGAGTTATTGTCCATGCTGAATCTTGGCCTTGGGAAGAAGGATTGGAATTTGTTGTTAGGGCGCAAGCAGTGAGAGATGCACTAAGTCAATTGGAAAGTGAGACTGGGCACATTTTCCCAGACTACCACTACTTCAAAGTGAGAGCTCTGGAAATCGGTGAGGCATATGTGACTCAAACGTCAGTCAGGATTTCACCTAGATATGAATCAGAGGACGTAAGTGTCTAGACCATCTTTGTTATAATAATTCTTATTCATTTCATGTATATTTAACAACTAACTATTTTATATGCAACCAGGATGATATATACAATGGACATTGCCATGCAGAACATGGTCTAGAGGTGGTCCTTTGGCAGATCCTTATTCCTTTAGGACACACATTCGTAAGGCCCAGATATTATCGAGTATAGGGTGGATTTCAAGCTGTAGTTGTTATAACAACCACATATACGGTGGAGATATATGGAGAGGCAATGGACAGACCTCATAGGGCCAAGGATAGTGCACTCATATATGCACTAGATTATGTAGATGTATTTCGAGAAATTAATATTATCGACGTACATTATTCTCGGTACCTTATGGTTTTGGCGATGATGTATGATTAATGATTTTATGTTGTAGCATTTATTATATATGTTAAATGTACTAATGTTGTTTTGAATATTATTTATATATGTATGAATGTTGTACGGCATTATTTAAATATGTATGAAAGTTATAAGCTGAATCATGGTAGGAGCATTTAAATAAAATTAAATCATTCAAAAAAATCGAAAACTAGAAAAAAGTTAGTAAATACTTCTCCTATTTAAAAGTTAGTAACACATACCAAACGAACTCCTATACTTAGCACAATGGAAACCTCCTCTGATCTGAACCCAACCCTGTGGCCGCCTCAATTTTTTTTTTTGCATTTTTACTAACTAGTTACGTATATAAGTCATCATAAAACATATGAGTCGAACTCCCCTACTCAGGGCAATGGAAACCTTCTCAATTCTGAACTCTGCGGGCATGGTTCGAACCCCGTGGCCGCCCTTTTTTGCAATTTTTTGAGCAACACAGCCGGTGTGGATAAGGAGCCAGCTGTATTGCTGTCAACACAACTGGCGCGTCCCATGGCCCGGTTGTGTTGCTGTCTCCCTCCCCCAAAATTCGACCCCTCGCCCTTGTGACCCTCACCATGCTCCAAAATTTTCCCACCTCTCTGCCACGCCGCCTTCCCCGCCGCGTTCCCCACCACCCGCACCGCGCATCCTCGCCTCCGCCACCTCCTCACCAGCTGGCACCTCCACTACCTCTCTCCACCCCCCGTGCTGCCACCTCCCCCACCTCTCTCCTCGCGGTCAGCCTCCTTGTCATTGCCTCTTCACCGGCTTCCTCTCTGACGGCCCCTGTCTCGCGCCGTCGGTCGTTCACCTCACCAAGCCCGACTGCCTCCATGACGCCAACCAAATCCTTGATACATGTTCGATTTTGCACTTTTAAGCTTTGTTTGTACATCTATAGGTTTTGTGACATTGTGAATGCTTGCAAGTTATGGAATGAGCTATGGAAATTTAGGTTTATCACATTGTGATTTGTTTCTGTGTTGATTATCACATTGTGAATTGAACGAGCTATGGAGATGAGCTATGAAAATGTTTCGTGTTGTTGAATGATGCCAATGTTTTCTTTTGAATTGTATATGAGCTATGAATTCAGCTATGCTGATTATCACATGGTGAATGTGAATGAGCTATGGAAATTAGCTATGAAACTTTAATTGTGGAATGATATATTAAGAAATTATGAAGATATTTTTTCATACAAGTCCGAGTACTTTATTTTAATGCCTAGTATATGAACTGTGAATGTTTTGATTATAAATCTGATAGCTTGTATTCAATTATAAATTATAGGACTGACAAAGAAGGGAAGATTGTCGCGTTTTAGAGTATCGCAAGGTGAAGAAGCTCATGAAGATGTGGCCACGAACCAAGCAGGAAACGCAGAGCATGGGGATGAAAGCCCTTATGCATATCTTAGGATTGAGCAAAACAATGAGGGCGAGGTGGAAGTGCCTGATGTTGCCGATCCTGAGGGCGAGGTGGCCGAGCATGATGGTATAGTGGGGCTACACAAAAAACGAGGACTGAACAAGATGCTAACTAGCAAATATACTATTAAGGCAATCAATGAGGATGGAGAACCGACAGCTCCAAGTCATGCTGCTACCCAATATAGTACATCATGTGGTTTTATAGTGAGGGATTTAGTTCCTGTCAAGTACCGGGCCTGGAAAGGAAGGAACAATGACCCATTTGTGGTACTAGCTAAAACCAAGAAGTTATACTGGTCAAGGTTGATTGAGTTGTTCAGCTAGGAAGAAAGCCCTTGAGACCATGGGCACCTCTTGGAAATGGGGAAAGTATCAACTGAACAAGAAGTTTGTAGAAAAGAATATTGAGCCTGATTGAGATAATGAGTATAGTAGTCAGAAAGATTATTTGCAAGAATTTGTTGAGTACAAGACGTCTGGTGTGGCAAAACTCATTGACTCACAAAATAGTGACAGGTCGAAGAAGAATGACAAGCCCCATCGCATGGGCCGTAGTGGTTACCAGCTGAAAATCCCAGAGTGGGAGGCGATGATTGATCAAATTGCTGCTTATGGTGCTACCCTTCAAACAGAAGGGTGGAGTGACCGCTCCGCGAGGTACCTACTTGGGAGGGGTTACACGTAAAATAATGACGGCACACTTCACCCCACCCTCTTCAGACAGTCTGTGGATCTAAGGCAAAGGATCCAGAAAGCACACAAGAAGGTCATTCAAGGGACCTTTGTGCCCGACAGGGAGAATGATGAGTTGAGCCGTGCTCTAGGAAATCGCGAGCACCCAGGTCACACACGGGGTGCTGGGCTTGTGCCTTGGGGGCTAGGCTTCCCAGGTGATGCCGCCACATATAGGAGCCAATCCAGGAGAAGAGTTCAACAGGAGGCGACGTGGTAGGATATGATAGAAGTTGTACGCGCACAAGCGTCGGAGCAGGTGTAGGCGGGCATGGATGCAAGAGTGCAAGCACAGGTGCAGGCGCATGTGCAGCAAACACTGAGCCACACTGTTGGAGCAATCAAAGGTGAAATGACCTTGTTTATTTGTGTTTTTTCCTTTAATTTTTACTTTTACAATGAAATTGATGTGATTTATTTTCTTGATGATAGGTGAAATGAGCCCCACATTCAATCCGAGTAGCTATGGGAGTATTGGAATCCCCGAAGTAGATACATGTGTCAAGTTTCCTGTTGATGACATCAACAAACCTACACCATGCAAGCTCTACGTGCCCGACAAGTTCTACCGTACTAAGGTTGCCGTCGGACAAGCACATCCATTAGGAGAAGGGGTCACGCTTCACTGTCGACCGCTGCCTGAGCACTATGCGAAGGTCACCATCGATGCAGTATTGAAGAACAAGTTCCACAAAGTGGAGATGGATATACCCGGGGAGGGCGACGAGAAAGCGCTTGGGGAAAACATAGGATGCTTTGTGGCATGGCGGAAGCGCTACATATCCTTTGGTTCAGATTCTGACTCCTCCAGCGATGTTAGTCCCGATGCTCTAAGGCCACCAAGAAAGGAAATGCCTTTATCCAAGGTGTCCGACCATGATGGTGATGCTCCTTGGACGACACCATTGCCACCTCCTGCACCATTGATTCAGAGGGCACCATCACCACCTCCCGCACTAGCATCAACTCAGAGCCACCAGCATCGGCTCAGAGGGCACCATCACCGCCTCCTGCACTAGCATCGACTCAGAGGCCATGAACATCGGCTCAGAGGGCATCATCACTGCCTCCTACACCTCTGAGGCGAGCCTCTAAGAGGTAGACGTCTGAGCCATCAGTCAATCAAATTGTCGATCCTGTTGATCCATCAAAAAAAGCAATGAGTGCGAGCATGACTTCTCTTCTCTCAGGACGTGATACTAAGATCTGGCCATGATGAGAAGGCCATGATGAGAAAGATGGGGGAAGGCACTAAGATCTGCCGCCAGAAACTTGAAACAACAATGCAACTTCAAGCCGCAGATTTCGGGATTACATAGGAACAATTAAAGGCAATCCAGAGCAGAATGGATATTGAAACAACCCCAACGGTTTGGCTGTATAAGTTTGGGAATGATCTTGTGTTTCCCAGACAAGTCTCAAATCTAACACAAAGATTATGAAACCTGCATATGCACTACAAGTCAGTTACTTCAGAAGAATTTGCGGTTTCTTACAAGCATCGAGATTTGCATAAGGGCCATGACCACACTTTTGTGAAGTGGAGGTTGGTGTATGAAATGTTCCAAGCCCTCGACATTCCAATCTTGAGCCTATGGACCTTGTAAGTGTCGTCATATGCAGTTGTTAATTTACATCTTATTGATGCCATTGCATCCACATCTAATATTTTGTTTTCATAGGATGGAGTCTCAGCTAGCTTTTCAAAGAGGGAAACACCATATGGCCTTCATGGATCCTCAAGGCGTGACGGGAACTGTTATAGTAGCGCCGAGTACATTTGACCACATCTATCATTGTATGCTTAAGCTACAAGACAGGAAGCACATACTCCTTGCATACCATTGCCAATAAGTCTATAACTAACCTCACAATTCCTTTTGTTACGATTGATGTAATTATTATGCTGGTTGTCAATGCAGCTACCATTATGTTCTCATTGATTTTCTTCGATGTGAGTAGGCTATATGTTTATGACTCCAAACGTAGAGAAAGATCATACATCCAGCCTCTCATGAACGTGCTCAATAAGTAATAAAATCTAGCATTTAAGCTTTCTATTAGTTAGTTTGAGCTTTCATCAATTTCATAAATATCATGTAGGGCCTTCAAGAAGTTCCGTAAGAAAAGCAAGATGCATAGACCATTCTAGAAAGATTTTCAGGTAATTGAGCCTAAGAATATCCTATGGCAGCCGGAGGGAACTTATCAATGTGAGTTCTATGTATTGAATTACATGCAACACATATGTGGACCTGATTTTAATCCTTAAAATGAGGAGGTTCGTTTGAATGAAATTGTCATGTCTCTTTTATAGTGATACTAGCTGATAAATATTGTTAGTTATTTCTGTAATTTTCTTATTGAATCAATACTAATTTGAGCCTGAAAAGTTTTCTGTTGCAGCGAGCATTTGAAAAGAATGAAGATACACCTTGGAGCGATACAAAAATAATTGCAATGCAGGAGCGACTGCCTAGGTGGTTAATGGAGAACGTCATGGTAGACGGCGGCGAATATTGTGCCATATAGGTAGTTGTCTTGAAATGCTTTAACTTCTGATATGATCACGCGTGCTTGAACTTGTGATGTCTTGAACTTGTCATATCTTGAACTCTATAGATCTTTGATCTTGTAAATATGAAATAATGTCTTGTATGATCTTTTTGTGCTGCTTGAAGATGTATGTCTTGTGTATATACTGTCGGATTTCTGTTATATATTGCAATATATTATGCTGCCCCGAAAATAGTCATTTATTGGAATATATTGTGTTGTCCTGAAAATTGCCATCACATCCGGTTGGTCTTCCCAGCCGGCTGTGTTCGGAGCACTAACACAGGCGGTTTACCCTACCGGCTGTGATGGTAGAGCAACACAGCCGATTTGTCTACCCAGCTGGCTGTGTTAGTTTAAGCAACACAACCGGTTGGTTTGCCCAGCTGGCTGTGTTGGGGTCTTTTCATAGCCGGTTTGGAACCGGTTATGTTGAGCCGAGCAACATAACCGCTCTAAATCGAACGTTTTACATAATCGGCTGCGAAGAGGGTTTCCGAACCGGCTGTGATAAGGTAGGTGTAGTAGTGTTGTGGTTTGATGCGTGGAGCCGAGGTCATGTTTTAAGTGCGAGCAATAATGTGAGGAGATGCGTGGAGCCGAGGTCATGTTTTAAGTGCGAGCAATAATGTGAGGAGAGAGAACAAACTAGTCTTTATTACGATCAAACTATCATTGACGACATGCATATACTAGTCAATGCCAACTTTATGGTATATGTAAACTTTTTTTTTTCGATTGGCGCCTTTGAGACACAGGATATCATCATGCGATACGATATTCATATATATACATAGCAGTGGTGAGCGCCCATCATAGGCATAGCTGTGAATATCATAATTAACTAAAAAGTTAACAAAAGAAGCATCATGCTCGCCACCGCGCCTGAAACAATCTTTTACACGTTTACTTTTCTTTTCTATCGAAATTACGCATTTCTTTTAGACATGTACACTAGTTCCTTGAAGTAACGGATCAGGTTTTGTGTTGCTAAGGTGAGCTCGGTGCATTATATCTTGCCCATAATTAAAATGGGCTACATGCAAGAACTTTTGGTCTAGCTTTTGCAAATTAATAATATGCAAAGCAAACCACCTTGGGTTTGATACACGAGGGGACCCGCATGGTTAGGTGCTACGTAGGAGACAAAAAAACTAAGTAAACTATGAATCATTTTTTTTGTCTGGTTGGATGAAAGCACGATGGTTCCATCAAACAAATAAAATATTTATTTATTCTCTTTAATTTAATAACATATTGTGCCTCTTACGTATGCGGTCAAACGTTGTGAAATGGAGTATCATTGTTACCTCATCTACAATAGTAAAATATAAATACAACAACTTGACTTTGATTTATACGATAATAAATACATACCTTAGGCCTGTCTCAACAATGGGGTTTTGAATACTAAATTAACTATCACATCAACTATTTTGCTGACATAACAATGTAAATAAGAAGGGAGTTTCATAGGGTGCGAGAGAAGTTTTATGCATGTAACACAGTTACCTCGTTTTCAGACTGTGTCCATGAACCCCACTGAAACTGGCCTTATAGCCGGATATGATGGCGAGATGCCATGCACCTTGAATGTGTCAACTTTACTAATTAAACATGGACCCACATTGCACTTTGATTATATTAAAGGTGAGGACATCTCATGCATAAAACATAGTTCCGATATTATATTCACAAAAAATAGGTGAAAACGCTAGGAAAAGCAGCAAAAGGCAACCGCGTCTAAAGAAGCCCGTCCTTTAGAATTCTAAGTTGTAGCTGCACTACTTCAATGATAAATGCATAGACCACCCCCCGGCTCAGGGCAAACATGAGTCATCAATTCTTGCAGCAATAGAGCTAGCTGGTGGCAAGGGGATGGACGTCCTCGACGCGCTCCTGATTGTCCTCCTCTTACAATCTGCTTGCGCCGGTGCTCAAGCGGTGCACGCAGATACCGGCGTCCTTGCCGCCAGCCAAGGTGTCCCCAGTTACAGCGTTCCTTCTGCAGCCTCGCTGGCTGGTTGTCCAAAGAGCGACGGCGACAAGACCTTCGACTACCCATTCGGCATTGGTGCTGGCTGTTTCCGGAGCCCGGGCTTCGAGCTCATTTGCAATCAAACCACCAAGGGACTGTACCTCAGCGATGGTGACACTGCCATCCTCAATGACATCGTCATTCCTTCAGTCATTCCTCCAGGTATATATATGTAATACCTATTATTATTTTTTTCGGGTAAAAGAGAGCTTTATTAAACTAGGAGGCAGAAATACAATCATGTTCAAGCAGATGAGTCACGCACGCATGTGAACCCTCTAGCCAGACCTTACACATATTCATGTGACCAGATTCATGTATCTCTGCTAGGGGGCCAGATTCATGTGTGATATTGTTGTGTACTGTCCACACTCTCCACAGCACCAGCTTTACCAGATCTCGGCACTGCAATGAGCACCCATCCAGCAAAACTTGCAGCCAATTTGGCCCTATGTACACAAGCCTTTCTTCATCCGGCAAAAACCAATGCTCCTCCCATAGACCCCGCGCAGGCTGCACACCACCGTCGCATGGTGGCCCGTTTCAGAATCTCCATTACAGATTGGACAGCAATCGTTGAACACGAGGTGTCTCCTGTACTTGCTACGCTTAGTAGGAAGAGCATCCTTGCATAGCTTCCAGATAAAGACGTTGACCTTAGGCTGCACTTTCCCGCCCCACACAAGAGACCATAGTGATCGATCTCCCGTCGGTGCTGAACTCGTTGATTGCAGTGTATCGTGCAATTGCAACGCCAAGGCCAAACTGCAAGCACTTTTGACTGTGAACACCCCAGTCTTCTCTATGTTCCATGCAAGGAAATCCTCCACCAGCCTAGCCAGAAGCTTAATGATGGTAATCGCCTCCACATCCGGTGGGTTAAAGATGGCTGCAATCAGGTTCATGTCCCACTCTTGGCCTGACCTATCAAGTAACCCTAAGACCCATCTAAGCCTGCAATGCCCCTTTCTTGAAGTTACTTTATGTGAAAACTCTCTCGGAATCCAGGGACATGCCATATGCGCACTTCCAATCCACTTCCAATCCACCAAATGAGGCTCTTCTTCAGAAGCTCAAGACGATGCATCAGAGCTTGCCATGTCGATGATGTGTTACAGCTGAAGGCCGTGTCAACAAGGCAGCCCTACGGAAAATATTTTGCCCGCAGTAATTGAGCACACAAGCTATCTGGGCGTTCGATCAACCACCACGCCTGGAAAGCGAGCATAGCCTCATTAAAAAGGCGTAAGTCCTTGAAGACATGACCTCCCGCAGCCTTCTTTTGGATCAAATCTTTCCATGCAACCCACTCCATCTTCTTCTTTCCATTATCCACTCCCCACCAGAGCTGACGTAACATTCCAGTTAGATTATCACAGATACCCCCGTGAGACCTTGAATACACTCATGATATAAGTGGGAAGATCCATGCCACCGATTTAATAAGGATCTTGTTGATGCCTTTTCTGGGCCAACACACGAACGCACTCGAACGTGCGGCGCGCAAAGGAGCTCACTGCAGCAACCCCTGCGACAGACGGTCAAACTCTCTGTGACAGGCGGTCAGACTCCCTATGACAGCCTAGCAAGAGAACAACGAACGCGCACCCGGGAGGTACCCCATCAGGTTAGGCGCACCTTGGGTTGTTCTAGGATCGGCAGGCCACCTAGAACGTCCTCGCTCATCGTCGAGACGTAGGAAGAACAACAGATGGGGTTGGAAAAGCTAGGGCAAAGAGATAAAGGTAAACGATAAAAGTAATAGATGTATTTGTGTTTTTTGACGATTGGGTGTATCAATTGGCTGTGAACCTTTATATTTATATGGTGGGGAGGTCTTGCCCTGCAAAGAATCGAATTTCTAAAGAAATCCTGTCAAAATACAACTCTAACTAGGTTTACCTAGGCACAGCCGGTCTAACCTCCTATACGGGTGGTCTAACCGCCTGTCTCGGAGTGCAGGACTTCACAAGGATTTTGATCTACTCGACGAGAGGAAGTCAATTATGAAGTCCAATTAGCATTTTGAGGACTTTAACACAGGTGGTGTAACTGGTGTAGACAGGGAGTCTAACCGCCTGTCATAGACCTACCAATTTTGGTCGTCAACATATGCCCCCTGTTTTTTGGTTAAGCTTGCGCACCAAAAAATAATCTTCTAGACCAAAATTGTCTTAGCTCGATGATGAACAATGCATCAGCCATATTTTGTATTTTGACTTTTTCCCTAAGGGCGATAAAATCTTATCGGCCATAAAGCTTGATTTGCTCAAGTCGAAGCTGCATTCACCTGCTTTGGCCTCCACTCCTTCCGTGTTGGCTTAGCTGGTTTTTCTTCAATTTGTTGCTTCATTGACTCCTTGCGCAATCTTTGTAATATCCTCTTTTGAGTATGAGACAAGCCTGAGGGACACCACCTCGGCTGTACGTCCTTGGAACGTTGCTTGTTGCTAATTTCACCTTGCTTAATAGCAGCACATACATCACTCTTGACCAGATTGATATTGCAAGCTATCGGTCTTTGTAGAGCAATATAATTTGAATATGGAGGAGAATATTGAACAATACTAGGTCGCATGTATGAACTACCATAATCCAAAGGGGAATAATAGCAAGAATAGGACCAAGAACAAGGTGTAGTCGGTCCAACATAAGAGTATGGTGCAAAAGCACAATTACCTCACTATTCATGCATACCTTGTGCTCTATGTCTTGATGGTGCCTTTTACCCTCTAGCACTATTTGGTTGATTTCTTCGCTTCTGAGCAGCACCTTTGCTCTTGTACTTGGACAAGAACTCTTCAAAACTCGGTCTTGCTCTATTCTTGGACTTGGAGGAATTTCCAGCCTTCTTGGAACGGCCGGTCAGACCGGCTGTACTGTCGGTTAGACCGTCTGTCCTGCCGATAGACTTGTTGCTCTTGTCTTGCCCCACCGGGCGTAGAAGTTTCCGCTACACCTCGACAGGTCTTCTTTTGTGGCACCTTCTTCTCAGGCCTCTCTTCACCAATGATCACATTCTTTCCTTTAGCTTTTTCGGCTTGATCCGGCCGAATCGGCACCTTAGGATTTGCCAACTCAATGGTGTTCAAGAAGGCATTCACAAGAAAGGGATTGTGATCAACCTGCACATCATGAAACACTAATCGGCCTTCATTAATAGTCGATTGTATCTACTAGCGAAACACATTGCAATCATTGGTAGCATGAGAGAAAGAATGATGAAAATTACAATAAGCTCGTTTCTTCAACTCCTCAAGTGGTGGTATAGCATGAGATATTTTGATATTTCCTTTCTTCAATAATTCATCATAGATTCTATCACATTTGGAAACATCAAAAGTAAATTTCATCTCTTCCTGCCAATTTTTATGAATCGGCTTAAGAGAAGCACAAGTGTTTGCTTTGTCATTAGATGACCATGTAAATTAAGCAGCATACACTTCTTTGCTCTTATTGTCCGATGAATCATAATTTAACATATGAACATTAGAACGATGAAGCTTATGACTTTCTAATGAATCTTTATTTCGGCTTTCTGCAACTGAAGCTTTTTGATGCACCTGATTCACTAAAGAAATCATGATCATCTAGCCTTTCTTTAATGTGAGAACACAAACCATTACGGGCTAGATCTGCTAAATCTTTTTCTGCAATATTCATGCCAAAACATCGGTTTTTCGTATCACAGAATCTTCTATTATAATCATTAACAGATTCATCACGTGATTGCTTAACCGATGTAAGATCAGAAAATATGAGCTCATTATTTATACAAAAGAAACAATCATGAAATTTTTGTTCTAATTGCTCCCATGAGCTAATAGAATCAGGAGCTAATGAGCTAAACCAAGAGAAAGCGGTTCTAGTGAAAGATAATGAAAATAAACGCACTTTCAATTCACTTATAGAACCGGCTTCTCCTAATTTGGCAAGATATTGACAAATGTGCTCAAAAGTGCTTTTACTACCTTCCCCATTGAATTTAACAAAATCAGGCAATCTAAAACCAGTAGGGTATTGTACCGAATCAAAGTGAGCAGGATACGGTTTTTTGATATGCCTGAGTTGTGCCTCTAAAATCTACCCCAAGATTTTCTTTAAGCAAATTAGTCAAATCATTCATATAATCAGCAAGCATTTTATCAAATTGTGAAGATGAATTTGGCTGTGTAGGTGCATTGTATTGACTCGGATAGCCGATTAGACCGACTGTGGGGGTCGGTCCAACCGCCGTGCCAGACAGACCGGTTATAGGGGTCGGTCCAACCAGCTGTGGCCTATTTTGCCATTGTTGCAAGTATCGGTCTTATGTTTCATTAGAAATATGACCGACAGGTGCTAAAGTACCTCTGGATGCCATAGGTGGGGTAGTATGCGCAAAGGTACTATATGGGGGCACAAAATTCACAAGCTCATTAGTTTGGCCAATGCGGCCAGAATTAGAGATGCTTGTGATAGGTTGTGGGTATGAAAGCTGAGCTTCCAATGCATTGGTAGGTGGTACCATCTGTCCACTATGGAAATTCAATGGCATGCCGTATAGTGGTTGTTCCATTGTAGGATTTGCCGATGATTCAGATGTAAGAACACTGATAGTAACACTAGTTGTAACTGGCAAATCATCAATAGGTATTTCAGGTTGTTTACTAGCAGATTTTTTCTCTCTAGATAAAAGCCAATTAACTAAAAAAGCATCACGCTTAGCCATCATACTTTGAATTTGTTCCATTGTAACACCAGAAGATGAACTACTTACATTGGGTGTTATCTCAGATGGAGAATCATCAAAGATGACATCCTTGATCTTTATGGCCTTGCCTTGACGATCTCTGGAGTAGTGCGACATAAACTTCTTTGTTGCTTCTTCCTTAAGCCGTTCTGCTTCCTGCACTTTCTTCTCTTCGATCTTCTTGAATTCTTCTTCAAGTATCCTATGTTCGTCGGCCTCAACCTGATCTAATTCAGGCCTGATGATGTTGTTCTCATGAATCTCACTGTGTTTAGAATGGGATCGGCCATGGTACCTGATTTATCCTTCTTCTTCCCCAACGGAGTCCCCAAAAATGTGTTGATGTCTTTTTGGGGCCAACACACGAACACACTCTAGCGTGCGGCGCACAAAGGAGCATGCTGCAGCACCTCTGCGACAGGCGGTCAGACCCCCTGTGACGGGCGGTCAGACTCTCTGTGACAGGTGGTGAGACCCCCTGTGATAGGCGGTCAGACTCCCTGTGACAGGGTAGGCCCAACGAACACCCAACCGGGAGGGACCCGTCAGGGTAGGCGCACCTTGGGCTGTTCTAGGATTGGCAGGCCACCTAGAACGTCCTCTGCCATCATCGAGATGAAGGAAGAATAACCGATGGGGTTGGAAAAGTTAGGGCAAAGAGATAAAGGAAACGATAAAAGTAATGATGTATTTGTATTTTTTGACGATTGGGTGTCTCAATCGGCCGTGGCCCTTTATATTTATAGCGTTGTAAAGAAATCCTGTCAAAATACAACTCTAACTCGGTTTACCCACGCACATATGGTGTAACCTCATGTACGGGCAGTCTAACCGCCTGTCTCGGAGTGCAGAACTTCACAAGGTCATAACTCCCTGGTCTGAACACCAAATCAGACGTTCTGCATATGGATTTTGATCTACTCAACGAGATAAAGTCAATTATGAAGTCCAATTAGCATTTTTAGGACCTTAACACAGGCGATCTAACCGGTGTAGACCGGGAGTCTAACCGTCTGTCATAGACCTACCAATTTTGGTCGTCAACAAATTTTTTTGCCACGACTGACATAGTCTCCTCTGAGTAATCCATTAAACTTCTACTAGTGCGTTCTTTCAAGGATTGGAACTGATCCCCTTCATTCTACCTCTTGGTTTATGAAGCCCCAAATATTTTCCTCAAAAACAATCCTTTCAACCTCGAGAATATGCTTCACTTGGTCATGCTCATTGTTCTGCTCACTGGCCTTAAACATAATGGGGTATTACACAGGGTTGATTTGCTGGCCTTGGGCCACCTTGTCATCAGAAGACCTCAACCTGCTCATCAGAGGTGGGCCTTGGGCCACCTTGTCAGAATGGGTTAAAATAGGTCCTGTGGTACTCATATCCGCCAACAATCATAGTCTTTACCAACAAATTATCCATGCTCCAACATAATTAATTTATTGGACTCTAACACTTCCTTAAATCTGTCCTTGTGTAGGATCGACTCACTCACTAGATTCTTCTTGATAGTAGAGACATGCTATATATTTCTCAGCTACATGATCTTTCTCAAAGTAAACTTCATATCTACTCTGCCAACACCATTAACGTAAGCGTGTGACTCATTCCCTACAAGCATTGAGGAATCCCAGACGGTCTAGTAAGAAGCAAACATGGAGATGTCAGCGCATACATGACAATAGTACCCATATCAAGCCACCAACTCGATTGAAAAACTAAAAGAACAATAGGTAAATTATTGTACCCATCTCCAATGTTGCTTATCGTCATCATGTTGACATCTTTGGATGCATTAGCTCTCTTGCCCTTGCGATTTGCATGATCTGGAAAATCCTTGAAGATTTGTTCAAGCTCAACACAAGCATAGAACTTCAACTTAGCTTTATCTTGAAGATAGTAGTGTTAACGGCCTTGTTTTTCTATTTATTCTTGCCACATGGGAACTTCTGGATCATGTTGGTGCTACACTATCTAGCCTTGATCACCTTTCTCAGTAATATCCTTCTTTCGAGCCTTCTTCTCAGCATCAAGAAATCATATTAGTTTTTCAACTAATATTTTCTATCTCTTGTGTTTTAGAGTAGTGGCAAAATTCCTCCATGAGTAAAACAACATTGTAATGATGTATACATCCACAAACTTGTCAGGTATGGGACCCTTAAGTAGGTCAAGATCATTGATATTGCATTGCAGCTCATGCGCCTATTCCACCACATAATGATTGTTCACCACCTTGTATCAATGGAACCATTCCATGAGATAAAGTTCATTGCATGTATCTGTTGCATCATACTTTGGAAGTAGAGCATCCCACAGCGACTTTGCCTCTGTATTCTATGTAGACATGGACCAAGCTGTCAAACAGATTGTTGATGATACATTCCACGAACTGCGAACATTTTGTTGTTGTTTAGTAGGAAGTTCGCCTTTAGGCTTTCTAAGTCTCGTGTACTAAATGTGCATAGCAGTAAACTAGAGGCAAACCTTTGATTCCAAAATTTTAAAGTTTACACTAGAAAACTTTTACCGACCTTAGCGGCTCAACAAAATCAGCCATTATTAAATAAAAAACTTTCCTATAATAAAGTTTTAGGATCATTGAATAAATAAATAATCATAATCTTAATTTTTGAAGTAAATAAAACATAGCGAGAATAAATCATAGTTGCAATTCTCTAACATACTAGGCAGTATAAGCATTATAACCATGATCTCCAAAAACATGATAAAAAACTAGATTATAAATCACAACATAGGTACTGAATGGGAGCCATCACGATGACAATCTCGCAGATGGAGCACAACATATGGTGTTGTAGATGATGGTATGCCCCATCACATGACCTGGATAGAGAACGATCCATGGCAAAGACTTTGAGCAGTCGCGTAGAGCGCTTCCCAAAAACCTTATTCTCCCTCAGCATAACAGCGAGAAGAAGCAAAAACCCGTACTTGATTAGATGATTCACATGGACATTGTGTGTCCACGCGCTTTGCCATGCCACCCTCAGCCCAACGAGTCTAGCAAGCGCATGCGTGTGGTGCTTTTTCTGTATCTCCCCACACACATCACTTAAAAAGTGGAGACAACCATATATTTATGTTGACCATCCCCTCCTCCACTAGAATGGTGGGACCAAAGATTCGTACTATTCCACTACTTCCTCATGCACACATGAGCCTTTAAGTTTTATTTAGAATTTATGAAATCTTTAATAGGCCAAACCCTATATTCCATCAGAACTATAACGTTGTAATAAGGTCATTGAGTTAGAAAGTTTCAGGAGTTACTTTAGCTTCTTAAACCCATAGGGCGTATTTAATTTTGATGAAACAATTATCCTTCCAATCCTATAGATCATATATAAATGGACTGATATCTCCATGCTAATTCCTTCCACTGAAGATTCGTTTACTTTGGAAACATGGTCCCCTCCAATAGATGCGTATTAATTGGGAGCGATTGAGTGAAAATTAGCATGTGTATGAGAACGAAACGGAATGAGTTTATCTAAACAAACCCTAATAAGTAGTCCCTCTGTTTCAAAATATAATGCATTTAACCTTTTTAACCCTAAGTTAACCACTTGTCTTATTAAAAAATATGCAAAATATTATATATTGTTATGGCTTGCTTTATGAATAAAAGGACTTTTAAGAATGAGTTAAATTTGATTATGTTTATATAAATTTTTTGAATAAAATGAGCGATAAAACTAGGGGTCAAAAAAGTTAAAAACGACTATATTTTGAAACGAATGGAGTAGTACCAAATTGTAATGGATTATTCTACCCATACAAACAAGGCTATAGCTATGAGAAAATAGGTTAATTCATTTTAACATTGTGAATTCTATCAACAGGTATCATCGAAGCCACCTTCGCTCATTCCATCCTTGTTACACCTGGCGTGGATGTGTACAACACGTCATGGAAATCACCAGGCATATTTTTGCCTTTCACCTTTGATCTAGTCATTACCGGCTGTGGCTTCGATGTCTATGTTCTCAACAATGAATCGCCACTCCTTTGCACGCTTACGTGCCCGGGAGATGCGATCCCAACTGTCGCCTGGGTAGTATGCGACGGGATCGGATGTTGTATACCCTCAATTAGCGGCCGAGACTCCTTACAGCTTCAGTTTGTTCGGCACCCTAACCGAAGCTCTACGCAGTACAGATTCATCGGTGTAACTGCAAGGCACATGTTCCTTGAATGGCGTATTGATGCAGATAATCAATCTGCATGCAGTGAGGCCTTACGAAACGACAGCAACTATGCCTGTGCGGGCAGTAACAGCTACTGCACATCTGTGGGTAGTCCTTTGTACCCGTCTTCCTACGCGTGCAAATGTGGCCCATATTATACAGGCAATCCATACATACTCGATGGCTGCTCCCTTATCAATCAAGGTAGTATCACTTGCTGCATTGACCCAATACTTATGCATCATCTACCTACACATGTCATATTTAATGGTTCATCTAGTCTATAAACTTAATTCCACTACACTGACAGGATACTACAATCCAGTTCCCCGGAAGGTGAACTGTAGTCGATCATGTGGGGACATCAACGTGCCATTTCCGTTCGGCCTAGAAGAAGGTTGCTCTGCAAGGATCGAGTTTCAACTCAACTGCACAGATATATCATCTTCTAAACTTAAGCTCGATGTGCATCATGATGTATTCCATATCGACATTGACGGAGGGATCATGGGCATCAACAAATTGACCAGCGAAAGTGATGTGGTCGATAATTTTGATCCTCTATACCAACGTTTCTCAAGTAATTTCGTGATGTCTGAATCTTTGCATTGGGCCGTTGCCAATCTGAGCTGCCACGACGCGAAAAAGAATGTCTACATATGCATGTCTTAGTGCCAACAGTATGTGTGTGAGCGTCTCCAACGGATCAACAAACATTACTACTGTCAGTCCATTTGCCAGAAATGATGGCATTAGATACATCTATATTGGTTATCGGTGCAAGTGCAACCCGGGTTTTCAAGGAAATCCATATGTCTCAAATGGTTGCCAAGGTTCTCTTCCGCACGCATTTAATTAGAAACATAAGCCCATGCATTATTCTTTTGCAGATTTCTCTTTAATCATACTATGATATGGTTGCAGATGTTGATGAGTGCAAAACTACACCAGGAATATGCAATGAGCTGTTATGCAGTAATACTATCGGAAGCTACCATTGCTCCAAGTGCCCTGGTAAAACAGAGTATGATACGAGATTAATGCGGTGCATTAAGGTGAAAATGCAAAGAAGTCTCCTGCTCGGTCAGTTCTTTACTCTGATAAATTGTGTAATAATATGTCAAAATGAATAATAGTGAGGTGAGCAGAGTAATTGTTTCCTTGAAGACCTCACGGATACCGTGCTTATCAATATCAAATAATTGTTCACCACAGGTATCGTCATTGGACTTAATGTTGGCTTAGCAATTATATTGCTTGGATTAAGTGCAGTCCTTGTTATACGCCGCTGGAGAGTAGGTATCCAAAAGCGACTACGTAAGAAGTACTTCAAACAGAACCAAGGCCTTGTGCTAGAGCAATTAATATCAGCAAACGAAACTGCTCGTGACATGACAAAGGTATTCTCCTTGGAAGAGCTAGAGAAGGCTACAGACAGGTTCGATCAGGCACGGGTCCTTGGTCGCGGTGGGCATGGCATGGTATTCAAAGGCATCTTATCAGATCAACGTGTGGTGGCAATTAAAAAATCAATGATCACTGATCAAACTGAGATCAAGCAATTAATCAATGAGGTAGTCATTCTTTCGCAGATAGACCACCGAAATATCGTAAAACTTTTTGGTTGCTGCCTTGAATCAAAGGTTCCTTTACTGGTGTACGATTTTGTTCCCAATGGTTCATTGTTTCAAGTTCTTCATTCTGGTCGGAGCAGCAATTTCACTTTGTCCTGGGATGATTGCATTAGAATTGCCACAGAAGCTGCATGTGCGCTCAGTTATCTCCACTCTTCAGCTTCTGTATCAGTCTTTCATCGTGATGTCAAGTCATCTAATATACTACTTGATGCAAATTACACTGCTAAAGTTTCAGATTTTGGAGCTTCAAGGTTAGTTCCTATTGACCAAACTCATGTTAATACAGCAGTACAAGGCACATTTGGTTATTTGGATCCAGAGTATTACCATACTGGACAGCTAAACAAAAAGAGTGATGTATATAGCTTCGGTATGGTGCTCCTAGAGCTGCTGCTCAGAAAGGAGCCTGTTTTTAAAGACGAGTCAGGCATAAAGCAGAACTTGTCCAGCTACTTTCTAACGGAATTGAAGTCAAGGCCAGTCACAGAAATTGTGGCTTCACAAGTTCGTGAAGAAGCAACTGAAGAAGAGATTAAAAGTGTAGCCTCCCTCGCAGAAATGTGCTTAAAGCTTCGAGGGGAAGAGAGACCTACCATGAAGCAAGTGGAGATAGCACTGCACAATTTGCGTACGGAAAGGTCGAATTCATGCCGAGTTGCACCAAAAAATGATCAAGAGATACAGCCTTTGCTTTCTTCGAGAGCTAATGATGCTACTCATGTGGGGTGTATGTTGGGCGAAGGAAGCAAAGGATGCTACAGCTTGGAGCAAGAGTTCTTATTATCAGCTGAGATTCCACGATGATAACTTGATCCAGAACTTCTCAATGCGACTATATCCTAAACTCGCCCCCATTGAAGTGGCATGGTAGAACCGAAAGTGTAACAACCCAAATGTTAATATGTTGTTAATCATTTCAGCATGAGCATCATTATGTGCTAAAATAAAATTTTCGAGCTTTCTTTGAATATATTGCATCTTTATTTTATTTTTTTGAGTAAGTGAAAAATGCTAAATTTTGGATGATCTGACACATTGTCGGAAGATCCGGTTTGTGGCTTTTCTCGGCAAGTCCGCCGACTGCCATGCACCCCCATGGACCCCACACGCCTGGCCCCACCTATCCTATCAAGAGCTGAAACCGGCCCCCTACTCCCCTTCCTCTCATTTCACCCACACCACTCTCTCTCTCTTCCTTAGGAGAGAAACCCAAGGGTCTCCACACCCCTCCAAGAGTTCGCTAGAGACCTGCATCACCGGAGAATGATGCCGATGACCTGCACCACCTCAATACCATCCACTTCTTCAAGCTTGGACCAAGAGGGAGCTTCCCCGAGCTTTTATCTCTCTTTGCCCATTGCTCTCTTCCGCCGTGCCGCTCTACACCAACCTGCGGCCCTCATTGGAGTCGTGCTCGTTGCTGGTGAGGCCTCCCTCTTCCCAATCTCCTGCCCATAGCTTTAAGTTGCAGGTTCTTGGAGTTCTTGAAAGAAAAATCACCATTGGTGGCCTCGAGCTCCAAATCCCTAATACATGTGAAATCCATCACTTGGAATATAAGCTAGACACTCTCACGAACCCATAGAAACAAATGACACTCCAAACGTTGGCCGAAGTGGCCGCCAATGAGCTTTCATTTTTGGTCGTCGGGCCGTAGGAAGATCCGATGGAAGTTCTGGCTCTCCTCAGCCTCCCACCAAAAGATCTGATCATTTGAGTCGGAAGAGCCAACAAACACCTCTTTAACTCATATATACTTTTGTTCAAAACTAAAGGCCTATATTACATGATTTAATGCATTATAAAACCATATTTAATCATGTCTTATGCATATCATGTTGCAGTTTCAACCAAGACATAACCTTAGTGATTGATTTCTCTAATATAGGTTGTGACCAAAATAAATTTGTGATAATTCAAATAGCAATTGTAGTGACAAATCTAGTTTATTAGCTTTCTATTGTTATAACTTGTAATGAATTATTGTGTGCTCCTAAAATTTAGAACCCAACTTTGTTAGCCTCTTTTGACCCTATTGTGTCGTTTGAAATTGTTAACATTCATGGAGTACTTCTATGTCCATATATTTCATAATTTAGCCTTCTTTAACCTTGATGAACTATCTAAAATTGGTAACACTCATTAAGTGATCTTATGCCCATATATTTCACGTTTAGTGTTCTAAACACTCACATCTTATTTGAATACATGGCCAAATATTTCATGATGCTTCTAAAATCATGAATCCCATCTTGTTAGCTGTCATAGAAATGATGTATTATTTTACTGTTAGACTTCTTCTTGAATGGGCTATAGAATGGTGCAAGCTTAAATGTAATTTTCCTAATACTAGTTCACTGGCAAATAACTTAGTAAAAACCAATTGTGCTCATGTGAGCTATGAGCTTGTCCTTGTTAGTTGAAAGTATATATGTTATGCTCCTATTGTTAGAAATATCCATGTTGTAAATAAGCAAGATGTTACTCTTTTTAATCAAGTATGAAAACTGTAGTTAGCCTTTAAATTAAATAATTGTGTTTCTGCCCTCAACTATGATGTGATGGTGTAGATAATCATTAACCCTCATTTATTTAATGTAGAGAGAACCATGAAATACTTATATGGTTAATACTTATTTATGATGGTGGCATGCTAACTAGTTTATTCTTAGTCATCATGACAACTAAAAGTAGTGCACCTAGCTTAATTTAATTCTCTTGCTACAACTTGCCATGATTTATTAAGTGCACATGTATGAATGAGTGTTTGGCACTTTATCTCATATTATGCACTTGTGCCATCATTCCAATCTAAATCTATTTGTATCATTAACTTGATCCTTGAACCTTGCTAGCCCTTCTCCTCTCATGAGTCATTGCATCTCACATTCATATTCATTCGTAAACATCATTTCTAATTCGTGCATTCATATCCTCTCTTAGAGAATGACGTACCGTAGAGTTGCATTGTGGAGCAGCAAGTCCCACACAGGCACCATTTTTTTCAACCTATTTTCAGAATGCTAAATGTTGATTGGTTGTGCACAAGCTCCCCTAATTTAGTTCATATGTGACATGCAGAATCGAATCTAATAGACATATTCCTTAGCTCTAGACCAACTTTTACCTGAGTATGTTTGTTAATGTATATGAATTGTTTTGCTTAGCCATACTTAGCCGGTAGAAGTCGAGAGGTGGCAAGGACATCACCACTCGCGAGACATAGGAGTTTGCCAAATCATACGTGGATAGTTGGAATATTTTAAAAGATGAGCAAGCTTAATGTTGAATCGAGACTTGAGCAAGTGTGTAGTGCCATGTCGGGGGTGGAACCAAATGGTTAGGCTTGCTTGAGCTGATAAAGGACCGTATCATTGATAGCTGCCCTCTTGCACACTTTTCTGTACAAGCCACATGCTTAGTATGGGATGGGCAAGCCAAGTACCATAAGTCAGACTTGCTATGGGACGGTTTGACACGGGTTGCGATGAGGGGCAGATGGCGTAGTCCGTTACCCCTATACATCTCCGACCATCCTCTCATTGCCGGGTGTGGGCCAGCAAATGATTGAGGGCATGAATTAACACTTATCCTAGGACAAGGGTGTGGTCGTTGGTCTTCTGCCTCATGTGGGAAAATTCACTTCTCTCACATTTTCATCCCTCTCCTCTCCAACTTCTTGCTCTCAGTTTTTCCTTGCATTTGATCTCGTTTGCAATGGTGACTAATCTCTCTCTCCCAAATCTTTACTGCAAGAAGAGCCAGTACTTGGGGGAACATGTTTCGGGTAAGAATTTCCATTCATTTTACTCACGTAACCCGATTCGTGTTCTTGCGTGTTTTGCTCGTCATAAAGAGCGAAGGCAGAGCTATTCAGAGGGTGGTTCATGGAAGCTCACCCCATTCATGAGGTAGGTCCAGATCTCATCACACCCTCGACACTCTACCAACACTGATGGAATTTGAAGAAGAATACAAAGAGCAACAACCTCAACCACAAGTTCAACCCGAAGATATATATGGAGATCAGCAAAGAAGATGCACCATACCTTGACCTCAACGATGATCAGGAACTTCAAGCCTACGCCATGCTCAAGAACTGCGTGTTTGAACACACGTGAAACATTGACCTGGACCTCTTGGAGAAAATAGGTTTGGATTCCGATTTCAATATCATTTGGCATGTCCTTGGTTGGGAAAACTTTGTGATGGTGGATGAGATGGGTTCACGCCCTCTCACCATTCAATTTCTTTTCACACTTCATGAGGTGTCTAATATCATCACTTTTCAAGTTTTGGGGAGGGGGGGAAGAGCAACATATTTCTTAAATGATTGCCTTGCTTTTCATCCTAGATCTTTGATTTCTCTTCCCATAACTTGCCATGGTTATCACCATCACGGTTTTTGGGGGCAAATTACTGGTGAAGTTGTAATTGGCAAGTTCACTTCTAAGTGCAATTCCATTCATCATATGACTCTTCACTTTATGCATATGTGGATGGCCATCACTCTTTTCTCATGAGGTGACCCTTTAAGTGTTCATAACGATGAGCTCATGATTCTTTATGCCATTTACAACAAGATTAAGTTTCCCCTGTGCAAGCTATGATTCGTCAGTGGTTGTCAAACTTTATAATGACCGGTCCGATTTCATGCACCTTTCTAATAGCTTGCATTGTTGAAATGATTGGCCTTTACAAGGCGATTCAGTTCCTTACATTCAAAGTCCTAGGCCAAAGGTTAATGAGACTTACTTGATTCAAGGTCACATTTTAAAGCGAGGTCTAAATAATTCCTTCATATATTTCTTTCCTGGCTATAGAAATGAGATCCCGTTACCTAACCCAGGGCTTCATTTTTTTTTACCGATCCCTCACTAACATTCCCTCTTGGACCACAAGAGGAAGCTCGTAGGAGCACTTGTTCTGAATTTCCTGGTAGGATGACGCGCAGCCAGCCATACAAGCAGCAACTCCACAGCCATCGGCACAAACCCCACTACCACCGAAGGGTTCCATCGCACAACAGATGGGACAGGCATGCTGGGCCCTCATGGATGCACTAAACACAGCATGGGAGCAAGCTGTCTTCTTCAACCAACAACTTCATCATGGCAGACAGGGAGTTCAAGAGAATGGGCACAAGGTACGTATCAACCAACTCATACTTCTAACCCTTCTGCCAATTCCAGCTCTGGAGGACCTCTGATTGTTGGTGGCTGACGCACTACTTTAGCATGCGACTTCAACCACCTAGCCCAACAACTAAACGAGTTGAATATTCACCAAGGTAGCATGGAGGAGACCTTAAACCAACATGTCCATGTGTCACACAGCCAGTTCGACTCCATTGAGCAGACTTAGCAACACATTGATCAAGCTTGTTGACGGCCAATAAAACCCAAATTTTCTGTCAACAACTCGGAAATGAGAAGGTTTTGCATTAGGTTCCATGTACATTTTAGTTTGAACTAACAATTTCCAGAAGTTTTGGATGAAATGTGAGTGTAGGGGTGAACCAGAGAAAAACCACAGAAAACCAGGCTCAGGCCCGGCCGGCTGGCCACACCCCCGGCCACGTCTTCAATCCGTGTGCCAACAAACACAAGTTAAGTCATCCTGGCTGGGCGTTTGCAGTCGGTTCATCCAACGGATACCGAAAGGCCTTGTCATGGATTAGATGGCCCACCAGTCGGTCCAAACCACCACAAGTCGAGCAACCACCGTAACTATCGAGCCCGGCCGGCCGGCCCACCACCAAGGCAGCTCGGGCCCATCTTCGAGTGGCAGTTCACTGAGGCGGTTACTAGTTCCAACCAACATGGAGCTGCTATAAAAGTGACCCCTCGGCCACACTCGAAGACACACACTTGAAGGAGCTCTTCCACTTTTCCATTTTGTAGACTAGGATTAGAGTTGGGAGTAGGGTCGAGTCGAGCTTAGCTCAGAGGTTCCAGAGTCTTTTTGGAGTTCTGGTAAAGCCCTTGTATCTATCCCTTTATTTCGAATATTTATTATAGTATTATCCTCTTAAATTCTTGAGTTATCTTTAAGTTATTTACCATTTTCTTTTATCCAAGTTCTAGTGGCTTAGTAGCGGTTATAGCTCCCCTCTAGATTAGTTTAGAGATTATCTTTTCCATTGGGATTCTTCCTTATGGGTTTTCTGGCCCGTACTAGAGTGCTCAAGTTAGTTCTCTAGGTTGAGAGAGATTTCTCTCTAAGCCTCAAGAGAAATCCTAGTATCAAGTGCAGACAAGGTGTGTGGCTTGGCACTAGCTATAAAGTGTGTTCCACCTCACGGTACCGCAGTGGTAGGTGGAAGGTGGTGGCAGCCCTGTCCATCCTTTGTAGTCCACCGCGTTCGGGTGTTTTCACAACAGTAATTGCTGGCTGCTGTTGGATCCCCCTCTCATCCATGAAGTGTCGTAGGAATCTTGTCGTCCCTTGTGCTCCCAGTATCCTTACCTTTTGCTCCTAGTTAAGAGTCTTCTGTGTTGTTGGTCGTTCGCGACCTTCTAACGGCTTGCTCTAGACCCTGTATCGGTCATAGCTTAGGCTTGACCGTTATCCAGTTATCCCCTTTTTATCGCTATAGATAGTGTGTGATATTTCTATATCACCATACCATTCAATCTCAATCAATATTCTTTATCCCATTTGCTTCCCCGAGGAAAATTATGATATCCTGGAATACTCCAAGGTGAAATGTTACATCGAGCTATTTTGCGTGCTTGTGGAATATTATTCTAAAGCCTAAGAAATACCAATAAAGGTCAACGGCAGTATCACGATGACAACAACCCTCCCCAACAGCTGTAGGTGAGGATCTAGCCTCGGGGAGGACCCACTCAGTCAGCTAACATGTATATTTACTACTTTCATATTTGAAAATCCAAAAAAAATCATAAAACCATAAACTAAATAAATATTTACCTTTTTTTTGTGTGTGTACTATAAAAGAAACCCAAAAATATTTACTTGCTTTCATTAGAGAATAAAATGAGATGAAGATCTATTTATGCATAGTAAGGTTGGTATATTTTCTTTGTGGAGATGATGAATAGTTGCTCTGTTAACTTTCTTCATATGCCTAGTTACAGCTTAGTACTATATCTAGTCTAAATTTGCTAGTCTTTATGAATCTTGAACCTGAAACTAATGGGTAGAACAAAACATTACCAAGTCTAAGCTGTCTAGAGTTAAGAATTAGTATAAGAGTTGCCATAATCTTATCACTACTACAAAAATGATTTTAAGAGGTGGGCATTTTGCATTTTCGGAGGCGGATTTTGCATCCGCCTCCGACCATGTGCTTCTGTTAATCGAGATTAACATAGGCGGTTTTCTGTCCGCCTCCAAAATGGCCAAAAAAAGAAAAAAATGAAAAGAGCGACAAGCCCATCATGGGCCCACCGAGCCCATCGGTGCCGCCACCGCCAGATCCGCTCTCGCCGTCGCCGATCCACCGTCGCCACCACCGGATCTACCGTCACCACCACCAGATCTACCATCACCACCACCAGATCCCTCGTCGCCATCGCCGGATCCACTTGCTCACGGCGGAGGAGCCCGCGGTGGAGGAGCTCGCGGTGGTGGAGCGCGAGCGGCGGCCGGATCCGCACCAGCCGCCTCTCGCCGCCTGGATCCGCACCAGCGCACAAAGAGAGAGGGAGGCCACTCCTCCTCGATGGCCACCACCACCTCCTCCTCTTCCTCCTAGACGGCGACCACCGAGAGAGAGGGAGGCCGCTCCTGCTCGACGGCAACCACCACCTCCTCCTCCTGGACGGCAACCACCAAGAGAGAGAGAGGCCGCTTCAGAGCCTGGATCTCACCGCTCGTGCCGCCTGTAGAGAGGAGAGGGAGTCCGAGGAGGCCGAGTAGGATAGAGGCGGCAGAGGAAGAAGGGGAAGAGAGGCCGAGCGTGAGGGAGGCGGCGGCGTCACGAGAGGGAGGTCAGCAGAGGAAGAAGGGGGAAAGAAGTGAAGTGAGGAAACACTAATCTAACTACTATATATGAGAACCCTTAGAAGTGGGTTTTGGGCTTGGTTTGGGCCGAACCATCTTAGGAAGCGGGCCTTGTAACGTGTCCGCTTCCGAAAATCTATTTTAGGAGATGGACATGTTATAAGGACCAACTCCGAAAATAGACCATTTTCGGAGCTGGTTGTTTTAAAATGTCCGCCTCGAAAAATCAATTTTCGGAGGCGGACAAAAGAAACCACCTCCGAAAATGAAAAATGTCCGCCTTCGTTAATCTTCACATTAACAGAGGCAGACATTTTTTCTGTCCGCCTCTGAGGCCATTTTGGAGTGTCCCCTAAAATGTTTTTTGTAGCAGTGTATCTTGCATAGTGCTTGATATCCATAGTAATTTATTTTTAAGGAAAAATCATAAACCACATGGTTCCTCAACTGTATGCCAAAATTCCTATCAGAGCCATGTGTAGAATAACCTTCTATATATGCTACTTATTATCTCATTAAGTTTTGTCAAATTTTGTGACTCTTAGTGAGATACTTGTTGTACTCCTATGATCAAGCACACGTACACTTTCACACCATCGACTCTATGTATCCGTAAACTACTCTCTCCAAAATCTCTAGAAATATGGGCTACACAAAAATAGAGAGAATAAAAGACGTGCATCCAAAAAGAATGTTCCATGAGAGAAAAGATCCATGACCGAAAGAAGGAATGGCAAATAAAAAAGGAAAAGAAAGTAAAGATGCATGGACGTAATGAAGGCATGCCACATGCTAAAAGCATGAGTATATATAAAAATAGAGTGAGGAAAAATATAGCCCATATCAAAAGAGAAAGAAGGGGAGTTAGTCTAGGAGAAAAGAGTTCTCCCACACACATGCACTACTTGATCAAAAGGGTATGACTTGTGTTGATCTCTGGATCTAGTCTTTGACTTAGTAATGTATAAGGTATAAGTATGCCAATACATGTACCCAAAATTCCATATATCATCTTATTAAAAGTAGGCAAAAGTCTTTGGTAAGGAATTATACACATTTGAGAGATTTTAAAGATCATAAAAGGAGCCTTATTTTTCTTTAAAAACTTGCAAAACCCTCAAGATTGAGAGTTTAACAAAGGGAAGTAAAACGTGCTTGAAAACTATTATGACTCTTGATCACGGGGGCAAGGGAAGTTATAATCCCCACAAAAAAAGGTAAAAGAGAAATATCACTTCCGGCTTATGAAGGCAAAGGTACGAGTATTTTGTTGTGCCTAAGATATAAGTTGGAAGTGCAACACTGAAGCAATTCCTGATCAACAACCCAAAAGTTAACTTTTCTAAGGAGCAAAAAAAAGGATAGCAATCTCAAGAAAAATATTATAATTTATTTAGTATGACTTGGTTGCACTTGTATTTTGTCTTTGTGGAGATTAGAGAAACTCAGGGTGACAATTGAGAAAAGAGACGACAAATAATAAAGAATACTCCATTCAGAAAATTCCCAGAGTTGATGGAAGTTCTACAATTCAAGTCCAACAGAAGCTATCGTAAACATAGAAGAGAATGAGCCTTTATCACAGCCCACCACACTGCTACGGTGGCTAAGAGGAAGTAGTGGGGGACCGACCGACCGACCACTATAGCGGTTTAGGCTCTCCTCTAGCGAGGCATATATAAGCAGAGGCAGACCCCCCCTATTCATTGATTCCAGTTCCACATTCTTATGAGTTGGGATCAGACAAGCCAGTCTCTAGTTCTCATTGTAACTCTAGATCTGGATTAGAGGACCCAAGTCTAGTTCATAAACTTGATCAAGTAGTTATTCAAGATCTTGATTGTTCTTGGGTAATGACTTTGTATCCTTTCTGTCAGATCTTTATCAATTATTCAGAGATGTTATATCAAGTTTGTGCTACATATGGTATCTTTCTTCATATCTTACGCTTTCATGAATCATATCTACTATATGCTTAAATCAGTCATCTATACTATTATAATGCTCTGTAGTGCCTTAAGCTTGATTCCAGTCCTTAGCTTGACCATCCGAAGGGTGGGAGTCACCGGTGGGATTAGAGCAGTTTTCAGGTATGCAGGCGTGGTGCCTGGATATAAGAATTCCTTTAGATATATCCAGTTTCTACCAGATTGTGGGGTACACAAATAGGTGTCACAGAGTTGTTTGTCTGGCTTAGTAATAAGTTTTGAGCAATCCTCCCTTGGAGTAGGAGTTTTCTAAATACTTGGGCCAATGAGTTGGACTAGATATTTCTCCCTTTATGATAGGATTTTAAACTCTGGTTTGATCATATGATTGACTTGATTTCTACTAACATTGATATAATCTAAGGACATTCTTTTAGACTTGCTTCGTTTATAATCTTAGATTCTAGTGTATTTTTATGTGAGATGGCTTTGTCATTTATGTTTATTTTCTATCTTTTATCTTTCTTTTATCTTATCACTACCTATTGAGTATCATGATTATCCAAATCTTGTGACAACTTACTCCTATTATAATGAACAGTTGACTATGACCTATGAGTTGGATAATTAGTTATGTAGAGGAGAGTTTTATAGGATTTAACTTGTTCCTATGGGATAAAATAAATAAACGATAACCTAGTATACTCCTGGTTGAAATGCTCCAATGGCATATGCTTACGGATAATTGTCTGGTTGCCGTCATAATATTTCCAGTAAGCTATATCATTTAACCGTAATGGTCTCTTGGTATTGTTTCTAAGTCTTATGCCCACCAGTGCACATGAATATTTATAAATATTGTTAACAGATGTCAACACACGCCTAAACTTCTTTGCGATTAGTGGGGGGCTTTGGGATGGTTGGTGGTTGGTTTGGTAACCAGATGGAATCTGGTGGTGGTGGCTTTCGATTATTCGGATGGAATTTGACGTCAAGTCAGTTAATACATTTGAGTGTCACATTTAGTAAATATGATGCTTTTGTTGAGTCTAGGAATTTGGCATAAGTGCGTGTTATACACATGTATATATAAGCCTTCATTGCTCTTAGCCTCATTTCATAGTATTCCCACACTTGCTGAGTATATTTTGATGTACTCATCATTTCCTCTTTCAACCCCTGCTATGTTTATAATGTTGTGGCTCACACTTAGGAGATGGAGTGGAAGACGATGACTCAGATCAGGCTGGAGAACTACCGGTCAACCGCATATGCAACTCTGTAAATTTATTTCAGACCTCAGATTATTTTATAATGTTTTTACGTTAACTTTGGCATGATTAAACTTTATAATTGCTGCATGTATAAGCAAATAGATCCTAACATATATGTGATGAGCTTTCGATTTTGTTTATAAAATTAGGTGTGACAAAGTCGGTAGCCCTATTTACTTTGAGAAGTAAACTTGAGTAAACTTGCAGACACACTCATTTGGTCCCTATCAAAAGGTAGGACCGAATCTTTGGTGTCCCCGGAGCCAAATCTAGCCTAAGTCCCAAAGGGGACCGATTGATTTGGTGGTTATGCGTGACCCCACCGAATTAGTCAGTCATTATACATAGAAATGGATGTTAGGCTTCAGTGCGGACCGATTGATTCGGTGTTACACTATCCTAACACCACGGAATCAATAAGTGGTATGCAGCTAGCCGTTGGATTTCAAAAGGAAAGGGTGGAACGATTGATTCGGTGCCATCCTTAATGGGGCACCAAATCAATCGGCCCCCCTACATCAGCACTAACGGCTAGAGGATTTGACTGGGCTATTTATACCCTCACTTCTCCCGGCCACATTTGGGCTCTATTGCCATTTCATGTTCTATAACACCCGGAATTTCATCACAAGTTAAAAATAGCAACCTTTTTAAAATTTTTGGACTTTATTTGGAATTCGAATTTAATTTTTAAGAATATTGCTTTGAATAGGCATTTAAATCATTTTTCTGAATAAGAACTAAAAATAAATATAGGATCACTTTTATTTGATGCATTCATGTTGGAAATATTTGATTGAGTTTTGAATTCAAATTTGAATTGAATTCAAATTGATTGATGAATTGAAAAAAAAACACTTTCTTTTCTCCTTTTCTCCTTTCTCTTTCTCCTTTTTGGCCCGCGACCCTTCTCAGCCCAGCTCGCTGGCCACCTTTCCCTCTCACGCCGGCCCATCCGCCTACTTCGGCCCAGTGGCCACGCAGCCCATCTCCGGCCCAGCAGCTCCCTCTCCCCTTCCATTGTCGCCGACAAGGAGGCCCGACCTATCATCCCTCTCCTCTCCTCTCCCGCGCCGAACCAGACTCTATTTGGAGTCCGTGCTGCGTTGAGCCACCCCTTCGCTTGGCACGCATGCCAAGGCTACATCTTTCGGCCTATTTAATGCGCCACCACCTCTCCTCGAATCCCTTTTCTTTGAAACCCTAGCTCCTGCAGCGCCGTCCGAGCTCTCAGCGCTGCCACAGCCCTAGCTCGCGCCGCCACCATCGACCTTCCATACCGCTGCCTCTCCGTTGAAGTGATCTACGCCTGGAGCTTGGTAAGGTGGTGAGCATCACTACCGAGCCTTTTCCCCCTTCTTCCTCGCCCTCTCGCACCCTCGCTGCCTCACCAGAGTGGCCGAGCTGCCACTGCTCGCCGCCGGCCTTCCCCGTCGCCCCAACCTCGATGAGATCTCCACCGTTCGACTCCCAGTCCCCTGTGCTTCCTCCGTAGCTTGGAATCGCACGAAACCGTGGCCTCTAGCCCCCGTTTTGTCGAACTCCGGCGAGCCACCACCATGGCGCCGCCGTTTGCTCGTCCCCTCCGGCAAGCCGATCCTCATCCGATGGCCCGTAGTAGATCCAACCCTGGTCAGCGCAGGTCAACCGAGCCGGCCATGGCTATTTTTTGGGAACACCCCTGTCATTCTTTCTTATAAACCCGCAGTCCACAGCTATACAAAAGTAATTCCTGTTCAGTCCTTTTCTTCACGTTTAAGACCCTGTACTTTCGTAGATTCTAACCCACCGTCCAGCAATGCTAGTTTTACGCATTAGCCCTCGGGTTTTCATATGTAATTATGTTTTAGCCCTCGGTTATCACTGTTTAAACCCCTGTTAGTTTAGTTTTCCTTACAATAAGCCCTAGGCCTTGTTTTATCCATAGATTCCACGTTTTTATCTCCGTTTAACCTTGTTCTTGTTGAGATACTCTTCTAAAAGCGCAGAGTTTAATTTAACAGTGTTGTTTACCATGTTACATGTTTTGAAATAAATGAATAAATATTAATTTTCCTAATTTTTATTTAACTTGCTTCCTATATTAAAATTTAATTAGAGTTCTACCTTCACATTTCATGATGAAAGTTAATTTGATTAACCATTATTGAACTAGACTTTTATAATTAAAATATGATTAGAGTTATATCCTATCTTTTCATAAACAAAGATGTTAATTTGGTTAATGCTTATTTATATGTTTTTCCAAATATAATATAATTAACTTATATAGTGGTTTTATAAACTAATAACTAACTTGCTTAATGCTCATTGTGAATCCAGTTTTCTGAATAAAACATGACCATGTTTATACATCGGCTTTTATGAATAAATGTTAACTTAGTAATAATTGTTTAACTAATCTTTCCAATTAAAAGCTATATAGGGATATACCTCAGTTTTCATAAGCTAATTAAATTTGGTTAATGAGTATTCACTTTGTTTATATAAATAAAAGCCACATAAGTCATATCTCGAGTTTTCTTAATTACATGTTAACTTGACTAATATGAATATAAATGTTTTTATACGTTATAATTGACTAGTTAAACACGAATAATAAAGTTATTCGATTAGATGCTCATATATAATTCTTTTCTAAAGATAATTGTTTAATTGATATAATTTATACATAAATATTTATAAATAAATAAAATTGTTTAAGCTTTAATCTGCCTTTTCTTATGAAATTATAATTTGAATTAATTCACATACAGAATATTTCTCTGAAATATTCATTGCATGTATTTTGTTAATTAAAATAAATGAAGCATATGGTCTTGCCGATAGTTGTATTTTCTCGACCTTAGCTCCGATCTCAGCGTTTCTCGTGCCCTTGCGATCCTTGCCGAGACCTTAACCTGTTTCTATGCTTGCTCAATATTGTTGCCCATGTTTGGTGTACTGTTTATTTATTTGTGCAATTGTTTTCTTGTATGTGTTTGTGTGACGATAGATGTTGGTCAAGCTGAGTTTGAAGATCAAGATGTGAGAAGTTCATTGAAGATCAAGTCTACGAAGGGATTAAGCAATAGTAGATATTACTAGGATTTAAGGCAAGTGGATTTCCCCCTTTGCATACTCTCTTTTATGAATTAAAGTTTATTTTATGCTATGTATTGCATTAATATGATGGGTCCTATTTAAGGATGAATAGTCTTTTAACTGAGCCTTGCTACACCGGGTTTACTTTATGTTGGGTAGCTTTGCTTAGCTGCTATACTTGGGAATGGTTCACACTAATTATGAAGATAATAATTTTGTGCTACCATTTATCAAGATATTTATATCCGTGTTCTGATGATGATGTTAAACAAGATCACTTATGTTAATTAGAATATGGAGCGGCAACTTGGGATTTACCCGTACAACCACAATACCATATTGGCTCTGTTCTTGGCTAACTAATTAGATGAACTATATGTTGTGTTCGCGCTGCACGATGGTGGGTTATTGGGTCCAAAGCTTAGAGGAGTGGCGAAGGAATGCTTCGGCTTCCGAAGTACCGCCGATACCGGGCAACGGACGTAACATATAGGGATTCTTTGGAAAGGCCTCGTAGCGTCCCTATGCAGTCACACCTTGGCAGTGTGGTACGTGCCTGATCAGCACAACATGGTTGGGTCTAAAGTTCTTTGAGACTTTTACGCGAATTGTGGTGAAAGTATACAACCTCTGCAGAGTGTAAAATCTGTTATTACAGCCGTGTTCGCGGTTATGAACGGCCCGGATCCTCACATGATAATTGAACTTGAAAATAAAAATAAATTGTGGTTCCTGGTTAAGAAATGAGTGCTTTGGCACGAATGATGTGAGATGATGTATCTCTTATGCTTAATTGGGTTGGTATATGCTTAAATCATAGTAATAAGGTGCTTGCTAATAAAACTTGACCAACTCGAATGTTGACCGCTACAAAACTCTTAGCCTTTCCTTGAAAGCTTTGCATTTTCTCCCACTTGTTGAGTACCAACCATAAGTGTACTCACCCTTGCTAAATATTGAGTCAGAAGGAGAAGAAGTTGTGAAGTTCTTTAGTGCATTCAATGAAGATTGCTAGGCGTAGGCAACCCCCAGTCAACTACCTGTGGTGAAGAGTTGAAGATTTCCGTTGCTAGAATATCGTTGTAATGTATTTATTTTATTTTTTCCGCTATAACTTTGTGTTCTGTATTCATGGAGTCTATCGTATGTGTGAAACTTGATCCTGGCGCACATATGAGATGCATTCGGTTTGTCTTTCTAAAACCGGGTGTGACATGTTCACCGTGCAAATAGCTAAGGCTAGCAAGGCAAGAGAGGCACATGTGTTGATTCGAAGTTCTTGATTGAGGAGATTAAAGACCTATTTAGTGCTTAGAGAGTAACAAGTGTGCATTCGTCTTTTTCTTGGTCTAGCTTAGGCTAACTGTGAAGAGCAGGGTACACACGACGTCACTACTCACTACCAGCACATGGAACAATGAGTGGAACCTAGTTGAATTTCTGGTAGAAGGCCACTCATAAATCTTGAACCTGAGAATCATTAATTTTGAGCTATATTTTACTTTTGATTGGGACAGAAGAGCCAGCATGGATCAGTGCTTTACCGAAAGAGAACCCCATTCCTCAAGTGAACACCCACATAATTTAATTTATTTTTGATATCTCCATTGTCCGGTGTACTTCAACATCAAAGCTCGCAACAACATATATATCCATGTAAGCTATATTGCACATGACAAAGCAGCCAAGTTGCACCGGTGTACAGGGAGCAATATCAGGGTGCGCACGACCTTGCCTCTATAATAAACGGCTGGTTGTGACACAATAGTTCTTTTGTAAATACTAAAATAATTGAATTATTAAGAAAAATAGTTGCAGCGTTAGGAGAAAACTTCAATTGGTGGTCTGTGGTCACCCTTCGATACGAGTATAGTGGTGTTCAACAAGGTAAGGACTAATTGCCACGACCTTTTCGACCTCATACCTTTGGTTTCGGATTCATGGTTGTGTTATTATAGGCGGAACACCATTATATTGACGCTATTAGTACTTGAAAAATCTTATCTCTAGCAGCACTTGGTTATATATTCCAGAGACACCAATTCGATACATATATATAAGCATATAAGAGAACCAATCCACTAAAATATAATCCCATAGGAGAAGGAGAGAGCTATCCGATTTTTGACACCTAATATATATGAATTTATTCGCTACGGATCCCTCTCTTCATCATGTTACTATCACTCCAGGTTGTCCAGAATCCAGACACAGTACATATACCACAGCTTTAGTTTGAGTCCCCGGCAATATTGATCACGAAACGGTAGCGGACGTCGTTGCGCGCCAGTCTGGCGAGCGCTTCGTTGATCTTGTCCCTCGAGACGAGCTCGATGTCGCAAGTGATATTGTGCTCACCGCACAGGTCAAGCATCTCCTGTGTCTCCTTCATGCTCCCCGTTATGCTACCACTGATTGTTCTCCTTCCTGTATATATATAGTCACCGTAAAAAACCATCAAATTATAAATTCTCAGACAGAGATAGCCAGTAGACAATACGATACCATTGAGTCAGATAGCCAGTAGACAATACGATACCATTGAGTCCCAACAGTATATGTATATTTAATTCTTAGCCGGTTTAGTTCAAATTAAGCACAAGAGTTAAATTGAAACTAATTCATTATTAAGTTTATAGAAATCTCGTTCTAGATCGTAGCAGCCAGTAATAAATGATTAATATTTAATTAGGACAAGAATAGACCACACAATCAATATTTTCGACTAAGGCATGTCCTCGGCGGCAGGGAACATGTGCTATGCAGCTATGGTGTATGCGACTACTTCAGATCATGCATTCAGAATATCTTTGGTGGTTGGGCACAATAAATAATTAGTCTTTCGCAAACATTTTAATTTACTCCGCTAATAGCGGCTATTAGCGTGCTAAATCTTCTAAATGATGAGTGGTTTAGTGCCGCTAGGCATTACAATTGTATCAAAATCACCATGATGGGCCATGGGTCTGGCACCGAAAAGGCCAGTCAGTAGAAGGGGCTGCGAGCCTGCGACTTTGCGGCTTCGTTGGTAGGGCTTTGGTATGGATTGGCATGTTTTTTTTTTTGGAACCACTAATGTAATAGAGGCTTAGCAGGCAGTTTTAAGCATTGAACACGATGACTGATCGAACAGCATCGACCTTGAAATATAGAAGAATAGAATGCTCACCGAAAATGAGAGGGAAAGAAGGAAGCTCAATTGGCTGATCCGGTGCGGCCACCACCGCAAGGACGCCGTTGACCTTGAGCAGCTCCAAGAGCGGGCCCAGGGAATGCTTCACCGGGATCGTATCAATGATATAGTCAAGGCTCCTCATCTTTGCCTACATAGAAAAAAATATTACCAATCACATAAAAACTTCCCATAAATTTTTTTTATTTATTTATCGACCACAATTTCCACCGAAATACCTGCATCTGTTTCAGGTCAGTGCTGACAATGAAGTCATCTGCCTTGAGTCCCTCCCTCGCCTCCTTCTCCTTCCCCGGCGACGTGCTGATAACAGCGACGCGGAGGCCAAAAGCCTTACCAAACTTAACAGCAATGTGGCCGAGCCCACCAAGCCCAACCACGCCGAGGCTTCCACCGGAGTTCACCATGCCATGCTGCTTCATCGGGCTATACACCGTGATGCCAGCGCACAGTAATGGCGCCGCCGCGTCGAGCGGCAGCGTGTCGGGGATCCGCGCCACGAACTTCTTGTGGACGACCACCATCTCCGAGTAGCCACCATAGGTGATGCTGCCATCGGAGAGGATGCCGTTGTAGGTGAGCACGAGCTTGTCGCAGTAGTTCTCCTGGGAGCTTTGGCAGTGGTCGCAGTCGAGGCACGCCTCGACGATGCAGCCGACGCCGACACGGTCACCGACGTCGAGGCCCGACACGTTGGCTCCCACCTTTGTCACCACGCCGGTGATCTCGTGGCCGGGCACGATGGGGTACGTGGTGATGTCCCAGTGGTTCTTCATGAAGTGGATGTCCGTGTGGCACATTCCGCAGTACTGCACTTTGATCGTCACGTCGTCCACGCCGTTTTCCCTACCAAACAGATGCAATTTGGGCTTATTGTTAGTTGTTTTGATTTGTTTTTCTTTTTTTTGAAGATGAATGAGAATGTATGCATCCAAATTAACCATAATGATAAATGTAGTGTGTACCTTCTCTTGAAGATGAAGGGCTCGACCTTGCCTGACTCGTTCATGGCCGCCCATCCAGCCACAGTCTGCGTGTTGTTTGCGGTGACCTCCATGACTCTGCTCTGTGCGTACGTGCTCGGGTGAGGACAGACAGTGAGTGATTCTTTGTCTTGAGAGTTCAGATGGTTGTGACCACAGCTGTTGCAGACACTGGCTATTTAAAGCCAATCAAGATACTGTGTAGAGTGCTCATACTTGAAGTACTGAAGTACACTGTGGTTATATGATGCGTTGTCAGTGTTGTCATTGACTAATTATAGGCCAGTTGCTGTTTCTACACTAATTATTTGAAGATGCTTCGGCATGTTGATTTTTATGCACACGCGGGCAAGGTCGCCCACAAGCTAGGAATACATACTAAATTAACCATGCAAGTAGCAGGTTATGCTCAGTAAATGTATATTCTACTCCAATATGTACTGATCTGTAATTGCTCCGTTTACATTGATTTGACAGTTTCTGGGTTGATAGAACAATGTTCTATGATGACCTACCAACTTGAGTTGGATGCAATTTGCATTCATCAAAAGCAACCTAATAAGGACGGACAAAATGTTTGGTTGGTGTGGAAAATCAACCAAAATCATCGTCGACCAAGTAACTTGTTCCTGATGATAAGCAGCAAGTGGACACAAAACACAAAAGGAGTCCAGACGCCTGCAATTTGCCCTAACAATAATTACACTTATGGGTCACACACACTCATTCACTCACACAGTCACACTCACACAGGTCTCGGTAACTTGATCTGTCCAGTAATTTTAGTTTAATAAACTCGTGCATCTCGAGGATCATGGCAGAAATCAAATCCACATCCACGAGGCCCCAAGCCAACTTAGCCGATCGCAACCGCGGGTCTGATGATGAGTAGCTGTCGTTGTTTGTCTTTGCATACTATGCGCAGCACGAAGGAATCTCGCTCGTGGTGATCCATATATGTTGCGTGGATCGAACCTCGTGCAAACATTTTATATTTTTCTTAATCATGTTCCACACGCACGATATGATGTGGATCTCTGACGCCAACATTAATTGTTGTTAAAACTTTACAACGTACGGATTGGAAGTGCGCTACTTGTCTATCAACAAAGATGACAGATATATATACTTGAATGTAAGCAACAAAAAGCTGTCTTGACATGTCTGCCGTAGCTAATGTTTTATGGTACCATTGATCCCATTCCTACCCTATATTTGATATATTTTTCATAGCATTGAATATATTATTGGATACACATTAAACGTAAAAAAGAATAGTAATTGGCCTTAGATAAAATATTTGATGACATATTTATGTTCCCTGCATATGCAATTTATTAGTTGTTAATATATTTTATTAAAGCTTGTAATTTTGGTTTTTTTTTGGACTTAGTATAATATATAATGGCCTTAGAATTTTATTTGGCAGATATTAGGTTCGCTTTTAGTTTCTTTAGATTATGGGGGTGCTTGGATCCACTCTCCTAAATCAAAATTACTAAAGTTTAGTATTCCAAGGGGCTAAAGATCCAAAATAGAGGTGCTAAAAGGGACTAAAACATTTTAGCTTCCAAAGAGGTGCTGAAAGGGACTAAAGGGGTGCCTTTTCCAATGGATGCCAATCATTAACAGCAGCTGTACCGGAACAGGGGCAATGTAGGAGGGGAGTACAGGGGTAGTTTGGTTTTTTTGGACACCATTAATAGTACTTTAGTCCCTTTTAGTACTTGGATCCAAACAGGGGTCCTAAAGTTTAGGAGCTGTTTTTAGTACTTTTGCTTTAGTACTAAAGATCCAAACACAGGAAGTAAGATTTAATATAGTCTGTAATTCAAAATTATAAGTATATGTAATTCTAAATTGTAATTATATTATGGAAAGATAAGAATCTCCATATCACCTATCGTGTTGGGTTGAAACATTTGCAGTCCTATAGCCAATTGGGCCAACAGGCCATAACTATCCCAATTTGATATCTCAATCTGAACCATCCAGATAGGCCTGTACGTATTTAATGGTGAATTTAATAAATTATTCCATGTTGGTGCTAAAACATTTCTACAAAGGTGATCAAAGTTACAAAATTTGACTTTGCGACCTAAAGTGTCCAATAATTTAAAATTATGGGAGTTCTGTACAATAATATTACATCTCTTGTGCCTCATATGCACCAGCCATAGATAGGGTAGAACGGTATGACCCAACTAAAATAACATGTGGAATGGTGTGACCCAACTAAAATAACAATATGACTCCATTTGAGTGGTGTTTTCTGAACGAAAACCGGGAGGCAACAACACCCAGTGAGATCGATTTATATAAAAGTAAAAAAGAGAGTTGTATAGGCTAAAAACAGATACGTAGCTGACGCAGTTAAAGATAACAATTTAGACTTTGTTGCTGTCATGGAAACAGGTAAAAAGGACATGTCAAAAACGAATCTTTCTAGACTTTCGGGTGGGGCAGATTTCGTTTGGCACTGTCTACCTCCACGTGGATGTTCTGGAGGTATTCTATTAGGAGTTAACATGGCTGTGAAAGATTTATCATTGATTGTGGAGGGGAAATTTTACATTAAATTTCATCTCTGCAATAAAAGTGATAATTTCAAATGGATACTAATGGCGGTCTATGGTCCAGCTCAAGATGATTTTAAATCAAGTTTTTTATCTGAATTGGTTCATGCTTGTCAACAAAATCCTCTACCTACTCTCATAGGTGGTGACTTTAATGTCATGAGATATAGTAAAGAGAAAAACAAGGATAATTTTAACAACCGTTGGCCTTTCCTGTTCAATACTGTCATCGATAGCTTTGATCTTAGGTAAATTGACTTAACTGGTCGTCAATTTACCTCGGCAAATTCCCTGCCAATTCCTACCTATGAGAAATTGGATAGGATATTAATGTCAACAGAATGGGAGTTCAAATATCCGTTAGTAACTGTACGGGCTCTAGATAGGGGCGTATCGGATCATAAACCTTTATTGCTGGATATTGGAGTATCAGCTTACACAAGGACAACTCGACAATTTAAAATGGAGCTTAGCTGGTTTTCCCGTGAGGATTTCTATGACCGAGTCATAGAAATTTGGAACAAGCGGGTACAAGGAAATAATTCAGTACAACGCTGGAATAAAAAGGTGAGTGGACTTCGCAAACATCTCCTCGGTTGGGCATCACACTATACTGGGGTGTACAAGGAAGAGAAGTCATCCCTTCAATCTATTATTAATGATTTAGATATTGCTGGTGAAGTTAGAGAACTAACGGGGCCTGAGAGAGATCAACTTGCAAATGCAAGAGATCATTTGTCTAAGCTTCTTCGGGAGAAGGAAATAAAATATTATCAAAGAGCAAAAATGTCACACCCGGTTTTATAAAAACAAACCGATTGCATCTCATATGTGCGCCAGGATCAAGTTTCACACATATGATAGACTTCGTGAATATAGAACACAAAGTTACAGCCGAAATAATAAAATAAATACATTAAAAACGGTTTCTAGCAGCGGAATCTTCAACCCTTCACCACAGGCAGTTGATTGGGGGTTGCGTACGGCTAGCAATCTTCATTGAATGCACTAAAGAACTCCACATCTTCTTCTCCTTCTGATCCAATATTTAGCAAGGGTGAGTACACTTATGGTTGGTACTCAACAAGTGGGGGAATATGCAAAGCTTTCAAGAAAAGGCTTGGTTAAGAGTGGTCAGTATTTTAGTTGATCAAGTTTTATTAGCAAGCACCTGATTACTAAAGTATAAGTATAGACTAACCCAATTAAGCATATAAAGAGATATACATCATCTCGTATAATCCGTGCATGTGAAAGCCCTGATGTTTAAAACTTTAAAAATAAACTAAAAACAGGGAAAAAGTCAACAAGGATGGAAACACACTTGAATTAGCTTTCAAATTCAAAGTTAAATTTAATAGGGCTAAATTGGCACCCAACTGAGATCTTAAAAATTTCTTACTAAACTTGAAAATCTCCAAAAATATAAGTTGTTTGTCATCACAAATGAAGCCTAGTTACTGTTGGGAATTTTTTCAAATTTTGCAGTTAGGCCCCTCAAAAACCCAAAATCTATGTCGAACACCTTTTCAAGCATGGCTTGTTTGAGCTTGAAAAATTTTTAATTTCAGGTTCACCCCAAAAAGAAAGTTGTGTCCCACCTCTCAAATTCCAACTTTTGTGTTCACACTTTTGAATGTTTAGTTCAAATTTTCGGAGTTTTGCATAGTTGAACTGGGGAGCTCCACGGGCGCCCGACAGCCGGCTCGGCCAGCCTCTGCCCGAGGCCGCCAGCAGCCGCCACGGGGCCGGCGAGCGGCGGCGACCCGGTCAGGCCGGCCAAAGCCACGGCAGCCGCGCCTCTCCTCCCCGCGCACACGCCAGCATCCCCGTCCAGTCAGATCACGCGCTGCCGCGCCCAGGCGAGCCTCGCCACGTGGGCTGCCATCATGGCGAGCCGAGCTCCACCATTGGCCACAGCTCGCGCACGCTGGGCAAGGATCCCGTGCACCCAGCTTTGCCCTCGCTTCGCGCCAAGCAGCGTCGCCAGAGGATCTCCCATCGCCCATGCCATGATCTTTGACAGCCAACCCGTAGCCGCGCCCTGCCCGAGCTCGCCAGGCCATCAATGGCGCTGCCCCGTCACCCATCCACCGCGCGCGTTCCCAAGCCGCCCAGATAGCTCTAGCTTGCCCCAAATCTCCACCAAGCGACTTTGCGTTCCCTGCTCAGCTGCTGGCACCCACTTCTCCCTCCTCCACGACTCCGCGCACCTTCTTCCACCTCTGGCCGCGAGGAGCAGAGCTCGAGCACTCGCAGCCGCCGGCTAAATCAACCGCCTTCCCCTCCATGGCTCTCCAATCCACTACACCCATAGCTCGCCCACTCTCTTAGCTAACCCCTTGAGCCATCCCCAATCGAAGCCGAGCACCACTCGCCGGGAATCGAAGGATTTCCCCACTGCTTCGACATCCCCGCCACCGAGCTCCACCTCAACGCCGAGCCCTACCTTCCGGCCATCCCCGTCGCCGCCAAGACCCTTGATGAGCTCTGCCTCGTCCCGGTGAAGCTCTCAAGCCACCCCGCGCATCGCCTCGACCTCAGCAGCCTGCTGTCGACGTCGCCGGAGCAAGCCGCTCCGCCGCACACCGTCAACGAGCCGCTCCGCTCCACCTCCGTCCACGAGACCGCTCCCAACTGACTCGCGGTGAGCTCCTCTCCATGTTCCCCCTCCTTCCCCACGCCGGTTCGCCGCCTCCTCACCGGAATCCGGTCGCCGGCGAAGCTTGGACCCTGATGCGTTCCCCTTTTTAGTTCTAGGGTCCCCAGTGTAAAGTTCAAGGCCGTTTTGTAAAGTTTTAAAAGATCTAGGGTTCTCGGCGTAAAAATATTCTTTAGATCTAGTTCTATTTTCTGAGATCTTGTAAAATCCGTTAAAAATCGTACAAAAGTCAGAAAAATGCACAAAAATACTCCCTGGACTCAAGAGATTGTAAACACCAATCTCATGTTTGCATGTATACACTTTTGATGAATGGTTGTTGAATTAAAATTCAAACTCAGTTGTTAGAGTTTTGTGCACCATTCCAAATCCTGAGCTCTTTTATAGCTGAACTTTGGATATGTTGCTTCTGTGGTCTGTAGAAGCAATATATCCAAAGGAGACCTAAAAATATGGCTTGTAACTTCAGTTATGAATTATTTACTGATTTCATTTCTAGCTCAGTTCTACAATTATTAAACATATTTCATGCAGTCAAAAATCACCAACTTTCACCAGAGATCTAGAAACTTGTTGGCACGTGTTGGAAAAATGCTAAACTTAATTTTAGAACCTGTTTAGGCTAGCAAATAAATAGGCGTTGGTTTTCGGGTAGACATTTATTGGGGGCTGTCCAAGTGATATTTTTAGCTACCACTTGGCCAAAACTTTTCTTTTACCCATGTCTAGCTTTGGTAGAGAAATCTTTTATTTTGGAAGTAGTTTTGATTTTATATGAATTAATCTTGTTTCTTTGAACAGCAACTTGTACTAATTTTAATAAATTTTGTACAACTCGGTTTTAGCTAAATTTTGGGGTGATCTTAGCTCTTATACTCCAGTAGCTGTCATAAAGTTTGTGGATAAAAAGGCTGAACAGAAACAGAGAAATAAAAATGAGAAGGAACTAGAGTAAAATTTGATTTCATAAAAGGATATAGATCACTTTTGATAATTGAAACAAATAGGGTGCATGTGAAGTTTAAATTCCAGAACTAAATGCTTGAATAGAAATAATAGTTTGAATTGTTTTATATGTGTACACAATCACCATCAAGTAAAGTTTAAAACCTAGCATCCCTTTTTCTTTTCTTGTGAAGAAAAGAATGATATACTTTGGTGTCTAGGTGAATATGGCCTTCAAGTGCCTTAACTTTTAGACCTAAAACTAGCAGCAACCCTTAAACTTGTGCATCTCATGTAGAAGGCGCTCTCGCTGACGGCACGTACAATCTCGTCCCCGCCAACGAAGAAGAAGCTCCCGAAGGTGGTGCCGACGTCGTCGTGATTGACCCGGAGTATGATAGGGTCGGTAGAGCAATGCCTTAGGACCGTTACAAGTTGAGTAATTTCCTGTCATTCGCGAGATATAGGAGTTGCTTGTCTTTACTTATGATGGAATCATAAGGATGGACGGGCGGGATGGTATGCGTAGATCTCCCGTCCGTGTATAATAATTGGATTAAGGTCGTAACGTCTATCTGTGTGTCAAGTTTTTGAATGTACCACGCACATGCCGACCTATGGGAACCGGTAAGCCCGGTACCCGATTGATGCAGCTAGGACCGATAGCCATTTCTCCTTGGAAATGTTTTTCCCTTGCAGTACACATATCCGATAACCTTGTATCCTAAGGGAATGGACCCGACACCGAACTGTGGATTGAAGGGAAAGGTTGGATAGTGTTTGTGCCTTTTATAGCAGGCATTATCCGTGTGTGTTGGGTTTTCCCTGGCCAGGTAGTGAAATTCGGTTCGAACTGTCTGCTTCTCGCGGTTAATGAGACTGCTTGACCGCTGTGCTGCATTGAGTAACAAGTGGAACAATGAGAATGATGAACTTGTTGTTTACACTAATTGTATTGCACCACTTGTATGCTTAGAAAGGTTGCTAATCTAGAATGGTTAACATTATTAGAAATTAATGCTAAAATCATGAAAATAAGGATCCACTTGTTGACACCGGATTTTAACAGGTCACATCGGTGCCAAAAGTGAAGCAGAGGTACAGAATCGGAATCGGAGTCCGGGGAATGGAGCAGATCAAATCGGAATCGGAGTCCGAAAGGAAGGACAGTTTGAGTTAGAGTCAGAGTCCGATGAGAGTTAAAATCGGAGAAGAGGATGATGACGTGGAGGAATCCTGGAAGGTTACCAGGTTAAGCTTATAGAAGGACCGAAATAAAGAGTCGGTTATTTTTGTTTATGGAGTTTAAGTCGTAAACGGTTGTAAGAAAGACCTTTTCTTTTACGTCAAGTAAGTTTGTCGTATACGTTTAGGAGTTATAGTTATCAGGGTATAAATGTCGACCCTGCGTGGTCATAGAAGTCGGCACACACCAACATCAAACAAACCTTTACACTTTTTCGCATCTTACATATATTTGTCGGCGACTTCGCTATTTTCTTTTCACGAGTTCTTCGAGCACGTCAAGGGTGATCAGATCTCAGGGCTTCCTTCGTAAGTTCCGTATTTTACCGAATAACCTTAAGCTTTAGCAACCGGCGTATCGCTCTTGCTTCGTTTAAGTTATTCAACAGTTATCGGATAAATATCTAGGCTTTAGTAACCGGCGTATCGCTGTTACTTCGTTTAGATTTTATTCAACCCTTATCCAGCTTAGAATAAGCTTTGATCAGCTGTTATTCATACTTCATTATTGGATCTGGTATAGCCATTTAGATCTATTCTAAGTGTTGCTCTGCTTAGCTTGTTAGGTTACGTTTTAGTAATCTCACTCTGCTTTGCATCGGAATCGGCTGATCTAGCCGACTCTCTATCATAGATCGGAATGCATTGCCGATCTGGTATTCATCGTCAAATCAGAAACCTAGCCGATTTCATTGTGTTATTAACGTCCGATTTTCCTTGTCAATCAACAGGTCAGATTGACTGGCACGCCCTGCATCATCGGTCACAACCGATTTCGTGTGCTAGCACGTGAAGGTCTTTCCCGATTTTTTGCGTCAACACACTTTTGGCACGCCCGGTGGGGCCAGACAACTTCAATCATGTCAAAGAAGGAAGGTGGTCGTTTTGACATTGGGAATCAGAATGTCATTGATACTACTAAAGAAGATCTTAATGACGAACAGAAAGCTGAAGTGGCAAGAGCAGTTGAAGATTTTGAACTTTTATGCTTAAAGTCATTCAGTACTACTAAACGAGGCCAAGCTATCAAGAAAACTGACTTTCCATTGCCTCGTGAAGTCAAAATAGCCGAGACACCTGGAATGATACATGAGATGATAAATGAAGCAGTCCATCATGATTTCGCAAATCAAGGCAAAGTATTAGGTAATGAGTCACATAATCAAGTGATTCGTTCATTGCGTGATGGTGATCTTCAATTTAAAGGCCCAGCATATCAACAACTTCCTCCATTTGAAGTTGATGCTTCAGCAAAGGATGTTCAGGCAAGAGCTGCAAAACATGCATTTTCTCAGGTGTACAATGGCTCAACATCCGATCAGCTGATCAGACAGATGCAATCGGCATCAAGGCCGATTATGCAAGGAAGTTTTCCAGCAACAACATCATTGGTTATGCCTGAAATTTAGATCCCAACGAACAGCTCAGCAGTTTTTACCACATCATCTCCAATACCATCGGCATCAAGGGGAGCTGACTTTTTCAAGGGATATGATCCTAAAACTAGGTTGGGGATGCCTCCTGATTATTTCATGACCTCTCCTAAATCAAATCAGAAGACTTAACCTGAGGAACCAAAGTTGGCCTGGGTACCGCATACTGATGGGATTAATTGGGTTTTAATTGATGAAAAGGGAATCATACACCAAGTATGGACTCCAAGACTAGAATTGGCAAAAGCACCTAATATGAATATGCCGAATCAGTCAGAGTCACATGGTACTATGACAACTATGGAGGTTTATCGCAATACCCAACATCAAGGTCAGGGTCAGATATCCAATCAAAATATGTCTTCAGGACGTATGATTGGTCAGCCAGAACCATCTGGACAGAATGAATCGGCACCAAAGGGATATGTAAGGCCGATTCATCCAAGTCAAGAGATAGAGAGAGTGCATCAACCAGTACAAGAAATAGCACAGGGAGCAAATCAAGTGGATTGGGCAGCTCAAATTGCTGAAATAATGCAAAATCAGTTTGGATTGAAGCCCAAAACTCAACATGTGATGTATAGACCTCCCTATCCACCTGCTTATGATTCGCTACCTTATCCTCATCGTTATAAAATCCCTGATTTTACTAAATTTTCTGGTAATGATGATATCTCCACTATTGAGCATGTCAATAGATTTTTGGTGCAATGTGGAGAGGCTGCTGCTACTGATGCATTAAGGGTCTGATTATTTTCAAGTTCTTTATCTGGATCGGCTTTTTCATCGTTTATGACATTGCCAGCAAATTCAATTATCTACTGGTCTGACCTAGAAAAGCAATTTCATCAATATTTCTTTGCTGGTGTTCAAGAGAAGACTATTATTGATTTGACAAGCTTGAAGCAAAGGAATGATGAATCGGTAGCAAACTTCATTCAGAGAATCAGAGAGACAAAAAATAGATGCTATGGATTGAACTTAATAGATGTCCAATTGGCACAGTTGGCATTTGATGGTTTACTTCCTTATTTCAAAGAAAAGTATGATTCTCAGGAATTTGAAAGCTTGAGCCACATTGTGCAAAGAATGTCAAGGCATGAGAATAGGGTGTATGAACAGAAGCGACCTTATCATAAGAAGGTAAACTTTCTTGGGTATAGTTCCGATTCCGATTCCGATGAAGATATAGAAATCGGCTTAGCAGAGTGGGTAAAAAATAAGAAGCCGATTGCTTGTCCATTTGGTAAGAAAGAACCAGAAAGATTTGGTTTTGATGTTACCAAGGCTGATAAGATTTTTGACCTGCTACTTAAAGAAGGGATGATCAAATTGTCGGCCAATCATAGTCTTCCATCTACAGAAGAGCTCAAGAAGATGACATATTGCAAATGGCACAATGCTACTTCTCATGATACCAATGAGTGCAAGGTTTTCAGAAACCAAATCCAATCGGCAATTGAGCAAGGAAAGTTGCAATTTGAGATTCCTTCTAAGCCACTCAAGCCAATGAAGATTGATGGGCATCCTTTCCCAGTAAATATGGTAGAGCCAGTTAAGGGAAATGCTTTGCAGACAAAGCTTTTGATATCGGAATCTGCAAAAGAAAAAGGAGCTGTTGATCCTAGAGTGCAAATTTCTGCTTTTGATTTAAAAGATAAAGGAAAGATGGAAAAGAATGATTATCCCAGGAACCCTCAAAGGCATGTTACTTCTCAAGGATTGATTAAGAAATATCAACGTCAACAAGAAAGAACAAGGCAGCAAGAGGAGAGGATGTATCGGCATAAAGATCACTGGAGATGTCCTTTTTCGTTTACTGCTGGGAAGAAGGAATCAAGTTACCATCTCCAGATGATTGTCCAGAGTGCAATGGAGGCTATGGAAGAGATAGTTCATTCAGAAGGCCCCGATTTGAAGATAGGGAGCGTCAGCCGATTATTCAGGATAGGGATGAAGAATATCGGCGTTCCAGTTCATGAAAGAATCGGAGGCAGGCAGAGTGTATATGATCGGTTGGGAAATAGGCTGATTATAAGCAGAGAATTAGAAGAGCGTGCTAATAATTTGGTTTCTGATGAGGAGCCTTTGCCAAATCGGGATCGGAATATTCATCGCAAAGCTAACACACCTCAACCAAGGTGGTGCCCAGATGGGGTTACAAAATCACAGAAAAGGAGGTTGCAAAGGCTCCGATTTGACGAAATTCAAGAAGAAAAGTCACGACAGCTTTTGAAGAACAAGAAGGTGTCATCTAAAGTATGGCGTCCTAAACAACATGATCAAGATGATAATGCGGCCGATGTTAATATGGTTTTCATGTTGCCAAGGGAATTCATGGCATCGGCTAGTGATGAAGAAAATTCTGAGATTGAAGAAGCGATGGCCCAATTGAATTTAGAACCAATGCAAGCAACTTTTGAGAAACCAAAAGAAAAAGAACGTGTTCACTTGAAGCCTTTGTTTCTGAAGGGACATGTTGATGGTAAGCCAATGACCAAGTTGATGGTTGATGGGGGAGCGGCGGTTAATCTGATGTCATATGCCGTTTTTTGCAAAATCGGCAAGAGTGAAGATGATCTGATCAAAACGGATATGATGCTGAAAGATTATGAAGGGAAGATTTCTCCGGCTCGGGGGGCATTATGCGTGGAGTTGACTATTGGAAGTAAGACTTTGCCTACTACTTTCTTCATAGTCAATGGCAAAGGATCATATAACCTTTTGCTGGGGAGAGATTGGATCCATGCTAATTGCTGCATTCCATCAACCATGCATCAATGTTTGGTTCAATGGATTGAGGATACAGTAGAAGTTGTCAAAGCAGATGCGTCATATAGCATAGCCATTGCAGAAGCACAGCCATGGAATTATGAGCAAGTGATATGTATATCGGGAAGAGCTTTGGATACTGAATTCCTCAGAGTGGCCGATTTCGGTCTACAGCCGATCCAAGCAGTCGGCTCAGAGAATCGTCCTAATGGATGAGTTTCTTTAAGAAGATGAAGGGAAATTAGGGTATGGCTTCACGTCGGCCGATGTACTAGAGAAAATAGATTTAGGAGATGGTGATAAACCAAGGCCGACGTTTATTAGTGCAAAATTAGATCCTGAGTACAAGAGAGAATTAACCTCTTTATTAAGAGAGTTTAAAAATTGTTTTTCTTGGGAATACTATGAGATGCCTGGTTTAGACCGATCTATTGTTGAACATCGGTTGCCTATAAAGCCAGGATATCGGTCATATCAGCAAGATTCTCGACGATGTGATCCTAAAATATTACCTGACATAAAGGCCGAAATTACTAAGTTAATTGAAGCAAAATTCATTAGGCAATGCCGATATGCTGAGTGGATTTCTAATGTGGTTCCTGTATATAAAAAGAATGAGAAAATGCGTGTTTGCATTGATTTCAGGAATCTTAATAAGGCGACTCCGATGGATGGATATCTGATGCCTATTGCCGATTTATTGGTTGATGCTGCAGCAGGGCACAAAGTCATAAGCTTCATGGACGGTAATGCTGTTTATAATCAGATTTTTATGGCTGAAGAAGATATTCATAAAACTGCTTTTCGATGTCCGGGGCATGTTGGTTTATATGAATGGGTAGTCATGACTTTTGGTTTGAAAAATGCTGGAGCTACAAATCAACGTGCTATGAATTATATTTTCCATGAGCTTATCGGCAAGATTGTTGAAATTTATATTGACGATGTGGTGGTTAAATCGGAAGGCTATAGACAGCATTTAGCCGATTTACGCAAAACTCTGGTCGGCGACTTTGCTATTTAGCTCTTTTTCGCATCTTACATATATTTGTCGGCGACTTCGCTATTTTCTTTTCACCGGTTCTTCGAGCACGTCAAGGGTGATCAGATGGCGTAATTTCTGAGACTCACCTTCGCATGGGCGCGCGTGTTGTTTCGATCGTGAAAGTACGTGGTTAATCGGGTATAATCCGATGGCGCTCCAGCTTATTCCGGATTAAGTGCCTGACTACTTGATTAGTGGTCCGTGGGTACTTAACTTGGAATAATTTTGGAGTGGTCCACCACAGTGCCGAAGCACTCATTCCTTAACCAGGAACCACAATTTATTTTCATCTTCAAGCTCAATTATCATGTGAGGATCCGGGCCGTTCATAACCGCGAACACGGCTGTCATAACATTTTTACACTCTGCAGCGGTTGTACACTTTCACCACAATTCGCGTAAAAGCTCCGAAGAACTTTAAACCCAACCATGCAGTGCGGGCCAGGCACGTACCACACTTTTGAGGTGTGACTGCATAGGGACGTTACGAAGCTTTTCCAGAGAATTCCTATATGTATGTGTTTGCTCCCCAAAGACCACGGTTACTCTCGCCTTCCAATCCCGGCACCTGCCATGACAGTAATGCCATCAAATTCCACCACTAGCGGTGCAAACACAACACATAGTTCATCTAGTTACTTAGCCAAGACTAGAGCCAATATAGTATTGTGGTTGTACGGGTAAATCCCAGATTGCCGCTCCATGTTCCAATTAACATAAGTGATCATTTTTAACTTCATCATCAGAACATGGATATAAATATTTTGATAAATTGTAACACAAAATTATTATCTTGACATTTAGTGTGAACCATTCGCAAGTATAGCAACTAAGAAAAGCTACCCAACATAAATGTAAAGACCCGGTTATCAAAGGAAAGGTCAATAAAAACTAGTCATCCTTAATATAGGACCCATCCGTATTAATGCAATACATAGCATAAAGTAAACTTTAATTAACATAAAAGTTGCATAGGTTCAATAGAATATGCAGAGGGGGAAATCCACTTGCCTTAAATCCTAATAATATCGTTTATAGCTCAATCCCTTCGTAGACTTGATCTTCAACGAACTTCTCACAGCTTGATCTCCAAACTCAGCTTGAACAACGTCTATCGTCTGTAACACCCTAAAATTTGCCCTATTTAAAATTTAGTAAATTAATGGTTTATTATATTTAAATGGTCATGAAAAATGTAGGTAAAATAAAATTTTGAATAACTAAAAGCAAATATAGGTAATAGAAACATTATTGTTGCATTCATGCTGGTGCATTTATTTTTGATTGTTGAATCAAATTTGAATTCAAATGAGTGTTTGAAAAAGAAAAAGAAAAGAAAAAAAGAGGAAAAACCCTTTCTCCCTCAGCCGGCCCAATCCCTCCTTCCCCTCCCGCACGCAGCCCAGTCCTTCTCCCTCTCGCGCGGCCCAGCAAGTCGTTCGCCCCAGCCCAATGCTGCAGCCCGCCTCGCATCCGCCTTCCCAGCCCGTCTCCCACCTGAGCCGCTGACACCCCGGGCCCGCGTGTCATCCCCTTCCTCACGTCGTCCCTAAGCAGGACTCCGGACCGAGCCGAGCCGAGCTCGTCGACCCCGTCACGCCGCCTCCGCTCTGCTTGACCCGCACGCCAAGGAGCCCAGGGCCCCTTTATAAGCGCCACCGCCCCCTGCTCCACGAGCCCCCTTCGAAACCCTAGCCGCTGCCTCGCCTTGAGCTCGCGTCGCCGCCGCAAACCCTAGCCGAGCCGCCGCGCCGCCAATTCGTCGCCTCGCCGCTCCATTGCCAACGAGATCACGCCCAGGAGTTTCGCAAGGTAGCAGGGAACCCGCTGAGCCCCTTTTCCCTCTCTCCCTCGCTGCGTTGCGCTTGTGCGAGCTCGCCGGAGCTTCCCGTCCGCCGCCGCGCGTCGCCAGCCGCCACCGTCGCCCAAACCTCGAGAAGAACCCCCAAAATCGAACCCCCGTTGCCCTCTCTCTCTCCCAAGCCATCCACGGCGAGCTTTGGAGCTCTGTAGCGCCGGCGACGCCCGATTCCAGCGAGGTTCCGTCGCGGAGCCAGACGCGCCGCCGAACTCCGGCGACCAAATGGCCCCAATCAACCAGAGCCGTCCGATCCGATCTGGACGACCCAGATCCAAACCAGAGCCCGGTCCATCGTGGACCCGTGGACCGCGGTCTACGGCCGGTCCACGACACAGTAGACCGTGACGTCAGCCGACGTCATCCCTCAGCCGTGCCCTGGCAGTTTTGCAAATAAACCCTGTCTTTTTGGAAAATCAACCCGCGATCCAGCTCTGTTTAAAAATAATTACAGTTTAGTCCTTTTTCTTTTGGTTTAGCCCCCGCGCTTTTGAAAAATAGTGCCCGCCGTCCTGAGAGGCAGTTTTACCCGTGGGCCCTTGGGTTTTTATATGAAATTATGTTTTAGGTCCCTGGTTTCTTTCAAAAACACCCCTGGAAGCCTGAAAGTCTCACCAGGAAGCCCCTAGAGCCCGTTTTAAGCGTAGTTTCTTCGTTTTAACTCTGATTTGAGTGATTTTCGCGCTCATGTGTTCGTAGTAAAGCGTACAGTAACTCTAAATCCTTCTTTTCATCATTTGTTTATGTTTGGTGTACTGTTCTAATTAAATGCCTTATTTGCATGTATGTGTGGATGCTTGTGTGGTGATCGATGTGAGTAGTTGATGAGCCGTTTGAGTTCACCGACGACCCCGTTCTCGAAGAGCAGGTGCAACAACAGTTCGTTGAGGAAGGCAAGTATAACACGGACAATCCTTGATTACCTATACACCATTTAATAATATATTCATATGCATGTGTCTAATATTGTTATACATTAAGGATGTTCCTAGTCTTTACCTTATCCCTTGTTTACCAGGGTTATATGCATTATGGTTAGTATTTGCTATGCGCTGCAACCAACATTTATTTTAATGTTAATATTGAATTAATGGTTCACTTCAATGATGACTAAAAGATGTTTTTTAGCAACTTGGTTCAGGGAACTAGAGCATGTGCTTCGTGCTTTGTTCTAGTGTCTCTATAAGGTTTGGTCTAGAGAATTAGAGCATGTGTTTTGTGCTTTGTTCTAATGTCTCTCCGTAAGGTCCGGTTCTTAAAGCGGCAACCCAGGAACTTGTTCGCCGCCGTTGGAACTATAATGGCTCTGGTCTTGGATAACTAGCTTGTACGTCTCTAGCTCGCTAGTGGTTACCGAAAGGCGTATGTGGGGAGCATGGGTGAGAGTATAGTTTGATCCACCGAGGACGGATTTATCCGTTGGCTATGTCTCGTTAGGCAAAGTCCCGTGATGTAAGCGCCCTATGTACGGCAGCTTCACACGTTGCGATGATTGCGCTCTCGCTCTGGACACCATTGACCCCCTCACGTTGCGCCCTGAGCGTACGTCAATCTCGATGCCTTGGGTTATGCTGCCTATGTTGAACCAAAACAGCTACTGTGCTTGTTAGGGTGTTTTGTGAAAGTCCTCGTAACATAAGTTCTTTTGGATTTATGTGACCGGTGGGTAAAGGGCGAAACCTCTGCAGAGTGTTGACCTATCATGATAGCCGTGCTCACGGTTACGAGCGGCCTGGATCCTTTTTGATTAGAAGATGATGTTAGTGGTTGATGTTGGATATTCTATGATTATTTATACATTATTATTAATAGGTATATACTTGGGATTCTACTCATTTGTAGTAATTTGGGTGATAATAAAATGAAACTAATAAAAGTGCTATTGCAGTTTAACCGTGTCAAGCCTTTTGTTCTTGCATAACCCGTGTTATACTTGTTAAGTAAGATGGTTTACTTACACTTGCAACTATTCAACAAAATCCCGGATGGGTAACAGATGGAGCAATGAACGATCAGTCGCTTGCTGAGTTTCCGGAGGATCTGCCGTACTTCTAGCTGTGTTCAACCAGTCGGTGTCCCTGTGGACTTGAGGCTCTACTAGTTATGAAACGTTTGCGTTTAATAACACTTCCACTGTGTTATTTGTTTAAGACTAAGTCTTGTGTTAAATTCTGATGTAAACTATTTTATTCGAGCATTGTGTTCTCTGTGATTCAATATTTGTAATCTATATGTGTTCTGTGGACATCCTGGGCACGCATATAGAAGCATTCGGATTTCTTGGAAATCTGGGTGTTACATCGTCCCACGGGCACATACAAGCAAACAAATACACAAATAAATAAACAATACACCAACCATGGACAACAATATTGAACAAGCATAGAAACGGGTCGAGGTCCCGGAAAAGATTGAAAGTGTGACATCCCAGCTTTTTGACATGACTCTAGTCATATGTGGCTTAAGGAAAAAAATAGGCATAAAGGAGAAATTTGAGTAAAGGTTGACCAAAGTTAAAATTGTGAGGAAATTTTGGATAAGTTGGGAGACAAGAACCTCTAAATTAAGTTTATAACCAATGGAACTTAATTATCCAAAAATTTGGGACAAGAATCCCTTGGAAATACCTCAACTAAATAGAAGAAGGAAATAGAAGAATGGTACTATTCCTGGTCTGAAAACAACACTTAGCTGTTTTCGGATTTGGGTATTTTGAGCATTATGAACAGCCAACTTTGAGGGAAAATTGTGAGGAAACCAATGGTTTTCTGAGGAAGGTATGAACAAGGGAAATGTTCTTTGAAATCTGATGGCCAACTTTCATATTTGGACTGAGCCAATATTTAGAGTCTAACTTGGAGAAATTCAGAGTCAAAAATCGAATCTTAAATAAGATTCAGATTTCAAGGGTTAAAAGGCTGAAAACTTCAGCTTCAAATTGAGCTCAAACCGTTGAGAAATTGACAGAGGTCCAAAAATAAGAAATGAAACTCAAGTTAAGGCAAAGAACTTTTGTATTTTGAGAAAGGTCAAGTTTTATTCAAATTTTTGGAGTAATTTGAGTTCGAATTCTGGATCAAGTTAGGGTTTCAAGTTTATATGAACACCCTGACCCGACCAGCGATCAAGGTTCAAAATTCGAGCAAATGGCTGAGAATTTGGACTTGGTCCAAAAATAGAAAATGAAATTGAAGTTATTATGGACAATTTTCTTTTGGGAATCAAGGTGAGTTTGAATGGAAATTAAAAAGTAATTTGACAAATTCAATTTCGGAGTCTGAAAATGGGGATAAAACTCACCCGACATTGGAGCTCAGATTCCGCTTTGGTTGTTGCTCGAATCGGTTATGGGTTAAAATGAAAGTTGGAATGTTTGGATTACTGTACAAGTTTTCTTCTTGGAGCTCGACATGTTTAGATGAAGTTTTGGGAGAAATCTGGGTCGCAAAACTCAGTTCTGAGCTCGGTTGGAAGCTATGGCGGTTCGACGTCGGTGGCGGAGGCGGTAACTTCAACCACGCGTCGCTGTGCATGTTTTTCATCGTGGCAGTGTAATCAGGAGGAGGTGGCGATCGTCCAGGTGCCGCTCTCGTTGATGAATAGCCTCTCGTCGCCCTCTTTCTTCTTCTTTTCTTCCTCCTCGTCGTTCCCGGCCACCTCTTGGTCGCCGGCGAATCTCACCGTCGCGCGCGTTTGTCCAGCCACCTCCGTCCAATTCCTCTCGCTCACAGCTGCGCCTTGACGTCCTCTATCTTCCAGACCAGCTATAATCTTTCTCCGTCGCCTTTAGAGCCCGCACGCCGCCATTTTCTTCCTCGTCGTTGTCCAGCTCGGCCGGGTAAGGCCGACCACCGTCGAGAGAGGTTCTGCGGTGGTGTTTGTGGAGTTTGGAGAGCACGGTGAGGTCGAGCGTGGGCTGGGGCTCGTGTGGGTCTTGTTGGTGGATCGTTTGGGGGCTTGGGTCAGCCGGTTGCACTGCTCGCCGCCGCGTTCGCCGTCGTGCGCGCTCCCGCCATGGCAGGCGCACGTGAGCAGGCCGTTTGGGGGCGTCGCAGCTCGCATTAGGGGTTGTGTTGTGTTCGCCTTGGGCCGCTGGTGCTCTCTGGTGTGATCTCCTCATGCGGGTCGCCGGGGTTTAGTGGGACGGCGTGTCGCCATGGAGCGCCGCCTCCGGGGTCGTCGCGAGGGAGTTGCTGCGAGGGTCGCAAGGGGGTTTTGGGGCTAGGCGTGTGCGCGGAGGCGAGGCGGTACTGTAGAGCTAGGTATCGGGGTCGGGGGACCTCGCCGCGGGCAGGCCTGCGCCGGTCATGGCCGGCGGGCGCCGGTCAGCGCGGCCTCCTCTGTTTAAAACAGAGGCAGCGACCGCGGGGGTGAAGACGGGTTAGTTCAGGGGGTTTTGTGCAAAAGTGCCATTTAGGTTTTGAAAATAGATTTAATTTTCGAGTCTTTCACTAATTAATTCATAGAAAACCATACCTAGGTCCAAAATTGATGGAATTAATTTTTTTGAACTTGTTTTAAATTCTGTTATCCATTAAAAATGTTAAATATTTAAGTAGAGGTAATTAATTAATTTCCTTTATTTAGATTAATTAAATAAATACTTAATAATTACTAAAAATGTTAAAATTCGGAATAATCCTTAATAATTAGAAATGATTTATAAAATTGGTTTATTTATTTATTTAAATGCTTTTTCCATTTATAAAATGATTTGAAATCATTAATAATCAACTAAAAATGATTTAGGGCCAATTTTATTAAAAGAAAATTATAGGCTTGAGTTGGCTTGCAACTTTATCGAGAAGGGAAAGTTGCATAGCTTCTTTGAAAAGTGCCACATATCATATCACTAACTCTCATTACGTTTTAGTATCTCAAGCTTCGGAGTACGGGTTCGTTGCACTCTCGGAGGAGCAGCGACAATTCAAGGAAGTGATCTTCGTCACTCCAGAATCTCAACTCGCGGAAGGATCTAACTTGCTTGTGATTCCAGGCAAGCCCCGGAGCATCTTTGAATCACCTATTTATTTCATAATATTCATGAGTCCAAATCTTATGCTTTAATGTTGCATTAGGTTAGGGATTGATTGAAACCCTTTGATGCATGAAATAATCCTTGATAGAACTATCCTTGCCTAGTTAAGAAACTTGATTAGCAATGTCTACATTGGCTATGCTTAGTAAGGTTAAGTTAAAAGATGATGATCTACGCTGTCACCAATTTTATATGAATCACGAAAGGCTTGGTGATGAAAGATAGTGGGCAGAAGTTGGTAGGAGGGATTGAGGTAAGCTCGATCCTTAGTTCTGCATACTTGCTTAAGTGACTAAGGACCGATCCGTTGTTTTAACTGAGGATCAAGTGATTCTACCTGGTTTCTTACTAGGTTATGGGACCAGTAAAGCCAATTAGATTAGTTGGTTCAATGATTGGAAATATCACTTACCCGTGCTTGCTGGGTCGGAGAAAGGCGGGGCCGTAGCCTATAACTCATGGGGTGGTCGTCAGACGTGGGGCCCATGTGGGGGTGCGTTCCCGGGTTCGAGTAAGGATATTTCCGGTTGTTGGCCCAGTTGATTGAAAGGTTGTTGCGTACAGTATGATCGACTGTGCGTGACTGGGGGCTAGGTATCTCCTGCAGGATGTACATTGATCCGGATCGACACAACTCTTGGTTATGAGTGTACTTGTTCAACTGTTAAGCATCGTAGAGGAAACAAGTTGAACAAGATAATTTGATTCATAAATGTTGGTTGAGCTTAGTACCACCTGTATGTATAATATTTAATAACCTAGATGGAAAGGTAACAACACAACGGAGCTAAAATAAAGAAAATATAAGGATCAAGCTTTAGAAATGCTTTTTGGCAAAAGAGTCGTGTCCGCCAAACCCACATAAAGCCCAGTCATATTTCTTGAGAGTCTTTTCTTTGGTAAGGCGGGTAAGTATTGATGAGTACCTTCGTACTCAGGGGATGTTCCTTGTTGTTTTTCAGAAGGAGCTCCTGAAGAGGGCGCAAAGGGGGTTCCCGAAGACCTAGATCATCGTGGTCCCGGTTATTCTAGGATGGAGCCAGAGATTGTAGACATTTGTGTAATAGAACTACCTAGACCGGTTTGTATTTAAACTCTTAGTATGGGTTGACTTTGCATTTAAGTTCACTTCAAAACTTGGTTTGTATTAAGTAAGAATCTTGGTATGTTATGTAAAAATGGTAATGCTCGTTGTGTTCTCCTTACCGAAAATGATCCTGTCGTATGGTAATGATAAAAGTTAATGTGGTTTATCGAGGAGTCCTTGGGGCACTTGATAGATCACCAGTTTAAACTGTTTGAAGTGCGTTTAATGTCCATAAAGGATGTTATGGCGCACTTGAGCCAGTTTAAATTGGTCGGTTCTGCCACAGAAAGGACACGAGAAACACTGACATCGGAGCTAAGGTCGGGAAGATACAACTATCGGAATATTAGTATTATAAAATAACACAAATACTACATGCTTCATTTATTTGAATTAAGAAAAGATGTGTAATGAATGATTCCAAGAAATATTTATTATTTGAAAACACGGGTAAAACCTAATTAATTTTATTTGCAAATATTTATTTAATTATTATTCCAATTAAACATTTAACTTGCAAGAAAGCATGTGAGAGCATCTAGCGCATAGATTTATGCATAAGGTTCAACTAATCAAGTTATATTAAAAGGATATTCGAGTTGGGAATTAATCATGTTAACATCATTTGTATATAAAACACGAGCTATAACCCTAGTTAAGTAAGAATAAATCAAGTTAACATTTATTAATAAAAACTGATGTGTAAACCTAGTCATACTTTATTCAGAAAACCATATTCAATAATGATTATTAAACAAATTAAGTGTAGTTTATAAAACAATTATATAAGCTAATTGGCTTTCACTTAGAAAAGTATATGAAATAAGCATTAATCACATTAACATCTTTGTTTACGAAACAATGAGATATAACCCTAACCATATTTTAGTTATGAAAGTCTAGTTCAATAATGGTTAATCAAATTAACCCTCGTGATAAAACATGAAGGTAGACTCTAATCAATCAGTTTTTAGTTTAGAAAACTAGTGTAACAAGTATTAAGCAATTTAATATTTTATTTATTTTTTTTAACATGAAACATGGTAAACATAAGGGTTGCACTAAACTTTGTGCTTTTGTAAAGTTATCACATCAAGAACAGGTTTAAACGGAGCTTAAACGTGAAACCTATAGATAAAACAAGGTTCGAGGGCTTAACTGCGAAGAAACTAAGTTCTAGGGGCTTAAACAGAAAAAACCAAGGTCTAAAACATAATTTTATATGAAAACCCGAGGGCTAAAGCGTAAAACAAGCAGTGCTGAACAGCGGGTTAGAATCTACAAAAGTACAGGGTCTAAACCGATAAAAATAGGACCTATATCTAATTACTTTTGAACTGATCTGGACCACGGGTTGATGTACAAAAACTACAGGGGCCCTTTTGAAAACAAGTCGTGGCTGACTGGTTTGACCTAGAGCTGACTCGTTGGATCTATTATAGGCCATTGGATCAGGATCGGACGGCTGAGGATGGATGGACCATCTGCCTCGCCGGGGAGACGGCAGCGAGCGGTGGTGCGCGGTGGTGACTCGTCGGAGTTGCGGATTCCGAGGCTACAAGCCACGGTTTCGTGCGATTCAAATCCTGGGACGTAGACTGGGACGTGGGGATCTCGTCTAGGGGATCTAGGGCGAAGCTCAGCCGTTGGAGGCGACTGGCGACGAGCAATGGCGGCCCGCCATCTACGGTGAGATCGAGCGAACGAGAGAGAGTGAGAAGGAGCGGGAGAACGGTCTCGGCGTATTCCTCACCTCACCCCGAAGGTCCAAACAAAGCTCTTGGTGGCGGAGATGCGGCAAAACGGTGGGGCAATGGCGGTGGCTGAAGCTGGGGCTTGTGGCGGTGCCGGCGAGCTTTAGAGCTAGGGTTTGCGGGGGTTTGGGAGAAGGGGCTTTAAATAGGCCAAGGAAGGGGCCTAGGCGTGCGTGCCGAGAGAGGAAAGGTGGCGTGGTCGCGGCGCGTCGGGCTCGACTCGTTTGCGAGTCTGGTTCGGCGAGAGGGAGGGGAGGGGAGGGATGACAGGCGGGTCCCACCTGTCGGCGAGAGCAGGAGGGAGAGCTGAAGGAGATGGGCCAAGCTGCTGGGCCGCGAGAGAGGACAAAAAAAGGAGAGGCAGGCTTGGGCCGAGAGGAGGAGATGGGCTGCTGCTGCGCACGCGAGCCAATGGGCCGAGTAAAGAGAAAAGGGAGATTTTCAAATGTTGAAACAAAAGTGTCCAAATGTTGAAACTGCAGTTCGCAAATGTTGAACCTTATATAAACTTTTGTTGAAAGTCAAATTTTCACTCCAAAAATAATGTAACAGCATGAATGCAAGACTTTATTAAGCACAACACAAAGCTTATTTATTTAAATTAAGAAATTGATTATTTTTCTACACTAAATATCAAGATAGCCAAATAAATGTTAGAAAGTTCTTAATAATTTGCGAAAATCATTTATTTAATTGTTCTTTCTATTCACATCCCGAAATCCCAAATTTCGAGGTGTGACAAAAAACAACCAATATTCTATTAGGGGATAACAAATTAACAATACTAGTTATTTCCAGATGATTGCAAATGGGAAACATAGAAAAAATAATACTCTCTCTAGATCATGAGAGCGAAAAGATTGAAGGGCAGGCCAATCTCATAAAGTATATTACCCAATTTTATAAAGAATTGTTTGGTGAACCTGAAGAGAATTCCTTTACTTTGGACGAGTCTAGAAAGGATGATATTTCTCAGGTCACGGAAGCAGAAAATGAATTCCTAACAGCCCCATTCATAGAAAGTGAGATTCGCGATGCTGTTTTTGCGATGGAACATAATAAAGCACCAGGTCCATATGGTTTTCCTATAGAGTTTTACCAAAAATTCTGGGAAGTCATTAAAAAAGACTTGATTCAAATGTTTCAGGATCTTCATGCTGGAGACCTCCCACTTTTTAGCTTGAACTTTGGCGTTATCACAATAATCCCAAAAGTTCAAGATGCAAATAGAGTCCAGCAATATAGACTGGTATGTCTGCTAAATGTGAGCTTCAAATTTTTTACGAAAGTAGCTACTAGTAGAATAAATTCAATCGTAGACCACATAATCAGCCCAACTCAAACGGCTTTCATGCAAGGACGCAATATCTTAGGGTGTCGTTATCTTACATGACACCATACATGAGCTACATCGAAAAAAACAAAATGGAGTTATTTTTAAGATTGATCCCGAAAAAGCATACGATAAAATACGATGGCCATTTCTAATGCAAACTCTACGGATGAAAGGGTTTTCACCCATGTGGATTTCGTGGGTTAAATCATTTCATCTCGGGTGGTAGTGTTGCAGTGAATGTAAACAATGATGTCGGGTCTTACTTCCAAACGAAACATGGTCTTCCGCTGGGAGATCCCCTATCTCCACGTTTACTCCATATGGCTGCTGACATGCTCACCATCTTGATCAAAAGAGCTAAAGCAGATGGTCAAGTTAGTGGAGTGGTGCCACATCTAGTAGATGATGGCTTATCCATTCTACAGTATGCAGACGACACAATTCTCTTTATGGAACATGACCTAGAGAAAGCTTGCAACATGAAGTTATTACTTTGTGCTTTTGAGCAATTGTCGGGTTTAAAAATCAATTTCCATAATAGTGAATTATTCTACTTTGGTGAGGCACAAGAAGCAATAGACCAATATACTGATCTGTTTGGATGCAAACAAGGAGAATTTCCGTAAAAGCATTTAGGGATTCCAATACATTATAGGAGACTATCAAATACTAGCTGGAAACATGTTGAAGAATGTTTCGAGAAATGACTCGCTAGTTGGAAAGGAAAACATCTTTGGACATGTGGGAGATTAACATTGATCAACTCGGTGCTGAGTAGTCTACCCATGTATGTGATGTCTTTTTTCACGATTCCAAGAGGGGTGCTAAAAAAACTGGATTATTCGCTCCCGCTTTTTTTTTGGCAAAGTGTTAACCAGAAAAGAAAATATCGTCTCACTAAATGGAGCATTTTGTGCCAACCTAAAGACCAAGGAGGTCTAGGAATTCATGATTTGGATATTAAAAATAAGGCTTGGCTTAGTAAATGGACATGGCAACAAATTTTACAAAACAAATACCTTCACTCCAAACCGCTATCACAAGCACAGTGGAAAAATGGGGACTCCCATTTTTGGGCTAGTCTTATGAAGGTGAAGTGTGACATCCCAGATTTTTGAAAGGAACGAAGTTTGACCAAAGTCAAAATTTGGTCAAAAATTCGAAATAAATTGGAAGTAAAAATTTCAAATAGATCCAAGAGATCTATGGAGAATGTTTGAAACAAAATTGAGATGAAAAAGAGTATGGAAATAGCTCAATTAAATGGAGAAAGAAAAAGGGAAAGGTCACTATTCACCATCTGAAAATGGAATTTTGATCAAGTGTCATTATCAGTAAACAACTAGTCAAATGTAGAGGTCGTTTGTGAGCAAACCGTTCATCATATGACCAAGGTGTAAAAAGGAAAGATGTTGAGAAAAGTACACTAAACAACTTTTATGTTTGGGTCATACCAATATCGGTTATGCATCAGGGAGAAAAGCAAGCTCAAATATCGAATCAGAAAATGTTTCAGTAAGTTCAGAGTTTTAAAAACTGAGTTGGAATTTCTCAAATTCAGCTCAAACCGTTGAGAAATTGACAGATGTCCAAAAATAAGAAATGAAATTAAAGTCAATTCAAAGAACTTTTGTATTTCGAGTATGGTCAAGTTCTATTCAAAATTTGGAAGTAATTTCGGTTGGAAGTTCGGACTGAACCTAGGGTTTCAGAGATGGAGGGAAAATTTTGAGCCGACCGGTGATCGTGGATCAAATTCGAGCGATTGGCTGGGAATTTGAGCAAGATCCAAAAAGAGAAAGTTAAATTGGAGTGTTACTCTACAACTTTTATTTTAGGATCGAAGGGAGTTTGAATGGAAATTCAAAAGTAATTTGAAGAATTCAAACTAGGAGTCTGAAAATGGGGAATGAAATCGGCTGACATTGGAGCTTCGATTTCTCTCTGTATACAGCTTGAATCGAGCAAGTCCCAACATAAAAGTTGGAGTTCTATGATCCATCTATAAGATCTATTTTTGGAGTTTGACATGTTTAGATGAAGTTTTGGGAGAAAGATGGCCCGCAATGCCTCGGTTTTAGAGCTCGGTTGGCAGCTATGGCGGCCGACGTCGGTTCGAACGTCGGTAACCCGGCCACGCGGCGCCGTGCATGACAACGTCGTGGTGGTGTGATCTGCAGGAGGTGGCGTTCTTCGGAGGGTGGTTCTCGTTGATTTATACACCTCCTTTGCTTTCTCTCCACTCCTTTCTCCTTCCTCGCTAGTCCGGTTTCCCTTTTGGTCGCCGGCGTTTCCGCCTTCGCACGCAGCTGTCCGACCTTCTCAAATCGATTCCCTCCACCAACACCTTTGCCTCGGTCTCCTCTTTCTTTTGAGCTAGTTCTTGAAGAGTTTCAAACACCGCAGAGGGGTTCAGTGGGTTTCTCTTCATCGCCGGTGAGCCAGGCTCTTGGTAAGCGCCATCAATGGCTATGGTGGTCCTGCAGTGGTTTTTCGTGGTCTTGGAGGGCACGGTGAGGTCGAGCGTGGGCTGGGGCTCGTGTGGGTCTTGTTGGTGGTTCGTTTGGGGGCCTGTGTCGGCCGGTAGCGCTGCTCGCCGCCGCGTTCGCCGCCGTGCGTGTTCCGCCATGGTAGGCGCACGTGAGCAGGGCGTCTGGGGGCATCGCGGCTCGCGCTAGGGGATGCGCTAGGTTCGTCTTTAGTCGCTAGTGCTCGTAGGTTTGCTCGCGGGGCGTTTGGTGCCGGGTTTGGCCGGTCGGCGAGCGCCACCCTCGCACCACCGTCTGTGTCGTCGCCGGCCATATTCCGAGCACCAATCGAGGGGAAAGAGTAGGAGTGTAGGGGTGGTAGGCTGTGGGGTAGCCGTGAGTGGTGTCCCTTTGGCCGGGGAGGCTCGCCGCCGGCGAGACGCCGCCGGTCAGGGCCGGCGGGGCGTCGGTCTGCGCGGCCCTCTGTTTTGAACGGAGGAGAGGGGCCGCGGGGGTGAAGATAGGGAAGTCCAGGGGGTTTTCTGCAAAAGTGTTTAATAGGTTTTCATAATAGGTTTGAATTTTGTGTTTTTCACTAAATAATTCATAGAAAATCATAGGAAAGTCCAAAAATGCTGAAACCAATTTTGTTAATCTTGTTTTAAAGTTTGTCATCCATTAAAAATGTTAAGTAATTAAGTGTATATAATTAATTTTATTCGTTTGTTTAGATTAATTAAATAAATGCTTAATGATTACTACAAATGATAAAATTCTGAATAATCTTTTAATAATTAGAAATGATTTATAAAATTGGTTTATTTATTTATTTAAATGCTTTATCCATTTAGAAAATGTTTTAAATCATTAAAAATCAACTAAAAATGATTTAGGGCAAGTTTTATTAAAGGAAAAATATAGGCTTGTCTTTTAAAAATCTTGGGGTAGCTTGTGTTGGCTTGCAACTTTATCGAGAAGGGAAAGTTGCATAGTTTCTTTGAAATTGTGGCATATCATATCTCGCTAACTTGCATTACGCTTTAGCATCTCAAGTTCCGGAGTACGCGCTCGTGGGACTCTCGGAGGAGCAGCGGCAATTCAAGGAAGTGATCGTCGTCGCTCTGGAATCGCATATTGCAGAAGGATCTAACTTTGTTGTGATTCCAGGCAAGCCCCAGAGCATCTTTGAATCACCTATTTGTTTCATAATATTCATGAGTCCAAATCTTATGATTTTATGTTGCATTAAGTTAGAAATTGAATGAAACCTTTGATGCATGAAATAATCCTTGGTAGAACTATCCTTGCCTAGTTAAGAAACTTGATTAGCAATGTCTATATTGGCTATGCTTAGTAAGGTTAAGTTAAAAGATGATGATCTAGGCTATCACCAATCTTATATGAATCAAGAGAGGCTTGGGTTGAAAGATAGTGGGCAGAAGTTGGTAGGAAGGATTGAGGTAAGCTCGATCCTTAGTTCTGCCTACTTGCTTAAGTGACTAAGGACCGATCCGTTGCTTAATTGATTGATCAAGTGATTCTACCTGGTTTCTTACTGGGTTATGGGACGAGTGAAGCCAATTAGATTAGTTGGTTCAGTGATTGGAAATATCGCTTACCCGTGCTTGCTGGGTCGGAGAAAGGCGGGCCGTAGCCTGTAACTCACGGGGTGGTCGCTAGACGTGGGGCCCACGTGGGGGTGCGTTCCCGGGTTCGAGTAAGGATATTTCCGGTTGTTGGCCCAGCTGATTGAAAGGTTGTTGCGTACAGTATGATCGACTGTGCGTGACTGGGGGCTAGGTATCTCCTGCAGGATGTACATTGATCCGGATCGACACAACTCTTGGTTATGAGTGCACTTGATCAGGTGTTAAACATCATAGAGGAAACAAATTGAACAAGATCAGTTTGATTCATAAATGCTAGTTGAGCTTAGTACCATCTGTATGCAAAATATTTTATAACCTAGATGGATAAGTAACAACCCAACTGATCAAAAATTCAGAAAATATAAGTATCAAGCTTTAGTAACGCTTTTTGGCAAAAGAGTCGAGTCAGCCAAATCCACATAAAGACCAATCATATTCCTCGAGAGTCTTTTCTTTGGTAAGGCGGGTAAGTCTTGCTGAGTACCTTCGTACTCAGGGAATCTCCCTTGTTGTTTTTCAGAAGCAGCACCCGAAGAGGGCGCAAAGGAGTTCCCGAAGACCTAGATCATCATGGTCCCGGTGATTCTAGGGTTGAGCCGGAGTTTGTAGATATTTGTGGAATAGAACTACCTAGTCTGGTTTGTATTAAACTCCTTGTAATGGCTTGGCTTTACATTTAAGTTCTCTTTAAAACTTGGCTTGTAATAAGTAAGAACCTTGGTATGTTATGTAAAAATGGTAATGCTTGTTGTGTTCTCCTTACCGAAAACGATCCTGTCGTATGGTAAAGATAAAAGTTACCGTGGTTTATCGAGGAGTCCCGGGGACACTCGACAGATCACCAGTTTAAACTGTTTGAAGTGCGTCCAGTGACCGTAAAAAGTCGTTATAGCGCACTTGAGCCAGTTTAAATTGGGCGGTTCTGCCACATGAAGGGAGATTTTCTCCGCTTTGGAACCTTCATAATTAAAGATGGATCACAGATTAGATTCTGGGAAGATAGATGGTTGGGAAATACAACTCTGCGAGAGCAGTATCCTTGTTTGTATAACATAGCACGACACAAACAGGTTAATGTAGCAGAAGTCCTCGGTACCTCACCCCGCAATCTCTCATGGAGTAGAGATCTCATTGGACACAAGTTAATAGCATGGAATAATTTACTTCCACGCATTGCAAATATTGTGTTGAGTCAGGAACATGATGAATTTCGCTGCAACCTACATCCGAATGGACAATTCTCAGTGAAATCACACTACTTGGCTATGATCCATGTCGACGTCCCCAATATGAATAAGCAATCTGGAAATTAAAAGCCCCTTTGAAGATAAAAATTTTCTTATGGTTTCTTCGTAGAGGGGTAATTTTAACAAAAGATAATCTTGCAAAGCGTAAACTGGCAAGGTAGCAAGAAATGTTGTTTCTGCCACAAGGACGAAACAATTAAACACTTATTTTTTGAATGTCGTTTTGCTCGTCTTGTTTGGTTTATCATAGATGCGGCCTCTGGTCTTTCTCAACCTCGTAGTGTGTCACATTTGTTTGGTACTTAGCTTTGGGGTATTGAGAAAGAATTGAAACCGCTGGTCTTGCTAGGGGCGGCCGCTACTTGCTGGTCACTATAGCTATGCATGAATGATATAGTCTTTGACAAAAAAACATAACTCTTCTCCTTTGCAGGTTATCTACTCGGTTATCCATTGGCTTCGTTCTTGGGCTATCATACAGAAGCTTTTTTTTGTAGGATTTGGCTGCAGCGGCATCTCAACAATTAGCCCGGGTGGCCAAGGATTTTTTTACCCAGGCACATACGTGGCGATCTAGTCTTCGGATTGATAGTCATTAGTGTGGTTGTACTCTTTTATCTTCTATAGGTTGTGTGCATCCTGGCTGTGCAGAGGTCGGGAAAATTTTTTCCAAGATCTTGTATCATCTTGATGTTAAAACCCTGGAAAGTAAAAAAGTTTCCCTTATCGAAAAAAATACAACAAAATGGTCACCTAACTAGCATATCTTTTTTATTCATTCTGGTTTTTGAAATCACAAGACTTCAATTGTGTGACTCCTTCAAAATTCTTCGCAACTGAGATAGTTGTGTCGCTCAGGCCACTGTCCAAATTTTTCTGGCTTCTAAAATACGCAAAGCTGCTGCCGAGATTTAAACTCCGTCGATGACATATGCGACATTTACGGAAGACATGGTACTGGCATTTCTTAACTCCGTAGGGGTTTTGCCATTCTTGCTTGAAGGTTTAAAGCACAAGTATTGTGTACAATAGCATTTTTTTGTGACTTGATACTTCGCAATGAACAAAAGCCAGCTTCCATGACTGAATCTATATGTGACCTATCTTGCGGTGACTGCGATCTTCATGCCTTTTCTGGCAGTGTCCCGGGATGCCGCAGACGAAGAAGGACATGCCCCGGGCAAGGGTGACATGGTCTTTCCCGAGCTCCAGACGGTGGCGTTGCGGGGCACCTCGCACATGCTGTACTGCGCCACCGTGTTCACTTGCACAACGTTGTGCGTGCCGTTCTTGTAACTGAACACTGCACCGATCGAGGAGAAAGTGGCTGTTGAGTCACGGTAATAGAATTGAGCAACCGCTCTAGCTACATTGTGAAAAGTTTCAGTGAAAAAAAAAGATACTTACGGAGTTCGTCGCCAGCCTTGAAGGGCTTGTAGTTGGGCCATCCAAGGACGCCGAAGCTCCAGCCAGCACCGTCGCCGACAGGCCACAGCCTGGAGTCTTTTGCAGACGCCTTGCCACCGTCGATGCCTTGTGCAAACACCATCACGCATATGAGCGCCATGAAAACCTTGATGCTGGTGGCGGCGGTGGCTCGTGGCATTTCTACAAATAGGGAGGAATATCTCTCAGATGTTTCGTGGGAATTATAGAACCAAAAACGAAAAAATGAGCAGAGGTCGCCTGGTTGGAGGGAGAGGTCTTAAGGAGTGGACAGAGACGGCGCCTGTTTGGTTGTTGGTGCCCAACTTTGCCATGACTGGCTACCGCAGAAAGTGTGACAAACAAAATGGGACTACACTTGTGGTAAAATTTGACATAAATAAGATATGACACCTTGGCAATGGAGTAAAAAGCTTCTGCGAGCTGTATACTCGTGAACCTGAACAACCAAGCCATCTAGCCTTTTTCAGTCTGATTTGTGCATAGTCCTTTATTCCTTATGCTAATTGCTGTTTGTTTAGGGATAAAAAAAAGTTCGCTGGATTACTTCCATCGCTCTTTGGTCTCCATGTGCGGTTTTCAAGCTACTTGTTTTCTTTAATTGAGTACAGAATGAACACAAATAATGCAATAACTAACTATTGATTAGTAGTATTTTTAGTTAAATTAAAACAATCATTTTGAAAAATATTTTTTCTTAAAGATAGTTCAAATGACCTTTTTGGTCTTGCGCTGATCTCACCCTCTTGTGTGTTCGACTTTAATAAAAAAAGATTATCTATACGAAGACGTGGGAAAACATGAGTGTCAACGGGTGGCCGTCAAGACATCTCATCTAGCAGCTTTTGGAATGAATACGAGTGAAAGATGATGTGATACAATTTGCAATCTGTGTCTACTCGGTTTGAGGGGGCAATGGCATGGATATTTTGAGAGCTCTTTTATGGTGCCTTATACTACTATTCGGTATTATATAGTATAGGGCAGATCAAACCATCCATTATTAAGAGTAATTTAATAATAATTACATATGTAATAATTGACTCTCTTATAGGGTGAATTTTTAGTGTCAAAACTATATTATTGTGATGTCATTTTTGTTCTTTTCCATAATACCTTTACACTACATGTACTACTCACATGTACTACTCCTTTCACTAATGAAGCTTTCTGCAGTATACAATTAATTTTGATCGTCGGATGTTTCTGTATTAGTCCTTTTCGAGCAATAGTATACACAAGTATAAGACACCGTAAAAGAGCTCAACGCACATACTGTGGTATCAAAACCCACAATCTTTGCATGCAATAGAATCAGATTGCGGCCAAAGCCCTGGTACTGCTAACGCGGATCAGTGTCTCCTGCTAGGGAGAGATGAGAGAAATAAGAGTCTTTTATCCATATACCATTGTATAAGTTCCAAATGCCGTACGTCATCGAAATAAAAAAATAAATCCTCTACACCCATGTAAAACTTTCCTTTACCTGTGTGTCACTTCCGTCCATTTCGACTACACCGTCAATCTCTTAACTATGAGGCCCACATGTCAGCCTCTTTTTTTCCCTATGTCGCTTCTTCCCTCCTGTTCCTCTCTCTCTCCCCATTCTTACATACACGGCGCCTGGTGGTGAGCCGGCCGTGCACTACTCGTACATGCACGCCGCCACCGCCGCGGCCCGCCTTCCACTCCAGCAACTTAGAGCCTGTCTGTTGCCGCCGTCGACGCTGCAGCTTCTGCGCGTACGCAGGTTCTTGTCTCTCATTCCTTCTGATCAAGGATCCTGATCGGGTTTTCCACGTCTCCCAGTTGTGTCCCCGAGTTCCTGAAGAAGCCAGAAGAACTCCAATTGGAACCCGACCTCGCCTACAGGGAGCACCTGATCAGGATCCTAATCAGATTGTCGCGAGCAATTTCTTAGTGGGAGTGTGGGATCAACGGACCATACCCTGCCATATCCAATTTTTCGAACCCTCAACCTCAGATGAGAGTAAATTGTATATTCCTTTATTTTTTAAGTTTATAAATGTAAAATGTTGTGAAATCATTTCAATCTGCGAAGGACCTTAACAAAATAATATAATGCTTCATACTTTCATCCCATCACGCAAACACAAAATAACTTTAAAGGGTTTGGTGATTATTGTTAACAGACTGGTGGGCCAATGCCCAGCTACTGCGCACATAAACCTTAGAGAGTGAAACCTATGTATCTCTATCTGGCATTGACGGCGATCTTAATACCCTTCTGGCAGTCGTCGTTGACACCACTGATGTAGAAGGACACATCCCGGGCGAGGGTGATGCGGTCGTCACCGGAGTTCCACACTGGGGCATTTTCGGGAACCTCACACAAGCTGTACTGCAAGTTGTTCACCTGAACAACGTTATGCGTGCCCTTCTGGTACTCAAAACACTGAAATCACATAAGCAGAATTTGGTGTGCCGTCATGCCATATAATGCAGATAACTCCATGATCATGATGCTAGACTTGACTAAGGTATGTGAACGAGAGAAGAGAGGCTTACAAAGCACATCGCCCACCTTGAAGGGCTTGTAGTTTGGCCACCCGAGGACACCCAAGCCCCAGCCAGCGTTGTCGCCAACGGGCCACTCCCTTGGGCCATCTGCCGCCACCATGCCACCGCTGTTTTCTTGGTTTTGCGCAAACACCATGACACAAAGGAACACCACCACGATCTTGCTGCTCCAGTGGCTTCTTCCCTGTGTCATTTCGACTGCACTGGACTTCTGACAATCAAAGGGTAAGATTTGGCAGTGAAGGCAGGATTGCATACTTGTATCTGTCAGTGGCAGCATCCTATTTCTGGTTATTCGTTATTGTACACAGATTTGGTATGGATTCAGGAATAAAGAGCGGGATAAGAGCGATCGTCTGCTTCACTAAAAATACTATGCGATCAAGCAATAATATTTAACGAATCATTTAGTACCATCGCAGACTGCATTTTTAGTGTAAAACTAACAGAGACGCAGGTGTGTGTCGCACGTGATACAAAAGGTATAACCTGCGGGTAAGGAACTAAAACATTGAGAACATATTTGGAATTTGTTGCAATTTTGATGGTTATGTACCCTCCACTTTATTTCACCCTTATAGGTTGATCCAATGTGAAGGGCATGATGAATCCGATTTAATTAGGTGAGAGACATAACATAAGAAATCACTTGATTTTATCACATAGACATGCTTAATAGGAAACGCCATATAAAAAATTCACATTAAGGAATGAACTAATCCGCCAATAAGAAAGGCATCTTGTGGTGCACATTAGGGCAAGAGAGCTCCGAATTCTGTTCATGGGTCACACTTGGTGCTTTAGGCCTTATTTTTATGTTTCTTGGTTCTGTATCCTTTCGACAGCCGCATTAGCGCCTACGCCTTCGTTGGCTCGTGACTGCCTCCTCACGTTCAACGTCCACTTCCATTTCCAGAGCTGTGGAGGCGCCGGAGTACAGCGTAGGGAGGGGTTGTATTTTTTTTTATACCTGGGAGGGTGCATGGATCATCCGGGAGGTGGTGCCATATGGGTGGGAGGCAGACAGCAAGGCAGGAAGCTGTGTGTTTGTCCAACGGGTAAAGATCGATACCGGTGAAAAAACAAACCATTTTTGACAGAAACATTATCTAACTCTCAATTTTGATTGGACAATCAACTTGTAATGGAAACAACTCAGAGTGAACATGTTTCATGCTGCCAAATACCTTTTAATAATGGAATATAGAGAGATAAAACTAAATCCTCCATATGGCAGGAACAAATTTACATCAGCGGAACAGAGTATTAAAGCATAACTTTATGCCGCTGGAGACTTCCGACAGCTTCAACATTTAGCCTCATGTCCATATGCAACTCTAAGAATTTGTCTTAGTCCTTTAATGTTTCTAAGGTTATGATGGCAACATGCCAACATTCGAATTTTATTCATGAACCCACATTCGAATTTCCTCAGCTGAGATTTCTCGATCTATGCTTTATGATCAAGAATGGGTTGAACTCAAAAATCAATGGCACTACGTTTGGGGAACACAAAAATATACTCCAAAGAAGTTCTACAATAATGCCTAAAGAGATCTCCAACCTCCAAGACCCTTCCTTTAGATCTGGAACTCAAGATGCTGTAATAAATTGAGAGTATTTACATGGCTACTGCTAATAGACAGGTTAAACACGAGAAACCTATTAAAGAGGAAGAATTTCAAAATTGAAGGAAACAGCTACAGATGTGTCCTATGCGGGAAATTGGAATCCAGTGGCAACGTGGAATCCCTTTCTTTCAAATGCTAGAGATTACCAAGCATACATTCTACAGTAACTTCTACATGGAAGTATTTACTATAGCAGCATGGCAAATATGGAAACAAAGGAATGCCCTCATCTTTGAAAACAAGCAAGTCAGTGTCAATAGATGGAAAAGAGATTTTGTGGCTGAATGCCACAACGAAGCTCATAGGATGAAAGAATCCCTCAAAACACCCTTCCTCCACTGGGTTAATTCCCTCTCTGTATAGCTATCTTGTATTTATATCTCCCCCCCCCAATTTTTGGCTTTTTAGGAGTTTCCTATTGTGTAGTTGAGCTTGCGTCTCTAAGTAGGATGTGATGTTTGCAACTTATTTCTGTTTTTATAACAAAATTTCTCACAGTGGGGGCCTCCTCGCTGTGTTTTCGGTTCAAAAAAAATTGAACTAAAAAAGCTTTATTAATTTACTATGTCCTAACTGATTGGCATTGCCTCCTTCCAATTGAAGCACACTGCGTCCTGAATATCTGCGGTGCATCGCACACATGAAAGAATTTGTGTCACATAATTAATTTCAATGATGGGTTAATGAAGATCAAGAGGGGCTTCGTGCAACCAAATTTCAAACTGTCCAGGTACAGAGAAAACAAACACATTGTTTTTTCTTGGACAAATTTATCAATGGCAAATGCCAAAATTACACTTTAAATTTCAGTTATTCAGTATACTTTTAAGTTTGCCCATTATTAATTTTCAGTTATTTACTACACTTTTAAGTTTTGGCCATTATTAATTCTGTTTTAACTTTAAATATTTTATTAATAATTTTTAAGCATAAAATTAATTTCAATAGTTGGTGTTTATGTTATATTAAGTTTTAAGTTTAATCAACCACTATATATACTTTCAGATGCCTCTAAATAAATGGAACCAACGGGAAATTTGTTTAGAGTAAACTTGTGATTATTTCTGACCAATGTTGCTGAATCATGAGTATTAAGATGAATTTCGATTGTTTTCCCCCAACGGTGATGCAACTTGAGATTCATTACGTGATTTTAATCTAACCAATGTTGGGTTATTCTCATGTTCTTTATGCATATTTCATTGTATATGATTAGTATGTTCTGAAAACTAAGTCCAATTTATGTTTATTTTGTAGTGACTAATGTCAACCAAGTGGCCTCCTACCTCAACAACATTGAGCAGCTCAATGGAGCGAATTTCCATGAGTGGAAGGAGAAGGTTATGACTTGCTTGGCATATGTACTAATCTTGTCTTAGCAATAAGGGAGGATAAGCCTGCTGCACCTGCTATAGGATAGGTTTCTGCTGCTTTGGACAAGTGGGAGAGGTCTGACCGCATGACCCTCATGGTTATGTCTTAGACCATCAGTGCTGGCATCAAGGGTGTCATCCCCACAAAGAATGCTAATGGAGTTAGTTTAGTACAATGATAAGGAGTTCCTGGCCAAAATTGAGCAGAATTTTCAAGCTCCTCCAAGACTTATGCTAGCACCCTCATCATGAGGCTAGTGGCTTCTCAGTACAATGGTCAAGCTGGCATAAGGGGGCACATTCTTAACATGTGTGACATGGCTAACAAGCTTAAGGAGATAAAGATGGAGATCTGACGATTTCCTTGTTCACTTCATCATGACCTCACTGCCTTCACCTCACTACGGTGCTTTTAAGATTAACTACAACACAAACAAGACCACTTGGTCTATAAGTGAGTTGATTAGCTACTGTGTTGAAGAAGAAAATAGGCTTAAGACTGAGAAGATGAAGGATATTATGAACATGGTCAGCAACCTTACCTCAATAGCACTCATAAGAACCAGCATGAGTCAGTAAGCAAGGCCACAAGAATAAGAATAACGGGAACAAGAACTTTGCTCCCAGTAACAACAAAAAGTTCAAGCATCGATTTGCACCTCAGTCTCAAGGAGGAAGGATGATGTGTCATTTCTGTAAGTTTTCACTGCATCTCCAAAAAGAATGTGCAGGCTTAAGGGATGATTGAAGCAACAAGGTAATGAGAAGTTTGATGATGTTTCCTTTATGGATGAATTATTCCTAGCATATTTTTTCACTAATACATGGTGGATTGACTCAGGTGCCACTGTGCACATCTCTAATTCATTAAAGGTATTTCGTTCGATCCGAACTATAAAGAAGGGGGAGCGAAGGCTAAGAGTGGCTTACAGGAACATCGTTGAAGTTGCGTTGGAAGCCAAAATTAGAGTTTTTGGGTGGCTTCGAGCTTCAAAAGGACATCATCTAAATGAAGCTAGAAGCCGCCCGACAACTCTAAGTGGAAGCTTCCAACTACTTCAATGATGTTCCCGTTAGGCACTCTTAGGCTTCGCTCCCCTCTTCTTATAGTTCGGATCGGACGGAATTCCTTTAATGAATTAGATGTTCACAATGGCACCTGAGTCAATCCACCAAGTATTAGGGGAAAATTCTGCTAAGAACAATTCATTGATAAAAGAAACAACATCAATATTATCATTACCTTGTTGCTTCAACCATTCCTTGAAGCCTGCACATTTTTTCTGGAGATGCAGTGGAGACTTACATAAATGGCATAGCTTCTAACCTCCTTGAGATTGAGGTGTAGAACCATGCTTCAACTTTTTATTGTTCCTATGAGCAAAGTTCTTGTTCTCGTTCTTCTTGTTCTTCTTGTGGTCTTGATTACTGCTACCTGATTCATGCTGGTTCTTAGGAGTGCTTTTGAGGCTAAAGGTTGGTAACCATGTTCACCACATCCTTCATCGTCTCAGTCTTAAGCCTCTATTCTTCTTCAATTGAGTAGCTAATCAACTCACTTATCGACCAAGTGGTCTTGTTGGTGTTGTAGTTAATCTTGAAAGTAGCGTACTGAGGTGAAGGTAGTGACGTCATGATGAAGTGAACAAAGAAACCGTCAGAGATCTCCATCTTCGTTTCCTTAAGCTTGTTAGTCATGTCATACATTGTATTCAACTCTATCAGCATTCTTAGTGGGGATGACATCCTCTAAGGCCAGCACTGATGGTCTGAGGCATAACCATGAGGGTCATGTAATCAGACCTCTCCCACTTGTCAAAGACAGCAGAATCCTATCCTGCTCCAGGTGCAACAGACTTATCCTCCCTTAGTGCCAAGTCAAATTATTTCATGCCAAGCATGTCATAACATTGCCCTTCCACTCATGGAAATTCGCTCCATTGCGCTGCTCAATGTTGTGACGTTAGTCGCTACAGAATAAACATAAAGTGGACTTAGTATTCAGAACGTAATAATCATATACAATGAAATGCACATAAAGATTATGATAATAACCCAACGTTGGTTAGATTAAAATCACGTAATGAATCTCAAGTTGCATCACCGTTGGGATCGAAATTCATCTTAATACTCATGATTGAACAACATTTGTCAGAAATAATCACAAGTTTACTCTAAACAAATTTCCCGTTGGTTCCCATTTATTTAGAGGCATATCAAAGAATAGTGGTGGATTAAAGTAAAAACTTGGTCTAACATACACACCAACTACTAAAAAAAATTAACTTATGCTTAAAACTTATTAATAAAATACTTTAACTTAAAACAGAATTAATAATGGGCAAAAACTTAAAAGTGTACTGAATACCTGAATATCGATTGCAAATGCCCAAATTACACTAAAGCACGAACATTGGATGCAATCTCACTGCATCAGTTACTAAAGAATAAATAGTAATAGGTATAACACTAACCATGCCATGTACAAACTTAATAACATATATGCCACTAGCACAAATCAAGAACAACCCAACCTAGGAAATATTTAGTCAACATCAATATTTCCAGTTTTGCAAGTCAAACTAGATTCATAATGCTAACAAATGAGTAATAATTGCTTGGACAAGTTGGGGATGACAGTTTTCATTTCAAGTTAACTTGGCACAACAAAAGTCAGTGCTTTACATGTAAGCCAGTAGGCCAACAGCAAGCAAGCAGACGCCATATCCCTGGGGTCCATTTCTCAAACCTTTAGATTAAATCCTCTTGGTTACCAAAATCATCCTATTTGAGAGATTCAACGTTAGCATGCATAAATTGCATATAAATAATATCTTCATATATCAATCATTCTATTTGTATTCAAGAATGCAAGCCCGTCTGAAGTTTGTTCCCAAATAGCCAAGAAATTGTTATGCTATGCTGTAGAATCTAAAAGTTTTAGAGGAACATTTGCAAACTTCAGTGTGACTCTTGCTGTTAAGGACAAAAAAAAATATGTACCAACTCAACTGCAGCCTAAATTAGAATCAACCTCGAAACACGATGCAAACTCGAGTGTCCTGTCCTTAACCCCAGAAAAAACCACCTCAATGCCAAAAGAAACCTAAAAACAGAATTTTCCTACAGTTAACTTTGAGAGATTAATGAGCCTACCTGGAGCTCAGCTGGTAGGGTATCAAATTTTTTTAACACATTTCTAATTAGTGTTACATAATCATAAGGATCATGTTCATCATAAGATTTACCAATTCTAGCCGCTGCATCTATCAGGGCATTGAGTTCGTCTTTCTCCATTTTCATTCATTGTCCACTTCAGACCTGAACCGTTAATCCAACAGCTAACATGAGTACAACTCGTTGTTTTTCCTTTGAGTGCAGTCAACTGCATTCCAATGAATTTATAACATTCGCTGATACTTGGACATCCTGTCATAGTATAACTTCAAGCCTGCAAGATAATGTACAAGGCAACCTTTAGACTGCCTGCCTAAATTTTGAGAGACAAGTATAAAACACAAGAAGCAATTACTTATCAAATTTTGAATATCTTAGAAATCAACCCAATTAGTTCTGCAATCTCTAGCTTCTTTCTAGCATATTGTTCATACCCCTTTGGCTTCTGATACTAGAAAAGGAGTTTCATTTCATAAAATTACTATACAGAAAGCAAACACAGGAACAACTTCAATAAAAGCATACCATCCTTTTAACATTCTTTGCAATCCACTCAAAGGCTTTATCATCTGCAACCTGAAGATATAAACATATGTGGATGATATAAAAAAACAGAGAACATATTCTGATGGAATCCCACTAGCATGTCCAAGCACTTACTTTCCCAGTAATGCCAGCTGTACAACAGCGGAACTAAGAAAATAAAAATATGAAAGCTATTAGCATTAAATAGATTAATTATTGATTTAGTTGCAGAACTTATCCAAACAAAGGAACCTTACCTCTGTTTCGTAGTGAGAGCAGTCAATCTCAAGTGAATACTTCTGTCGACCTCGGTGCAGCGGAAACTTGTGAAGTTGGTAGACTTCTTTCAAAGCAACTAGAAAACTCATCTGAAAATTGTACAAGTATATTGCCTTACGGTGCCTATAAATAAAGAATTTCAAACAAGAATAAGACCAGTAGGTGAATAACCTGCTGTTTTGTGACCCGCTCCCAAATCTCAAAATAGAGACCATCTAGGTCCTTGAGAATACAATAATCATAGGTAATGCTCGATGCATATTCCTGAAGTGAAATGAATAAAAAAGCATGAATCAACAAGAACTAGAAACTGTGGAGGCATCCTAACAAAGTAACCTAAAAGGAATCCTACCCTGAAAGCAAGACGGACTAGATGCACCGAAATTTTGGTAAAGCTTGTTGCAATCTTCATTGGTTGACAAAACGCTCTCTCCCTGACCTTCCACCACTAAAATAGCAGAGAAATTAGTCATGGAGCCAGAAATCAGTGTATCCAATCTAATGTAAGAAAACATGGTGTTTTTCGGGTATACTTCCTGACAACATGTTGAATATAGATCCAAGTATTCTTCAATCCACTGCCAAGGTAAAACGGCTCAGCCCAAACGATTTTTCTATACACAAGATGTCTCAAATTGAACTAGTAATGTCTTGAATGATGCATACCTTGACTTTATTAGAAAACGTTTCATAGAACTTGACATATTCTCGATCAATTTCATGGGTGTTATAACTGAAGCAGTAGGTATCCCAATCTTTGTACTCACAATTATCCTTCACCAAGAATGAAACCAATAGATTAAAGCTTAATGGAGAATATTTGTAAAAAACAGCTACTGGAGAATTAAAGGCTCTAGAGATAATAAACAAATATACTAGAAAGCTTCAAACACATGAAACTAATGGTTTTAGTTCAAAAAATCAACAATGAGCAAATATTAATAGTTTTTCAGTAAATGCATACGCAAATTCATCATGAAACAAGTCATCTATAAATTTGGGAACTCGATGTAAATATACTAGAAGGCTTACCGGTCTATGAAAGAGATAGTAGAAATGAAAAGCACATTGTGATTACTGCAAAAGGGATCACACATTCCTAGATTTGGACAAAAATATGTGGTAACTAGTATGAGGTGCCAAGGAAGTGCCGAAGAAGGCTAGTAAACAATAAACCCTAAATCCCAGGTTGCTAAACTGTGCAAGAGTCAGACTAGGTTGCTGTGTTTTTTTTTCCTTTTTGACGTGGATGCTTGTCTAATCATGAGTCAAAGCAGCTGTGCTTTTTTTTAATTTTTAGTGTGGATGTTTGTGTAATCATGAGTATAATTGAAAGCAATATTGAAAACAAAACACTTGGTTAACAAAAGCGGGGAAAAAGGAAAATTCAATTTACATAGCATGAACACTACCAGGTACCAAATCGTACTAGGATGACATTATATGGACTTTGCATTCACTAAAAATAATCCATGTGTGAAATTATAACAATTGTGGTCATCTAGCTAAAGTTTGGAGGCCATGTGATTATGATAACATGATAGAGCAGTGGGATAAAGTTAATTAGTTTGACGATTTTTCAAAACGAGGGTTTCACTTTGCATTAGTAAAGGATTATGTATGCATGCTGTTTGAGCACACATGTGCACAAATAGCAGCAGAGTCAAGGGGTCAGGGCAAAGCAAAGACTGTTAAGACTTTTGGTGGTACTAGTAAACGACCTAAAACACAACAAAATTGCACTAAATTTACCTCAACTTTTCAACCATTCAAAAACATGCTAAAAAGCATCTGAGTATGAATTGAAAAGCATTATCGTAACAAATATTCCCTCCGTTCTAGATTATAGTTCATTTGAGTTTTTTTACCCCTAGTTTGATCGATCGACTTATTCAAAAAAATTGTGAAAAAATAATTAAATTAAGTCATTCTCGAAGTACTCTTATTAATTTAAAGCAAGCCATAACAATAAAAATTGGTAGATTGCACAATCGTTTGAATAAGACGAGTGAACTTGGGTTCCAAAAGTCAAATGAACTATAATTTGAAAAGGAGGTTATAGCAGTGAGTGGATGAATACGTACATTATTTAGAAGGACCAGGCGCTGGTAGTCATCCAAGCAAGCAAACTCGCAGTGACCGGGATGAAAAAACCAACAAAATGTATCATCTTCTTCATAGCACATAAAGTATCCATTGTCTGCAAGATACTCTGGTTTGTACCTCCTCTTCAGATCATCAAAACCCAGCTGGCTAATTGTTAACGCAAAAATCGGGAGACCTTCACGTGCTAGTACACGAATTCGGTTGTGACTGTGAATACCAGGGCGTGCCAGTCAATCTGACCTGTTGATTGACAAGGAAATAATAAATGTAAAATTCTGGAACGTATCGGCTGGATTGCCGAATCGTTCCCCAGGTGTATCGGCTTGGTGTCCGATACAGATAAGTACAATCGGCTAAATTAGCCGATGTAGGCGTAGAGCTATAAAGATCACTAAAACGTAATCTGAATAAATCCACGTGAAGCAACACTTGGAACAGATCTAGTCGGCTGTGATAAGAGATGCAACGAGATAACACAGGTAAAAGCCGACCAAAGCGTGTACCAAGCGGGATAAAGGTTGAATAAAATCTAAACGAAGCAACAGCGATACGCCAGTTACTAAAGCCTAGATATTTATCTGATAACTGTTGAATAACTTAAACGAAGCAATAGCGATACGCCGGTTGCTAAAGCTTAAGGATTATTCGGTAAAAGACGGAACTTACGAGGCAAGCCCTAAGATCTGATCCGTGCTCGAAAGAACTCGTGAAAAGAAAATAGCGAAGTTGCCGACTTGATAAAAGTAAAGGTACTGAAGAACTAGAGTTTGTTTATTTGATTGTGGATAAAAAAAACCTTACAATAACCATGCACCCTTTATATTTATAGGGCTGTTGGACTAGGACCTGGACTAGAACCTAGACGTGTAACTCACTCGTATAGATCAATTTGTTGACTAAACCAATTATAACTCGATTACTTTAATTAGTATCTAAATAAAAGGAAATATTAAGATACATGGACTCTATCCTTCCTTGTGTAGAATTCTTCTCGATTAAGCCTTCTTCAATATATCCGTAAAAAGACCAGTACGTGATCAACTCGGACTTCTTCTCGTAAAGGACAGGAACATGGACTGGTGGCGTTGTACCTTTCTCTTTCTTTACCCTAATCTGCCTCTATCACCAATAACAAAATAATCCGTCTGAGATGCAATGGAAACCTGCATTATACGTATGATAGGCATGTCCTGCACTCCTGTCAGAGCTTGCATGTATATCACATGCCCGGCCGGGGTAATCACATTAGCTAATAGAGACATGTATGCATATACAACTGTGTCATGTTTCCTAATCGGACGCTTGCTTCTTTTTGCATGCCGATTTCTCTGCTTGCTGATCTCTTCCGATTCAGTCCCTGCCAATAATTACTGGTTCTTCCGATTGTTTGCTTGTTGATTTGGTGTCGATTCGCTCACGAGGATATACATCTGCATGTATAATTTTCCTGTACTCCTTCTTGCATGGCACCTTGATCTTTTTATTCGTACTGGACAGAACTGGACGGTCATTTTGCATGTATTTACGTACCCATGTTTGTGAATTCGGCTTGCCGGAGCTAACGGAAGAAATCGGAATCGGGCGGAACCAATCGGCTCCCTTCGGTCGGGTCAGTAGTTATTCCATTCCGTCAAGTAGTAGGTTGAGCCTTCCAAAGCTTTTGATAGCTGGCTCAACCATTCTTTAACTTTTAGAGGGGGTTCGGGGGAACCTTTCAAATTCCCCCCGAACTTAGCTAATTCAAGATTTCAAAAATCTTGAAATGACATCCGAAAAATTTTTGCGATTTTTTCGATACACTTCCTATACAAATTGCACCCCCGGAGGGGCCCTTTCCAGTATAGCGTCGCGTCGGTCACTGTCGCAGGACGAACCCCCGTGGGTGGGTTGCCAATCGACCATGAGAAAACCACGAACCCCCGTGGGTGGGTTGCCAATCGACCATGAGAAAACCAATCTGCATTTTCTCTTCTCTTTCAAACCAGTCTGCTTTCCGATTCTTTTTCCGATTACTTCAAACCAATCAGCCTTTCCGATTTCCCTTGGCCGTATGCTGCTCACTAATCGGAACCATCGGCCACCTAGCTAACTGATAGTCTGACACTCGTGCCGATTCCATTTTCTTGCTTCTATTATTATCAACAAAAATAATCTGGCTAGAGCACTAATCACATTAGCTAATGAAAATGCTTCACGCCATGTAGCTTTGCCGATTATCTTCCGTAGCTGATTGTTTTCTTTCCCGATTCTTGCTGACTCTTGCATTGCTAACTTTCGTCCATGGCTATCAGCTTAAGTCATCAGCACACCATAAATAGCTTTCCTCTCGTCTGGATTTGCCTGTCAAAATCCGGTGTCAACACTAATATACTGTCCTTGCAGTAACCGCAGAAAATAGGAGCACACAAATATATAGGCATGTGAGAAGCCACCAATGTGCAACTCTTGTTCGCTGATCACTTCGCCTATGTCCAATTTTCTTTGCATTTGCACCAACGCAATGCTGCCGTCATCGCTGGGACATTATTCTTTAGAGTCCATCACAGGTTGCAAAGGGGTACCAGCAAAATCACCGAGGTTGGCAGCTTTCTGATTCCTAGCAGCTTCGTATTCTTCAGAATCCTTTTGGTTAAAAGATATTGCCGGACCCGTAAAGAACCGCCCAATTTACATTTGGTTTATATGAAATCATCGATCAATCCATTAAGATGAGAGCTAGCACGCGTCCGTCTTTTAACATGCCACGTAGTAACCCACATCTAGAGGCTCATGATAAATGCAATATCACATAAAACAATGCAAATCCGGTAGTCCTGGTATGTGTTCCACAACATGCCCAAGATCAAGCATACACATACCGTTCATACAAATACAGACATCACCAAATTAACCATAGAGAGCAATTTTAGTCGTTACATGAGAGTTAAAAATTGAAAATATTACAAGTCCAACATAGAGATCCAAATTTAAATGAGAGCTCCAAATACAAGTCTTGAGCTCACAAAATAAAACATGAGTATCATGAATTTAAGGTTCAAGTTTCCTATGGCGATCTCACAACAATAAATGATAAAACGCAGCGGTACAACAAAAGCAAAGGTGCCTAGCACGAGCACATCAATGGCCCAAACATCACATGCCCGGCCTACTCCTCACCCGTATGAGGATCAACGGGGTAGAAGAGACCAAGCACGACCTCCGGTTTGCCTGCAACTTGATGAAATATAGCAACTTGAGTACAAAGGGTACTCGCAAGACTTACGCAAATATAATATAACCAAGGAGTATGCATATTTGGATGTAGCAAGGAATGAGGCTTTAAGGTTAAATAAATTGTATAAACGCCTATCTCATCCTAGCCTTAACTTTTATATAACATGAGCAAGTGATAAATCATCCTATAGACCTAGTCAAATTTTATTTGTTTTAACCATCCCACCTTAATTTTTAGTGAGCAACAATATATCATAAGCATGTGGACATAGAGCATAACCATGTGAACATCATTCTCATCCATGCGGTACCTCTACGATGAATTCATAGGACTTTAAGCGGGTGCCATAACCAAGAGCGTGGCAATTCGAATTGATTTTTAAACCTTGCAAGGGTGTACATCTTTACCCACACGACTCGAGGACCTTGCGGCTCATACACTTGGCCAAAAGTGCATAAGGGGGTACTCATGTCAACCTTTCCCGAAAAGCCTTGGACGTCCGGAAGTTCACGCCTAGCTTATACGGAGGGTTGCCTAGGCCCATTATGAACACTCTAGGGCCCTCACCATACACACATATCTAGGACCATGCCCGGATGACCAATTCAATTTCGGTAATTAGCTTATCCTCCCATTCATGATATGTGGTAGTACGAAAAAATGCTCAAGCCTAGGTCAACAACGGACGGTCCTTAGTCAACTCAAGCGGATCTATGCCCGAGACTCCATTCTCAAGGCCCTACACCATATCCGCCCAAGTCTCGAAATTCAATACCATCAACAAGTTCCATTAACCATTTTAACCAAGGACCATAACACCACCGTTGTCGATTAACCTATCCATCCCATTCCCAAAAAGCCTACCACTCTACTACTAAGCATGGCTAAGCATTAAGCAAATTAAATAAAGTTAACCCATACTACTCGAGTGACAAGGCATAAGGTAGAAACATCAAGGAATGGTAAAAATGCATCAAATAGGATCTACAATTAACCACAAAATACAACGCAATGCAACCCATAGCATATATTGATATATAAGTATTTGCAAAAATAGGAATTTCAACATGCATAGCTGCTTGCCTTGGTTCTCCTCGGTGTCAACTACATTCTCCTCCGGTTCTCCTTCGGCCTCGGGCTCAACGGTCTCGCACTCCGGCGTCTCGCTCACTAAAAGAGTGAATGCATGCATGCATTAGAGATGATGACATGATGCGAATGAAGATGAAATGCATGAGCATGATTGTTGATAAAAAGCACTTCAACAAACAATCTAAAATGCCCACAAAACTAGAAGGCGGATAAAGGTTTACCAAAAAGGTAGAACTACCAGCAAGCAAAGGAATAACACATATAAATTCTAAACCATGGAATTAAGGCCTAGATAAAACATATAACATGCTCACTGTTATTACAAGATTAAAGAAGTTGGTTATGCATTAAAATTACTTCTGCATATTTAATTATAAATTAATCAAGTTACACCTAAGGAAACAAATTAAATCCTAAAAGCCATGTTTAGCAACAGAAAAAATATGAAAGAAATTTTTCCTAGATTCTATACGGTGAAACAAGATTAACAAAATTGGTTTTACCATTTTATCATTTTTGAGCTATTTACTATGCCATTTCTCATTTTCGAACAGCAAGCATATATTTTAATAAAAATACATGGGTGAAAAGTTATATACCTAGCATTCATATGATAAAAGAGTTTTAACAAAACTGGATTTGACATTTTTAGAGCAGCAGAACATTTAATATGAATTAATCAAGCTTTGAGAAATATAAATTATAAATAAATATACACAGCAGTACAACATGCAACCATAGGTTTTATGAAACTTCATCCTTCTAGGAATCCAACAAAACAAGTTTCACCATTTTCGGAGCAGTATACAAATTTCTACGCATTTTACAAGTTTTCAGCCGATTCAAAACAAAACCCAAAACGCTTTTGCATCCAAGTCCCTGGAAAACCCTAGATCTACGCGCGCAACCACGCCCACACAGCAGCAGCTGACGCGCGGGGCCTGCAGGTCAGTGACCTGGCCGGAGCCAGCCATGGCCGGCGGCCAAAATCCGGCGAAATCCATCGCCTCCGACGAGGGGAAGGGCATGGAGAGCAAGAGGGCGACGAGGGCAATCCATTCCACACCTTGGATTAAAGGATTGGTGGACGGGGTGAGGTCATCGGCGAGCGGCGGCGGGCTGCAGCAATGGTGGCGATGGTGGCGGCGCTGCAGGTGACTGCGGCGGCGATTGGGTGGATGGGAAGGTCGGCGAGGTGGAGGGGAAGGTTCCTGCGGGGTTCAATCGACTCGAGGTGGCCTGCAGTGGGAGATGAGCAGCGGCAGCGAGCTTCCTATGGCAATGGTGGTGGCGGCTGCAATGGAGGAAAATGGCTAGGGTTTGGAGGCTGGTTGCTCGGGGTTTAAGTAGAGGGGGAAGAGCGGGGGCAAGTGAGGCATTTCACGTGGTCGGGGAGGTCAAGAACCGGTGACCGATGGCAGCGTGGCAGCGCCGCCCTTGCTGCCCAACCAGCGAGCAGGGAGGCAACGGGAGGAGGAAGAAGACGCTGACGAGGCGGGCCCACACGTAAGAGAGACAGTTTTGAAAATGAGTTCAAAAGTTTTTGCTTTAAAAGAAATAGTTCCCGAAGTCCAAAAATCATAAATAAATACATTTTGGAAAGCTTAGAACACAAGGATGTTTGGTTTGGTTGCAGTTTTGAATTCAAAAGATACGAATTTGGATTTTCCACTAATTTTTGACCCCTGCAAATGAACTCCAAAAATCTTGCAAAAATACTCTAAATTCCACATTTGAAATCTAGTATTTTATAAAATTTTAAAACATCACAGTTGCAGCACGAAATTTGGACTTTCTTAACAAAGTGACATTTAAATTAATTCAAACAATTCAATAATGCACACAATGCTTATGTCATGATGCTAGTTTTGTGCATTAATGATGCTCATGATGCTAGTGATTACATGTTGAACACGGGGTTAAGATTTGGGTCGTTACAGGACCATATCCCAAATAATCAAGGAAAGAAGGACCAGCAAGGGTAGCAACAATTTCATCGTATGGTAAGCGATCTCGTTCAAGCTCCCTCCTGATGCATTGGTCAGATTGGGAGATGGGATGCTCTCCAAGAGCGCTTCCGTAAGCTGAATCTTCCGGTTCTTCTCTTGTCAGTCGGTCACCATGGATGCAGCGGAGGTGGAGCCGAGCTCTGCGACGGATCCGAACGGGCCACATCTTCCCGGCCTCTTGATCGATCGCCTCGCGAATCCTCCCCTCCTTCAGTCCTCCTTATTGTGGATCTTGCTTTGCGATCTGGAGAAAGCGCCCCCAATTTTTTGTGGAGTTGGGGAGAAGATCGCGGTTGTGATGGGCGATTTTGTGACGAGGTTTTCCGTTTTCGTATGTGACGGCGGCTTCCCCCTGTCCCCCCTTGGTCTTTTTCTGGTCGAAGGAGGCGGCTGTGGCCTGGTCGTGCTGCTCGTTTTGGATTCTATTCAGCCCAGCCCGTATGATGTGGAAGCTGCAATAGGATGGATTAGCGGAGGCCCACCAAACTCAATCTATCTATAAAACTCAATCTATCTATAAAAGAACGAGTAGAATTGAAAATGTTTCTCACCCAAATTGGGTCTACCTTACCCCTCACGCTGGACCCACCTGTAAGGGTCAACGGAGGTGGGAAGAGAGTCAAACCCATCAAAACTGATATTTAGAAAATGTTTCTGCCAAAAACGAATTGTTTTTCTCACCTTATCCTGTCCTACCCGTGCTTATCGCCTCCCACACCCGTGTAAGAGATGGATATATCGCACTTTGATCCTGCCGGTTCCTGCCCACGGCGAGTGGGTCCTGACTTTGGGTCCGGTTCGCGTTACAGCAATCACCAATCAAGCGCGGCACATGTGCCCAAGACTCATGGCCACATACGACAGTCTGCAGGTAAAAAAAAAATGAACACTTACGATTTTTTTGAGGAACAAATGAACACTTACGTGGGCTGGTTGGTGTGAGCGTATCAAGCTTCTGTCCTGGTACAGCATGCCGGGATCCTCCGGCAAAGGGACGCTCCGCTTCTTCAACACATCGGCAACTAGCTGGATGAGCCGTGTGAACGGGTTGCCCCCAGGTTTGAACAGCATGTAGATCGGTTCTTTTTAAGTTAGTAGCTATCAAAATCATCTTTAAAGGCATAAAGGATTGATGATTCAGAGGAAGTAAGAAGGGATGATGATGGTGGATAAATGGTTGGCTAATAACAGTGCTACACTGCTACCCTCTTAAAGGTAATTAACATTGTGTGCCCGTGAGCCATGAGTACGTATTTTTTTCTTGCTGCCGCCGGTTGATTTGTAACCTTAAAATTGGACTTAACTACTTATTATATTGAAGCTTTGACTGAGTGATGAATACAACTTAAAAAAATACAGAGTACCCAAACTTAATTTGGTTCTACGTACTTCACCTCTAATATTACTGGGATCACAAACCTCATTTCGCATGGATTATCCCAAGTTAGCGTTCTGAAAATTGTTTTTTCACGTTGCTACATCTCAAAACTTAATAAATAAATAATTTTATATCACGTGTGTGTCACACGTGCGTCTTTGCTAGTTATTACAAAAGTCTGATTTTCAACCCACAATCACAAAACCGGACACTGAAGGCCTCTCCAACTATCCAAACCATGCAAAATTAGCCCTTTGCGTGGTTTTGAAGGTGGTTTTGTATTTTCCAAAAAAATAAAAAATAATTTTATATTAAAAAATTCATAACTAATTTATTTTGAACTAGAAAAATTAGAATCTGGTGCAAATGTTTTTCTAAAATGTGACCTACATGTTGGTGCACCATTAGAAGTTATTTTCATCTTATTTATTTTTATTCTAATTATTTTAGAAAAACAATACGACACTAGTAATATAAATATATAATACACAAATAACATTAAATAGTGTGTCGATAAGTTGGTTACATTTTAAGAGAACTTTTGGCACTGATTTCATATTTTTTGGGTACAAAATGAATAAACTATGGTTTTTTAAAGTTTCAATAATATTTCTGCTATTTCTAGAAAATCCAAAACCACCCTCAAAACCATCCAAAGGCCAATTTTACATGGTTTGGATAGTTGAAGGGCCTTTACTATCCGATTTTGTAGTTTGAGGTTGAAAATCATACTTTTGTAACAGTTGAAGGGTGAAAAATAGACTTTTCCCTTTTTTTTAACGGATTTGCTAGCATCGGACTGTAAAAGTAAAACTTTGAGAAAAAGTATTGCAATATTGATGGTGAAAGTGAAACATTAAATATAAACATTATAACATTAATCGTAAAAGTGAAACATTGAAACATAAATATTGCAACATTGACAGTCTGTTGCAACCCCGAGAGATGCCATATGCAACATCAGAAGTTGTATTTTGCAACATTCACTGTGTCCGATATTTTCATCTCGCATCGGACGTCTAGGCGTAGCATTACCGTTTTTTTAATTAAAGGAAATCTGAGATCCATCTCGCAGTATCTTGAGTCTTTCTCTAATATATTCCTCTATTAACATACAAATTTTATTTGAAAAAGTGCATGAGTTATTATAAGTAAGGTAATTTGATTAAAACAACATGAAAACCACCGAGAAGATAACACAATTATGCTATTTGCTTTCGATCTTCACATCATTGGTATTGAGCCGTTGGCTGTTTCTTTTTCAAGGATCATGTTATATTGGATCGATACTTTAGTTGTAACAGCCCGTGTTAATCATGTTTCGTCTCCTTTTAAGGGGATAATGTGATGGTATCTCAATTGCATCAAGTCGTTGCCTTTGTCCTAGAGATTTTCACTCTTCGAATGATCTTTTGTTTGCCTTTTGACTTGGCTTTGTGATCATTCTAACATTGTAGGTCCGTGTGGATTATCATTTTCAAAATATGAATTTTCATCAAGGGGAGATTGAGAAGCAATGGTGATCACCCTTGTGTAATGAGGATCGACAACCGTACCGTTGTGTGTGATTCTTGCCTTGACTTTGTGAAGTGCAGGTGATGGGTGTGATATGGCGATCGTCGGTGCAAAGTGAAGGTCAAGCGAAAGGTTCGAAGGACTTGGACCAAGGGATCCGAGGGGACCAGGCAGAGTCATGGGCGATCTGCATGGTGCATGTAAGAGTAAGGAAGCATAAGATGAGGACGACGACGATGGCAAATTGTGTAGGCGACGCGTGCATCGGGAGCACGAATGATTTGAAGGTGTCAAGGTTTGGCGGAGGTCAGACACGCGTTAATGTCAGATAGGTTTGACCGGTTTGGTCTCAAAACCAGAAATAACGTGGATAAGTAACATTTTGAGGTGCATGTAGGAGGGTTTGGTGGTGCAAAGCCGGTCCTCAAACTTGGCAGGAGGTGTCATTCCGGTCCCCGAACTTCTAAAATGCATATATGGGTCCCAAAACTTTCTAAACAGTTCACGAGAGGACCAAATCTCCACAATACTTTTTAAACTGCCTAGGTGGCTTGCTGATTGGGCGTTGACGTGGCCCTGTCGTGTGGGACCCACATGTCATCCCAATCTCGGTTCCCTGGTGCAAGGTACATAGTGGAGATATGAGGGGCACAAGCACAACGGCAGGTCTGGCGGCAGCTGAGGAGGGCACGGGGCATTTGGTGCCTGGAGCAGCGCAGTCAAGTCCTGCGGCAGTGCTCAAGGGGGGCACAAGCGTGGCAATATGCAACCGCACAGGGCGCAGGCATGCCAAGGCCGTGTTTAGCTGAGGGTGGGAAAAAGTACTTTTTTTTTTCTAGAATGCATGTTATGTGAGAGAGATGAATAGAAAATATAAAAAAAAGAATTTTTGGGGATGCGTGTTCTGTAAGGAGATGAATAGAAAGTAAAAATTACTCGTACGAACTACACACGCACCAATAGCGGCGACTGGCGAGCACGGGAGCCAGCGATGGTGCGCAGGGGGGCTTGAGACCGGCGGCAGCAACAATGCGCATGTGAGAGGGTCAGCAAGCTCGAGCGGGGTGCCCGCGAGTCAGCAAAGCGTCGATCTTCTCAATTCTCCTCTCTTGTATGTGCTTCTCAAATCGATGTCACTTAAATTAAATTTCCCCCCAACGAACTGAAGTTCATCCCCATTTGATTAGTGCTTTCCCAGGCTTAATTGAACTTCTCCTCCACCCAAACTGACATCCTTGGATTCCAAATCAAACTCATCACCAGCCAATTTGGGGTCAGCAAATCGTCCTCGGGAATAGTGATGGCCATGGCTAAATGTTTGCTGGTTGGAGGAAGAGAGAAATATTGGAGAAAATAGCACGCAAGCAGTCTAAACATTGACTGCTCTGCGTCCAGCAGCCCAGGGCGTCTGCGACTAGGCAGGGGGAGCGCAGTTGGCGGTCTAGCGAACTAGAGCGTGTGCACGTGGCGGCGGCCGATGTTGGGTCCTACGGTAGGAGGAGGGGGTAAGACTCCTATCCACGCCAGTGCGACGGCGAGGGGTACATCGCCATGGCAGTGGGCATGACGCGCCTGGCAACGGGGCCGCCTGAGTTTAGGAAGAAGGAGCGGCGGCAAGAGAAAGACGAAGGAGAGAGAAGGGTGGAGAGATAGGAGCTGACATGTGGGCTTCACACGTTAGGGCCACGCAAACACCCAGTCAGCATGCCACATAAACAGCTTAATACATATTGTGGAGTTTTGGACCTCTCGTGAACTATTTAGGGACCTATATGTGCATTTTAGAAGTTCGGGGACCGGTATGACACCCCTTACCAAGTTTGAGGACCGGTGATGCATTTTACTCTTTATGCATCAAACCCACCCAGGAGAACGACTTTCTGATTTTGGCTAAAAACCAGTGGCGGACCTAATGCATCGTTCTCCACGTGATTTCACACAAAAATTTACGAACACGGTTCGAACCATTTGTACTGAATTGCAATAACCGTACAGTCCAATGGACAGTGCGGATCGAACCTAGGGCGTGTTTAGCTTGGGAGGGTTAAAAAAACTTTTTCTATGAAGCGTGTTTTGTGAGAGGGATGAACAGAAAATTTGAAACGAAGTACAGGGGAACTTTTCTGGGAAGCGTGTTTTCTGGGAGGGATGAATAGTAAAGTGAAAAAGAATTTTTTGATCAAAACAACTTTTTGATCTACACTTGTGTGCACCCCTGTAGCTGCCTCCGGTATACTCTTTCCTTCCAAAAAGAATACAATTCTCCGTTTTTTTAAGTGAAATAGTTTAAATTTTGACTAAATTTATATAAAATTTTATAGACATTCATGATACAAAATATTTATCATTAAACAACTTGTATAATATATTTCATAATTAAATTATTTAGAATAAAGTTGGGCAAATGCAAGCTAGCTTGACCAGTCCTGTTCTCATAATTACATTATTTTTGAACGAAAGTAGTACACCCCTGTTGGCTTCCCATTGTGTTATTAATCTTGCTCACTTCTCACTGACGGTTTCTGTTATATTATCGAGTGTCTGCTAGCTGCTGATAGGAACCACACAACGATCTGTGAACTTACGTGATTCTTTCCTTTTCAGTGTCTTAATCTCGTGCGTGGTTTTGGCAGCTAGCTTTGTGATAGTTGCGACTTGCGAGCACATCCTGTCTCCTAAGAGACGTGCTTTCCATCGTTAATTGGGCGTGTCTCCATTTCTATGGTAAAGAGAGTAACTTATTTCCCAACTCACCACCATCCATTTCGATAGTGTTAGGTTGGATACACCACATGATTTATGTATGGATTCAATATTAATAGCCATCGTATCTTAGTGTCTGCATAGATGAACATTATCAACTCATGATGAAGCCATCTCATTCAATCCAATTTATATTTTTTGCGGGTAATCCAATCTATTGTCAGGAGTGGTGAACTTTATGATTCAACAAATTTGGTTGAACCACACCATATAGGATAACCCTACATGTATTTTTTTATACATTTGACCAGAAATTGTATATTTGGTTGCATGAATCAAATAATAATTGTGAATGTTGTCATTCAACCAATTTTTTTATAGACCACATGGTTCACCACTCTTAATAATAATAATTTTTTTAAGTGATGGGATGGTTTTATCCTAAAAGAGTTGATATATATGGTTCATCCAAACATAGATCATTAATCTTAAACTATTCCATATGAAAGATGCATCCAACCAAACGCAATATTATTGTGGACGTCGACTTTCATTGAGACCTAGTACGATCTTTTTACGAGATTGCATATGCTTAGCCTGATTGTGTTTCCTTGTCACTGCTACGAGTATGCACTATACTTTGTTCTATAAATAGGCCGCCTTCAAAGCAACTGACCACATAGCAATTCACTTGCCAGCGCCCAGCTAGCGCCAGCAGGAGTGGAAGTGTAGTGTCAGCTAGCTCAGGGCGGACAGCAGCATGGGGTCAATTGCACCGCCGGAAGAGACCCAGCCGCCGCACGCAGTATGCCTGCCGTTCCCGTCGCAGGGCCACGTCACGCCGATGCTCCAGCTGGCCAAGCTCCTCCACTCACGTGGCTTCCACATCACCTTCGTCAACACCGAGTTCAACCACCGCCGCCTCCTCCGCTCCCGTGGAGCCGACGCGCTCGACGGCGTGCCGGGGTTCCGATTCGCCTCCATCCCTGACGGCATCCCTCCCTCGGACCCCGACGCCACCCAGGACCCACCACAGCTCTGCTACTACACCATGACCACGTGCTTCCCTCACCTCCTCGCCCTCCTCGCCGACCTCAACGCCGCGGGCTCTTCCGGGACTCCCCCCATCACCTGCATCGTCGCCGACGGCGTCATGTCGTTCGGCTACGACGCCGCACGTGAGATCGGCGTGCCGGTCGCCGCGCTATGGACCGCCAGCGCTTGTGGCTTCATGGGGTACAGAAACTACCCCCAGCTCATCGACAGGGGCATCGTGCCCTTCGAGGACGAGGCCGACCTCGCCGACGTCGAGGGCGGCCTCCTCGCCACTGTGATCACCGGTGCACGTGGCATGTGTGACGGCGTGCAGCTACGCGACTTCCCGAGCTTCATCAGAACAACCGACCGTGACGACATCATGCTCAACTTCCTCATGCGCGAGGCCGAGCGGCTGTCGCTCCCGGACGCCGTCATGATCAACACCTTCGAGGATCTCGAGGCGACGACATTGAACGCCATGCGCCACATCCTCCCGGCACCGGTTTATGCCGTGGGCCCGCTCCTCCTCCGCGAGCGCCACGTCATCCCGGAGGATGGCCCACTGGCCGGCCTCGGATCCAACCTCTGGAAGGAGCAGGACGGGCTCATGGAGTGGCTCGCCGGCCACACGCCGCGGTCCGTCGTGTACGTGAACTACGGCAGCGTCACGGTGATGACCAGCTCGCAGCTGCTGGAGTTCGCGTGGGGATTGGCCAACAGCGGCTACGCGTTCGTGTGGAACATCAGGAGGGACCTGGTGAAGGGCGACTCCGCCGTGCTGCCGCCGGAGTTTTCGTCGGCCGTTGAAGGCCGCGCGCTGTTAACGACGTGGTGCCAGCAGGCGGCGGTGCTGCGGCACGAGGCGGTGGGGGTGTTCCTGACGCACTCCGGGTGGAACTCGACGCTGGAGAGCCTCTGCGGTGGGGTGCCAATGCTGAGCTGGCCATTCTTCGCCGAGCAGCAGACCAACTGCCGGTACAAGCGCACCGAGTGGGGCGTTGGGATGGAGATCGGCGGCGAGGTGCGGCGTGATGAGCTGGCGGCCATCATACGGGAGGCCATGGATGGGGATGAGGGGAAGGAGATGCGCCGGCGCGCCATGGAGTGGAAGGAGAAGGCGGTGAAGGCGACAATGCCAGGTGGGCCAGCTGAGGCCAACCTGAACAGGGTGATAGACGAGGTGCTGCTCTCCACCAAGAAGAAGGGTGAAGCAACTAGTGCTTGATTCATCATGTGCCATTTGGCCCCGTCACGAGGTTTTGGTGGCCCGAAGCAGAAACAAAAAGAGGGCCTAAAAGTAATAATAATAGAAATATAAATAGGTATATAGTGACAATAATGATAAGAAAACACTTTTATAATATACAAATATAATAAAAAACATGATTCGTGTCAAGCAATTTATTTGTAGTACTTTAAAGAAAATTATAGCATTCACTAGCATCATGCCCGTGCGTTGCTACAGGTAAAAAAATAATATAATACATAACACAACAATAAAACAATGATGAGACAATTGGATGATTTGCTTCGTAAGACACCTAAAAATACACCAGAGACCTTAAAAGAAAATGCACGTTACACAACTTGCAGTGAAATTGTGAGATATAATTAGTCCATCACTGTTGCAAATGGCAAGAAATAAACAGAGTGTTTGAATTCTGAACTATGATAGATCTTGTTAACTTTAAAGCTTCACTAATAAATAGAATTGCAAGGTTCAAGTTTAGCAGAACTGCAATAATTGTACATTAAGCATTTACCAAATACATCGAAGTTCTCCGTACCAATATAGAGTAGAAAGACAGTTTCCTTTTGGCGCTCGCACGAGCTCTTTGCTCTTTCCATGACAATCTGCTTCCATCTTGCAAATGCTCCCATGTGCAAAGAAAATATTATTCCTACCGCTCGCCTACAACTCTGGAAAACAAAAGGGCAATGTTTACATAAAAAAAAGTAGCACGTAGATACTTTAACCATCATAAGAAATAAATTCATTGTCTGATGATAGAGTATGATTGTCATGTTTTCTCTTAAGGACATGGTGTGAGGAAAACTGCAGATCGCATTAACACATGTTGCCATGGGATCTCCCTTGCACAAAATAAAATAAATAAATGTTGCCATGGATGCCAAAGTCTCATATACTTTTCTTGCGTCCCCAGCAGGGCAAATTCATGGCAGCATAGTTTGTGCAAGAATGAAAGAGAATGAGCAAATACACAGCTAATTACTGCCACTTTTAGCCTACTGTAAATAACTGACATACAGATAGAACCAATCATTCTCTAAATTATGTTGCTACTAATCATAGCAGAAACAAAAGCGCGGCAAAGATAGGCTTCAATGTCTGTAAATCATGAAAAATCACTTTTTCTCAGAATTTCTACAACTGAAAAAGCATCTATTAAGACAAAGGGAACAAAATCAAACCAGCGGCACACTTACCAGAAGGGGATCTGTGACTTGTCATCGCTGGAGGCAGAGATCATTGTTTGCAGCAGCCATAAAGTATGACCGTGTATGGACCGACCTGCCTCATTCAGAAAAGCGACGAGGATGGCCATGGATGGCCGCCGCAGTGAGATGGTGGCGACGTACAATCATGTGCTTCGAGCAAGCAAATTAAGACCCCAGTCCACCCAAATACCCAATACACTCCAACTCCTAGCGTACGTAGCTCAGGGACTGGTTGAATAGCTGCAAGGACAGGATCTCCTTGCAGGGTTGTGACTCCTTCGCCTTCTGGAAGAAGATGAGGCCGTTGTTAATCTGCATTCAGGGTGCTCCTGTTAACGATATATGAGATTAGAATCTACAGTGAAACATTAAACGATTTCACTGAGAAATGCAATCAGATAAGAGGAAGAAATTGATATAGATGCCCTCCATAAAGGATTGCTTAAGCTCTAGCACATGCTTGCTGTAAGGATGGTCAAGTGCCTTGACAGGAGAAAAAAAAAACACCAGCTCAGTGTGGAACTCTGCGATTCTATTATGGACCAACAACCTCAGAATATTGAGCCCTAAAATTGGGTACTTCTCGAGTTAGTGGAGAATTATATATGCTACTGCAGGAACAAATATCATTTTGTATCAGATATGAAATGATTTACCATGTAACACAAATACACAATAAATGCACAAGAAAATTCCAGGCATGCTACCAAACAAAATACCCATAGTGGCAATGCTTAATAAGAATTTGAGTTCCTCTACAGCTTTGGGTGTTCTGGTGAACAAGTTTACAAACTTAAGAGAAGATAAGCTAGGTTAGCTTGTTTAAGCGCTCAGTCCATATATGAAAATGCAATAGGCCTGATTGATTGTGCTTGGAGCATGCTATATTTTAATTGCTAAAATAAGCAAATAAACATATAATGAAAATAAGCAGTAAGAGTCAAACAAATCACACCAGCCTCAAACTGGATATACCTGAAGAATGATCATAACCATCATATGAAACATGTGACTCACTTGGTGTGGAGTCAAAATCCAACGTAGAAAGAGACTAAACTTTTGATGAATCTTGGTTTCAAAAGCATTTTAATCTCGCTCGTGGATCAGGAAAACCAAAGGAGTAGAACATTTTGGTTGGTGGATCTGAATTTTTAGGACAATGATTCGGTAGATAAGTGGGAGTGGTGATGTTGCCGCCGATGATGACAGGCAAACAATATTCTTGTCATGCTTTGCAGCCATCAACAACCACGAAAGCAGCGAAGGATGAGATTTAACCCTTCTGGTCACCTTCTAAATTAGTATTCTCTACTCAGTGATCTAGCTGCTAGGTGAAATCCTGCTGATGGAATAAGGTCATATACCTGCAGGAATACATCATGAAAGGCAAGGGAACAAAAAAAATGAGTGCGATGTGATCCACAGAAATTGCACACAAAAACAAATAATATGTATAAAAGTATGACTTTATATACTTTGCAATGTGTCCAAAGAAATTAGTGTGAAATGGTTTCTTTATGCGGAAGCGAGTAAATTTCAGAAGGTGTGGCTCTGAATATCTCCAATGATAACAAGATCAGAAAAGTCAATTGTGAAACTTGGACTTCATTGAGGCAGAAGAAAAGAAACATGTCCCTAAAGAAAGAAATAGAAATACTGCGTTAAGTTACACTAACCTGGATAAGTGACAAGTCACGCAGAATTTCTGTGTTATCAGGATCATTGATCAATCCTCAAAGCATTTGAGTAAGATTTAATAGTTTCTCTGTATTCTCTGACATCTGTCACCGGATCCACATTTTGTGCTTCAGTGAATTGCTAGGATAGCCCTATTGACTGAAGGGACTACAACATTCGATGATTCAGATGTCATTGATAGGGTAGTTCCTTGATCAATTTCTCAACCTGAACAGGCAAATAAAAAATTAGGAACAATAACATGATATGGCCCAAAGCTCAACCTCTGTACAAGTGCACATGATGAGAATAAAATGCAAGCAGCCAAGTCCTCATACGCACAACAATTTTGGTTCGTAATCTAGAGTACAGCTGAAATCGTCACATAACTCAGGCAGGAAAAATGACACCACAGTCCACACTGCAACGATTGAATACTCGAAATCCTGAGATTCGAAATCAAAATCGACCATACATGAACAAGATGCATTTTGGCGGACCTTTGTCGGGCAACTCCTGCGCGGCAGTGGCTGCCGCCCGCTGCTGCGGTCGCGGCCCCGGTGCGGAATGCCGCGAGCCCTCGACCTTGCCCCTGAGGTCCTCGAAACTTCATCTTGCGCGCAGCTTTCCGCTTGCGTAGATGCCGGCGTCGCGCAGTGGTCCTTGGGGAGGAATGGGAAGGCGGCCGGCGGCGTCGCCCTCTGGTGTTGACGGTGATGTCGCGCAGACGCAGGGGTCGGCGGATGGGGGCGTCGCTTGATGGTGCGCCGTCGGCATCGCGCAACAGTTTTGGCCGGGGGGAGGGGGGTCGTCGGCGGGGGGGCATCTCGGCGGTGAGGAGGGGCCGATGGCAAGGGAATTTTCGGTTCCTGTCGAAGCGCGTACGAGATGTTGTGGAGGTGGCTGCAGAGGTGAGGGAGGCTCGGGGATGGGGCAGACTCGCGAGGAGCGGAAGGCGTTTGGGCTTCACGATGGTTGACGATGAGAGGAGGCACGGAGCGCTGATTGGGGCTGGAGTCACGGAGCAGGACGACGGGAGGTGGATCCGAGATTAGAGGAGGCACACGGAGTGTGGAGAGGGAGGCTGGGACGCCGGGTTAGGGGGTTTTCGGTTCCACAAAGGCTTCATGGCGGGGAGGCTTCACCACGAGTGTGGACGCGACTCTCCTATCCAGTCTTTTTAGCAGTAGAGATACGTGCAGAGCCGCTTACGATGGCATCATATTGATCTAATCCACCAGTTTCTTCTCACTGTCTGATGCATACTTTCCTAGATGACATGATGGCGCTAAAATTTTCAATAATACCAATTGTAATTTACTTAAGGTTGGTATTTTGGTGAGGATTTGTCAATAATGATGGACGTCGGATCAACTAGATTTAGCCTGCCTACGCTTGTTTGGTTCACCGATTTGTAACGCAACCTGATTACACTGGTATCACATTACGTTAGATTGTGTTTGTTTCAATCTAGCTGTAAACAGATCACGCCGTGACTGATACTGGTTTGTATAAACTCGTTACCGCCCACACTGGAGCGTGAATCGTTACCGGCCAAGCCTTATTCTCGTAGACTCATCCAATTGTTTACGGTGCATCTTTCAAACAAAACACGTATTCGCTTTAGGAAGTGTTTGGTTTGCCGTAATGTAACGCAATCCATTTACGTCCGGCATATGTTCCCCATACATACGTTTGTTTGTGGAGCTCTGTAATCAAGTTCCATGGTAATCAGATACCGGCGTATAGAAACTTGTTACCGCTCCTTCCCCGGTGTAATCAAAACACAGGAGCCGCACGTCACTCGCTTTGCAAGTCGTGCCTCCTGAGCATAGCGCTACCTGATAGCGTTACCACAAAGCTACCAAACAGAGATGGTAATCACCGATTACATCACCAAATACACTGCAATCTAATTCCATTTGCGTTTACGTTACCATGGCATGAACCAAACACTTTAATTTTTTCCCTTACCAGCGTAACCCATTTCCATTACCTTTTACATTACCTGAATTGAACCAAACACCTCCATGGCCCTTGGCAAATGGATTTGATCACCTGTATTCTGAAGTCTGAGCTCTGAAGATCGCATAGAGGGCAACAAATCCTGAGGCCTTAGGCATGCGGATGGATCGGACAAGGGGAAGGAGATGCGCCGGTACCCAGTGGAGTGGAAGGAGAAGCCCGTGAGGGTGACAATGCCAAGTGGGCCCGCTAAGGCCAACCTGAACTGGGTGATCGGCGAGGTGCGCTATCCAACAAGCGTGAAGGACAGCTAGTGCTTGGTTCATCCTGTGCCATTTGGAAAAGGGCATAATTCAAGGAATAAGTTCATCTGCAATCAACCTGTCAATGTGTGTCAAAATTTAGGTTTGTTTTGTGCTTCACGTATAGTTCAGAATTGGTGTGCATGTGCACCAAAGAAATTAGTCTCACTTGAGTTCTGCATGTTAGCTGCAGCGATTTGATGTTATTATTTGCTTTTATGAAGTGATCGAATTGATCATTTATTTGTGTGGTATACTTGAAATTGATCTTACACTCAATATTGGTGGGGCGATGTCTGACGACGATATTAATTGCATATTACAGTTGGCAGCTATGAATCACTTCAAATCTTGCAGCCATGCGAAGAATCAAACCTGTATCAGCCATAGAGATTGATAAAGTATTATCAATCTTTAGGCCGGGGCAGGCCTATATCAAAAAATTAATCTCCATATGTAAAAAATTCAGTCATCTCAAGAAAGGTCATGCAATAAAAATTCGCAAGATGAAGTGCGCACCAGCAGCACTTAAGGCTTCTCGATATGCAAGAAATTAATCAAGAAGCATCTCAAGAAAAAGAAGGATGAAGACAAGATGACACACACCTGAACTAAGAGTTAACATTTCAAAACCTGCAACCATTCAGCCAGGCAGCATGCTGAATCAGTAAAACAATGAGCTCCCATGACATGTGGCTCATTTAATGTTGAAGGTTTCAAAATTGCAGCAGCTATGCATGCGACAACATGACAAAAATCTGAATTCTGCAGAAGAGTGAAGTGAATGCAAGATGTGCTGTCAATATATCACTGAAGCCATGCACGTACGTCTCAAGTACTGCTCAAAGAATTCATCTGTCGGTGTTTATTCACTGAACGCCATGCAGAAAGTCCAAGTGGTGGAGTTTAAAGATTCCCTGAATCAGCTCAGATGTATGATAAATAATGAAGACGGTGCTCCCTCGCGCGGCTATAAAAGGAGAAGCTCACCTGAAGAGAAGAGGTAGAGAGGCAAGTGCGAGGGAACCAGAACCACTCGAGCTCGCCTGTTTCCCTTGTAGCAGTAGCTGTAGTATTCACTTCACATTGTATTGTAAGGAGAAGAGCCGTATTTATACGGCTTTCTCTTTCGGGAAGCCCCAAACACTTACAACACAAACCTGTAATACCACGGCTTTCCCTTTCGGGAAGCCCCAAACACTTACAACACAAACCTGTAATACCTTAAAGCAGTAGGACTACTCTTCTCCTTACAATACAATGTGGAGTGGATACTACAGCTACTGCTACAAGGGAAACAGGCGCGCTCGAGTAGTTCTGGTTCTCTCGTACTTGCTTCTCCACCTCTTCTCTTCTGGTAAGCTTCTCCTTTTATAGCCGCGCGAGGGAGCACCGTCTCCATTATTTATCATACATCGGAGCTGATTCAGGGAATCTCTAAACTCCACCGCTTGGACTTTCTGCATGGCGTTCAGTGAATAAACACTGACAGATGAATTCTTTGAGCAGTATTTGAGACGTACGTGCATGGCTTCAGTAATATATTGACAGCACATCTTGCATTCACTTCACTCTTCTGCAGAATTCAGATTTTTGTCTTGTTGTCGCATGCATAGCTGCTGCAATTTTGAAACCTTCAACAATAAATGAGCCTGATGTCATGGGAGCTCATCGTTTTACCGATTCAGCAAGCTGCCTGGCTGAATGGTTGCAGGTTTTGAAATGCTAACTCTTAGTGACTTATGCAGTCAAAAGGCACAAAGTTCATGAGTCCAATTAAAATCAGCTCTGAAGAAAGAGCAGGAGAAGAATGGAATATAAGTGAGTTGATAGAGAAGAAAGAACTAAAGCAGCCTTAAGGCTATATAAGCTACCAAAATTGTGAAGGGTCAAGTAGCATTAGGTTCACAAATTATAAATCAGCAAGTATAGATGAAACATAATTACTGATAGGTGAACTAGATATAAAAGATAATAGAGACAAAGGTGTAACCGAATGCATGGAAAGGTTAGACTTAGATGAAGAAATAAAACAATGTGAAGATAAATTAAAACATATAGATTGGGAGTACAATAATCCTATGATAAAAGATTGGCCTAGAATAAGAGAAAAAGAACTCTTCTTTAGTAGAGAATTAGCTAGACTTAAGAGAGTACGGAAAGAAAGGAATAAGGACGCAAGCACTTCAGCCATAAAAGAAGATAAAAAATCAGTCGAGAATAAAAACAAAACTGAGACAGTCCAAAAAGAGTCTAATAAAAGTATAACTGAAGAAGAACAATGGGATGTAAATAATAATATTTTATTAGAAAGTTAAGAAGAAGAGGAAGAACTTATGAGATGAATATGGCCTGAAGATGAATTGCTCGAAAACAAATTATATAATGATTCACAGCAAAACTTTGATTTCTATAATTCTCTAGATGACGTAGGCTGGCATAATTTAGAAAATGCAATGGAAGCAATGCAAGTAGACTTAGGAAATGGAAAACGAAGAAGAGGATATGGAGAAACATCAGTAAAAAGTGAGGGAGAAAGAGAGTGATCTAGTCGAAATGCAGGACAGTGGCCTCCTGAGGTAGAAGATTTTCAGCCTACCTATATTCCTGGAAAATATAAATACATGGGTTCTAGAGCAAGAACATTCTAAAAAGCGGTGCAGTTCCAAAATACTAAAGGAGACGCTGCAATGTTAAATCTAGCAGCACATGACCCTATAGATTGGCCAAATATAATAAGTTTATGGAAATGATTAATAGTACAAAAATATATAAAGAACCAATATAGCATTGGATCTAAGGTTGAAGATATGATAACTTATTTAGAAACCTTTCTGGGTGAGTCGGCAAAAGTATTATGGGAGCAATGGGTAGATACATACCCAAGTCAATATGAAGAACTAAAAAGGGCTGGAAGTAACACAAATAATTTTGCAAACATGATATCCAATATAATTATAGCAGAAGACCCAGAGTTAGGATATACTACTTTGCAAAGGCTAAGAGAAATAGAAAAATTAACTTTAACTAATTGGAAAGGAATAAAGGAATTTTCACAACACTTTCTATATAATGCTACCACAGCCAAGCAAGGATATAATAAAGGAGTGGTAGAAAGGTATTTTAATAAATTACCAGACCCTTTAGGTTCTATGATATTTGAAGAATATAAAAAGGAAACTGAAGGATCATTTATAAATATATCTCAGGCTATAACATTTGTGTTTAAACAACTAAGGAAAATATGCATAGGCATACAAGCACAAAGATCAATGAAACATTCCGATTATAATTTCTGTAGCAAAATAGTTCAAATACCATTAATATATGGAGAATAAAGACATGGGACTAAGAAACATTATAAAACTCCAAAAAGGTATGACAATAATTTGAGAACAAGGAAAAGATACTTTCTGAGGAGGTCTGATAATAGAGCACCTTTCTTGCATAAAAGAAATGTGAGACGCTACAACCCTAGGAAAAGTTACGATAAAACATGTTGGTGTTTTATATGTAACTCACCTGACCACCTAAGTAAGACTTGTCCCAATAAAGATCAGAAAAGGTATTCTAGTAAATGTGAAGAACAGGAAAGAGTTTTAATTATAGATAGTGTAAACGAAAATATATTAATTTGTGATGACGAAATAAAAGATGATGAATCAATATATTCAATCATAGAAACTTATGAGGTAGAAAATGAGGAACAAAAAGCTGAGTCTAGCGAAGATGAAATGGATTTAATTGAAGAATTAGCTGGACTAAAACTTGAAATGATGAACCAAGTAGAATGCGAGCATGATTGGGTAAGAGGGAAAGGAGATTATAATATAAAATGTGCTTTTTGCATATATTACCCAAGCCAAGACAACAAGTCAACATGTGCCTTGTGTTTACGACAAGCATGTGTTTCGTGTTTACAAAACTTTAATCAGAGTTGGAGAAAGGAAATAGAAATAGAATATGAAGACAGAATGTTATCTAGCAGGGTAAGAAATTTAGAAAATAGAATAAATAAGCTAGAAGTTGAAATAGAAGAGTTAAAATATAAAATAGAGAGTAATAGTGGCAGTACTAGTAAGCAACATGAAAATAATGCAGTAGAGAATAAAGAGTTGAAAGACCAGTTGGTAACAATAAAAGACCAAAGAGGAGAGAAGCTTATAAAATTAAGGGATGGAATTACCAGTTTTGGAAACAAATATATAGTCAGGTTGCCATTCAAAGAAGTTTTAAGTATAAGAATTCCAATAAAAATAGTTCTAAAGCCAAATATATCTTTTAAAATATTAGCTCTATTAGACACTGGTTGCACCAAAACTATAATTCATGATAAGTACTTCATGGGGTGCCCTGAACTTGTGAAAACTATAGATGATAACAAAGCAGAAGTATCCACTGATATGTCAGGAATAAAAAAGATCCATAATCAACTAGCTTATAACATTGAATCTTACATCAATGGCACAAAATATATAATAAATGAAATTACAATAAGAGACCTATCAGTAATAAATGACGACATGATCATAGGCTTAAGGTTTATACAACACTCTTTGCATACTTTAATCATAAATGAAGAAGGAGTTACATTTATCCCTAATCTAGATAATGTCCCATACATGTCAGAAGTACATAGGAGTAAGAAGCCTTTGCAATGAAGAAGGGAATAAGTGTCAATGGAATGGAAACTTACATCTTTGGACCGGAAAATAAGCTCAGAATATTTCTGCCCAATTCATATAAATTTAAACCAAAAGATCACATTATCCTAGACGAAGTACAAGAATGCATATTAGATAATTTTTTGTTCCAATACAATAATAAGAGAGAAGAAAAGGGTTATATGCTTTCAATCCTAAATAGCCTTGCAGAATATTTTAATAAGATAAATACAGTTCTGCCAATCTCTGAAGATTTTGAAGCTCCTGAACAGAAGCCTATATATGTGCTGTATGAAGGAAAGAAACCTGGAATATATATTACTTTTGAGCTCCTAATAGCTGAGAAGATTGAAGCTAAATAGAATGGAGGAATATCATTTAAAAAATATACAAATGTTACCGACGCTCTCAATCAAGCTAGAAAAATTCTGGGAGTCAATTATTATATTGAGCAAGCAGCCAAAGAATATATTCAAAAATACAAAAGGGCTTACAATAAGCATATTCCTACAGGAACACCTATTATAGATATAAAAGAAGAAGGAACATCATCAAAGAAGTCATATAAAGAATGTCTAACAAAGGGAGTTGATCCTCTTGAGGTGGAATATAATGATTGGAAATTACAAGAAACACTTGAGAAATTAGCTCCATTATGGAAGAAAAATATCAAGGAAGAAATTTTAAAAGAACTACGAAAAGAAATGAAAGAACAATTTGACAATATGAAAAAAGAATATGATGAGAAATATGATATCAATAATTTTCTTGATGACGATACCGTGGAAATAGGAAGTCATGAAGACAAGGTGGACATAAGAGGCCATGGGCAAAAGCAGGAATAAAATAAATAAATAAATAAATAAAAGAGGAATAAGATCTGAATATTGATATGTCTATCGATAATTCGGGCATGGCAGACCCCCCGTGCAGCCATGCGGAGACTCAAACCTGTATCAGCCATATGGATTGATAAAGTATTATCAATCTTTAGGCCGGGACAGGCCTATATCCAAAAATTAATCTCCATATGTAAAAAATTCGGTCATGTCAAGAAAGGTCATGCAATAAAAATTCGCAAGATGAAGTGCGCACCAGCAGCACTTAAGGCTTCTCGATATGCAAGAAATTAATCAAGAAGCATCTCAAGAAGAAACGAAGGTTGAAGACAAGATGACACACACCTGAACTAAGAGTTAGCATTTCAAAAGATGCAACCATTCAGCCAGGCAGCATGCTGAATTCAGCAAAATAATGAGCTCCTATGACATGTGGCTCATTTAATGTTGAAAGTTTCAAAATTGCAACAAGACAAAAATCTGAATTCTGCAGAAGAGTGAAGTGAATGCAAGATGTGTTGTCAATATATCACTGAAGCCATGCATGTACGGGTCAAGTACTGCGCAAAGAATTCATCTGTTGGCGTTTATTCACTGAACGCCCTGCAGAAAGTCCAAGCGGTGGAGTTTAGAGATTCCCTGAATCAGCTCAGATGTATGATAAATAATGGAGACTGTGTTCCCTCGCGCGGCTATAAAATGAGAAGCTCACCAGAAGAGAAGAGGCAGAGAAGCAAGTGCGAGAGAACTAGAACCACTCGAGCGTGCCTATTTCCCTTGTAGCAGTAGCTGTAGTATCCACTCCACACTGTATTGTAAGGAGAAGAGCTATAGTCGGAGAAGAGCTATAGTCCTACTGCTTTAAGGTATTACAGGTTTGTGTTATTTGGGGCTTCCCGAAAGGGAAAGCCGTATGTAAACATGTTTATGTTAATGAAGTGAGTTTGCTTTGGTAATCCCGGTCCGGTTATGACGTCTGAGTTTCTATGCTAGGGACCCTAAAGGAGAAACCTCTGTGGCAGTTTTCGTTTAATCCCTCCATGAAGTAATAGGGTATAGGAAACAGTACGCCGTAGAGAAGTGTTCCCTTTGGGTGGAACTGCCTGGGGAGACGATAGACTCTTGTACTGATTAAACGTGACTTGGGTAGCCAAAGTGCCTTGCTAGTTAAGATAAGCTGTGACAAATACGGTGAGTACCGAGTAGAACTTCACAACTATTGTCTGCAAACCGGCTGTCTTGTTAGTCTCGCCAACCCACAAGATCCTGGAATTAATATATTTTAAATCAGCATAACCTCACGCTCAAGAATAATATAACAAATAATTTACGAAGTTTCTAAGAAAATATTTTAAATAATAATTTAATAATTTCGAATTTTTTTATTATAAATAATTTTGAAATTTTATCATATCTTTTAATAATTGGTTTTTATTTGTGTGTTAGTGTGGTATCTCAAATCTTGTAGTGGTTTGCTTTGTGCTTCGGACAGGTGTTCTCAATGGTGCGCATGTGCACCTAAGACAATACTCTCACTTATACTCTGCATGTTAGCAGCGGTGTTTTGATGTGTTTGGGTTTATATGTTATATGTGAGTTGATCATTTATTTGCGTTGTACTTAAAGTTGCTCTTGCACTCATTGTTTGTGGGGCACTCTCGTGGTGAGGTTGTTATGGCATATTATTGGCACCTTGTGACACCCGGCCCAAGTTAATATGGCTCATAGTGACCCATGAGCGTGGTGTGCGCATGTTTAGTACCACCTTGCTAGTTTAGAGAGGGTGGAGCTAACTTATAAGCCTTTGTCCCCCAGCCATAGCACTTTTGGGTTGACCCTTTTACACGAAACGAGGACGAAAGTGTAAGCAGGGTGCTATGTGTACGCGTGCCCGCCCCCACGGAAGGGTTGGGCGGTGCGGCCTTGGGAGATGGGGCGTTACAAATGGTATAAGAGCCGACCCTCACGGTTGCGCGTACGGGCCAGTGTGCGAACAAAGGGCGCATGGCGCGTGTGTACCGGTTAGGACACACAGCATGGCATATGGGTCGGCACTGGACGTACGGTCGTGCGCTAAGAGGGAACGTGGACGTACGGTCGTGCGCTAAGAGGGAACGTTCCTGGACATTTGCTCGGGTCGGTGTGCGGACATATGGCGCGTGTGGGCCGGGTAGGACACACGGCATATGGGTCGGCACTGGACGGGTGTGTTGGACCGACGAGGACGTCGGGTTCTTTGAGGGGGTGTATTGTGACACCCGACCCAAGTTGATACGACCCATAGTGGCCCGCCTTTGTCCCCCAGCCATAGCACCTTCGGGTTGACCCTTTTACACGAAGCAAGGACGAAAGTGTAAGCAAGGTGCTATGTGTACGCGTGCCCGCACCCCACGGAAGGGTTAGGCGGTGCGGCCTTGGGAGACGGAGTGTTACGCACCTACCAGCTATGAATCACTTCAAATCTTAGAATAATGGAGAGCTATATATATAAGGAGGTAGTCGAGCTTTCAGGCCTTCTATTTTGATGATGCTGGCCTTCATCTTATACAAGTTTCATAAGACAAAAAAACGAAAGACCTCCTGAAATGAAGGAAATAGGCATGGGAAGCATGTGGAATTCTAGAAACCCAACATGTCACCATGAGTCCTCTACCTAGAAACTCTTGGCTGCTTAATTAGCTCTTGGCCTTGAGATGAGATCAATAGAATGTAACATGAGGGTAAGAGTGATGCCACCAAACAATATTAGACAAGCAATTCCCCCCTTACAAACAAACACGATTTGGTTTATTCACAAAAAAATCAAAGGACACCAGTAGTAAAACAAAATCGTATTTAACCATGTGTCTGCTCAGCTCTCGGATCTATTCTTGGCTTCTTGCAAAGCTTGGTGGTTTCGTGGAGCTGGCTTGTGTGGATTAACATGCGTTGGTCTCTTCGGCAATGGCAAAGTGGTGGCCAGCGATGATCAGTGTGTCACTGCAGCAACAGGAGAAAGCCATGGAAGCAACAAAGTTTTGCAAAGAAACCCGCCATGTGCTTTTTTGCTCCTCTTTTGTTTCCTAGGTGTTGATGTAAGTGGGGGATATAATGTTATTCGAAATTAATGAAATCCCCATTCTTTCGCGAAGAAAAAAACCTCAAACGCACCAAAGTAGGAGGAATCAATGGGATAAAGGCCAAACAGAGGAGTTCATGTCCTCCAGATATATATATGGATGGTCATTGATGCCATGACTTTTAATGGCCACCTGCTCTCTTTATGCTCTTGTTCCATTCACCCTCCTTTTGGTTTGTTTTCACCATTATTAGCACCTATGCTTGCTGGCAATTTTGCCTGTCCCCTATCCGGCTCTTCTCATGCATATCCATAGATTTTGATGATGGGAAAGAGAAAGGGAAATTAGACAGAATAATATGGTTACGTCTAAATTTAAGATTCGGAAACCGCCTCCTTACTACTTGGATGTTTGTAATTGAACTTTTTACTGATACGAATCAATTCTCGATCTTGCAAAATGTTGTTGAATACAAATACATCCCAAACTCGAAATTGATCGCTAAGCTGGTAAGTACAAAAACATTTAGATGTAAGACACCCTGCCTCTGTTTGGTTTCCGGCTTAGGGTCCTTAGCCTAGCTATCTTGTGCAAAACCTCCTGGCTACGCTAGTACGCACACTGTCGTACACACAAATTGGCGCAAATAGCCCCCCAGCTCAAATCTTCAATCCGAGGGTTCAGACTTCAGACAACGCGAGCGAATTGACCGATAAACCCAACCCGAAACCACCCGTCCCGCCGCCGCCGCCGCCGCCGCGTGCTCCGTGACCGTGAGGCCGTGATCCTCGCCGCCGGTCGCCGCCCCTGCCTGCGTTCTCCCCAATACGCAGCGATGATGGTCCCACTGGACCCCGCCGACAAGCTCACCTCGCAGCGCCGCATCGCGGAGGGCGACACGGTGGTGGTGTACGAGCGCCACGACTCGATGCGCGCCGTCGCGGTCCGCGCCGGCGGCGTGCTCCAGAACCGCTTCGGCGTCTTCCGCCACGACGACTGGATCGGCCGCCCCTTCGGATCCAAGGTCTTCGGCACCGGCGGCGGCGGAGGCAGGGACGGAGGGGGCAAGGGGGGCGGCAAGGCCGGTGGTGGGTTCGTGCACCTCCTGGCGCCGACCCCTGAGCTTTGGACGCTGGTGCTCAGCCACCGGACCCAGATCCTCTACATCGCCGACATCAGCCTCGTCGTCGCCTACCTCGAGCTTGTCCCCGGGTGCGTCGTGCTCGAGTCCGGCACGGGTAGCGGCTCGCTCACCACCTCTCTGGCCCGTGCCGTTGCGCCGCACGGCCGCGTCCACACCTTCGATTTCCACGAGCAGAGGGCTGCCTCAGCGAGGTAACCTTTAACCACTCTGTTTTTTTCTCTCTGTTTTTTTCCCTGATTGTATGAGTGTGCTGCTTGGTTAATCTCTCTGGTCAATGTTTTCTATGAAATGTTTTGCCTGGAATTAGGATATATGAGGTGAAGTTTTTCTATCTTGTAATTAGGAGGATATTATCATAGTGAAACATACATGATGTATGAAGAAAAATGTAGTTAAGTAGGACGATGACCAATCTGTGCTTGATATTTTGCTCTCTAACTGCACAGATTGCAAATGTAGCATTGTTCTTACAGGTCGATATGTCATCAATTTGGGTGACAAAATATCAACCATTAATGTTCCATTCGTGGAGCTGATCAGGCGAACTTAGGAAAAGTTGAAGAAAATATTTTGGGATATAAACAGTACATTTCCACTTCCAGACGCCTCCCAATCCTAATTTTGTATCTGGAACTACAGATACCCCCTTAAGCTTTGTGAGGGTCCATCTGTTGCTTGCTGGGTTAGTGTGGAAAGGAATGGGTGTATTTATGCTTGGAATGGCAAAATCTATACATTTAATATAGGAATGTCTCTAGTACACTGTTTGAAATTTGTGTGTTTATTTATTGCATGCAAGATGTATACCATTGTCCACTAAATGCCTCAAAATTGCCTGCATAAATATAACTTAGAAGGCTATATATGAAATTTTTTAGCCTCTAGTTAGGATGAACAAGACATTGTGAACCCTGTTCTGCAGCGCGTATAGAATTATAATGGCATGTCTTTTTCCTATAATAATTTTAAGGCAGTCCATTGCGAAGTGTTGTTTTTGCAAAACATATCAAAATAATGCAACATTGGTTTCAGTCTAGAATCTTGGTTTGAGGACATAGATATCTGTGTTAATTTTGATTGTGCAAGGGTTGCATCTTCTACTTGCTGAGGATGGATTTTTCAGTTATGTGTTTGTGATATTATAATTTAGTTCATTTGATAAATAGGGAAGACTTTGAGAGGAATGGCCTTAGCAGCCTGATCACAGTCAGTGTGAGGGATATACAAGGCGAAGGATTTCCAGACGCGCATCGTGCAGCTGCTGATGCTGTCTTCCTGGACTTGCCCCAGCCCTGGCTTGCAATACCTTCTGTTGGTTTAATGCTAAAGCAAGATGGCATTCTGTGCTCCTTTTCACCTTGTATTGAACAAGTGCAGCGTGCTTGCGAAGCTATGAGGTCATGTTTCACAGGTTCGGCAGTTTCTCTTACTTAAATTCTTCCTTGGATCCAATTTAAGTTCCACATGATTCTGACTTCAATTTTGTACCTGTTCACATTTTGATGTCATAATGTAGGCATTTCACATAATGGCCACATCAACTGTTGAGTTACTTTTTTAGACCGAGAAAAACATCACTTTGATAGTTGTCATTGAGTCCACGTTACTGCCATAAACATTGATATTCCCCACTTAACCCAGAAGCTGTAATGCAAATCTTTAGGATATATATCAGCTTTGAATTGAGCCTCGAAAATTATGGAACACATTAAAGATTTAAACCTGAGATGAGACCAAAGACATGCTCACTCTATTTAAACCCTTAACTCTTGAGACTAAACTCAGGCTCACTAAGGGTAAAGCAAAACTGAGGAATAAAACAATGCTACCTCTAAGTGAGTGGCGGAGCTTGCAGCTCCGAATAGCAAACAACACTGGAGAAGTGGTTAGTGTCAAAACACATTTAAGCTGCTACAGTATGCATATAATGGCGTTTCCAGAAACTTAGTGGCATGGCCCATGTTGGCCTGTGAGAAGCTCCACCCCTGCTCGAAATATTAGTTTTCGACGCAAAAACATCCTGACTAATGGGGCACGACACTACATTTTTTCCATTAACTGTGGTCCGCTCCTTGGCAGGATGATCTTTCCTTTCGTGTATTTTGTTGTGCAATGATATCTCCTACTGTTGAACTCCCTCCAGTCATGGGGCAAGACAGAGGGATAAACAAACCTTTTTTTCTCCTCCTTCACAACCCCTTAGGTTTGTTGATAAAAAAAAGTTTCCGTTGTTTTGGGGCTTTATGTTCTCTTGCTGTCAGCAAGAGTTTCATAGTTGCATCCTTCAGGGTGTCATTCTTTTCCATTGTTTGAAAAACTGAGGGTTCCTGGTACCAGTTGCCAGTTTCTGTCAGTGGAACAAGGCACGTCCGAGTGGTGTCTGCCTACACAGACCATTGTCATCTTGCTCAATTGAGGAAAAATTTCTCCTCTTGGTTCCTTTTGGCATCACAGATAGTACTCTTCTACTGGGTGACATTCCTTCAGAGGCCTCTGCAGGGTTTCCACAGAGGCAAATGCTTTACCACATTCCAACCCTCATCTCAACGGCTCAAACGACTGACTTTACTATGCCTGTAGTAATGTCCATGAATTTTAGAACTTATGCTGGTGGCATAGCCAATTTCATCCCAAGATTGGAATTTCAAATCTGTCAGTGCCAATCTCATACTATTTTCTATTAGAATAATCATGCTCACCCTAATATGGAAGCTACCCTAATAGCACAGCTGCAACATGCTAGTATTCTACTTCGTGGTATAAGGGTAGTACCAGTAGCAGGTGCCTGGACTTGTGCACCCAGATTGCTCGCATGAAGTCATGCAGACTGCAGACTAGAAAGCTGGGAACTATCTGAGTGGAAATCCACATGACACACCAAAGCTAACACCTACACCCTCCATGCTTAAATATATGATGACGTTTAAGACTAACTTGTTAGTTAAAAATGAACTAATTTGCTCTTCCTAAACGTCTAATATTTAAGTACTGAGGGAGTATTGAAACTAACTTCACAGAGGTGTGAGCACTTGTTCTCTGATTGGGCCACATCATTCTGACAAGGAAATTGCTATCAGCTATGGGCTGTTTAGTTCTGTCCTTATGGCTATGTCCCTATGCTGGTTTTACTGTAAAACTAAGCTAGAACCTGCATTTTGGGTACCAAATTTGTGCATTGGAATTGCAGAAGTAATTATTTTTTTCCTTCACTATACTCCAATAGTAAAAGATTATATTGCTTGGAAATTAGGGAATAACAAAGTACTCCCTCCGTCCTAAATTGTAAGTCGTTTGACTTTTTTGACCCCAACTTTGACCACTCGTCTTACTCAAATATTTTGCAAAAAATATCATATTTTTTGTTATGGCTAGCTTTAATAATACAAAAATTTCAAGAATAACTTAAATTTGACTACATTTGGTCATTTGCACAATTTTTTTGAATAAGACGAGTAGTTAAACTTGGGGTCAAACGATTTATAATTTGGGACGGAGGGAGTAATAAACAATGGCTGCTGGGATTCAAGCCCAGGTCTACACGGTCAACTTGATTTTCTAACCATTAAACTGCAGCCACATTGTTTATTGCTTAACATTAAGGGAAATGTTATGTGCATACAGTTATGTGAATTCAAGCCCAGATCTCCACTTTGTGCTTGCATATGTATGCCATCTCAATACCTGTACTCTAACAAGAAACAAAAAACTGCATTGGTTCGATGTGCTGGCATCATGCATGTGATGCAAAGAGATATGGCGGATGGCAAACGTTTTTGCTTCATGGGCTTTAGTAAATTGATAGTTTTCATGCATCTGAATGTGATTTCCTACTCATGTGCTGGTTCAATGGGATAATAATGTTGATATATAAACAAGACTTTTCTACGGTTATAGGTGGAAATATTGAACGGATATACCTTGCCGAAGTTGTAGCTGATTGAATTATATTGTGTTATGCAGATATTAGAACCTTTGAAATTCTTCTTCGCACCTACGAAGTAAGAGATGGTGCACTTAATAGTGGTGCTGCGAACAAGGAGGCTACCGTGGGGTCTCTTCCACAGAAAAGAAGAAAATTTACAGCACCTGGAGAAAATGCTGACACTGCACAGAAGAATTCCTCTGTTATGGTTAGGCCATGCAGCACTGCCAGAGGACACACTGGCTACTTGACATTTGCAAGGCTTCGTGTGTCTGATAGCCAAACTGAATCATAGCAGAAGAGTTTAAGAATCAGCAGATGACAAGTTGATATGAAATGGATCTTCAACACCATATAAGTAAAATCTATGCATTCTGAGGTGCTGTCTGGCAGGAAGATCTGGGACGGTTGAATGTGTTGTTTCATCTTCCCTAGGCCTTTGCTCACTGTAGCTTACTATAGTGTATTTTGCAACCCGAGTCGTGCATTTTGCGAATTGCAGAATCACGATTTTTTTAATTGATCCAGCCCGGAGATGTCTTTGATTCATATTTTTTATCGTTCTGTTGTCATTGTTTGGCTGATGCTGCGCTATTAGTCTGGCATAGCAGAATATAAACCCTTTGCTCCAGAAATATGGTGTGCTGACCTGTGTATTGTCTTGTTTTGGACGTTATATTTTGTCATGGGTCCCCAGCATTTTTGTTGGTACCATGCATGCCGTTAGTAGTCGTGGTCCATCTCTTGACAAGTGACAGGTCTATCGATGCCACCGAGAGTGTCCATACTGTAGCACAACAATAGGCACGCTGGTTGGGCCGAACGCATGCAAGTTTTGGTTCTGGGTGTCAAGTGTCAACACACTATCTGCCAAAAGAAAAAGTAAAATCCAACTTGGCGGTGACACTGCAACGAGGCAACGTTGGGGAGAATAGTTGTAGCATTCGCTCTGTCACGAGATGAACATCGCATCACATGCACGCTGAAGCATCGGAATCACTTTCTTTCATTGGTACCTCGTGCTGAGCGCGTTCAGATCTCGGTGCCAAACAACCAGCAAATCAAAGTATCGTTCCAAGTTGCTGCAGGAAATCAAAGTATCGTTCCAAGTTGCTCCAGGAGTGAGTGACTGAGTGAGTGATCCTTGCATTGTCTGGTGGCTGGCCAGGCTTTGGGACGACTCGATCATCTGCTCTTCTTGCAACTTGCCGCCTGATGAAGTATTTACAAAACGGATCGCGATCCTGGAGACTTGGAACATCAGCATCGGACCTGATCGCATGGCATCACATCGCATCAGGATCTCCAACCGTTGTCCTATTCTGATTGGCGCGTCGGCAAGGTCGAGTTGTATCCATGCCACCGCCATGTGGCCTCGCCATTAACAATTGTCCACGAGGTCCAAAGAAGGCGGACCATGCGGGGCGGCAGCTTGTCCGTTTCCGATGCACCAACTCCAAGACGACGCAGAGAAAGTCTTCAGGCACATGCCCAGTGGTTATATTAGAGAACTAGAGGAGTCACTCGATCTGTCATCACCTCCCGAGCCACTGAGACCGAACAAGCTGAGAGCCTGAGACTCAGCTGCCAATCAGCAGCCGGGCGGCAGTGAGCTCAGGCTGCTCAGCGACTTCAGCCGACCGAGAGGAAACCATGTCTTCGGCGTCGGAGGCGAGGCGGCAGCTGCACGCCGTGTGCATGCCGTACCCGGCGCAGGGCCACGTGACCCCCATGTTCAAGCTCGCCAAGCTCCTCCACGCGCGCGGCTTCCACGTCACCTTCGTCAACACCGAGTTCAACCACCGCCGCCTCCTCCGCACCCGCGGCGCCGCCTCGCTCGCCAGCGTCCCCGCCTTCCGCTTCGCCGCCATCCCCGACGGCCTCCCCCCATCCGACGCCGACGCCACGCAGGACATCCCGGCGCTCTGCTACTCCACCATGACAACCTGCCTCCCCCACCTCCGCGCCCTCCTCGCCAACCTCAACGCCGCCCACGTGTCATCCTCCTCACCGCCCGTCACCTGCCTCGTCGTCGACGCCGTCATGTCGTTCGCCTACGACCGCCAGCGCGTGCGGCTTCATGGGGGTACAGAAACTACCGCCACCTCGTCGACCAAGGCCTCGTCCCGTTCAAGGACGAGGCCGACCTCGCCGACGTGGACGGTGGGCCCCTCGCCACAGTCGTCACCGGCGCACGTGGCATGTGCGACGCCGTGCAGCTTCGCGACTTCCCAAACTTCATCAGAACAACCAACCGGGGCGACATCATGCTCAACTTCCTCATGCGCGAGTCCGAGCGGCTCTCCCTCCCCGACGCGGTGGTCGTCAACACCTTCGAGGATCTCGAGGGCGCCACGCTGGACGCCATGCGGGCCATCCTCCCGCCGGTGTTCCCTGTGGGCCCGCTCGTCCTCCGCGAGCGCCTCGAGATCCCCGCCGGCACCCCGCTCGCCGGACTCGTCTCCAACTTCTGGAAGGAGCAGGACGGCCTCCTCGACTGGCTCGCCGGCCGTCCGGCGAGGTCGGTGGTGTACGTGAACTACGGTAGCATCACGGTGATGACCAACACGCAGCTGCTGGAGTTCGCGTGGGGGTTGGCAGGCAGTGGGTATCCGTTCGTGTGGAACCTCCGGCCGGATCTTTTGAAGGGGGACTCGGCCGTGCTGCCGCCGGAGTTTGCAGAGGCCGTCCATGGCCGTGCGCTGCTGACGACGTGGTGCCCACAGGAGGCGGTGATCCAGCACGAGGCGGTGGGGGTGTTCTTGACGCACTCCGGGTGGAACTCGACGCTGGAGAGCCTCTGTGCTGGGGTGCCGATGCTGAGCTGGCCGTTCTTTGCTGAGCAGCAGACTAACTGTAGGTACAAGCGTACCGAGTGGGGTGTGGGTATGGAGATTGGTGGTGAGGTGCGGCGGGATGAGGTGGCGCCGATCATAAGGGAGGCTATGGAAGGGGACAAAGGGCGGGAGATGTGGCGGCGTGCGCAGGAGTGGAAGGAGAAGGCTGTGAAGGTGACGCGGCCGGGAGGGCCGGCGGAGACCAACCTCGATAGGCTCATCGACGAGGTGCTGCTCTCAAAGAAGAAGGGAGAAGCTGTCGAGGCGTGAATTGTTCGTAGAGATTTGCTGGGAGCAGACCATGCTGATTTTATTATGGTTTTTCGTGGCCCATGTGCTATGTAACATATATCAACAACTTTGTCTATCTTTGACTCTAGTTTACTTTTCGATACCATTGTGGACTTGCGGGGTGCTATCCTCTTTCGCAACTTGTCCCATAGTAGACTCAGTTTGGAAAGGAGTGGTTAAACAGAAACATACAAACTCCTCCAATCAACTAATCGCCCTATTAGGTGTTTTCTACAATTGTTCCTTTTGTAATAGAGCGAGCGACTGGACATTGTATTGTAGGCTTGTAGCCATGGCGTGACCACTCAGACCACCACGACAACCAAAAAAATTGCATGCGAGACTCCGGCAAACCTGCCGCGATGCACGTAAAGAACCGCCCAATTTACATTTGGTTTACATGAAATCATCGATCAATCCCGTATGATGAGAGCTAGCACGCGTCCGTCTTTTGAAATGCCACGTAGTAACCCACATCTAGAGGCTCATGATAAATGCAATATCATATAAAACAATGCAAATCCGGTCGTCCCGGTATGCGTTCCACAACATGCCAAGATCAAGCATACACATACCGTTCTTACAAATACACACATCACCAAATTAACCATAGAGAGCCATTTTAGTCATTACATGAGAGTTCAACATTGAAAATATTACAAGTCCAACATAGAGATCCAAATTTAAATGAGAGCTCCAAATACAAGTCTTGAGCTCACAAAAAAAACATGAATATCATGAATTTAAGGTTCAAGTTTCCTATGGCGATCTCACAACGATAAACAATAAAACGCAGCGGTACAACAAAAGCAAAGGTGCCTAGCACGAGCACACCAATGGCACAAACATCACATGCCCGGCCTACTCCTCACCCGTATGAGGGTCAACGGGGTAGAAGAGACCAAGCACGGCCTCCGGTTCGCCTGCAACTTGATGAAATATAGCAACTTGAGTACAAAGGGTACTCGCAAGACTTACGCAAATATAAAATAACCAAGGAGTATACATATTTGGATGTAGCAAGGAATGAGGCTTTAAGGTTAAATAAATTGCATAAACGCCTATCTCATCCTAGCCTTAACTTTTATATAACATGAGCAAGTGATAAATCATCCTATAGACCTAGTCAAATTTTATTTGTTTTGCCCATCCCACCTCAATTTCTAGTGAGCAACCATACATCATAACCATGTGGATATAGAGCATAACCATGTGAACATCATTCTCATCCATGCGGTAACTCTACGATGAATCCATGGGACATTAAGCGGGTGCCATAACCAAGAGCGTGGCAATTCGAATTGATTTTTAAACCTTGCAAGGGTGTACATCTTTACCCACACGACTCGAGGACCTTGCGGCTCATACACTTGGCCAAAAGTGCATAAGGGGGTACTCATGTCAACATTTCCCGAAAAGCCTTGGACGTCCGGAAGTTCACGCCTAGCTTATGTGGAGGGTTGCCTAGGCCCACTATGAACACTCTAGGGCCCTCGCCATACACACATATCTAGGACCGTGCCCGGATGACCAATTCAATTTCGGTAATTAGCTTATCCTCCCATTCATGATATGTGGTAGTACGGAAAAATGCTCAAGCCGACGTCAACAACGGACGGTCCTTAATCAACTCAAGCGGATCTATGCCCGAGACTCCATTCTCAAGGCCCTACACCATATCCGCTCAAGTCTCGTAATTTAATTCCATCAACAAGTTCCAATAACCATTCTTAAACCAAGGACCATAACGACATCGTTGTTGATTAACCTATCCATTCCATTCCCAATAAGCCTACCACTCTACCACTAAGCATGGCTAAGCATTAAGCAACTTAAATCAAGTTAACCCATACTACTCGAGTGACAAGGCATAAGGTAGAAACATCAAGGAATGGTAAAAATGCATCAAATAGGGTCTACAAACTAACCACAAAATACAACCCAAAGCAACCCATAGCTCATATTGGAATACAAAAGTATTTGCAAAAATAGGAATTTCGACATGCATAGCTGCTTTCCATCGTTCTCCTCGGTGTCAACTACGTTCTCCTCCGGTTCTCCTTCGGCCTCGGGCTCAACGGTCTCGCACTCCGGCATTTCGCTCACTAAAAGAGTGAATGCATGCATGCATTAGAGATGATGACATGATGCGAATGAAAATGAAATGCATGAGCATGATTGTTGATACAAAGCACTTCAACAAATTATCTAAAACGGCCACAAGACTAGGACGCAGCTAAAGGTTTACCAAAAAGGTAGAGCTACAAGCAAACAAAGGAATAACACATATAAATTCTAAACCATGGAATTAAGGCCTAGGTAAAACATATAACATGCTCACTGTTATTACAAGATTAAAGAAGTTGGTTATGCATTAAAATTACTTCTGCATATTTAATTATAAATTAATCAAGTTACACCTAAGGAAACTAATTAAATCCTAAAAGCCATGTTTAGCAACAGAACAAATATGAAGGGCATTTTTCCTAGATTCTATACAGTGAAACAGGATTAACAAAATTGGTTTTACCATTTTATCATTTTTGAGCTATTTACTATGCCATTTCTCATTTTCGGACAGCAAGCAAATATTTTAATAAAAACAGTGGTAAAAGCATATAAACATGGGTGAAAAGTTATATATCTAGCATCCATATGATACAAGAGTTCTAACAAAACTGGATTTGACATTTTTAGAGCAGCAGAACATCTAATATAAATCAATCAAGCTTTGAGCAATATAAATTATAAATAAATATACACAGCAGTATAACATGCAACCATAGGTTTTTATGAAACTTCATCCTTCTAAGAATCCAACAAAATAAGTTTCACAATTTTTGGAGTAGTATACAATTTTCTACGCATTTTACAAATTTTCAGCCGATTCAAAGCAAAACCAAAACGCTTTTGCATCCAAGTCTCTGGAAAACCCTAAATCTACGCGCGCGACCACCAGCACAGCAGCGACTGACAGCAGAGACCCACGGTCAGAGAGGACCCGTGGTCAATGGCGGAAGGAACCAATTTTGACCGTCGATTCCTTGCCGGCGGTGAGGTTCCGGCGAGGGGGAAGTGGCCGGTGAGCACCACAACGATGAGACGAATCCGTTTCATACCTTGGATTGAAGAAACGGAGGTCGGAAAGGGGGCGTCGGGGAGCTGCAGCAGCGGCGGCAACGGACGACGGTGGTGGTGGCTCTGCAGGTGATGGTGGCGGCGATTGAGCAGCTGGGGAGGTTGGCTAGGTGGAGGGGAAGGTGTTTGTGAAGTTTAATCGAGCCAAGGCTGCCTACAGCGGCGGAAGGGCGGCGATGGCGAGCTCAGTATCCCAACAATGGTGGCTGGTGGTGGCGGCTGGCAGTGGGGAAAATAGCTAGGGTTTGAGGAAGCCGGTTGCTCGGTTTAAGTCGAGGAAGGGAGAGTGGGGTAAAAGGGGGTTTTCGCGTGGCCCGGGCGTCGACGACCGGTGAGCTGCAGCGATGTGGCGAGCACCGCCTCTGCTGCCCAACGAGCGAGCAGGGAGGCAACGGGAGGAAGAAGAAGACGCTGACGAGGCGGGCCCACACGTAAGAGACACAGTTTTGAAAATGAGTTCAAACGTTTTTGCTTTAAAAGAAATAGTTCCCGAAGTCCAAAAATCACAAATCAATACATTTTGGAAAGCTTAGAACACAAGGAAGGTTCTGCAAGTTGAAAAAGTTGAAAACCATGTTTGGTTTGGTTGCAGTTTTGAATTCAAAAGATACGAATTTGGATTTTCCACTAATTTTTGACCCCTGCCAATGAACTCCAAAAATCTTGCAAAAATACTCTAAATTCCACATTTGAAATCTAGTATTTTATAAAATTTTAAACCAGCACAGTTGCAGCACGAAATTTGGACTTTCTTAACAAAGTGACATTTAAATTAATTCAAACAATTCAATAATGCACACAATGCTTATGTCATGATGCTAGTTTTTGTGCACTAATGATGCTCATGATGCTAGTGATTACATGTTGATCACGGGTTAAGATTTGGGTCGTTATAATGCAGTACCACGCCCTGATGTCCCCACGTGTGGGATAGGACGGCATCACGTCGAGAGGCCTCCGCCGGGCTCATAAGCCTGATTTTTCCTCCACCCGGCTAAACTATCGTTGTCCTCGACTCGTCTCTGCAGTACACTAGGCTGATCTCCTCGAGCCAAAGGAGCTGGCTGAGTCAATACATTAGATCGAGCTGGTGACTTAGGACTTTCTCTACCTGATCTTATTCTGTTTCTTCGTGTCCAATTTGCTATATATGTAACATATGTCAGCAACATTCTCTACCTTTCAGTCTAGCTTATTTTTTGATACCATTGTGGATTTGCGAGGTGCTATCATCCTTCATAACCTAAGACATGTGTATGTATCTCAATAGGGCTCGTTTGGAAAGGAGTGGATTGAGCACAAATATACAAAAGTATCCCCTTCTTCACCTTGTGTGGGTTCTTCTTCACCCAGTCAGCTAGCATGTCTGCAACCCAAGATTGTGTGGCCATCTTCCCTCCAACAAGCTTGGTTGTTGGACAATTATGATCTTCAGGTAGCACCTTAATCTGCATATACCAAAGAAATGTTGCAATCTGCATATATCAATGTTACAAAGCAAAAGCAAATAAACTTAACAAATATACCTGAATTGTTCTCTAGTCTGGGATCCTAGAAGCCTGGATGCGCCATGGACAACCAGGATGTGCACACTTTGCAATGAATCTTGTTCTATCTGTCTTTAGGTCAGCACACTCAAAACCTTTTACAAAGCCATAGTGCCACACTATACTGAACTGAAAGATATGATGTCAGGAAACAAAGCTCCCTCGTCAATTTTGGGGTTTTCAGGGTCATGATGAACATGAAGCTCCTCTAGATCCGCATCATTCACCTCTGGCTCAGAATTAACAGATGAAGGAACATCAGTGTTAGTTAGCACCTCTGCCTGTGCTGGCACATCTTCATGTGCTGCATGTGATGGTTGTGTAGGCTCTTCTGGAGGTGGTGGTGGCATATAAATAAACTCATCATTTACACCAACATATTTCTCCTCATTGTCAAATATGTCTGGCTGTGCAGGAGCAACTGCCTCTTTAGCTGTGGCCACTTTAGGTGCAGATACCCCTCCACCAGTGTTAGATTCACCAGGCTCAAAGGTGCATCAGGAGGCAGCACACACAATGGTTGTAAATCATCAAACTCATGCGAACTGAGCTCTAGCTCATCAGGCAAGATTTCTTGTGGTGGAACCAGCTCACCAGGATTCGAGTTCTCGACTCGGCGTTAGTGCTCGCAATGTTTTGGATTTATTCTAGGATTAACCGGTGCTAATCTTTCAGTGGTAGGCGACGTGCCCGTCGATATGGAGGCGCATGTGGCGACTTCGTCAATTTCGAAGGTGCTCATAGGGGTAAGGTTGCATGTGTATGTTTGTAGGAGCAAGTGTGCGTGCGTGTATGTAAGTGTCTGCGTCTGTACTGTGTGATTCGCAAAAAGAATCATCAAAATCATGTTCTGTATGACTATCTCTACTACTCTGTCAAAGATTCCTACAGCTCATTTCAAACTTGTACATGTCAAACATATCAATCATTTGAATCTCATTCTCTAGTCTGACGTCCTCCCCCATTCTTTTGTCAATACACCACACACTGGCAGACTGATTACTGCTCCATTTCAACTCATTGTAAAGGCTTGTCATCAACAACTCTAGTGAAAATGAGCCTATCTCCATTTGCCAATTGAGCACTGAGTCCGTTGTAAAGGTTTTGGCTCCATTTGTGTCGGTGGTAACAAATCCACAAACATTAATCTCTAGCGCAAACATCTCAGTCCTACCCGCAAAATCACGCGCAATAAAAGCAAGGCAAACAGCAAATACACTAACCCACGTCGATTCATGCTACTGCGCAGTCATTGTTGATGTAGGATGCATTCCTCTCTATACCGTCCTCCATCTCTGCCCGTGGACAGAGAGGGGGGTCGTTGACGCGTGGCTTCGCTGGCTTCACCTCAAGATATCACCATCGCCGCCGGCCGCTGCCATCGTAGGTCGCCGCCATTGGGGTAGTTGTTGGGTGTAAGACAGGTCCAGAATGGAGAATGTCACCGCCAGTCTGGGAAATGTATAGCGAAGGGTGAAGAGCAGAGACAGGTAAATAAAAACAATCCTGCTGCGGATCCAAAAAAAACGACCCCGACACTGTGCCGATGTCTTTATTTATAGTTTTGGCCCTTGGACCTCAATATCATTAAAATCTTTTTCTTTCAAAGACAGGAATATTCCTTGCTTTACATGAGCATTTTCTGTACAAACGCACACAACGGGGAGCGTTGACCCAACTACTCTCTTTTGACTGGACTCAGAGGCTTTACACCCTTCGGTCGTGGCTGCCTTCCAACTCCGTCGCCTCCGAACACTGGCCCCTTTGGGCCCTGCGTGCCTTCGCTCCTCGAAGCTACCTTCGGACGGAAGGCGCCACCAACTCTTGTGGCCTTACGTGCTCCGAAGGCAGTGCGAAGGCCTGAGACTCCATACCCTGCAAAAATGGTTAGTCACGTTCTAGAACCCCTTCGGCTTAGAGGCACGAAGGTCGCATCCCCAACAGTAGTCAATTACACAACTCGTCCTTAGTTTATACTCTCGGCATCAGAGTCACACGCAAACTGAAAGTGAGCATACGATAAACTTAAGATATAAGCTCGTAGCAATGCACGGATAACTGTCCTAGTTTATTATATTTGTGCATCTTCTTATGTTCTTCGGTTTGAGAAAAAAAGAGCATCAGCTGATATCCACAATTCTTTGGACTCACAACAACGGCACTCCAGGTTGTAGAATGTCTCTATTCAATGCAACTAACTAGCACTTATTGGTCAGCTGTGTCGAATCTCAAGTCCTATGCTCATCAACAGCAGCTTTTGTCTTCAGTTCCATCGGATTCAATCCGAGCCCGGAATGATAGATACAACAAGAAATTTATGATAGGTACATCTAGAGACCGGAATTTATTCCGGGTGAGAAACTAATTTATTCGTGATGGATACATCAAGAGACCCGGAATGATTCCCCACCTCTTGACTAGTGGATTGATTCTTTGTCTTTTGGTGTCACTCGTGAGTAAATTAGCTCTTGACCCGGAATGAATTCCGGCCTCTTATTGTACCTATCATAAATTCCTTGTTATATTTTTATTCCCGGCCCGGATTGAATCCGATGGAACCGAACAAGCCCTCAGGAAGTTAGTGATACGCAGTTCCTCTTTTTTTTTTCAGTTGTTATTCCAGCTAATTAACCGAAATCATTGTTCATTATTACTAATAAGATGATGGATAGACATGGCCAACCCTTCAAGAGTTGACCAACAATGCTGCCCATTTTATAAACTCTTGGAAAGAGGACACAATGTATGCCCAATTTGACAACTATAATAAAGGCTGAAATGAAAGGGACACCGGATCTTGATAGTAGGTCGTTCCAGTGCTGGTTCCACAAAAAAGACACTTGGTGGGCCGTTTACTTGATCGCTCCTCGTATGCATTTGTAGGATCTGTTGGCCTAATAGGACCAGCTGCTCAAACTAACTTCTAAAATAGAAACGAAAAAAAAAAATGACCGACCAGCTCTCACGACTAGAGAAACCTTCATTTGTACCGGGTCATAATCCTCTTAGCAACTAGTACTGCATTTCCGATACTTAATCCACCTGGCTAGTTTATTATATCTGTGCATCTTCTCATGTTCTTCAGTTTGAAAGAAAGAGCATCAGCTGATATTCACAATTCTTTGGACTCACAACAACGACACTCCAGGTTGTAGAATGTCTCTATTCTCTAGTGCAACTAACTAGCACTTCTTGGTCAGCTGTGTCGAATCTCAAGTCCTATGCTCATCACCAGCAGCTTTTGTCGCTAGTACATCGGAACAAATGCACTCCAGAGGAAACCAGTGGGACAAGACTGCTTCAGCAGATTATTGATACGCAGTTCCTCTTTTTTTTTTCAGTTGTTATTGACTTGCAGCTAATTAATTGAAATCATTGTTCATTACTAATAAGATGATTGATAGACAAGGCCAACCCTTCAGTAGTTGACCAAAAAAGCATGGGTTTCCCTATGAAGTGGCTAAATTGGACGAAAATGCTTTTCTCTTCTGGTAACTCGGCAGTTCTTTTGAATGGTATTCCGGGCAAACAATTCAAATGCAAAAGAGGTGTTAGACAAGGTGATCCCCTATCTCCACTTCTGTTTGTGCTAGCTGCTGAGTTACTCCAAGTGGATGTAAACAAAGCCTTCCATGATGGATCTCTCAATTCCCCACTTCCACAAGCACACCCTGATTTCCCAATTGTCCAATATGCTGATGACACCATCCTTATCATGGAACCTGATGCCCAGCAGTTGATGTATCTTAAAGAGTTGCTCAATACATTTGCTGATTCAACAGGCCTTAGAGTCAATTATAGCAACTCTCAACTGATACCCATTAATCTGACCACTACACAAGCTGAGTCCTTGGCACAGAGCTTCGGTTGTCAATTGGGATCCATGCCTTTTACTTATTTGGGGCTGCCGATGGGGACTACTAAACCAAGAATTGAGGGCATGTCACCAATTATAAGTAGAATTGAGAGACGCATGCAACTGGTTAATTCGATGATTAGCCCGATAGTTACCTATGCTATGTGCACTATCAAGCTACACAAGGGTCTCATTGAGAATGTTGAGAGAGCTATGAAACAATGTGTTTGGCGAGGCAATGATCAAAGTAGGACAGGGGGAAATCTTGCAGCTTGGCCACTGTTGAGGAGGCCAAAAGAAAATGGAGGACTGAGTATTATCAACCTTTTTCTGCAAAATGATACTCTATTACTCAAACACTTGCATACATTTTATTCTAAGATAGATATCCCCTGGGTTAATTTGATCTGGGCCCCAAACTATGTTGTCAAGGTCCCTCATGCAACAAAAGATATTGGATCCTTTTGGTGGAAGGATGTGTTCAGACTGAATACTTTGTATAGAGGGGTTGCTCGCTGCTCTATCAGGGATGGTTCCACAGCTCTTTTTTGGGAAGATCTTTGGTCGGCAGACATCCTTGCTAATCGGTTCCCAAGGCTATATTCATTTGCGAAGACTACTCAGGTTTCAGTCAAGAAAATCATGGGAGCACAGGATCTTGAATCGTTTTTTTTTTCCTGCCTCTCACTCAAGAAGCATATCATGAGCTTATAGACTTGCAAAATTACTTACAGGATGTGCCATATTATGAGGGTGAGGCAGATCAGTGGTCCTTTATTTGGGGAGGTAGCCAATACACGTCTAGCAGGATGTATAGATTTGTCTTCGATGGATTAGATGCACCTCCAACTTTTAAATGGCTCTGGAAAGCAAAGAGTATGCCTCGAATTAAGGTTTTTGGTTGGCTTCTCATTATGGACAGATTGAATACTAAAGATATGTTGCAGCGTCGTAACAGCAATGAGCAATCTGGGACAAGCTGTGTTCTGTGTCATCTGGGTTTAAGGGAAACAAGAGATCATCTCTTCTTTGACTGTGGTTTTGCTAAGCAATGCTGGTCTCTGATTAATCTCCATTGGTCCGATATGCCCAACATACATGACAGAATTGTTGCAACGAGACAGGCGTCCCCCACCATGTTCTTTATTGATATTACACTCATAGCTGCCTGGGAAATTTGGAAGCTTCGTAATGCAGTAATTTTTGAAGGACAGAGAGCTACCCATCAAATTTGGATTAGACGTTTTCGGGATCAAATAAACCTCCAATCCTGATGATTTAGAGAGGACAAACGCTTACTTTTTATTCAGTGGTTAGATACGGTGTTGTAAATTTTATCTCTCTCTCCCCCTCTAAAATTCTTGTACATATTTTATTTTATATATAAATGGAAAATGAAGTGCTGCGGGGAACTCCCCCACAGTTTGCCCTTCAAAAAAAAAATGCTGCACATTTTATAAACTCTTGGAAAGACGACGCAATGTATGCCCAATTTATAAAAACTACAATGGCTGAAATGAAAGGGACACCGGATCTTGATAGTAGGTCGTTCCAGTGCCGGTTCTATAAAATCTTTTCAATGCTAATCATGTCCCTTGTTACACATGGCATGCATCCCCTCCTCTTTGCCCCTTAATTGTTACACATGGCATGCATCCCCTCCTCTACGTTCATCACTCTGTCCGAAGAAATTTAAGTTACAATACAAATTGCTACAAAGAATATGCCCTTAAATCGTTTCAATGCTAATCATGACCTTGCCTGCCTTGTCTACGGTGTCTCCATTTTTGTCTTTGCATCGGAGTAGTACAAATTGCTAGAAAGAATGTGCCCTGATGTTATTTCCGTCCATCAGGTCTGCTCAAGAAACCAACGTCCAGCAAGCATTGTATGAACTACAGACAGAGCGAGCTACAGAACGAAGGGGATGCATGCCTAATGGGTTTCAGATGTGTCACAAGGGGCAAAGGTGTCATTTCACACTTAGTTGGTGACATGACATGATGATGTGACAGTCCACCTCGGACGAGGGATGGTATTGACTCACAAATGTGAAGTTGGAGGACTAAATTGGGCCTTTTGATAGTTCAGGGATGAGATTGACCCTCGGCCGATAGTTCGATTACTAATTTGGCTATTTTGCCAAAACAATACACTTAGAGGGCCGTTTACATGATCGCTCCTAGTATGCATGGGTAGGACCTGTTGGCCTAATACTAATAGGACCAACTGTTGAAACTAATTTATAAAATAAAAAAGAAAAAATGGCCAACCAGCTCTTGAAACCAATTTCTAAAATAAAAAAGAAAAAAAATAATGGTCATGGCTCAGATGCTGACCTTGACCAGGTCATGCCTCCACCTTGTGCTTTGTGGCTCCTCCACATCCTTCGTCTTCGCATCGTCGTGTGGACAACTCTGCAAATTCTCATATTGCCCTGATACAGTGATGAGGGCAAGCATGGAACTTTTTTAGCTTCATTGTAACCAGTCAGATCATCTTCTTCGCGCGATAGGTATTGGCGGGCACGGAATCCACTCTAAGGGGTGGGGGGGGTGTTGAGCGGATTCTGTGGCATGCCGATTGTGGCGATCTACGGCGGCGCTGGGTTTCGGGTGGCCTCAGCCCTCGGGAGTGCGAGAGAAAGGATGGGTTTAGCAACTGAATAGGAAAAGGCATGTGAATTAGTGGTGGGAGTTGATGGATGGAATTCAATTAGCAGATTGATTTTTAGTCTCTGTCTCTTGTTTGATTTTACAATGGAATTGAGACAGAGAGTTGGCTAGAGAGTTATGTCATAAGTAAAGACGAACAGCTAAGATAATTTGTTTTCATCTTAAACCAGAGTTCCCTCCCAATTACATTTTTTTGGAGAAAATTCCCTCCCAATTATCACTCTTCTTGTGTGATGAGATGGGCCACGCCACAACTTGGACCAATTCACAAAAATAATCGTTGGCCCATGAACAATGAAGGGGACTATAAGAGGGGTGATTTGGGTCACGTCTAGTGCTGTGGCCCGCTACCCGCAGCACGTGCTATGCCCATGCACCAGTCAAGTACCTAATTTTACAGTTGCACTATTACACCAACGAGCCCTAATAATGAATTTTCTAGAGAGATGAATCAGATCCAATCAGTTGCAATATTACACCAACGAGCCCTAATAATGAATTTTCTAGAGAGATAAATTTGAGCCATTCATTTTTTAGATCCAATGGTGAGCAAGGAGAGCCTCCAAATCACTGAAGGATACATCTTTTCATTTTCTATCTCGATTGGGCGCCTTGGACACACTTCGTTTTTCTAGGAATAAACCCCGCGGTGGGACAACCTTTACAAAAAAGCATACGTCGTAAGAAACACTTAGGCCTTGTTCGGTTAGGACCGAACTCAATTCGGGCCGTGAATGATAGATATAATAAGAAATCTACGATGAGTACAATAAGAGACCCGGATTCATTCCGGACCCTAAACTAATTTACTCATGATAGATGCATCAAGAGGCCTAGATTGATTCCACAACTCTTGACTAATGGATTGATTCCGGCTCTTTTGGTGCACCTATCACGAGTATATTTGTTCCTAACCAGAATGAATCCGGGTTTCTTATTATACTTATTATAGATTTTTTGTTACATTTATCATTCCCGGCCCGGATTGAATCCGGTCGTAACCGAACAAGGCCTTACAGTGTATATTAGTGATCGTCGACATTTGCAATAAGTAAGTTCCAAACGGTTAGCATTTTTTGAGATGTGTGATGACGCAGTAATGTCATGATGATGTAAACAATTTAGCATGCAATAAGGTAGTTCTAATTAAGCTGTGTGATGACGCCGTACGTGCCATGATGATGTAAACAATTTCGGATGCATACTTGAAACGCCAAGATTCCCGGAGCACGCACCGATGTATATGCTCCAAGAACAGTTTTGTCCGTTCCCCACACATTGTACAAAAGAATTTAGGAGGAAGGGTTGTTGGCCTTTCCGCTCTTACCAGCGGCCGGGTTGGCGCGCTACATATAAATATGTGACCTCCCGACCAACAAAACACCAATATAATCTTAGTACGTTGCTATTCCTGCGGGGTAATCCCAGTGATCCGTGCCTTCCAGCTCCGTCTGTTCGCTATTCCCTCACACCACCATGGGTTCACTGGCGGCAGAGGAGAAGTCACCGCCACCGCACGTTGTGTGCGTGCCGTACCCAGCACAGGGCCATATCACACCGATGCTGAAGATGGCGAAGCTCCTCCACGCCCGGGGGTTCCACGTCACCTTCGTCAACACCGAGTTCAACCACCGCCGCCTCCTCCGGTCCCGCGGCGCCGGAGCACTCGACGGCATCCCACCAAGGTTCCGATTCGCCACCATCCCCGACGGCCTCCCTCCATCCGACGCCGACGCCACGCAGGACGTCCCCGCGCTCTGCTACTCCACCATGACCACCTGCCTCCCGCACCTCCTCTCCCTCCTCTCCAAGCTCAACCACGGCGACTCCGGTGCGCCGCCCGTCACGTGTCTCGTGGCCGACGCAGTCATGTCGTTCGCGTACGACGCCGCGAGGGAGATCGGCGTCCCGTGCGCCGCGCTCTGGACCGCCAGCGCGTGCGGCCTCGTGGCGTACCGACACTACCGACACCTCGTCGAGTGGGGGCTCGTCCCTTTCAAGGACGACGCGCAGGTTGTCGACGACGCGTACCTCGACACGATGGTGCACGGAATTCGTGGCCTGTGCGACGGCATGAGGCTGCGTGACTTCCCCAGCTTCATCCGCACCGTGGACCGCGGCGACATTATGCTCAACTTCTTCATCCATGAGGCCGGGCGGCTGTCGCTCCCCAACGCCGTCATGGTGAACACCTTCGATGACCTTGAGGAAGTGGCGCTCGACGCCCTGAGGGTGACGCTCCCGGCGACGCCGCTGTACACTGTGGGCCCACTTCTCCTTCATGAGCGTCGCGTGCATGCTGAGGGTGGTGAGCTTGACGGGCTTGGATCGAACCTGTGGACGGAGCAGGATGGGCTGCTGGAGTGGCTCGACGGCCACGCGCCTGGCTCTGTTGTGTACGTCAACTACGGGAGCATCACGGTGATGAGCAACGAACAGTTGGTGGAGTTCGCGTGGGGCCTAGCTGGCAGTGGCTATGGGTTCATCTGGAACATCCGGCCGGACTTAGTGAAGGGTGACTCCGCCGTGCTGCCGCCGGAATTCATGTCGTCTGTGGAGGGACGGGCCAAGCTCACGCAATGGTGCCCGCAGGAGGCGGTGTTAGGGCACGAGGCGGTGGGGCTGTTCCTGACGCACTCCGGGTGGAACTCGACTATAGAAAGCATCAGCTCCGGGGTGCCGATGCTGAGCTGGCCATTCTTCGCGGAGCAGCAGACCAACTGCCGGTACAAGTGCACCGAGTGGGGCGTCGGGATGGAGATCGGCGGCCAGGTGAGGCGGGCGGAGCTGGCGGAGATGATAAGGGAGGCCATGGGTGGGGACAAGGGTAGGGAGATGCACCGCCGTGCGACGGAGTGGAAGGAGTCGGCCATCCGCGCGACGCTGTCAGGAGGGACGGCAGAAAGAAATTTGGACAAGGTTGTCAATGAGGTGCTACTCAAGAAAAAAGATAGAAGTACCGCGCACCGCAAGTCACACGAGTAATGGTGGACACTAGCATGGGGTGAGGACGAGGACACACCATCGGTTCCATTCCACATGGAAGCATGGCATTGTACGTGGAGTCAACCTTTTCCCAATTCGAATAATAAAGCAAGTTGTTTTTCTTATAATGTGATGAAATATTTTAGTCAAGCTAATTCTTACGCTGAGAACAAATTAGCGAATTATGTGTACGAACTTGTGTTCTGCATGTAAACGTTTGCTTCAAGCTTCTCCCGCATTTTTCTTAGATAAATTATGTGTACGAACTTTTGTTCTGCAAGTAAACGTTTGCTTCAAGCTTCTCCCGCTATTTTCCTAGATAAGCTATTTTCCTAGATAATGGAAAAGAGTTCCAGCTTCAAACCTCTCTGTAGAGAGGTATCGGACCGCAATTATTACAGGTACACTCAAAGTTTAACAAACATTAAGTTTAACATTATTGACCAATTCTAAAAATAAAAGGTCATCCATGGGACGCGAAAAACCACATAGATGTAGACTCTAGAAGATGACATATCTCAACCAATTGGTGTGCTGCAACAGAGCCCAGAACTGCAGCCAGTGTCCCCCTGAAAAACCTGCAAAAAATTTTTGGTCTGCAACTGTTAAACACAGTATCATTCCTTGTTAGCCAAATTGCCCAACAAATAGTTGTAGCTCCTGTCAATAACTGTTTATTCCCGTCCTGCTTAGACCAACTATTAAAAATATGTTCTATGTTTTCAGGTGGCGGTATACCTAACATAATATGAATTGCACGCCATAAAAATTTGGCATAATAACATTAAAAAAAAAGGTGATGGATAGTTTCTTGTTTGCTACAAAAGCTACATGTTTTACTACCATGCCAATTTCTTCTAGATCAGTTGTCTTTAGTTAATATCACTCCTTTTTTAAGATACCACATAATAATTTTTATTTTGAGTGGAATCTTCATATGCCAAATTTCTTGCCTAACTTTGATACCGTTATTGACCAGGTGCCTATACATTGAGTTAACAGTGAAAGCTCCATTTCTCTGTAAGTTTTGTTTGTAAATTTCTTCTCCCGCTTGAAGCCCCCCTCCCAATTTAGGTACGTTTTGTTTGTAAGGCCACTTAAAATGTTTCTATGTTGCGTTATACATACACATATATTGATATGGTTTTAGAAACGCGGCAACGTGGGATGATATTTGTTACGCTTTTGATATCACAAGGTATGTAAGGACGATTTTTGACACATTTTGAAAACCATCTCAAGTTAACATGGTGTTACACACGCTTTTAATTGTTACTACCATCTAGATATATTGTAAAGCGCAACAAGTAATTGTCTATATATGGACCTCCACGTCACTATCGTCACTGATCGGTCGGGGACCTGGCTGATCGTGGGCCCGCTTCTCCTTCATGGGCGTCGCGTGCATGCTGAGGGCGGTGAGCTTGACGGGCTTGGATCAAACCTATGGACAGAGCAGGATGGGCTGCTGGAGTGGCTCGACGGCCACGCGCCTCGCTCTGTGGTGTACGTCAACTATGGGAGCATCACAGTGATGAGCAACGAGCAGCTGGTGGAGTTCGCGTGGGGCATAGCTGGCAGTGGCTATGGGTTCATCTGGAACATCCGGCCAGACTTGGTGAAGGGTGACTCCGCCGTGCTGCCGCTGGAGTTCATGTCGTCTGTGGAGGGACGGGCCAAGCTCACGCAATGGTGCCCGCAGGAGGTGGTGCTAGGGCACGAGGCGGTGGGGCTGTTCCTGACGCACTCCGGGTGGAACTCGACTATAGAGAGCATAGGCTCTGGGGTGCCGATGCTGAGCTGTCCATTCTTCGCGGAGCAGCAGACCAACTGCCGGTACAAGTGCACCGAGTGGGGCGTCAGGATGGAGATCGGCGGCGAGGTGAGGCGGGCGAAGCTGGCGGAGATGATAAGGGAGGCCATGGGAGGGGAGAAGGGTAGGGAGATGCACCAGCGTGCGACAGAGTGGAAGGCGAAGGCCATCGGAGCGACGCTGTCAGGAGGGACTGCGGAAAGAAATTTGGACAAGGTTGTCAATGAGGTGCTACTCAATAAAAAAGATAGAAGTACCGCGCACCGCAACTCACAGGAGTAAGAAGGACACTAGTATGGGGTGAGGACGAGGACACACCATCGGTTCCAATCCACATGGAAGCATGACGTTGTACGTGGACTCAACCTTTTCTCAATTCTAATAATAAAACAAGTTGTTTTTCTTATAATGTGGTGAAATGTTCTAGTCAAGTTAATTCTACATCTGGCAAAGTTTCTGCTACGCTGAGAACAAATTAGCCAATTATGTGTACGAACTTGTGTTCTGCAAGTAAACGTTTGCTTCAAGCTTCTCCCGCTTGAAGCCCCCCCCCCCACGCCACCAACCACCACAACCAATTTAGGTATGTTTTGTAACGCCACTTAAAAGCGTTTTCTATGTCGGGTTATACATACGCATATTGATACGGTTTTACCAGCACCGGGAACGTAGGATGATATTTCTTACGCTTTCAATATCACAAGGTATGTAAAGACGATTTTTGACACATTTTCAAAACCATATCAAGTTAACATGGTGTTACACACGCTTTTAATCATTGCTACCATCCAGATACGTTGTGATGCGTAACAAGTAATTGTCTATATGGACCTAAAGACACATCCTGACATGATACATTGCTAGATATGCTTTCAACTCTGTGTACACACAATTTTGAGCGTATCAAAAAATATTTCTTTGGAATGTAAATATGCTATTTGGTGCGATATAAAAACATCTCAAAATTAGATACACTTTTAAATGTTACTGGATGATAGAGACGTTGTTCGTCCATGTCATAAGTCCAGTCAGCTGAGTCAGGTCAGGTGGCCATGTCATCAGTCTAGTCAGCTGAGTCTATTTTTTTTGGAAACCGGTATGGAAGCTCCCTACCTTTTTTTCATTAAGGGTTATGTACAAGTTAAGGCCGTAGGCCCAAAAAGAAAGACAGAAAAAAGCTATAGGAGACTACTCAGCCAAACAAGAATTTGGTCCTTAGTATGCGGCTTCACTCTAAGATGCGGTTTCAATTCTTCAACAAAGTTTTTTCTCCAACTTGCAAAGGAAAGTGAAGCTCCATAAAAGATAATAGCATTGCGATGTGTCCAAATAGCCCACATTGCCATTATGATAATTTCCCCGAAAATGATAGATCTAAATCTTTCTCTGGCCCTTAAAATCATCGACTGAAAATCTAAAGACAAGTCCCAATGAATATCAAGGAAGATCCAACAAGCACAGGAGAAAGGGCATTCAAAGAAAAGGTGCCTTATATCTTCCTCCACATTCTCCACACATAGCACACAGTAATAAAAATCAAGCTGCATATTTTTTCCTCTTCAGAAGGGCTTTTGTGTTCAGACGATCTCTTAGTAATAGCCAGAAAAAGAATCTCTGCGTGTGCTGCTCTTTGGAGTGTGCTGCTCTTTGGAGTTCCACATCCACTTGAATAGAAGAGAGGCAGGACAGGACCCTCTAAGATTCTTATATGCTTTGTTGCAGCTAAAAAACCAGGGAACCCCAGATATATGACCAAGTGTCATTCTCAGTTGCACATAGAGCCAGATGCTCAATCTCAGTATTGAGTTGCACGAGCTGTGAAGATGCCTGCAGAGAGACAGAGAGAGAGAGAGAGGCAAACGAAATGTTCTACTAGTGGCCCAATCCTGAAATTGTCTCACTGACATTCCTTTCTTCTTTACAAATGAAAACAACTGCTCAAAGCGCCATTTAGGAACACCAATATCCTAGAGGTCATTCCAGAAAGACACAGTGATACCCTTCAGTACCTTGCATGAAGCAATCATGAAATAATTCTCCGAGAGGGACATGACATCCCGCCACCAGAATGAACCCACACCTTTTCGAGAATGAGGAGTGCCATTAGAATATAGGCATCGCCAGGTTAGCTGCACCCAAGGTATCTGCCTCAAAGTCTTGCCCGAGGGGGTGAACAAGATCACCATTCCTGCTTGATTCATTAATCATGGACTGCAACAAGTCAGCTGCAAGCACAAAGAGAAGAGGGGAGAGTGGGTCACCCTGCCGAACCCCTCTTTTACACTTGAATGAAGTACCAGGGACTCCATTCAGCAGCACAGAAGAAGAACCAGAGCTGAGAATCGATTTGATCCACAAAATCCATCTTGAGGAGAAACCTTTTTAGCGGAACATATCCAGTATAACATGATGCTCAACCTTATCAAAAGCCTTCTCGAAGTCCAACTTTAAGAGAATGATTTTTTTACCCGAGTGCTTACATACATGAAGAAACTGAAAAGCCCACGCCAAATAATCTTGGATAGTCCTACCTTTTATGAAACCATATTGATTAGCATGAACAATATAGAGAAAGACATATTGCAATCTATTAGCAACTAGCTTAGTGAGAAGCTTGATTGAGTAGTTGAGCAAAGATATGGGCCTATAATCATTCACAGAAGTTGGATGATCCTTCTTTGGAATGAGGACAATAAACGAGTTATTAATACTCTCCAGATCCACAGAGCCTTCCCAAAATTGCTGACATAATCCATAAAAGTCCTCTCGAATGATACTCCAACATTTCTTCATAAAACAACCATTAAAACCATCCGGGCCACAGTCATGGTCATTTGGGATATCCTTGACAGCCTGATCAATTTCCTCTTTAGTAAAAGGCTCATCCACAAGTGGAAGATCAACTTGTGAAATTAAAGTGGACAGGTCAATCAACATGTGTTGATATTCAGATATACCCAATCTCTCTTTGAAGGAAGTCCACAAAATACCTGCCTTCAATGCATGGTCCGATATCAATGTGCCATCATGTAGTTGGTAGTGGGAGATGAAATCCCTTTTATGTGATATAGTAGCTATGATATGAAAGAAGGCTGAGTTTTCATCACCAAAATTAGCCCACCTAATTGCAGCTCGCTGCTTCCAGTACTTCTGTTTAGCTTCCAAAAGATTAAGTAGATGTTGTTTGACAGCCAACCTAAACTCTCTTTCCACCCTAGAGAGAGGTCTTTCAGCTTCCAAACCATCCAAAAGAGCAATGACCCAGTTACAGTTATTAATGAGCTTGCCTAACTGAGAGAATTCCTTGCACCAAGCTTTCAATCCCTTTCTCAATTGCTTGAATTTTCCAGAAATAGTTTTGGCCATATTTGCATAGAAAGGGTTGTTATGCCAATGCAAAGCAACAACATCCATAAAACCAGCAAAATCAGTCCAAAAATTTTCAAACCGAAACTGAGACGAACGAGGAATATGCGTCCCAATCATAAGTGTATATGGCACATGATCTGAAATTGGCCTAGCCAAGGACTGAACTTTAGTTGCAGGAAATGTTAAAGCCCATTCAGCAGATATAAAAACCCAATCCAATTTCTCCAACAAAGGATCATCCTGCATGTTACTCCATGTGTATTGAGTGCCCTGAAAAGGAATATCAACTAGATCCAAGTGCTGAATTAGATCATTGAATAGCATCATATCACTAACAGAAGCACTAGGCTTGTCCCGATCCTCAGGGCTTCTAATGAGATTAAAATTACCCACTGGTGCCCATTCATTATAACCTGAAGCATTAGTATTATATAACCAATGAACAAAAGCTGCTTTTTCCATGGGAGTAGAGGGAGCATATACATTTGTAATGTGAAACTTCTGCCCAGTTAACAGCGAAGAAAACTGGATGGTTATAGCATAGGGGTTAACCTCAATGACCTGGCCATCAAACAAATTACCATTCTAGATTGTGAGAAGCCCACCAGAAGCTCCCACCGAAGGGGAGTAAGCAAACTTATTCAGTGATTTATTACAGAATTTGGAGATGTATGCGCTATCCACCCTCTCTTTTGGTTTCTTGAAGACAAACAATAGAAGCTCCACTCTCTATAATTTTGTCACGAATGCAATCCCACTTATTCTATGAATTACTCCCCGTAACATTCCAGACTAGAACATTCCAAGATTTTGTCAAGTTACTCATGACAAAAAAGAAAACACCAAGATAGGTGGCACCAGGCCAAAAGAGAGATCATTGCACCATCATCAGAGAGATAACATTTAACATTAAAATCCATATGGAAAGATAAAGTAACCAGAGACTCGTTTGACCAAACTTAAAGCAACACACCAGGTTTGAGCATCCAAGCAAAAGGGTAGATGTAGTGAGGGCAAAAGCTACATCTACAGAACTAGCCCTATTACAAGCATCACTGTCCATGAGAGGGAGAGGCCATCTCATCGTCCAGCAGATCAGCTGCTAGCATTTTCAGGAACTCCAATGCAATGGAGCGCACAAGAGAGGATGGAAGGTGTGGGGGCAATAGCACCCGAAGTGGAAGCAGGTAGACCCTGGTAGGGGTTGGCCACCATATCAGTACCAGGAAGCACCATCGCGAGAGGGGCAGGAGCCTCAGATATGACTTGATTAGAGACAACTGGAGCAAGCACGGCAGCTGCAGCATCAGATTTGAAGCCATGACCCTTGTTTGTGCGCTTGCTCTTGCGAAGGAACTTAACATCAACCGGAGTCCTCGGCTTCCTTGCACTCTTCTTCCTTGGGGACTTCAAAGACGTCATAGCATCCAAGATAACTACCTCATCAGAGGAATCATCAGGAGGCAGATATCACAGCAGGTGGGGGAGGCTCCACCAGAGCAGGCTCAGTGTCCACCAGAACCTTGGCAAGATGCCACAACAAATCAGAATCAACAAAGTAACTTGGAACCATAGTATTAAGGTTAACAGATACTCGATTGACATTGTGGAAAGAGAAAGAATGAGATGGAGGTATCAGAGACGATAAGAGTCTATCAAAAACTACCTTGAGAGGCACTTGATCATTCTGCAGGGGAGCGCTAGGCACCCGTTCCAGGCCACCAGATGCCAGGAAATCATGAGCCGCATCCGACATGTTAGTAGAGACAGAGCCACCAACAATATCTTCAGGAGCATGAACATCTGGAGTATGAACCACATTCTCAGGCACTGACAGAGCAGCCACAGCAAGACTAGCATCAGCATGCTGATCAGTCACAATCTGAGCGACACCTTGACCCTGAACATGATCCCGCTCATGACCCTGAGGGCCAGGGGCATTAACTGAAGGATCCTCTTGCATTTGCACATCAGGGGCCTGAACTCTCCCTCATGGCCAACCCAACGAGGAGCCGGATGCGGCAGAGGGTGGAGAGGACCCAAAGGAGGCAGAGCATCTTCATCAGCATAAATAGAAAGGTCTTGAGCATGAAGGATACAAATTGGCACCGTCCAAGTTTGAGCTCTTGGTGCGTCAGCAGGTCCAATAACCACATCATCCAATACATCATCCTCCTTGTTCACTAAAGCCTTGACAATAACATAAGCAGCATCGGATGAACGATGGATGCGCTTGAGGATGGCAAAACAAGCAATAGCTTTATCAGTTTCAGCATCATCATGATAATCATTGGGGAACCCCAGCAGTATGAGCCAAACCTCACGATCCATATCAAAGGCCCTAGCATTATCAGCCTCATTATGCTTAATGAAGCGAAGGGAGTACTGACCAAAGTTAAGAAGCGAAGCCTTCAAGAAACGCATCCGCTCCAGAGGGCAACTGAAGCGAACATAGGCATGCCCAAACAGATACTGGTCCACCTCCAACTGACGAACATGCTGCTCATTCTTCATAAACAGGAGCAGGGCCTCCGCCATTGAGTAGAAATCTTCCTTGTTGACCGGCGGATTGAGAATGGCAATGGCAAGGTTCTCATTCCCCTTGATTCTGGAAGGCAAAAAGAAAGCCCTCATGCGCCTAGCTTCACGCGGAGCCACCCGCAGCTTGTAGGTGAAGCCGACGGGGACATGGGGGCGAGGATCGATGGCGATGTTGGCCATGGGTGGATGTGGTGGCGGGTGCGGCGGAGGAGACGAAGGTTTTTCGTTGGGAAGCACTGTTGGGGGAGACGAGGGGTCGCGTGATGGAGAGGAAGATGCTGTTCCTTGACCAGACAGGGCCATAAATGCAGGGGAGGTTTCCTTGGGCCGGAAGATAGGGGCAGATTTTTTCCGTAGATAGCGCGCCTGAAATTTAGCCCTGCAGAACCGGGCAATATGACCATATTGCAAACAAGATTTGCACCAAACAGAATTTCTGCATGCCGCAATTGAATGGCCAGGAGAGAGACACCGGAAACAACTCCTGTGATCCCGAGAAAAATGCCCTTGCATTCCGGAGAGAAAAGCCTTTACAAAATTTTTTGAATTTGAGTTTGAATTTTGGGCCAACGAGGGATGATGATCCAAGGAGCAAACATGACTAGTAGCAGGAGAAAAGGTTGTCTCAACGAAATGATCCTCAGGGATAACAATTCGTGAGGAAACAGATGGGCGATTAGAGGAACGATGATCCTGTTTTTTTTAACCACATCAACAAAGGTTTTCTTTGAACGAGAAACAACAGACCATTATTTCTCTAGAATATCACTCCAAATCTCAAATTTTTTCCTCCAGTTTGGACCATTTGCACCCCACAGCGCAAAGAAAATTGCAAAGATTGGGCAGGAATAACTTTTAAGTCTCGCAATCATAAAAGCCACATCTTTAGAATTCACCGAGAAACGAAACATGAGGCCTAAGAGGTGCCGAACATTGTAATGCAAAGAAACTCCTCCCAAGCATGATCGCAGAATCAGAGCAACCGATTCAGGGCATAAGCGAATGGCACATCGGCCGAAAGAAGCAACCAGGAAAAATTCTTGGGATGATAACGAGGGAGTGAAACTTACCGAGGAACCAAAGCGTTGAGAGACTTGGCGTTGGAACTCCAACCCTGGCGTGAAATCCAGATCAGAGAGCCCCACCATGATCGTCGACGAGCTTTGGCCGAACTAGAGAGCACCATGACGCCAAAGATCACCGGAGGGGAGAGGAGCCTCGGGAGCCTCGGGACCCATGGTTGCTCGCGACCAGTTTCCCTAGACCATGTAGTGTTGGCAGTAAATTTGTTGTACGCACCTCAGCCCCTGCAGCAGCTGCCCCTGTTGAATGCGACACACTCGCTGAGCATGCAGACGCCGACACCGACTCAGCCTCATCCCCCGCGCAATAGCCTGACATCTGCAATGACGACATTCATAAGAGAACTAGTGAATTGAATTGCTCATTATAACCAGGTGACTAGACACACTACCTCAGTGTTGTTGTCGAATGCTTCTGGGTAGGTGCTCACGTCCAAGATGCAACTCAGGTTCGTTTGGCTTTGGTTTGAAACTCCTTCGTCCGACATTTATGCCTGAGTGGTGGCCAACCGGTGGGGGCGAAGCGCTAATGGTTTAACAGTAGCACCCCCGTTCCTGTTGCTAGCTACATGTAGGCGTTGATACAGGTCAGGACGTCCGGCCGAAGTTCCCCCCAAAAGTTGAAATTCAAATTTTTGCCTCTCCATCCCAAACGCAATGCCCCAGGCTGAATTTCAACTTTGGCTGTCCTAGTCCCAGCCTCTCACGTCCCACATTAATGCTCGGCGGCAGGTCACGTCTCACCGGCACAGTAAGCACACAGGGGCTATGTGGCTATGTGTATTATTGCTAGAGAATATAGTAGTAGTGACAAATGCAAACATGTATTGATTGGATAATATAGCAATCAAGCTCTCACAAACCAAGATGTCCCCATAAAAAAATAATGGTTAATTGGCATGGTTTGGTCATAAAAAAACATTTTCAATTTGGATAGGTGATTGGGGAAAGGGTGTGCAGGAGAGGACAGCTGACAGATTACAAAGAAGGGATCTGCCTCACCTAGATCAGTGGCCCCTTTGTGATAAGGAAGAAGAGACGATACAACATCTCCTCACTTCATGTGTCTTTGCTGGACAATTCTGGTTCATCATCTTTCAACCATTGAATCTAGCAAGTTTAGTCTGTGGTCGGCGATGCACATCCTTGGCCGAGTGGTGGAAGAAATCACGGACAAAGATCCCCAGCAGCACAGGAAGGGATTTAATTCCTTAATCATCCTCGGGGCATGGATTCTTTGGAAGCACAGAAATGCATGTGTGTTTGATGGATCTGCTCCCAACCTTCAATCTGCGATTTTAGCTTTCAGAGATGAGTTACATGTTTGTAAGGCTGCGGGTACGAAGGGCCTTGCTGAGCTCGGCATTGGCCGGGGGTTTCAGTAATGGGTCCTTTCGTTGGGCTGGTCAGGTCCCTCCCTAGTGGTGTTTTTGTAATAGTTAGCAAGGGTATGTTATGCACCATCCCCATTCTGGTCCAAGGTGGGGTGGGTATTCTGTATTTGTACTATTTCTTCTTCTTAATACAAAGTTACGCAGCTCTCCTGCGTATTCGAGAAAAAAAACTTTGTGGAATTGTCATGCATGCTATTTCTCACTGTGGCCATACTCCTTTTCGTTTGCTCTATTACACCATGCACAATAGATCTGAATCACCTTTCACAACGTGCATGATTTAGGACCAATTAAATGTGAATAGTCATAAGATTACATTGTCAACCTAGAAAACATTCTTCCTAGTTTTTATGACCAATTGAGGTCCCTATCCAGGAAATGCTCTGCAAGGTCATGGAGGCACTCCAACCAAAAGAAGCCCCCTTGTTTAACTGTAACCAGATGTCACCATATCTGTACTTTGACAGCGTAGTCCTCGATGTTTCAGCTGTCAAGTTTGCCATTCAGCCTGAAGCCAAGGTTGTTTTGGTGTTTGGTGATGTTTGTAGTTCACCACAATCATCGCGGCTTAGTGCAGTTATTACATCCTTTAAGTGCCTCGAGGAAAAAACATTTCATCGAAGTTCTTGACTACAGCAGCACGGTAGTCACGCGTTACAAGAACAATTGTGTTTTTGGCAAAGCTAATTCCTGCTCGTATGTGTTAGAGAGGGTTCTAAGTGAGTGGTGTCGCTGTTCCACCAATTCCAAGAGTTCTAGGATGAGGTTGCAAGGCACGAAAAGTGTGAGATTGTCAATGGTATCATCAGACCAGCTGGCCAAGTTTATTCTCAGAACAAGGTGTTTGTCAGATCAGTCATAACAAGGTACCTTCACAAACATAGGAATGCATGCAATGAATTGAAGGAATACAAGAGTCGGCGTTGTTTGTATATCAAGGAGCGCAGTGAGAAGGCTAATGCTTACATTATGAAGGTAAAACTTATGATGCATTGTTCCCTGGACAAATATTCAGATATCTATATATGACATATTGCACTTTTTTCTTACCATGGTCACAATATGTTTTCTCTACTCTTAATTGGCATTCAAAATATGTGAACTCACCAAGTTGATATACTATTTTTTTGGCGGCAGGGTTTTAGACAGTATGTATCTTTGTCTATGAAGGATATCCTGGATTGTGTGATGAAATCTCTTGGCCAGAAGAAACCCAAGTACAGCAACGAAGCGTGGGTTGATAAGGGTTTGTTCCGTGACCAGGTGAAGTTATTTCTTCCACAGGTTGAAGATGCAAGGTGCAGTGTATAGACTAAGATTTGTGGCCTCCCGCTAGGCACTGCTCGTGCAGCAGAAGAAAGTGCAGCGGCAAAAGCTTTGTCGTTCCTCGAGTCCAACTTCAAAATAAACATTGTTGACAAGGATTATGACGATAGGGTCTATGCAACGAAGCAGCATATTTTTATCGCAAGGGTTCTTTCAAAGTTCCTTGACGTTTTGATCAGGATCAAGAAAGATTTGAAGGGCATGCAGAATAACATTCACTCTGGTGTTGATATGTTTTGTGGGTGTGCGAAAAATGCTGGTGTTACACGCTCAAATGCAGAGGTTGCTGCTATGGAGTTCTGTGCGTATGGTGTATCAAAGGTTCATGTAGAGTGTAGGCGCAGCTATGAGGTCGTTGCGCAGAAGATCAACCAGTTGCAGAAATACCGTGAAGCTCTTGCTGAACTTGAGGAGTAGTGGTGGAACTAGGAAAATTGCGCAGCTATGAGGACGTCTCTGGTGGCACATGTTTATTTAGTTGTTGCCCTTTAGTAAGAATAGCGTTCCTGTGCTATTCTAGTCCAGACATAAATATTTTGGTGTGAGTTTATAATGCTCTTTATGCAATGGACAACTGTTAGCTTCTGCTACCTATGCTCAGTTGCTCAGACGACCTACTTGTGCATCACTTTTTCCTTGTTATGCTGGCCGTTGGTGCAATCATGCGTCGTTGAAGTTGCCTTCTGAAGACTTTCTCTTCTTTGTGATACATTATCTCCCTGATTATGCATAGCAGCTTCAGTCCTCCAACCATACACTGCCTAGTGTTTAGGTTCTAAAAGACGATCCCTTCAAAACCGTCGTTTTATCGTGTTCCATCTGATCTATAGCTTTGTACTCAACGTTGTCTACCATCTGGACTCAACGTTGCTGCACAAATTAAACAATTTATTGTCTAATCAAGGTAATGTTTAAGAGTTCCCCTGACTTATAAAACACTGCAATGCTTTAGGCAACACCCGTGATTTATACAATCCTGTAATACTTTAGGTTTAGGCAATATAACACATGTTGGCCTTCGTCATGCACTACTGTTCCTTTTCCAATTCAGCCCTCCCTTTTCTCTAGAACTGTACTTCAAGTTTTTACAAAAGTGCCCTTCATGTTATATGTTGATACCCCACCTCCCCAGCTGTTCTTGTAGATCTAGTTTGCTCGCACGCCCATTCTCGTCCCAACACCGGCATCATGGAGGTCACCCTGAAGGTAACAATCCGGACCATCAGTCTACCATTGTCGGCTTTGCTACCTTCATCCTCCACTTCGAACTAAGACGCCTAGTATACTCCCAGCATTACTTTGGATTTAGCTCTCTCTGTCCCTATCAAAAGGAGGCTATTAAGAGATTATTCTAGGGGCGCAATTGCTTGGTGGTAATGGCAAGCGGAGCCGGCAAATCACTCTGGTAATATTATTACAAAAGATCATCCCTCCCCCAGAACCATCCAGGCTTTGCTGCCTTCATCCTCCACCTTGAACTAAGACGCCCAATATACTCCCAGCATTACTTTGGATTTATCTCTCTCCATCCCTATCAAAAGGAGGTTATTCAGATATTACTCCAGGGCGCAATTGCTTGGTAGTAATGGCAACCGGAGCCGGCAAATCACTCTGGTAATATTATTACAAAAGATCATCCCTCCCCCAGAACCATCCAGGCTTTGCTACCTTCATCCTCCACCTCGAACTAAGACGCCCAGTATACTCCCAGCATTACTTTGGATTTATCTCTCTCTGTCCCTATCAAAAGGAGGTTATTCAAATATTACTCCAGGGCGCAATTGCTTGATAGTAATGGCAACTGGAGCCGACAAATTACTCTGGTAATATTATTAGAAAAGATCATCCCTCCCCCAGAACCATCCTGGCTTTGCTACCTTCATCCTCCACCTCAAACTAAGACGCCCAGTATACTACCAGCATTACTTTGGATTTAGCTCTCTCCATTCCTATCAAAAGGAGTTTATTCAGAGATTACTCCAGGGGCGCTATCGCTTGGTGGTAATGGCAACCGGAGCCGGCAAATCACTCTGGTAATATTATTACAAAAGATTTTCCCTCCCCCAGAACAATCCAGATCTACGCCATTGTGTTACTGTTAGTTCGTGCTCAACGTGATTGATTGCTTTTCATGCAGCTATCAGCTACCTCCTCTTATAACTAAGAAGACCTGCATTGTGATCAGCCCACTGCTCTCCTTGATGCAAGATCAGGTGCCGTCCATGTAACACTGTAGGATCTTGAAGTGTGTACTATGTTCCCACACTTTAAGAGAGGTATATCTAAATCGCTTGTTGGTTGCATGTTTTATTAGGTGATGAATCTGAACCAAAAAGGTGTGAAGTCAGACTATTTAGGAAGCACCCAAACTAACTTGATCGTTACCAGCAGGGCATAGGAGGGGTATTATCATGTCCGTTACATGACACCAGAAAGAGCTTTGTCTTTGCCTAAAATGTATTTAACATCAAAATCCTTACCTCTGCTTATTTTCATCTCCATCGAATTTTAGCCAGCTAATTGCTGTTTTATTCTTGCTATCATGTAGTTTCTGGTCAAAGGTGTTACTTTCTGGCATATGTTTGCTTGCTGTGGATGAAGCCCATTGCATATCTGAATGGGGACACGATTTCAGGCAAGCGCACTGCCCACCATAATCGTTTTGTGCTTATTGCACACTTTCTTTGTTGGCGAAGCTTTGGTCAGCATTTTCAAAGATGCAAGTTAATTGTTTTAGGGTTGAGTACGAAAGACTTCATATTTTTACATCAAAACCTATCCGGAGTGCCCTATGGGGCACTAACAGCCACAACTACTGATAGGCGATGTACACTAGCAGCTCCCCTATCCTTGTTCTAGACATCACTATGTGTGTTTCATAATTGTTATGTTGGCAAAAACAGGGTACGCTGTGACATACAATAGTCGCTAGCGCTCCTCAATCCATATATATACATTGGATCATTCGATAGGCCTAATCCTTTCTATGGGGTGAAGCTGATTAAGGGCACCCCTGGGCGCACTACATCCTTCATCAATGAATTTTAGACGATGTATTTGCAAGGGCCATGGATTTCCAATCAACTATAATCTACTGTGCAACTGTACGTGACACTGAGCAGGTATTTTATCACAATTCATTTGCTTGTCATGATAATTCCACGACGACCTGCTGTTAGGATGCTATTGACAAACTTTAGGGTCTCTCAGGATTCTATATTTTTCATCCAGAATCATTGTTGAACTACAGATCCATGATGAACTAATGGCAAACGGTATCAGCACTGCCATGTACCATGGTCAAATGTCTAGTTCAGCCAGAGAACAGTCACACAGGTAGGTTCTTCATTATCATTGTTTTTTTCAGTTTCCAATAAACGTAGTTCTTTTTTTTTTGCAGCGGCCTAATAATTTATGCATTTTTTCCACGCTGGTAGATCCTTCGTGACATATCAAGTTATGGTTATGGTTGCAACTATTGTGTTTGGCATGGGTATTGATAAACTAGATGTTCGGTATGTAATCCACTATGGGTGCCCCAATAGCCTTGAATCTTATTACCAGGAAAGTGGGAGGTGTGGAAGGGACAGGCTCCCATCTGTATGCTGGCTTTACTATCAAAGGTCTGATTTCACAAGGGGCGATTTCTATTGCACCGAGACAAAAAGCATAAGTCAATGGCCACGAACATACACATTGTTATCGAACTCTCCACAAGACCCTATGTTATTGTTTTGTATCCAAACAGGACACTCAAAAGGCTGCTATTATGACCTCCTTCATTGCTGGCCAAAAGTATTGCATCCTCGGTGAGTGTCGGAGGAAGGATTTGTTAAACTATTTTGGGGAGGAAACTTGAGATTGTTGCGGTGAGCAACTTCGTCTTCCTGAAGCATGAGTTTCAGCTCTGCATCCATAATAGGCTGAAGTACTCTTTTTGGCTCAGGCAATTGTGACAATTGCAAAAACAGGGATCCGATCCAAGAGGACCTCATTGACGAGGCGACGTTACTGCTTTCTTGTATCAAGCAATGTGGTGGTCGTTGGGGACTCAACGTCCCTATTGCTGTGCTTCGCGGAATCACGGTTCTAAGGTATTTTCACATCCCAAAAACTTCGATTCTATGGAGGTCTGAAATTAAAATGCCTGGTAACACAGTCAAAGAAAATAAATAAACGCAACTATGACAAGCTTCATGTGCACGGCCTTGGAAAAGAACACAGTGCGACATGGTGGAAGGCTCTTGGCAACCTTTTGATAGCCCATGGTAATACGAATAAGTTGTTATCCACCAACACGAAAGGGTAATTGTGTTGCACTTACCACACCCTTCTATCTCTGATCCGGTTTCCATAATGAAATTACAAACACAACATATCGAGTCATCAGGTTCAGACTCACACTGACAAAACCATTAGGCTTTTCTTGGTCGGTTCCTAGTTTACTTTTCTATTAATTCATCTTTTTGCCAACCTTTTTCATGCCCCCTACTGAAGCATTGCTGAGAAAGGCATCCAGTATCTTGATGGCAACAGTGCCAACCGACCACCTCTTATTTTCAACTTGCCACTTGACATGATCGATAGCGATGAAGAAGTGTCTACTGTTGACAATGGAATTGAACTCCATGATGAGGAACCACAAGATCAGCTGGAACTTTCAAATGTAAGCTTCCCCAGATAGGCTTTTAATTTGTGTACTAGGCCGTGCCAAAACTAATTTGTTTCAAAATTAAAACACTATTTCCACCACAATAGGAGGAAGTCCAGATCTACAAGATGTTGGCTGAAGTCAGCTGGAAAAAGATTGCTCACGACATCAACGCTGCTCCGTGTGTACATCTGCCAACATTCATTTCTAGTCCTTCCTATAAACAAGGCATGATTGGTTTTGCAACGATTAGAGTGATTTAACTGTATCGCTAATTCACCCAGATATGCTATATGCGGTGATCAAGGCTAAGAAGCATTTCCATGACAAGGCCGTCCACTAATGAAAACCTCACACTAGTAGATGGAGTCAACCTAAATATTAATCTTTGAACAAACATTCAGTCGCATTCCATTCCGTTCCAAGCTTTTTTTTATTATGTCTGCCTCATTGTTACGCTCTTGCCATCAGAACTTCATCGACCATTTCAGCCTCATAATTATTCATTCCATCAAGTAGATATCACAAGATTTGGACCTGCCGCTAGACAACATGTTGCTAGACGAGACAAATGACAATATTGACATCAATGACAATGAAAGAGGAATGTCACATGAACAACTAATGGATTCAGTGCTAAGCATCCTAACTTCCACACCAGGGGTAAAAGTTCACTTCAAAATCACCCTACACATATTTTCCGCAACTCTTTTGTCTGTCTATAATATTCACAAGGGCCACATCTTCTTCTGCTGGTATCCATTGACTATATTCTCATAATGTGCATGAGCAGTGACAAGGAGGCTGTTACTACAGTCATTGATGATTAGGAGAGTTCATTCCTGATATATAAGAAGAATGGTCTGTATTCTGTACTGTAGCGAGCTATGGAGAATTTGCTCAAAGACCCACGAATAGAGCTTTATTTATTTTTACTGCAATTGCCCATATAAATGGGTTGGTACCAAGGCATTCAACTAAGTTGGTAATCCCCCCTATGACATCTTAGAACTGCAACTGCTCATGTTAGTGGTTTTGAAGGCGCTAGCCCATAAAAGTGGGTTTGTACCAAGACATTTAACTACGTCTTTTAATCCCTCATGCTTGAACATAGAAAGTTCAGCTGACGTCGGACAATCTTGGACAGGAAGCATAACAGACTCATTATCACAAAACATTAGTTACCCATTATTTTTTGATGATAACATCTTATTCCTAACCTCCCTGACAGATCCTTTTTTACTTGCAAAATGGTAGTGCCCGCCCTAACTTTGAAGTTGAGCCCTAAATATATAATGGATGACATGTGGGGCCCAATCACATTGGGATCTGCTTGTCAGACACTCAATTGTAGGGAGGCCAGCTGCTGAGGATCTCAATTCTCCGTTGCGGAGCACTACTGACTCACGGTCAAAACCTAAAGCATATTAAACTTCATAGCTGTGTACCAATGGAGGCGGAGTATTCCTCCCTTCCTTCCTATCCTTATCTCCCTCCTCCAGCAGGCTGACCTAACCCTCCTTCCTCCATCGTAGCCAGCCAAGCGGATCCTCGACTCATCCAGCAGCCACAGGGAGTTTGCTGGTTCTCCCTCAAGTGCGAGCCTTCATCGGCACATTTCAACGAGAGCCGCTGGCGCAATGGCCAATCAGGTTAGCGGCATTCCAGATCTAGCGCACGAGGGCCGTCCCAATCACCTTCCTGACCTGGGTTAATGGCCATGTCATGCAGGTCCACGGAGGCACTGAAGGATCTACTACACCATCTCCACTTGATCTGCTTATTCTGGTGCGTTTATGTTGCTCTGCATAGATTTAGAATGCGATACATAGATTTAGAATGCGATACAGAATGGTTGGTTTTAATGCGTTGTGGTGTTTAAGCTGTAGTTTGTGGATCTGATCATTGTCGCCATCCTTAACACTTTTCATGTTTATGTGTGGCAGCCCTCGGCGGTTCGAGGTTAATGCCTTGATAAAAATTGTCAAAACACAGTAGTTCGGGTTGTGTCGTCGAGATCTGCATACATGTAGTAATTGATACACATTTTTTGATGTTGGATGCAGATGCACACTTTAGTTTGTAGATCTGGTCTTTATTAGCATCTGTAATACTGTTTTGGTTATGTGCCACATGGGTGCTGTATTACTATTGATTAAGCAAGGTACTATGTACCTGTGTGGTGTGGATCATTCTGCTTGATAATATAGCAACATATTAGTTTCCCCCTAGCTTACTTAAAAAAATATCTGTACCCATGTAGGGTGTAGAGTACTAGAGCAGAGAGTTGAGATCCCTCTGGAAACGATTCTGTTCCAACTTATGAAGTTACTCAAAGCCATGTTAGACCTTGAGTTTTATTGCATACAGACTGCACCATTTGAGTACCGGTGCAGCGTCCGCATGGATGTGTCAGCGCTCCGCTATGCAGTTGAGCCGGTGACTGATGTTGTTATTGTGTTTGGTGCGGTCAGGGCAGTGTTTGAGTGCCTCGAGAAACATTTCCTCAAAGTTCTTGAGTATAGCAGCACGGTTGTCGAACAATACAAAAATAGAAGTGTGTTTGGGCATGTGAACTCTTGCTCCGACAATATAGAGAAAGTGGTAGATGATTGGAGTTAGTGCTGGATGGGTTGCAGACTTTTCATTGCCAGCTATCCGCAAGGGAGAAGGCAGCGACAACCCATGGTGTGATGAGCGCAGCAGGTGTAGTGTATGCTGAGGCCAAGACCTTTGTTGGTGATGTGATAAAAAAAATACAAGGAGAAACACAGTGTGATATACCTGCACCAGAAGGGATCGTCTTTCAGAACCTAAACACGAGGCAGCGTATGGTTGGAGGACTGTTGCTACTATGCATAATCAGGGAGATAATGTTTCACAAAGAAGAGAAAGTCTTCAGAAGGCAACTTTAACGACGCATGGTTACACCAAGGGGCCTGCATAACAAGGAAAAAGTGATATACCTTGAATGCAGGGAGTATGAGTGTGAAGGTCTAGGTACTTGGAGGAGAGCAATGCTAGTGTGGATGCTTACAGGCTGAAGGTAAGATTAGTCTCGCACCAGCGTTCTTTTCCCTGACGAAATTCGATGCATTGTTTGCCTATACAAATCTTATTATTATCACACTCCTAAATCAACCCATTGTTTCTAATTGTAGGGCTATAGAGAGAGGATCGCTTTGTCTGATAAGGATGTGCTGGGCTGCATGGCCAAGATTGTTGGGTTGCTAGAGCCAGAGTACAGCAATGAAGCATTTTTTTTAGGATGGATTGTTCCGTGGCACTGTTAAGGTGCAACTTCCCACAATTCTAGAGGCAGGGTGTGACGGTGAGACAAGGCTTCGTGGGATAGAATTGTCGACTGCTTTCGGTGCTGAAGAAAGTGCCGCATCCAAGGCACTAAGTTTCCTGGAGTCAAATCTGAATTACACTGAGAGGGTCTATGCCAAGGAGAAGCACATGTTGATTTCAAAGGTGCTTCGTTGTTTGCTTGGTGCTGCAGAACGGATCAAGAAAGAGTGGTTTAGCACGGTTGAGTACATCAACGAAGGGGACGGGATATTTGGTGGTGGAGTTGGTCGTTATAATGCTGGCCCTCACTCAGCTACCAAGGTTGCTGCCAGCAACTTCGGCTCTGGGGGTATAGCAAAGGCCCATGAAGATTGTGTCTGTGGTTATGAAGCAGCTGTTGCCTTGGAGGCCGCCAACAAATTTTATCCACCTGTTTCTCAGCATGATGAGTGATGCCACGGGTGGATACCGTAGAAAGTTCATGTACTGTGTTGGGTAAGAGTGTAATCTGTGTCGTTAATTACCAGCTGGTGTGCTGGTCTGTGCCCCCTAGGGTACCTATCTGGTCATGTTTGTGTTGTGTTTTGTGTTGTTGCGTGGACCATGACGCATGAACTATTGCCTAATTGGTAGCTATGTGATATTAACTGTTCGTAAGTGTTGATCAAGTGCTAACCAGCCTTTCATATTCAATTTCATTCCATGCTTGTATGTTTTTTTATTATGGTTTATCCTCGTAAACTTCTCACTGAGGTATGGCTTTTATCCTAGATCAAGTGGTACGGCACCAAACATGTCGATGACACTATCAATATAACCATATTCCCTTATTGGAGACCAGGTATTCAAGCCCCTTCCCTATATTACCACAATGTGCATAAGCAGTGTCAAGGAGGCTGTCACCGCAGCTGTTCTTGAATTGGAGATTTCATTCAGGTATATTAGAAGAAATGTCTATATTTCATACCGTAGCGAACTATGGCGATTTTTCCTAAGTACCCGAGCCTAGAACTTTATACTTTTTGACTCCCGGATTACCTTTCACAGATTCTACCACAATTCATTGATGCTAAAGGGATAGCCCATAATTGTAATTAAATGTTTTGATTTGCATCATCATTTACAACAACAGTTTTTCACTACCCTCTCTCACATATCATTTTCTACTTGAAAATTGGTAGTACACATTTTCCTTCCCGCTGCATAAAGCTACTGTCTCACGTTAGAAACCCAAAGCATAGTCTACTTTATAGATGGGCAGTAATAGAGGCAAAGTAGCTATTGATGTCCTCCTTGGAAAAAAATTTAGAGACGGACGTTGTACTGCATTTGAAAAATTGGCTCACGTTCTCACATGACGGGCTATTCCTTGCGCCGCGCCCTCTAGTTACCAGTCACACTTTATGTCCCGTCACCTCTGTTCTGCAATTACTAAGCACTATTCCTCCTCTTTTCTCCATTACTTCAAGATCAACCCACCATCACTACCGCTTTTGTCCAAATGCTGCAACCGCTCAGGAGGCCGCATCTGCACCCAGCACAGCATCCGTATTCACTCATGACCCCTCCATCAGTTACACTCAATCAGTAGTTCCTTTGCATATGCCGGACGGACTTCACCACGAAGTGCATCAGTCATCGCCAACGTTGTTTTTGTCGCCCAGGTAACTGCAGTTCTATCTTTTTGGAGAACAATTATCCATCACCGCCAATCTTGTGTCTATCCCTACACCATAGATCCGAATCTAAAAGTGTGTTGTTTTTCCCGCAAGTTTCTATATGTGTGTTGTCTGATGAACATGCACGAAGAAAACTACTACCAAAATTTTCTCCAGATGTTAGTGTACCATATATGTATGACATATAACCACTCTTCACATGATGTTTTTTTTTGTTATTATGTTCCCCACACTACATCGGCATACACGTTTGTTTGGGTTTTCAAGATTTTTGGCTCGTGTTGGAAGGCCATTTTTTAGACGTCCCGTCATGTTGGCCGTTTTCCAATTTCCATATTTTCCACATAATTACTATCAACTCCTCCCGCTTTCTGAAGTTCCTTTTTCTACCCCAGGTTATATTGGAAAAATCATTGGCATAAGCAGCACTGGGCTTGATGTTGCTAGCAAATCATTCATCGATGATCAGGAGAAGACTTCATTTGTAAAGTCTATGCTTTCATTCCTTGGTAGCGAGGATCAGATCCTTGAAGCAGCAGAGGCATTTGTTGAGACTGAATTGCAGTATCCAACAACCAAAGAGCAGGCTGACAGTTTTAAGATGGCCTTTGTAATTTTCGTCATGGGACTGTTCCTTGCCCCATCAGCGACGCCATGTCATGGCAAAACCGATTTTTGGGGTGCCCTTGCAATCCGAGACCAGATTGGCGCCTACAACTGGAGCTCATATGTCATGACTAGAATCTTCGAAGCTGCACGCATGGTCACCTGGGACACTGCTGAGCATCGCACAGTCCAATACATCACTAGCTGCCCGCTAATCATGCAGGTATACTCCCTGCAAGCATGACCATACATACTTAAATATTTGTTTTTACATACAATACAAGAAACCTGCCCTTTGTGATCTCAATTCCTTACTTAGACACATAAAGATAGCTAATTCTGTACTTTCCATTATTTTGCAGGTCTTTTTCCTAGATATACTTGACCTTGGTCCTCTCAACTTGCCACATGATGTTTTTCCAAGAGTCAAAGATTTCACCGGTGGTACGATCACTAGAATGATTGAAGCTGTTTCATGAGTCAATGGTTCACGCTCAGCTTCTTTTGTCTTCCACGGTAATAAGGTGACCAATCGTCTCTTATTATGAACATTCTCCTGATGATTTGCCACATAAAGCTATAAGCTTGATTTTTTCTTACATGCAGACACTACGGCAACAAAACAATTGCTATATACATCCTTATGACTCGTCTACCGAACCAACAACTTGCCAAGTCAATACACTGAAGACCATTGGAACCAAACAGGCTGTTGATTCTTCACCATCCTCAAGCAGTACCATTCCAAGGTATACACAGCAACACAGCCACACTCTTTTCACAACACCTCCACCTGAGTTAGACACTAAAGTCCTATATTTCTCTGTGTACCTTATGACCAAATACCCAGGACAGGTATCGTCCATCTTGCATATATGCATTCTCCAATAATCACATGATAACTTGGCCGCACATAACGTCAGTTCTTATATTTGCAGGTAGACCCGCCTCTCCTAGATGCCCTTAGAATCCACAATGCTAAATGTTTGCAAACGTTATGAAGTACAACCGTGCTATGACTTCAGCAATAGTCAAGGAGAATATTTCCTTTGCAATGAAATACTTAGAATTCTACGATAGCAACAGTAGTGTTCCGGAACAAGCGAAAGCATTGTGAAAGTTTCCTGTAGGTGGCAGAACATCATATGAATTTGCTAGTGGTGCTGAGTCAGGAAATGATGGTAATTATAGCAACCCCTCTCCTCCATCTTTTATTTGAGTTTGCGTTGAAAAAGTTCAAATTACTGCCCCGAAGTACATCCAAAGCTTGGATAACCTATCTCGCAATTAAAATGTTGCAAGGGGTACTACACATCATAACACATGTAGGAACAATCTTCATTCTTGTTTGTATCATTTTTATTTCATGGTATGATACTTAAGACGAAATTAATACTGATGACATAAAATGGTACAAGAAGCACAATGAAAAAATCATAACTTATTATATTGACATACATTACATTGTCTCCTAACATCCTTCAACTTTTTGAATTAAAATTAAACTTATGTATGGAGGTATAACAACGACAAACTGCAGCAGGGGGCTTAATAAAAATTGAAAAATATCTTTGGGTGTTATCCAAACATTTGCTAAACTTTAGGGGAGTACTTCTAACTATTCCCTTTTTTGTTTGATGTGTCACGCGTGTTGTATTATTTTTTTCAGAATACAATTCATCGAACTCAAAACTTTCGAGGGTATTCAGACATATAAACAAACCCTAAAGCGCAAAGGGCTTTAAACTATTTCCCCTTGTGTAGGCCGGTCGCACCCGCAGAGTAAGTGATTTGTATGGTATCAGTGTTTATTCAATCAGGATATTGCCGTTGTCACCATCATTAAAAAATTTATTGTGTCATATTCATACATTCAAACTATTGTTATGTTTTCAAAATCTCAGGAGCTAATCTCCCAACCAATGGAGAACAGTCACCCTCAAAGTCTCGTCCAATCGACACAGAACACATTGCCATGCAACATTTGCCTGCGTTGAACACTCCAACCAGATTGCCTGCTTTGACGCTCAAAACTCCGGTTGCTTCGATGAAGATAGGTTCTATCACACCCAGTTACTCCCCAACTTCTGAGAACAAGCTGTTTGCAGGAGTGGACCTGTCTTTGAAGATGTTGTCAACAATAAAAAACTATTGATTTGAATTCTAGAAGTTTGGATGCTGAATATATTAGTTCCCCTATGCAAAAGACTGAGGCTAATGTTGGAAGGATTTCTCAATCACATTGGCCGATGGGTTTAGATCATCCAACTAGGGACTTCTACTCCACCAACCGGTTCTTTAGATGGCTATCTAATACGGATAGTGGGGAGCTCCACAGGTTCAATTCACCAATTCTTCGATCCATGCTCTTTTATATACAAACCCCACTGTCTTTGCTATTTGAAACTTCTTTGTCCTTTTTAAATTACAAACACTACTTTAGCTAATTGTTTCTTCGCCTAACTGCTCTGCCGTAGGTGTTCGATCATGCATGAGTTTCCAAGATTCGTTGAGCTGCCAGGAACAAGATGAAGGAGGAATTCACAGAGCGCCACTCCATGACTGATGACACTTTTGACATCGCTATCCGCAGAATGAGACAGCTGGACCAGCTATGTATGCCTCACAATATCCTTTACGCTGGAGACACATGTTTAATTTGAATCCGATTTTGCTGTAAGTATACAAAATGGATATGTATATAGCAAAACATATCAATGTTCTGGGGGCTACCACGAACGTATACTCATAACCTTTTACTTGCATCCTACCGCTCCATGTTCTAGCTGATGAAAAACCATTTGCTAATCTACCAGTCAGGGAGCAATTTGTTGGGCCAAATGTAGATTACGAGTTTTTTTTCCTGCAGCATGGTTATTACCTTCCCCATGATCATAGCACATTGTATTATCCCTGATTGTTGCAGCCAAATGTTAATAATTGCTTATGAAATCACAGTTCTTTGTCCCCGTCCATGTCAAAGAAACTTGGTGGTGTTATGCTTTGGATCTTAAAAAAGAATCAGTATTTATAATTGATCCCACTAGTGGGTGCCTAAAGCGATGATGAGGAGGTCATCAAAATCCACAACGGTACCATTGACTGGCTCATTAGATCCCTCTCTGAGAGCATATCTGAACTTTACAATACATGGACTCCTGATTTCAATTAATGTTTGCAAGATTTGTGTCTTGCTCACAGTCGGTATGCCATGTGTGAGGTGAGCATTTCACACGATTTCTTGGTAACATAATTTTTGCATGAACTACACCCCTTCTGTACTGTGTATAATATGTTTGCCCTGATCAGACATAAGACTGGTATCTTCACACTCTTCTACATTAAGCACTTCGACAGTGCACATCTTTCTATTGATCCAACACAGGTATGTTGCTCTACCCCAGTTACATATGCTTAGCAACTATTCCATGTGCTATCCAATACACTAATTGTGCACCCTCCGACAAACCTGCAGCTAAAACCAGACCAGCTTAAACCAGCACTTTCTTTACGAGATGCTGGATCTGAAGGATAACCGAGCAAGGTTACGAGCCGCGTACGTGCATGTAATTGACTGATATATACTACAGCGTGCCTGTCACATTTTGCTACGTGGAAATTTAAAGCACCCGACAAGGTTCTTTTGTTGCTTATTACATTATTCGCGAAAGCACATTTTGTAAACTGCCGGGGGCCGTTGGGAAAAACATCTAGTATGAGACCAGGGCGAGACTTTCCTCCGTACCTCGGAGGCGCTCTACATATTTCATTGTCTTGCGCATATCACAACATACTTGTTGCGACTGTGAACGCATGATTAAGACTTTTTGTTGTATTCGCCCTTTGTGATTGACTTCAACACTCGCAACTCCCAGTGCTTCCACTTGACATTGGCTTGTGTCCTTTTATGTTGTTTAGCGCTGGTTTATATCAGTCAACTTGCAGTGCTTCCACTTGACATCGGTTATTTCAAATTGCTTAGCACTGGTTTATTTTTAATGTATCTGTTGGGCTTGGTTGAATTTTCAAGTTATCTCAAATAGCCGTTTGTGCTCATCTCCCGATTGACCCCAGGATTGGATCTAGTTTGGACAATGAAAAGTATCCTGCGCCCGTGCATCGGTAGTTGTCATGAAAGTGTATAACAATTAACACTTCCACCTGCCTGATGACTTGTGCTATTGGACTTAACAAATGAATACGAGAACAGCCGCCCTAGCTAATCATGACTAAACTATTCAGAAGACTGTACGTGTGAATCACGTAGCCATTGCTTTGGTAACAATCAGCACAACGACCTGGACTATGAAAACACGTCTCACACTAACTGAAATAATATATTGATGTGGCATCACCAATAAGTTCATCTCACACATATGATGGATGTCTTTGCAGCACAAACAACTGCACGGTCAGCAAAAGGTTACACATCCAAGCAGGCCTCACACCCTTCCAAATTACATTACACTACCGACAATAATATTGAAATAATAAGCTAGTGGTTTGACGATGGACAAAAGGAACCACACCTACTCGTACGAGCAAACAACCTCAGAACTCTGGAAGCTCAGAGGTGTCGAAAAGCATGTTTCTGCATTGCTTCGAGTTGTGACCTAGAAGCTTGCACTTACCACACCGTATCATCTTCTTCTTCTTCTTCGGAGCCCCACCCAGATCTGAGTTACTATTAACCTTGGTCCTCTTTTGCTTCTTGTTGTAGTAGTCTGACACGCCCTTGAAGCGTATTTCCTTAGGTCTATCCCTTCCCCTACTGACATGTGGAGCCCTAATATTCAACAATTCCGAATCACTCATCCAAGCGCTTGTACCAGCAGCTCCATAACTGTTGCATGGTCTACCTTCCATCTCCGAACCACTCCCACCTCCTGCATCACACTACCAGATGTGTAGTAAGCCCCATCCATACCAAATTTTCCTCCACAGCCAAGGTTACTACCATTTTCTTTCGCTTTGAAATATTCTCGCAGCTTTTTCTTAATCTTCTTGATAGACTTTGATACAATATCAAAGGCACCAAGGTCCTTGTTACCCTCTTCCACAAGCCCAATTGCATCCACATAAAGATAACTATGGCGGAATGTCATAGACTGCATGCACAATGTTTCCTTCTAGTAGCTTTTCAGGCCCTCTGGAAGAACATATCTTGCTGCACGTGTCCAACGCTTATGAATGTGTGCTTTTGGGATCTCGTACACACCAAGCCGGACCATGACCTGGCAAATATGAATTAATTAAAACCGTCATCCACGTGGCATATTCAATACAACTCACATCTATAATTAGAGGCATGCTCAAATTAAAAAACAAGAGCATAACCACATAATTTAATATATTGCAGGTAAAATCTGAAACACTCACCCTCAACACATGACCACATAATAATCCTGAGTGCTTTTACAAGCCACACTCGCAATTGTATGTCCCATTATCATTGTCAATATGAACTTTGAACATCTCCCTACCCCAGGGTAGTCACTTCTCAGGTTTCACATGCAAAACCTGGAACCCATTGTTTGATACCTCTCTTGCGAAAGTTAGTTGACTTGTGTATTTCCTTCCTTAACAGCCCATATTCTGCAGATGTGTAAAAACCAGCAGCATGCTCCTCAATAGGCCAGGCCCTCTCCCTGACATTGTTGAACTGCAAATAAAACATTAATAATTACATTACATACAACTATAACATCAATTGAGTTGCAGCGTACATTAATACAACATACAATTTTGTATCAAACTCGGTCGTGTCTTCACTTCTGTTGCAATCAAATAGGAGCTTGTTGAACTGCAAGACAAATTTGTTCATTGAACAGTTCCTAGGGACAAATCTCTTCGGCATGTGGTTAGCACTCTCGCTCCTCTGAGTGCTCGATATTCTAGCACAAAAACAGTCCCTGAAGAATGGTTTTGCCCACTTATGCCTCTTCTTATATATGTTTTCCAAATACTGATTGGCACGCAAACCATACTGACGTTTCATGTAATCCCATGCCCTATCAAACTCATCAATAGTCAGCATATCATTTATTATTTTATGCAACAACTTCCTGAATGCCGAACCTTTCTTATATATCGGACCCAGCTTCACCCTCGCATCCTTGAACATGTGCCATTTGCAGAGTAAATGTGTCACACCTGGCCACACATTTTTCATAGCAGCTGCCATGTCGGTGCATTGATCTGCAAAAGAAGGGTATTAGTAAATTGTTTACCAAAAAATCATTGCGCGGATTGTTAAAATGTTTATTTGTTTCAAAGAATTATACACTGACCTGTGAAAACTATTTGCGGTAGTTTTCCACCCATAAGGCTTAACAATTCCGAAAACACCCACTCAAAACGTTCACTAGTCTCCTTCATACACCAAAAATGATAGTCTGGAAATGATTGTTGACACCGACAAACAGGCCAAACAGCATCTTGTAAATGTCAGGTTGTGTCAAAGCAGGACTGGAATTGATCTCTGCTCCTCTCATTAATCCATATCAAACTTTTTATCATGTTGTTTTCATCTGGATCAACACTGAATTGAAATCCTGGGTCATCCTTTCTGATCTGCCTAAAAACACTCAAGGTCTTCTGTATATCATCATCCATTTGATCTTTTGCTATTTGTGCACATATTGCACGCATGGATCTCTTCGATATTGGCAAGTTCTCCATTGCACCAAACATACTCCCCATTATACAATGCACCTTTGTAAGTGAGACTTTGTTTTCATGCAAGTATTTAATCATATCAATGCGAGCCGTCCATGGGAGTACCACTTTTGCATCTGACTACATGTTTCTGTGAGGGGGTGATTGTGTTCAGCGATATAAGCACTTATATACCATCCGACATCATCTGTCCTCAGAAGACGTGGCCTTGCATCCAGTTCTATTCGTTCTGTATTGAGCATTTTCACCAGAGCCCCGAGGGAGAAAATAGTTAGAGAAATGCATCGAAATGTGCAGAGTTGGTGATAATAAATTTAAAAAAGGTAATCAAACTGGTCATAATTGCTTCCCGGCAAAGAAATATGTCGAGAGACCATAACACCAAAACAATTTCTCTATTGTAGATAAAAAATACATGAAACCAACAGGTGTCACTTAACACGGATTGGCTATGAGACAAACAATACGAGTATATCGCATGACATTCAGAACAAGGTATTCCTAACATCAATCACACTACTTGTCAACACACTACAATCCAACAAGTGTTTTATTATACAATCTCATTGAAATCATAAACTGAACAAAGATTTCCTTACATGTTACAGGTACATATTATTTTTTATAGTAGGGAAGTTTTATTGGCCATGGAGGGTGATAAATGTTTATTTTAATGTGGAATCTCAAAATTGCCAGGGGGCGTTTTTTTCAGCATAAACTGAACAAAGATTTTCATACGTGTTACAGGTACATATTATCTTTTATAGTAGGGAAGTTTTATTGGCCATGGAGGGTGATATATGTTATTTTAATGTGGAATCTCAAAATTGCCAGAGGGCGTTTTTTTCCAGCAATGAATGAGTTTGAACCTTAAGCAAATATTTATTGACATCTTACCGCACAAAGACAACACAGTTCACGGCAACTGTGGAACCCTTTCTTATTTGTCACTCTCGTAGCCTTTTTAATACCAAAACCACACTTCCAGGAGTGCACATGGTAGAAATCATACGCTTGCTCCTCAGAGTCAAAGGTGATGCCTACAACTGGCTCAGATATATGTATTTTGTCTTGCGATATGGGGGGGGGGGGGGGGGGGCATTATGAAATGCGATCTCTATCACACCCATTTCCTTTGCTGGCCTACAATTCTCCCTTTTCTGGCCTCTTTTAGTGGTGTTTGTGCAAGTCAGGTGTTATTTTCAATGGGTATTAGAAGTTCCTATAAATTGAACTAGGAATAATACTGAAATGCAGTGAAGAAATAACCGAAGAAATAGATGTGCATATCATTTTAGTTGACAGCTACCTTCTTTTCCAGGACACACTAGACACCTTGTTCATAACGTGCATGAATGGGTTTCCTTTAATTAGTACATGGGCATTGCTTAACTGTGTCATCTAAATTCATTGCCCTCCCCATTAGAAGAATTTTCCTCAGAAATCGGGTTATCAATGGGAATTGATGCATCAGCACAGCAATTACTATCTTCGATTGATGTACCACCTGATTGCCTGTACATTTTATATGTTTGGAATCAATAAACTACAGTATCTAAATGAACCGCAAACGTCAATACATATGACAGGGAAAACAACATCTCTAACAAACTCACTTGGGATCAGTATCATCGGTTCCCTGGTCTCCAAAGACATCAATATCACTGTTGTATTCCTCGCCATCTGAAGGTATATCTTCATATCTTATCCCACCAGCAGGCCTGTTGTCAAAATGAATAAATATGGTTCATTGAAGTCAATAAACTATTAGATTTTACAACCAAAACACCTTGCACCAGTGTATGAGGAGAACAAAACTGCAACCAACTTACCTAACCACACTTTTCCATTTTCCCTGGACTCCAAAAGGATCAACAACATGGTTGTAATCTTCGTCATCGGAATCAACATCATAAGCTGACGAATCGGACGAAATGTAGCCAGATTCGTCAAATCCGATACTGTATGGGGAATCAGCATTCATTTCATTATTGTCTGCATTATTGTTCATATAAGTATCATCTCCGATAGGTTCATCTGCAGCCTCATGGATAACAAAATCATCCCTGCCATTCCTATTCACAGAATCAATGCCTTTAGATGTGTAGCCATCTTGACCAATATGATAATATCCAGGTTGAGGATAAGTGAATGATTGTAGCAATGTTTGGAAGGACCCTGAGTAAGAAGCACACGACCCTGGCGAAAATAATAGTACAATATCAAAATGCTGATATTTATTTCGGTAGCGCAAGTCACTGCAAATTGTTTGTAATAATAAGTGCCACTGAAAAACGAGATGCAGAAGGAAGATATGATGTTACATAGTATCTTTGTAACACTATAATATTTATGTGGTGCTACCTCCTCCATTGTAAGTCTCTAGCGGTGAAGATTCTCCAATAGACTTTCCACTGGCTGCACCATATAGAAGCTGAACCATGGTCTCCCTCCCATTTTGGTGCCTAGTAAATATATCAAAAATCGCGAGGTGAGACAAAATACATGCACGACATTCCATTGTATTATGAATACAAGGTGAATGGGAACAACTAAATTACCCGAGTCGAAAAGAAGCACCAGGGGTTGACCCAGCGGATCTACAATCTGATGGATCCACATGTGCATAGGGAAACAATGGCGGCAACATTGATTCTTTTTCAGCTGCAGAGGAGTTCCTGTTCGCACCGCCGGGATCCAAATAGATTAACCTACAACTATAAGGTTAAAGGAACAATAGGGAGAGGGAATGGGATGAGACATGAACTGGATGAAGCCTTCAAAGAACAATAATTAATTAGAGGGAATGGGATGAAACATGAACTGCATGAAAAAATCCATACGTACTGGGGCAACAGATCAAGAAATTTCGAACTCGAGACGAAAGGGCGAGATCCAGACAAAACCCTAGGTGACGGATTCCATATCTGAGACTCATGCAGCACGTCACAGTGGCGAGGTTGACGGAGAGCGTGCGGTGGAGGACAGGGAAGGACGAAGCGGAGAGGAGGGACGAAGGGGGCGCCTCAACAAAGAAGGTTGAGATCTAGATCCAGATAAATGTAAAAGGGAAGGGAAGGGGAGCAGTGGTGTAGCCGATTTAAACGGGGGCGTGGGGTGGAAGATGACGAAAGAAACAGTGTAGACCGTTAGTATAGCAATCATATGTATACATGGGACAAGTATCTGTTGGAGAGGGGGAGGTGGTCTGATGGGACATGGGCCAAGATGGACGGCCTGGATAGTTTGTTGTCAGAACCTAGAAAAGGAAATTTTTGGTTAGACCAGCCTTGTGGAGCTAATCTATCTAGGCCTGTCAAAGCACGACCTGCGTTATGTAGATGCTACTTTATTGTTGTGAGCACCTCGGCTTCTTAGCCATCTCCAGGTACAACCATCTCTGCCTACCATCTCACGCAGCTCTTGCTCACCGGGAACTTGATGGGCCAAACCCATGCCTCCTGCTCACCGGGAACTCGACGGGCCAGCCAAGGCCGCCGCCGCTCAGCTCACTGTCGTGTTCCCGCCGTCGTCTCGTCATCTAAACGATATACATGATCCTCTTGTGGCTGGGTGCTTTGTTTTCCAGCTATGTTTGTTTAGTCGTTTTCGAATTTGCTTTTCCAACGGTGATTGACAGCAATAACGCGAGCGTATGCATATGCATCCGCATCTGCATCTGCAGTGTTCTGCAGCCTGAGCAGTGCTGGGTTTTGTGGTATATAGATAATTATAGCCTCTGTTGTGATTAACCGACGCGAGTGAAACTAAAACCATTACACAGTGTATTAGATGCTGCTTCCTTTTGTCTCATGCTGTGCTGCTATGCATGTTACTGTTGCGCATGCATGCAAACATCACAATGGCTTAGCTAGCTTGGGTGGGTTTGTTGGATTGTTAAATTAAATATCTTTTGCATACGGCTGCCAAATTAAAATTTGATTATTCTACATGCAGTTCTGTGAACCATCTAGTTAATTGTAGTTAACCTATAGTGTTTTAGTACTGCACCCGATCTAAGGTTTTAGGCAATGTTGTATGTGTACCGCAAATCTGCAAACCCGATAACTGACATGTGGGTCCTAAAAATACCAAGTATATATACTCAATTTTCCTCCTCTCCTTTCCTCCAAGACACAGCCGCCACACCCCCTACCCCCTTGAGGCCGTGACCCACCCTCCCATCCCGAGTCCCTCCCGTTCGCGAGATCCAGGCCGCGAACCCTCCTGTCGCGAGCGAGATCCAGCACCGCCGGCCCTTCAGCTCCATGCCGTTCCTGCTGCTCGACGGCCCCTCCTGCCGCTCTCCCCCTCCCGTCGTGCTCCCTCTCGGCCTCTCCCTCTCCTCTCCCTCTCCAGCACTTGTGCGCCGACACCTGCTCCCTCTCCGCTCGCCCCCCTCCAGCCGCCTGTGGCCTGTCAACTCTCGATCTAGGAAAGGTATGGAGACATAGAGTGATAGATATTTGGATCCAAGACATCGTTATTTGGTAGCTCTACAAGACAAGAATGACTGCTATTTGTTCCTGGATATTCCATTGTCTTTCTTATTGTGATTGGAAGTAGCAAAACAGTGAAACTATCACAATTATTGTGTAAACATTTGCATACATGATTCTGTTGTGTTCTATGTTTTTGCGGATTTACGGGTAAAGCCATGGGCATATACTATCCACGGATAGCGGGTGCGGGCATGACTCCATGCCCGCGGTGGATAGCAGGCATGGGTGACGGTATTAGGTAATATGTATAGTTGTATATGGTTTGTAACTCTAGCCAGTACTTGACTTGTACTCCAAGCCTATTCGGCGTATATATATTAAAGGTCACCCTCCTTCTAGGTGTGTGGTGTTTGCCCAACTCTTCCCATGGTATCAGAGCCTAAACCCTAGGCCTGCCTTTCCTCCCTTCCCCCAACCTCGAGTGTGTGAACAGTAACTTCGCCCCTCCCCCAGCGTGCCCTAGTCTAGGCACGCACCCCCTGCTCCTTCTGCTGCCTGAGCGTCGCCACCTCCCTAGCCGCGTGCGCCCTCTCCACCACACCTTTGCTGCCCTCCTTTCGGGTGTCGCTAAACCTCTAGATCCCATCTGTTGGTGTCCACAATCACCGACGCTGATAGCCTTCAATCAGATTCTCCCCTCCTCTTGGTGACACCAAACCTCCACAGATCGACCTCCCCATGGCCCTCCCGTATGCAATGGTCTATGTCCAGCCCTTCGTCCCCATGAAGCTTGACCTCCGCGCCGACAATTTCTCCAAGTGGAAGGCCTACTCCGAAGCCCTATGCGGCACCTTCGGCTTGCTGTCCCACATCGACACAACAGCGCCACCTAACCCCCCACGCCTGCCTGGGTCCAGGAGGACTCCTGCTAATAAGGACATCACCACACTAGAATTGTACACATCATGGACTTCCCCAAGTTGTACTTCGACTCCGACTTCGCTGCCATGTCCACCTCGAATTTAGGTTACGCTTTCGGACGGTTTCGGCGATATCTTCCACATACGACGTCAAAACGAGGCGTATAAGGATGCGTTGGAAAGAGAACGACGACACCGTCGTTTTAGTTCTGGTTCTAGCTCCATAGCATTCATGGATCATACTGTGTGACCACGAAAAGGTGTCGTGTCACCTGTTTTGGGCCGTATATCGTGTCGGGCTTTGGCCCAAGTTGAGGGCGCCCCCTCTGGATGCCCCAACACTAGGGCGCCCCCCTGTTCTATCATAAATAGGGCAGCCGCCGCCATTTAGACTTGGGTTTTGCTTAGATTATTCTGTTTGATACAGTTTCGCCGTTCATCGGTTTGTGGAACCCCAACATTCGTGCTTAATCATTCATCTACAGTTTTCACAATTTTTGACTGTTGCGTTCTTTCAAGTTCTTGCTTGTGTTCTTCGTTGCGCAGGCAGGCACTAGCCTTCTCGTTGAGGTCAACTGGATTGTGACTACGGTTGATAACCAGAGGAGTTGTGGTGCTAAGATTGTGGGTTTCAAGTTTGCTGATTTGAAGCCGGGTCGGTGTGTTGCACTCCGCCAACAATGAATATCCTTCACCTATAACTCCAGAAAATAGCCTACAAAACAATTCGCTGTCCTAGAACCCTAGTATAGCCTTTGCAATTTTGTTTTCAAATTCGTTTTGTTCAGTTTGTGTCGGTGGTCGAGTCGTATTGCTGGTTTAGGGTTTGTCTTTGTCGTAGTTTCAACCGCACCGTTGCTGTATTTTTGTTTCCGCCGCTATCCCACCCACGATTACTAGATTACAAGTCGTGCCACCCCATTACTCGACTTGCCCTCGCTAGCCACCTTGCATGAACTCTCGCCGCGTCAGCCCTAGATAGGTTGCGAGCCGCCTTGCGCCTTTCGCCTTGCATCACAGCCCTCCTTGGATCCATCTGGCGATTACCTATTGTTGCGATTACATCTTGCTTATATTAGATACCAGGGAGGATTTGTGCCCCTGAGTATTTGCTGAGATGCTTTGCTCAGCCTTGTTCGGCGTGGGATGCTTTGTCCTAGCCGCCGTTGAGCTATCTGCCGAACTGCCTTCTCAGAAACCCTAACTTGAGATATCTTCGGTAAAACGGGCATAAATTTTCGCTCGGTGCTCCATTTGGGCTGAAATTTTTATAGGAGCTTGGCAACAAAAGGTTGCACATATGATTCACCCGCTTTGCCGGTCAGGCCATTCACAAAAAAATAAAAAAAATCAAGAAGATAATTAAAAAATTATTTTTCTATCTTGCACCGCTTTTCGGCAAACACCTCTGAATTTCTGTAGACCACATCTCTCATCAAATTGAGGTGATACTTGGTGGTGATCCTAGCTCGGTGCTCCTGGTTGTGAGAAAAATAAAAATAAGAAAATCGAAAACAACTATGATTCCTACTAGTGTCGTATGAGCGTATAATTACCAGACTGCCATTGTGCTTGTTCTTTGAGCTTTTTCCATTGTTTCTTGTTCCAACTTGTTGTGCTACGCCTAGAACACATGTTAGCGAGTAATTGTGACTTGTGCTTTGGATACTTATTGAACTTTGCTAATCTACATTCGTCATTTGTTCACCTTGCTATCATATTTGGCCATCCAAAGCTCCACATACTTTCTTCAGATCAATACAGCAAAGGACCCTGCAATCTTGGTGCCATCTCCTCACAGGTATCACGAACTAGCCACCGGCTGTACCATTCCACTGCTTGTGTTGGTAAGAACCTGGAAAGAATTTGGTAAGACGTGTGTGAGGGTGTGATTCCACCAACTAACCCACATAGTTCCTAGAGTCTTTCTTGTTTCGCTAACCATGCCAGATGACACACTTGTTCTCTCTAGTGATTTGAAGGTCCTGAAGAATGAACTGAGGAACTTCTTTGCCAAGGAGATAAGCAATCTGACGAAGGCGCTCCAAGAGGTCAACCATACAATCGAAGGTGTAGACAAGCGTGTGTCCACTCTGACCAGCAGGGTTCAACAGCTTGAACTCTACCCACTGCCTAAAGGGGATACACATGATGATGAAGAAGCTAAGGATGACATCATTTATGGTTCTGATGGCGAGCCTGATATGATTAAGACCAACGCTGAGACATTACGTCGTCGCCGTGACAAAAATAAATAGGTATGGGAGGAGGTTCCAAAGGTCGACACTCTCAAGGTAACGATGATCCTTATGCCAAAGTGAAATTTACTATACCATCTTTCCATGGTTGTTATGATGCCGAGGAGTATTTAGATTGGGGGATGACAATAGAACAAAAGTTTGTCTCTCATCTTGTTCCTGATCAACATAAGGTTAGACAAGCCACTAGTGAATTTAGAGATTTTGCTATAATCTGGTGGCAAGAATGTGCTCATTTAAACATCCAACCTGCTTCATGGAATGCGCTTAAGATAGCCATGCATGATCGTTTTGTTCCTGCATCTTATAAACATGATATGCGTAAGAAATTGCAATGTTTAGATCAAGGTGATGTGTCTGCTCAGCAGTATTACGCAGCGCTTCAGAAGGGTATGCTTCGTTGTGGTGTGTTGAGGATGCTGAGGATAAAGTGTGTCAATTTTATGGTGGTTTGAATCATGAAATTCAGGATATTGTTGACTATAAAGAATTTACTACCACCAACTAGTTGTTCCAGCTTGCTATGCTTGCAGAAAACGAATTGCAGGGTCGCCACCATGCCTCCACGACCAAGACCTTTGCGCCAGCCATATCTCGACCGCCGAGTTTTTCTACACCCTCACCAGCTCCTGCGGTTGTTTCCGAGGTAAGTAATGTGGCTGTTGTGAAGGTCAAGACACCATCTGCTTCTGCCACTAGTTCTTCTGGTAAATCTGCAGGAATTGTGTGTCACAAGTGCAAGGGCATGGGCCATGTCATGAAGAATTGGCCAAGTACTCGCGCGTTCATTGCTGCACCAGATGGTAATGGTTACATTAGTACTAGTGATGTTGAGGGTGATTCGAATGACGACGAGGGTGAGGCTATTTTTCCCACGGCTGTGTCAGCAGGCCTTCCTAGTCTCATGGTGCAGCGGGTGTTGAGTTCTCATGAGGAACCCGAGGTCGAAAGCACATTCAGCGCAAAAACTTGTTCCACATGTACCTCATCATGGAGAATTGTCGTGTTCTCACAATCATTGATAGCGGGAGTTGCAACAACTTGGTGAGTGCTGATTTGGTTAAGAAGCTAATGTTGCCGAATCATTCTATTTCCAATCCCTACTACCTTTAATGGTTGAATAGTAGTGGTCAGGCCAAGGTAACTAAGTCAGCGCGCATATATTTTTCTGTTGGTTCTTATCACTACTATGCTGATTTTGATGTCGTACCTATGCAAGCCTCATCTCTTTTGTTAGGTAGACCATGGGAATTTGATCATGATGCTTCCCACCATGGTAGAACTAATACCTATACTTTCATGCATAAGAACAATAAAATTAAATTGCTTACTTTGTCTCCTGCTGAAATTAAGAAATATTTTGATGACAAACACCATGCTAAAAATGCTGAAAAAGAGAGTGCATTGCATCTTCTAGTGATCCACATAACGGGATTAAGTTAAAAGGTGGTACTTTTGTTGCTACTACATCTGCTGCTGCTACATTATGTAATAACCCTGATGCTCCTTGTTATACTATGCTCTGTCAATATGTGTGTTACGCTTCCAATGATCATATGTCCTGTACTTTACATCCTGTTCGCACTAACCTTTTGCAGGACTTTGCTGTGGATGAGATGGAGTCGCGAACGACTCCAATTCAAGAAGGAGGGAATGATGAGGACATCACCACACTAGATTTTACACGTAATGGACTTCCCCAAGTTGTGCTTCGACTCCGACTCTGCTGCCATGTCCACCTCAAACTCAGCTTACACCTTCTGACGGTTTCGGCGATATCTCCCACATACGACATCAAAACGAGGCGTATAAGGATGCTTTGGAAAGGGGATGATGACACCGTCGTTTTGGTTCTGGTCCTAGATCTAGATAATTCATGGATCATACTGACCATGAAAAGGTGTTGTGTCACCTGTTTTGGGCCAGCTGGTATGTGTATCATGTCGGGCTTTGGCCCAAGTTGAGGGCGCCCCCTCTGGACGCCCCAACCCTAGGGCACCCCCCTATTCCACCATAAACAGGGAAGACACCATTGTTTAGACTCGGGTTTTGCTTAGATTATTCTGTTTGATACAGTTTCGCCGTTCATCGGTTTGTGGAACCCCAACATTCGTGCTTAATCATTCATCTGCAGTTGTCACAATTATTGAGTGCTGCGTTCTTTTGAATTCTTGCTTGTGTTCTTCATTGCGCAGGCAGGGATTAGCCTTCTCGGTGAGGTCAACCGGATTGTGACTACGGTTGATAAACAGAGGAGTTGTGGTGCTAAGATTGTGGGTTTCAAGTTTGCTGATTTGAAGCCGGATCGGTGTGTTGCACTCCGCCAACAACGAGTTATCCTTTACCTGACGGAAGATCGGACAACCCCGTTCATATCACCTGCATTCGCTCCAGGATCTACGCCACTGTCGCCGACGCTGTCCATGACCACATCATGACGGACAACCCGACGACACGCATGCACTGGGCCTCCATCACTGCCCGCTTCGAGGAGAACAAGGCGCCACGTGCTATCTTCCTGAGTCAGGCCTTCATGAGCCTAACTCAAGGGGCCTTGTCTGTCGACGCCTACGGTCAGGAGATGAAGAGGGTTGGTGATCATCTTCGTAATGTCGGCAAGCCGGTCGACGATGGCACCATGGTGCTCAACCTCCTTCATGGCGCAAACCCTCTCTTCAGCACCACTTGCGACATCATCACCCGCGACAACACCATCAACTTCGCTGGTGCGCTTGACCTCCTTGCTCTCAAGGAGCTGCGCCTGGCTGAGGAGGCCAAGATGGTCACCTCCTGTGCCCTCAACGCCTCCTAGTCAACCTCCAGCTATGGTTCCTGCTGCTCCTCCATGTCGTCCCCTCCTCAGCAGTTCCTAGCGCAGCAGCAACAGCAGTAGCAGCAGAAGGACAGCGGGGGCAACCACAGCCAGCAGAAGCGTAAGAAGACCTACAACAGGAAGAGCGGCAACCAGGGTGGCGGCGGCAACTACCAGCAGCAGCAGCGCGCCCCCAATCCCAATGGCCCATGGAATTGCATCAATCCATGGGGCCAGCAGGGTTCGGTGGGCAACTCCAGGGGTTCTGGATGTGGCGGACAGGCCTGGCGCAGTGGTGGCCAGCAGCAGTGTGGGATCCTCGGCCCTGCTCCTCAGGCTCACACTGCGGTAGGCGCCTCCCCCAGTGGACAGCAGTCCTTCGACATGGCCGGCCCCATCACCGAGCTGCAACAGATGTCGCTGCAAGGCGACTCTTGGGTCTTGGACACCGGTGTGTGCACGCACATGCACTCCTCCGAAGATATACTCCACTCTCGCTCCCCATATGCTGATTCTTCGATCATAGTAGGCAATGGTGCACATATTCCAGCCACGACTAGAGGCTCCTCGATTCTTGACACCACCTCCGCTAAATTCATCCTCAACAACATCCTTACTGCTCCCTCCCTTGTTCCGAATTTTCTTTCTGTTCGTCAGTTTACCCGCGATAATGGTGGTCCTATTGAATTTGACGCTTTTGGTTTCTCTGTCAGGAACCCAGGATGGGGCGCGTGATTCTACGTTGCAATAGCACGGGCGATCTCTATATTGTCTCACCAGCAACCCAGTATACCGCTTGTGCACCTCTCGCAGCCTCCTCCTCCCTGTGGCACCGTCGTCGAGGTCATCCCGGTCCAGCCGTCTTAGCTAGTCTCAAGAAAAACAATTTGATCTCATGTAATAAAGTAGACCGCAGTCTTTGTGACGCATGTTAGCTAGGCAAACATGCTCTTCTACCTTTTAATTCATCCAGTTCTAAAACAATTTCCCCTTTTGAGATTATTCATTGTGATGTCTGAACATCCTCAGTTACTAGTACTTCTGGTTGTTCTTATTACTTGGTGTTGTTAGATGATTTTACTCACTTTTGTTGGACGTTTTCTCTTAAGCACGAGTCTGAGGTATGCCAGCACTTTGCTGATTTTATTCCCTATGCTCACACATAGTTTGGTTTTCCCATTAAGTGTTTTGGACCGACAAGGGACAAAATTTGTTAACCATGCCATGCACCGTCTCCTCGCTGCCCATGGCATCGTTTCTCACCATTCTTGTCCCTATACTTCTCCACAAAATGGCAAAGCTGAACGTGTTCTTCATACCCTCAACAACTTGGGCGCACCATGCTCATCCATGCATCCATGCCGCCCAAGTACTGGGCTGAGGCCCTTAGAGCCGCCACATACCTGCTTAATCGGCGCCCTTCTTCCTCCATCAGCAACGCTGTCCCATACACTCGCTTTTTTAAGACCCCTCCCTCCTATGAGCACCTTTGTGTTTTTGGGTGTCTTTGTTATCCTAACTTACAGGCGACATCTTCACACAAGCTTGCACCACGATCTATTGCTTGTGTCTTCTTGGGATACCCATCTAAGCATAAGGGTTATCGCTGCTTTGACCCCTCCATGCGATGGATATCATCTCTCGTCATGTTGTCTTTGCTGAGCTCACTTTTCCGTTCGCACAGGCTTCTCCTACTCCCTCCAGCGCTTTTGATTTTTTACTCGGTTGCGACCTGGATATTGCACCTTGTTTTACTGATCATGCAGTTGGTGTCTCTTCTTCTACAGATGCTCTCGGTGATGAGCACCCACTGTCTTCAGCTGGTGGGCATGGCTTTGTGCCCCTTCCAGCACCTGGTGCCTCTTCCACTGGTGGGTGTGGTTTTGTACCCCCATCCAGTGCTTCGAATGCTTCTACTCCGGGCGAGTGTGGTCTTGTGGCCCCATCAGGACCTCCTGGCGTCGCAACAGCAGCAGCTCCGCCGAACAGCTCAGGTGCGTCTCCGATTGTCCTACAGCTCCCTGTGTCCACCCGGCTTTTCTGCTCCTGGTCGGTACAAGGGTGCTATCTACAGCCGTCGCCTAGCGTCTGATCAGCCGTCTGTTGTGCCTGAACAGCAGCCTGCTCCACCCCCGGCACCTCCACGGCTCAGTGAGCCGCCATCACCCGGCAGTTCGTACCCGGCTCCAGTACTTCGTCATCAGACTCGACTGCAGACTGGTACCATTGCATCTGTGAATTACTAGAATATGACTACTGATCATGTTGTTGCTTCTCCTATTCCGGCTAATTACTGCAGTGCACTTGTCGATCCGAATTGGCAGGCAGCTATGTCAGATGAGTTCTAGGCCTTTACTGATAATGACACTTAGCGTCTTGTTCCTCGGCCTCCTGGTGCCAATGTTGTGACACGGAAGTAGATTTTTAAACACAAGTATCATTCAGATGGTTCTTTGGCTCGTCATAAAGCTCGTTGGGTTGTGCGTGGCTTCTCTCAGCAACACGGCGTTCATTATGATGAGACTTTCAGTTCAGTTGTGAAACCAGCTACCATCCGGACGGTTCTCACTATTGCTTCGTCTCGTCATTGGCCTATTCACTAGTTTGATGTCAAGAATGCGTTCTGAGACTATGTATTGTCAGCAGCTGCCTGGTTTTGTTGATCCGACTCAGCCCGATTATGTTTGTCTGCTACAACGCTCTCTCTATGGTTTGAAGCAGGATCCTCGCACTTGGTACCAATGTTTTGCTACATATCTTCAGTAGCTTGGTTTTGTTCCTTCTGCCACGGACGTCTCTTTATTCATCTACAAGGCTAGTGACAGTGTTGCCTATCTTCTCTTGTATGTAGATGATATTGTGTTGACTGCTTCATCATGAGCCCTGCTTCAGAAGATAATTCAGCGGCTTCATGATGAGTTTGCTATGACTGACATCGGTGTCCTACATCATTTTCTTGGGGTTTCTGTCACGAGAAGTTCAGATGGCCTGTTTTTGTCTCAGGAACAGTATACTTTGGATCTTCTTCAGCGAGATGGTATTTAGCGATTGTCATCCTACTGTGACGCCTGTGGACAGCAAGTCCAGGCTCTCTACCAAATCTAGTCCTCCAGTTGATGATCCTTCTCAGTACCGAAGTATTGCTGGCGCTCTTCAGTGGCTTACTCTTACTCGACCGGACATTGCATATGCTGTTCAGCAGGTCTGCTTGTTTATGCATGATCCTCGAGGGCCCATCTAGCGTTTCTTAAGCACGTTTTTTGTTACTTGAAGGGAACATTGTCTGACGGCCTTCATATTTGTACTCACCTAGGGTGCATGGTGTTTGCCCAACTCTGCACAGCTGGCACGGGTTTTGTGTTGCGGGCGTGGATATTTGAAACTACTATCCACTACTACAGAATCGCCTAAATCAAACGCCTCATCACAGCCGGTTTTGTTGCGACCGGCTGTGAAGGGGCATCACAGCCGGTTGGATTACCAACCGGCTGCGTTGCTCTTATCACAGCCGGTTTGTATTACCAACCGGCTGTGATGAGGGGTGAGGGCAACGCAGCTGGTTCCAGCTACGAACCGGCTGCGTTGCTACTCAACGCAGCCGGTTGGTGGTTGGAACCGGCTGCGTTGAGGGGCTCATCAGCATAGCCGGTTCTAGTCAAGAACCGGCTGCGTTGCTACTCACCGCAGCCGGTTGGAGCTACGAACCGTTTGTGTTGATCAACGCAGCTGGTTCTATATGCATAGGCACTTGGCAAATACAATTTTTGAAGCCCTAAACGTTGTCAAATTGAAAAGTGTTGAACTACAAAGTTGTATAATGTCTCAAGATGTAAAACTTTTATATTGGTAATTTGTTCATATGACAAAGTGATAGTAAAAGTATTTACATATCCTACATCTCTCATATAGGGTTTAGGGTATGAAACTAGAAGAGAGATGTAGGATTAGTGAACACTTTTATTGTCACTATGTCGTATGAACAAATGACCAAAATAAAAGTTGTAAAACTCGAAAAGTTATGAAACATTGTAGTTGACAACATTTTCATTTGAATTCGTATTGTCAACAAAAACCAAGTTTGAAATTATTCAAATTTAACATTCAAATTTCGCAAACGACCTCGGATGGAAAAATAGACAACATGAAAGTTGTAGTGTTTGAAAAGTTACGAAACTCTGTAGTTGACAAGTTTTTAATTTGAATTCGTTTAGGCTCTCAAATAAGTCATTTACACTCGGCCTCGTATAATATGTGATGAATGAAAATGTGATATGGTCACATACAGCCGTGTAGTGCAGTGGCAAGGAAGGGTACGCGCGAGGGGGAGGTCGTGGGTTCGAATCCCAGCTACCGCGTAGCGCGCGAAAAATCTTGCGACTGGGCAGGGCTTGGGTGCCTGTCCGGTGGGGTCCCTCTCCTAATTAAAAAAAAGTTTTTGCTATTTTTTCGAGCCCCCGTAAGCCGTCCTAGACACCCCCATCTAAGCCGGTTCTAGCCACCAACCGGCTGTGATGAGGGTGTATCACAGCCGGTTGGGAACCGGCTGTGTTGCCCGAAGCAACACAGCTGCTGGGAATCAAACGGTTCCCAAAACCTGCTGCGATGGGGGTTTCCCAACCGGCTGTGGTGAGTATTCTGTAGTAGTGATCCACGCGGATTTTATACGTTGCCATCCCTAGCTCTATGTAGTGGTAAGGCTTGTAGTTGCCTACATGGCCACAGGCGTTCCATTCTGAGTTAGGTACTGACTCGTCACACTGGTTCATTAAAGTCGGGGGTAAGGTTTAAAGATTTTCTCGATCTACGTAAGAAATTTTTCTTCTTAGCGAAATTCTAGGGGGATATCTACACTTGAGAGATCTCCATTACAACAATCAATTTTTGTGACTATTTCTTTTTCAATGTATCACATTTTTAAGTGATTTTTTTTCAAAACAAAAAGTGGTGTCTGAAATGCCCAATATCTAACAGGGCAGTGAATGTGGTTGAGTCAATCTTAAAACTTGTAAATGGTGATCGATTTGTCATTAGCAATATGGAACGATAATGTTTGGACTGGACCGAGGCATGCTCAAATCTGGAAGTTAATTTTACAATCCATAAGGCCGGCCATCCGTCGGCCCTGATTCAGATGTTCAGGATGGAGCATGCGGGCCACTAGCCCAATAGGATGAGCAACGACATATTCTCCGCGATGTTGTCGGCCCACTTTGGATTCAGGTTGCAGTCACCACTCCCTGTAGCACTAAAGAGATGGCTGAGAAATATGGGGCTTGCTACATTTCAGTTAGCTGAAAACGACTGTCATTTTCGGTCACTTTTTTGCGAGTTTCGGGTACAGACCCGTCAAGAGACAAAATAGTACAAATAAATGATAAAATACATTTTTTTCTATAGGAATATACAGAATACATTTTTTGCAATGCATCTTGTACAAATTACACAACCCTGCATTTTTTTCAAACTTCAAATCAAATCAAATCAAGTCTAATCAAATTGTTTCAAACCCGTTTAGCTGTGCCCGCTTACAGTACCACTCCATTTTTCCCCGTGCGCGCCCGCTTCCCCCTCGGCTGCACTTTCTTCGCGCCGCGTGGCCCTGCCCTGCCCGCGTGACGCGTGCGCTGCCGTCCGTTGGGTCGACCGAAGGAAACACGATGGTTCAGCCACCTGAAGCACAGGATAAATGGAGAAATATAAAGATAACAAGTTGCTTGGTTATGAACTGGCCGTTGTGCTTGAATTTGGTAGTGCTGCACTGTGTCATTGCTGGAGGATGGCTGAGAAATACTTCCTCCGTTCTAAAATTGTTATCACCATTACTTTTTTTCTTATCTTTGGTTACTCGTTCTATTCAGTCGACTAAAAGCAACCCTTGCTTTCAGTCGACTTACGGCCATCAGATGCATATTGAAGGGTTTACTGTATAGTCGAATTCTTACCGGGTCCGCCAACGAAACCTGTTAATAGAGTCCAGAGCGCGGGTGTGTGCCGCGTCGAGGTGTCTCAGGTGATGTGGTTGTGCAGATAGGTTTTGAGTGAATATTGACTCTTGCTCTTCTGCTGCTGCAATTGTCTGCATGGGTGCATAACTGCAGGGCCACCAGACTAAAATTTGCTCGAGTTCTACTGGGCTGGCAATGGCGGCGCTCGTTGCTGTCGTTTATCTTGTTAGAGATGTTGCCATGGTGCCATTGCATTCAAGATTCAGATAACTCTTAGCGAAAACCCAAATCCGGTATGCTGCATGGAACGGCCGCAATGATTTAGGATTCTGACTATCTTGAAGGATTGTTAAGTTTCCATCTTGAGGCACCCATGCTTGATGATTATTTTCTATAAGAATCTTTTTGGTTCACCGGACAGTAATTATTTTCAGCTTGATGAAACTCAAAGAGAAGATATTCCTCAAGTTTCTGATATTGAAAATGATATACTAACAACACCTTTTACTAAGGTTGAGATTAAGGAGGCAATATTTCAGATGGAACACAATAAAGCACCTAAACCAGATGGTTTCCCAGCTGAATTTTATCAAAACTTATGGGAAGTGATTAAGTCTGATCTAATAGAGTTTTTTAATGAGTTTCATAGAGGAGATTTACCTATCCATAGTCTTAACTTTGGAGTCATCACACTCCTTCCTAAAAAGGCGGAGGCAATAAAGATACAACAATATAGACCGATTTGTTTGCTTAATGTAAGTTTTAAGATTTTCACTAAGGTTTTAACAAATAGAATTACTTTAGTAGCTCAAAAGGTAATTAGAGCTTCGCAAACTGCTTTTTTGCCAGGAAGATATATTTTAGAAGGTGTGGTTGTTCTTCATGAAACAATTCATGAGATGCATAGAAAGAAAAAGAGTGGAGTCATTCTTAAATTAGATTTTGAAAAAACATACGATAAAAGTGAAGTGGTCGTTTCTCCAAAAGTGTTGAGAATGAAGGGCTTTTCTTCTCAATTATGTGCTTGGATAGACAAAGTGAACACTAGAGGAAGTGTGGGTATAAAGGTAAATAATGACATTGGCCATTACTTCCAAACAAAAAAAGGTGTGAGGCAGGGCAATCCTTTATCACCGATTTTGTAAAACATTGTAGTGGATATATTGTCTATCTTAATTACTCGTGCAAAAGATATTGGTCAGCTTAGGGGAGTTATACCACACTTAGTGGATGATGGTTTATCCAGTTTCCAATATGTTGATGATACTATTCTTTTCTTGGAAAATGATTTAGGAGAAGCTAAAAACTTGAAACTCTTACTATGTACTTTTGAACAATTGTCTGGCCTCAAAATTAACTTTCATAAGAGTGAGTTATTTTGCTATGGGGAAGCCAAGAATCTGGAACAGGAATACTCACAAATTTTTGGTTGTGATACTCACAGATATCTTGGGATTCCGATGCATCATAGAAAATTGCATAACTCTGATTGGAAAGAAATTGAGGATTCATTTCAAAAGAGACTTAGTAGATGGAAAGAAAAGATGTTATCAGTAGGCGGTCGTTTGGTTTTAATTAATTCCGTTCTTAGTAATCTATCCATCTTTATGCTTTCTTTCTTTGAAATACCGAAAGGAGTCTTAAAAACGCTAGATTATTTTAGATCAAATTCTTCTGGCAAAGCGATGAGCATAAAAAGAAGTATAGGTTAACGAAATGGGGAATTATGTGTACATCAAAAGACAAAGGAGGATTAGGAATTTTAGATCTTGAGTACAAAAAAAATTCCATCTTAGCAAATGGTTATTCAAACTTATAGACAAGGAATGGGTACGGCAGAAACTCTTATGGAACAAATATCTGAGATATAAAACTATTACTCAAGTTGAATATATGCCTGGTGACTCTCATCTTTTGTCTAGCCTCATGATGGTGAAGAAAGACTTTTTGAGATTAGGCAAATTCACCTTGGGAGATGGTACTCAAGTTTGATTCTGGGAGGATGCATGGCTGGACAATGCTCGTTTCAGTGAACAGATTCCAGACTTATATAATATTGTGAGGAAAAAGAGTGCAACGGTTGCAACAGTTTTAAGATCGGTTCCTTTAAATGTGGATTTTAGAAGATCACTTATTGGAAATAATTTATTAGCATGGCATCAACTTATAGCTAAAGTTAAGTGATCAGAGAGACACGTTTATATGGATGTTGCAACAAGATGGGAAGTTCACGGTACGTTTGATGTATAGGATGCTTGCCGTACCCGCACTACTACAATGGAGCACTTTAATAACGTGTAAAATGACACCGTAATGACGGGCGTCCCGTCCGTTATTAAGTTGTCGTCATTGCAGTGGCGCTATACTGCAATGACGGCCAATGCATCCGTTATTAGAAATAGCCACTGCAATGACGGGCAAGAAGATGTCATCGCGCCCGTTATTACAAATGTCACTGCAATAACGGACATATGACGTCATCACTGTAATAACGGGCGGATGACGTCATCACGTGCGTTATTGTAGTGCCGATGTTGTACCTCATAAACATATTTTATGGAAACTGAAATTACCTTAAAAAATAAAATTTTCATGTGGTATTTAATTAGAGGAATAGTTCTTACCAAAGACAATTTAGCAAAAAGACAGTGAAAAGGAAGTCTAAAATGATGTTTTTTGTAATTTAAATGAGAGTATACGTCACATTATCTTTGATTGCCCAATTGCTAGATTGATATGGCGAATTGTACAAGTTTCATTTAATATTACATCACCTGCGAGTGTTCATCATGTCTTGAACAATACAAATTAAGAAACTAAAGTACAGATTTTGGTTAAGAACTTGCACCTTGTGTTGGGCGATATGGATATGTAGAAATGATGTGTTCTTTAACAATACAAAAGCTTTTCTCCCCTATGCAGGTGATTTTCAGAGGAACGCATTGGATACTGTTCTGGTCTCTTTTAAAAAAGGAGGAGGAGCGGCCTCAATTCTTATGGGGATGTCGTATACTTGAGACCACATCAATGGATATTTTCGCAAAGAATGGGTGGTGTTTTAGTAACAGACTGTCTGCGAGTTAAAAGTATGCTTTTCTTTTAATTGTATTTGAGTTGTGTGAACGTTGATGTAATAAGGAACAGCTATATGCATCTATCATTGCAGAGGATGGAATATTGAATATATTCCCTTCTCTAAAAAAAATGCTTGATGATTGTTAGCAACATGAAATGCCAATTGTGTCAATCATATTTTTTTGGTTCTACGGCTCTGCATGAAGTTTGTTTGGTGACCAGCGGTTCCTATCGGTGAGCCCTTTTCTCGTTAAAGTTGAACGTCCAGAGGCTCTTCAGATCGGCATTGCTACATTGAAGTTAGAGCTGCTACATCGTCGGTGTGCAGTCTAGCTCGACGATGGTGATACTCAGCGGGCCATTGTTTGGTGCATCATTTGATATCGAGACAAGCTGAAGCCTATTGTAGTGAAGTTGAAGCTGTCTGTATATGGGCAAGCTTGGCAATGACATACAATGGGCTCCATCGATAGGGGTTGTTGTGCTTGTTTTTCCTGCATTCTGTGTTTGCTCTTGTTTGGACTGACTACTCAGGAATGTTGTTGTGGTAGCTAGGTTCCTTTTCCATTAGTTTGAGTGAGTTGTAAGGTATGAGTCACATTCTTCTTATGTATACATGCCAGTACACACGTTGTGTGTCCGGATTTTCGAAAAAGAGAAGCATGCGAACGTACTATAGCCTATTTATCTTGCACACGCCGCAGTTGTGTCGAGTCAACAATCTACTCCCTCCGGTTTTTATAGTTGACTTTTTTGTTACCTTTAATCATTCGTATTATTCAAAATATTGTTTGAAATATAAGAAATTATAAGGTAGAGTTTAACTTTATGTGTTAGTCGAATCGTAACAAAAGTCTGACATGTTTTCAAATATTTTGAACAAGACGAATGATCAAAGATAACGGAAAAAATCAACTGCATCAACAATTAAAATCCGGAAGGAGTATCTGGTAACTTGGTTTTTGAATGAGGCCACAGAGCCAGACCGATCGGCGATCTTCGCTCTATCTGCCAGTCCCGCCATTGCGATTAATTGGATTCATCAAAGTACTTGGCTCCTATTGTTGCCGATTAGTGATTGAATAGTTTTCCCTGTTTATCAATGTCCAGATCTGAGTATTTTGAATAGTTTAATTTGACATCAATCACATTTTCCAAACTGTGAATTTCCGATGTCTAGTTGTGACACAACAGGAACACAACTTCATTCACGTTTTAAACGAAAAAGAGATGAATTAATGAATTGGAATAAGTAAGCGATTAAGTTTTTAGGAACTGGTATTCTGAATTTATCATAGCATGTTCATTATTGGTTTTCTTTCATTCAGTTGATATAATTGTATGTTGCAATGATCACAACAAAGCTACGGTCTTAGTTTTATCTTTTTTTTAGAGAATTTTTTCTCAGAAAATAATATACGTACGATCACAGAACTAGCATAGCTTGTTGGATGAATACACTACCGGATCCAGGCTCTTTGCCGTGAGCCTAGCACTCTCGGCAAAGCGGCCCATCCTCTCGGCAAACCCTTTGCCGAGAGCCGGCTCTCGGCAAAGCTTACTCGGCAAAGATTTTCTCGGCGAAGCTACCTTTGCCGAGAGCCTTCCTCCGGGATCACGGCAAACCGTTTGCCGTGTGCACAGGAAGTATTTGCCGAGAGCATGTAGACTCTCGGCAAAGAGCCTGACAAACACCCTGTTTGCCGTGAGCTGTCCTTGAGGCTCTCGGCAAAGAGTTGATCCCCCATTAGTTTTTATTTTATTGTGCTCTCCATTTATTTTTTCTAAAGTGTTGATGATACTGATCTTATTTCATATGATGAGTAAAATCATGAAGTCCTATTTGTTTACATATTATTTCATTATTTCATGTGTATTTTAGTAAATTTTCATTATTTCATGTATATATGAAGTAGAAATATATATGAAATTATTCTGAAAAAATACCAAATTTTGACATAGACCATATTATAGTGTCTATAACATGTGCACAAAGTTTTGCATGCAAACTCAAATTTAAAGTTCCCTTTGAGTTCAAATTCTAGAGATCACATGTGATGTTTACGAAACTTCTACGGAGATGTTCGGATTTGTGCATGGTTTGACACAAAATTGTCCGAAACCTCGTCTAACTTTTCCCACACTCTTAGTACACCAAATCATTGGATGTCTACAAAAATCATGATTTTCGGACTCCATTTGTTATTTTTAATAATTGCAAAACTATTAATCCACGTGGTCTTTTCCATGTTTTCATCAAAATATACTCTTATTTTTTTGGTAAGGCTTCACATCACACTTACTTACATGAATCTCATTAGTTAATTCATTTTTTACCATTTTTCAAATCGTTTCTCTATTCAACTTAGAATTATTCCATAAACCCAACAAATGGATACAAAGAAATTAAAAATAGCAAACAAATTGGTAAAATAGTCAAATGCTCACATGTTGTACTTTGTAGGATGTGTGAACTAAGAAAATTTGTTTGGGCGATGAAAAGTGAAATATGTGGGACACGTTTGCCGAGAGCCCCGGGAAGCTCTCGGCAAAGAGCCTCTTTGCCGAGAGTCTCTGAAAGTCTCTCGGCAAACCGTGCCTTTGCCGAGAGTCTATGGAAAGCTCTCGGCAAAGAGGCAACCACGTGGCCATGCCGGCCTGACTGATGCCGTGCCACGTGTCCAATTTTGCCGAGAGGGCTTCCTCTGCTCTCGGCAAACATCCCTTTGCCGTGAGCTCCTTGTAGGCTCACGGCAAAGACGTTGACGGCCATTAGCCGCCCCACACGCCGTCTCTGGCGGCGAGAGCACGAACGTGGCACGTGATCATGTATGCCGAGAGGTCCTAGTTTGCCGAGAGCACCTTTGCTCTAGCTCTCGGCGAAGTTTCCGTTCGTCGAGTGCTCAGTCGTTGCCGAGAGCCCAGCCATAGGTGCTCACGGCAAACGTTGTTTTTGCCGACGGTTTCCTCTTTGCCGAGAGTCTTGGGGCATGGCTCACGGCAAACGTCTTCTTTGCCGAGAGCCCGACGTTTGGCTCACGGCAAAGGGTTTTGCTCTCGGCATATTTGCATTTTCCGGTAGTGATAATGAAAGTTAGGTGCAGCTTCCACACCCAGCAAGGACGAAAGTTTATGTTATGTGATATTGGTGTCTAATGGACGAGGGCGAGTAATAGTGTTTGACTGTTGCCTGCACTGTCAAGCTCTGCTGCTATTTCATGGTACGGTCTCTGTCCCTCGTTTTGCATTCTTGCTTGCCATGCACTACATTTGTCGTCCTCAGACAGTGATGCACCATCAAATCTTGCTTTGTCTTGGTCAATAAGTAAAAGATACGGCAAGATATGATCTCGACCATCCAGCAGCTATATATGTTATAAAGCTCACGGCAAAAACTTTAATTTTTCGCGGGAAAAACAACAGAGACTAGATCGAGATGGCCGCAGCCGCCGCCGACGACTTGGACGTGGCCACCGCTTTGGCCGAGTTCCATGAGTCCGGCGGCGGCGTCCGATGGCTCGTCGAGTCCGGCATCACCAAAGTGCCACGTCTGTTCCTCCTTCCCGACACCCCGCCGCCGCAAGCTCCTCCTGCAGCCGCAGATGACTTCGCCATCCCAACCGTGGATCTCTCCCTCCCACGCTCCGTCACCGCCGCGCTCATCGGCGCCGCGGCACGTTCCTGCGGCTTCTTCAACGTCACCAACCACGGCGTCCCGGCGGCCACCATCGCCGCAGCCATCTCCGCCGCCAGGGCCTTCCACGAGCTGCCTCTCCACGAGCGCTCAGCGTTCTACTCGGTGACGCCGGTCAGCACCGTCGCCTACTCGACCAACCCACACCCACCGGAGCTGCCAAACTTCCCAGCCCTCCCATGGCGTGACACCCTCAGCCTCTGCTTCCTCCCGCCGGAGCACGACCTCGGCGGCCTCCCGGCGGCGTGCCGTGACGCCCTGCACGGGTACCATCGCTCGCTGGTGGAGCTCGGGAAGGTGATGGTTGCTCTGCTGTCGGAGGCGCTCGGCGTCGGAGCGGAGCGCCATGAAGAGGCGATGGAGGTGGAAGCGCGGCTGATGGGGTGCCACTACTACCCGCCGTGCCCGGAGCCGGCGAGGGTCGTCGGCGGCCGCGAGCACACCGACCCGAGCTTGTTCACGGTGCTGGTGCAGGACGGTGTCGGTGGGCTGCAGGTGCGACGCCGCGGCCACGACGCTGCAGGTGGCGAAGGAGAGTGGGTGGATGTGGCGCCGGTCACCGGGGCGCTTCTCATCAACATTGGCGACGTTCTCAAGGTCTGTATGTATCTACCGCCTAGTAATTCAGTAAGAAACCATTGCAAGCGCCGTGCTGGTGATTCAGCTTAACTACTATTGATGGCTCTAGGTCCGTACCACGCCCAACTGCCAAAAATAACGGTTCTAAGAAACCATTGGTTAATTAGTACCATTGTGAAGATGAAGGTTCCACTAAATACATAGTATTATATAGAATAATAACTAAGAATGATAGCTTGATTTTGAAGATAGCAAAGTGAACAGTATATATGAACATTTAATGTTCTAATACAGTTTATTACTCAATCACTGTCATCTTTGTCTATGCGCGGATTCAACACACAGGTGGTTTCCAACGAGGAATTCAGGAGCGTGTAGCACAGGGTGATGGTCAAGTCCACTCAAGTTGCCAGGGTCTCCATTGCCCTTTTCTTCAACCCCGCCAAGTGCGACGAGTCCGACGTCTTTGGGCCCCTCCCGGAGCTGGTGACACCCGAGAGGCCTGCACGGTACCAGAAGATTATTTTCCCAGAATTCATGAATTTCAGAAGGCTATCGGGCCATGATGGCACGTCATGAATTGATCGATTATTCAAGATAGTGGCACCTAAGAGTCTGGTTTCATGACGATGAACAAGATGGGAACATGAATATGTTTATCGCTGCTGTTGTCAGTCCCAACAGCTCTAGGGGTGTGTTCTAGAGCTCGGATCGTTTGTTTGCTCTTCTTCTCGTTCGCAAAAAATATATATTTGCATCTGCACTAAAATTATTTAACATAACATTTACTTAAAACTTCCGGTAAAAAATTGCTATCATCATTGACATTTTCTTTTACACTTTAACCATTCATTTTATTCAAAAAAATTGAAAAAATATCATATATTTTTTTCATAATTTTATTTGTTGTTAGGAAAACTTGAAATACAACTTATAAATTTATATATTTGAAAAAAAAAGACGAATGGTCAAAGTTTAAAAAAAGATCAACGGCTACAACAATTTTGAAATGGAGGGAATATAATATAATGCTTCACGTCGTCTAAGGATTTGTGACGGTCTTCAAGGATACGCTCATTCGTGGTGAACATTTGCATTGCTAGCACTTGGCATGGAACATTCACGGGTTGACCAAGAATTCAAGGGTGATTTCGTGGACCCCACGTGATACGGTGTGGAGGGATTTATCAAGAATAGCAGATACGGTGTAACGGAGGAGAGATGAGTCGGTGTGATGGAGGGAAAGGAGTGGTGTTGCGGTGTGAGAGAGAGATAAGCCAGGTGCGGCACGGGCAGAACTCTGAATGGCATTACCGGGTGGGGAGGAACTGTAGTAGCAGACCTCCTTTGCATCGCTACTACCTGGGGGTAGGGAACGTCAGTGGTGGGTCAGATAAAAATCCCACTACCGTTTGGCGGTGATGGTTTTTTAGATACCCGCCACTGAGGTGCCACATGCGTACGCTAGCCATTATAGTTAGTAGTTTTAGAGATGAAACCACGCAACAACTCGTCACCCTAGTTTTCTCCGTCCACCCTCAGTGGCTCTGTGGCCCTTCCTTATACGGGACTTGTTTGAAGTGCATATTTGTCCATTCGTATGCCGTTGAGTGGCCCGAATGACATTTCTTTTTGTCCCTTTGCCCATGAATATATGTTGCAAATGTAATGTATTCTGAAGTTGGCCTATCTTGAGCCAGCAGTTCTCTAAAATCACACAAAGAAATCACATTGCAAGGTGTGGGAGGACATCTGTTGTCTGACCAATAGCAATTCTTATTCAGATTTGCTAGTTTCCAGTTCAGCGAAATTTTGCATTTGATCAAGTCAAGTTTTTGGAACTATTTAAAATATACTGCTGGAATAATGAAAAATATACTGTTAAAACAATAAAATTGTATTGTTATAACAATTGGTTCATAAGTGAAATATTTATTAGTTTTTTCAGATTATTTCTTCACTACCAGAAATCACGCCTATAGCGGCCTGCACCGAAAGCCTGTAGCGGCAGCCCAAAAGATACCCACCACTATATACCTCAAACCATCTATAGAGACGGCCCAAATTACGAACCGCCGCAACAAAGATCAGCCCAGCCTAGAAAGCAACCTCCATATAAATACACAACAACCCTAACGTGTGCACAACACTTCCTCCAATCCCAAACCCGGGCCGCCGCCTCTCTCCTTCGTCTACGGCGTAGCTCCGGCGCGCACTCTACCCCGCCTACGGCTTCAACGGCTGGTCCTACCTTCGCAAAGACGGCATCAACAGGCGACCCTCCGCAAAATACTTCGCAGCCATGGCGTCATCACCACGGCGACCCCTCCCCTCCTCCAAGCCTCCATGACGAGGGGCGTACTACTCCGTGGCACAGCGGGCGGGCCTCTCTAGGACGCAAGGGGCGGACCTCTACGAGCGCGATAGGTGGCAGCACAGATCTGGCCTTTCCATCCGGCTCCTTTCCGGGTGCGGTGGGCGGCAAGCGTATCCAGCTTCCTCTCCGCGGCGGAGACATGGATCTGGCCTCCCCATCCGACTTCCTCTCCATGCGCGGCGGTCGGCAGGTGGATCCAGCTTCCTCTCTGCACTGGTGGCATAGATCTGGCCTCCTCATCTGGCTTCCACTCTGGGCGCGGTGGTAGGCAGGCGGATCCTGCTTCCTCTCCACGGCGGCAGCACGGATCTGGCCTACCCTTCCGCCCTCCTCTTTGCGGACTCCGGCGCGGCGGGAGGCCGGCGGATCCTCTGGTGCAACGGCTTGGGTGATAGCTTCGATGAGTTGGAGGCGCATGGATAAGTAGCGTGCTTCACCTTCTACTTCATGCCGGATCCATGCTTCAAGGAGCTTGACGTGCTAGTCATACAACTTGTCCAAGGCTTGGAGATATTTCACAGTGGCAGCCAAGATTGGGCATGCTTGCGAAAATAGCTCATCCTCGTTAGCATATGATCCATGATTTATGGATCAGTTTCTTACATATTTTTTCCTCCTTTTTAGTTAGTACCAGCCACGGGCACCAGCAAAAGTTATCTTTATTTTTGTTGTACTCCAGGAAATAGAGAAACGTAGTTCACGTTAGCCATGATCTATGGGACTTCAGCTAGAAGTATTAGATTTATTTATCACAAATCGAAATGGTTTCCTTGGGCAAATATATTTACGTTTTATTGGTTCATTGTCCTGTTTATATACCTGGCCATTCGAACACACATAACACAGAAAACAGAACAGTAAAATAGGCTGTGCAGAAAAGAACGTATGGATAAGTGTGGCTAAGGCTTAAGAAAGCACTGGAAGCATATCAATCTATACCTACTCCTAAAGCACGTAAGGTTTATGCCTTCTTTTTTTCGTCCGTCATACGGACAGGTGGGGCCCACCTGTTGGCACCTCTATCTCTTCCACGACGCAGCGCTGCGCGCATCCGCCCGACCACCCCCTCCCTCCCGGGTCCCTATCTTCCTCTAACCTGCGTTAGGATGCAAACCAAATCAATCAAGACTCGACAAGAATTCAAACCGAAACAAGACGGCATCAATTAGAACAAGATCAAATTAGATTATATAATAAGAAGAGGGAGAACATCCAATGTGAAGATGACGAACATCCTATGCAAAATTCACCTGAAACTGGGCTCCGCCGAGAACCTATGTTGACGACCAAAAATGGCTTAAAGCCGATCTGGCTAGGACAGCCGGTCTAGACCGCCTGTACAAGCGGTTAGACCGGCTGGGCTCTGTAGCCGATCTGGCAATGTGCCAGGCGGTCTGACCGCCTGTCACAGGCGGTCTGACCGCCTGTCACAGGCGGTCTGACCGCCTGTCCCCGAGTCCGAGTAGAATCAGGTTTTTGCATGTTTTTAGATCTATACAAGGACTTTCTTGCAGGGCAAGACCTCCCCACCCTATAAATATAAAGGGTCGTGGCCGATTGAGGACCTCTATCCAATCGTACAAATCATTGTCTTACTTTTTATTTCCAAAACCTAGCTTTTCCAACTCCTTTGCTTTTCTTCTTTGTGTCCACGACGTTTAAGGATGTTCTAAGTGGCCTTGCCGACCTTAGAACAACCCTAGGTTCGCAGCCTCCGACGGGGTCCCTCCCGAGGTTGTGATCGTAGGCTTTCGCGGCGCCTCTGCTACAGGCGGTCTGACCGGTCCCTACAGGCGGTCTGACCGGCTGCATCCAGAAGCTCCGGTGAGGAGATTCTTGAGGACCGCGCGATCTAGCGCTTTCGTGTGTTGACCAAAAGTGCGTCAACATATTTTGGTGACTTCGCTGGGGAAAGAAATCTGGTTTTTGAAGACCGATCTACTATCCCTAGCACTATGGGCTTCGACGTTGGAGAAGACAACATCGTGACGGCCTCACTTGAAGATCTTACTGTTGAAGATCATGAGAGGTTTATGGCGCTCCAGAAGCACATCGAGGCGGAGTTCTTGAAGACGTTTCGGAAAGGTCGTGAAGATCGTTCGCGAAAAGTGTTCGAGACTTCGTAATGCCTTCCTTCAAGATGAGTAAGGGGCAAATTGAGGTAGTTGACAATGTAAGCACTTCTGCACCTCACCCTACTGCATCTACTCCTATGACTTTGGGTTTTTCAGATCGTGATGCATTGTTTGTACAATTATTGGAACGACTCGAAAAACTGGATGGTAAATCTATAGATACTCACGAATTACCTGAGCGTAATATTTTCTATGGTATGCCACCGAATTACTTTACTGGACAGACTCAACCACCACCCAATTTGTTCAGACCGAACACAGTCAATGCAAGTGGGTCAGCAGCGGTTGGATCTGCAGCCGGTCAGACCGCCAGCACGGCCGGTCAGACCGCGACAGGCGGTCAGACCGTGGCTACAGGCGGTCAGACTGCCAGTTCTGGTGGTCAAACAAATTCGACTAATGCTATGGTATTCGTGCCGGAGCAACCTTTGCCGCTGTCTACTGTTCCAAATTCGGTCTCCGCTGGCCGTGCTGGTCCAGTAGCTACAGCAGACGCTACTTATTCCACAACTATGCATACTGCAAATTCGGGTGGTATTCCCGATGATGTTTTTAATGCACATAGAGATATGCAGAATAGGCAATCCCCTCACTTGAATTATATGAATTCTATGCAATCTTCGGCTCAACAAGACCACCAATGGGCCGAATTTACTAGATTCATGGATGAATTGTCTGATGTGATGAGAAATAAGCTAGGTGTTGATTTTGGTAATCCTAGAATATATCAAAAACCTTATCATTCTAGCTTTGATACTGTTCCTTTTCCCAATGGGTGGCGCTTGCCTGATTTTGTAAAGTTTAGTGGAGATGATGAGTGCACCACTTGGGAACATGTTAGTCAATATGTAGCTCAACTAGGGGAAGCTGGAAACTATGAAGCATATAGAGTGCGTTTGTTCTCGTTGTCACTTACTGGTATTGCTTTTGCTTACTTTTCTTCATTAGCCCCTGGTTCTATCACAAGTTGGAATCAACTAGAGCGTAAGTTTTATGATCATTTTTATAGTGGCAATCATGAGATGAAGTTAGCAGATTTAGCATCAGTTAGGCAAGGTCGGGATGAGACTGTTTCTCAGTTTATGAGAAGGTTTAAAGACATTAAAAACCGTTGCTTTAATTTGTCTATTTCTGAAGTTGATCTTGCTGGCTTATGCTTTAGAAGTTTCAAATCCTCGATTAGAGAGAAGATAGACAATTGTGATTATTATTCGGTCGCACAAGTACATATTAGAGCTGAAGTAACTAAAGGCCGAATGAATAAAGAAAAAGAGAGTTTTAAGGCACGTCGGTCCAATGTTCATATAGTTGATTATAAATCCGATGATTCGATCGACGATGATAATGATGTTTATTTAGCAGAGTTTGTATGGCCTGCTAATAAGAAAATTGTGTCATGCTCATCTCTTAAGCCGATTCATAAGAATCGGCAAGAAGACATAAAGTTTACTTTTGATGTGTCCAAATGTGATCGTATATTTGATGAATTGCATAAATTTGGTTACATCAAGATTTCCCATGTCATACCACCTACGGAAGAATTGAGGAAGTGTGCTTATTGTAAGTTTCATATTTCTTTTTCGCATGCTACTAATGATTGCAATGTCTTCCATCGACAGGTTCAATGGGCTATTAATGAGAGCCGTTTGAAGTTTCATGAGATACAAATTGATGAGACCCCTTTTCCGGTCAACACCATGGAGTTGCAGCAGCCCAAGGTCTTGGTTCGGCCGCATCAAGCCGAATCTACCAAAGGGAAGAACATGGTGATTGGAGAAGAAAGACCGTCTTCGAAGGAGTCGGTTAGAGAAGTGACTTATGAGAAGACGGCTGATGGTAAAGAGTCATTCAAGGTCACTGTGAAATCCTCTGGACAAGGGGGCAAGGGCCGGTCGTTACTCCTGAACTGCGGGCACCTGGGTCTAGTCTTCTACGGCGGTCAGACCGGCTGCGCCAGGCGGTCAGACCGCCTGTCCCCATGGACGCCCAAAGATGCTGATTCTGAAACGTCCAGAAGTTGGTACTTGGAAGATGAACGTGGCAAAGGAGCAGGGTGTTTAGAAGCCCAAAGTCACGTTCGATATGCTTTTTGACAAGTACACCAAACAAAAGGTCATTCTGAGCGATCGGCCGTTAAAAAAAGAATGAGATCGCCGATTCAGCATGAGAGGATTCCTTCGCCTCCTCGCATGAACTTGGATCCTGTGTGGGATGACAATGGAGTGATGTGGGTGCCATATCATTCGACAATGCAGCCTTCGTTTCATTCTGGCTGGGAAGGTCCAAGAAGACGCATATAGGATAGGATTGTATACCCCAGACATGACCGATCGGCTTTCCACCAATCTGGTCTAGGACGTTGGACACAGGCGGTTAGACTGCCTGTTGCAGGCAGTCAGACCGCCCGTCAGGGTCAACTGCCAAGAGCTCCTTTGAAGCAGGTTTATCGAAACAAGAAGAAGAAGGAGGTGCAGAGCATGGATGTGGACTCAGAGAGGACTACTGAGTTTGATATCATTCAAGTTGGAACTATGGATGTTCCTATTGAGAAGAGTCTGGCTATGAAGCCGACTTCCAGTGAGAAGATGGTGGAAGATCAAGGGTCTAGTGCAAACAAGACTCAGCAGCGCTTTCTTCTAAAGTGGTGTCCTGAAGGGTTGACTCGCACGCAGAAGAGGAAGCTTCAGAGACTTCGTTTTCGGGAGAAACAAGAGCAAGAGTTGGAGAAGCAGAGAGAAATTCTTCAACCAAGTCAAACCCATGATTCCATAAAGGAAGGAGTGGAAGCCGAAGGAAGACCAACAGGCGGTCCAACCGGCTGCACTGGCAGTCCAGACAGCCTGTCATCCAAAGCTCGCAGCCCAGGCGGTCAGACCGCCTGTACAGGCGGTCAGACCGAGTGACGCAGAAGCGCCCGATGTTTCTTCTTCCAGTTCTTCGGCTCGTGATGGCAAGTCAACATCGGTTCCCACTGCTGAGGACGATGAAGAGCTTGTTGATTACAGTTCTTCTCCAGAGCGCATGAATCTTGATGTGAATGTATTTCATATGTCCATGAATGGGGACATGCTTTCGGAGGAGGAGGTTGCTCATCTCGATTTTGGTCCCAAGGAAGCTATATTCCAGAAGCCTAAAGCTGAAGACAATCACTTGAAGGCTTTAGATCTGAAGGGACATATCAATGGGAAGCCAATCTCGCGGATGTTGGTCGATGGAGGGGCTATTGTGAACTTAATGCCCTATTCTTTGTACAAGAAGCTTGGTGGTTCAGATTCGGAGCTGATCAAGACCAACATGACCATTAGCGGCATTGGAGGAGGAGAGCCTATTGGTGCCAAGGGGGTGATTTCTATGGAGCTTACTATTGGGAGCAAGACCTTGGCTACTGTTTTCTTTGTCGCTGAGACTCAAGGTAACTTCAGTTTAATCTTAGGTCGTGATTGGATTCATGCAAACCAATGCATTCCTTCTATTTTGCATCAATGTTTAATTCAATGGGTAGATGATGATGTAGAAGTTGTGCATGGTGATACTTCTGCTTGTGTTGTTTTAGCTGATAGCTCTTTGATTGGCATTCATGATGATGTTAGATGTTTGTCAGGCTTAGATCTTTCTGAATTTGAGTTTATCAGTTGTACTAAGAATGGCTTCATCCCTGCTGTCATAAAGCCGATGAATAATCGGTTGAATCATCTCATATGATTTAATGGATAATCGAGAGTGGTTGCAGCAGAGACTTGGACACTATCGGTCGCATCAGAACGATATGTGTGAAGCTATTGAAGATTTTGATGATATAAGCAAGCTAGGATGTGGTTTTACGTCGGTCGATCCTCTTGAGGAGGTAGACATTGGTGATGGTTCTTTGCCCAGACCGACGTTTGTAAATAAGAATTTAAGTTCTGCTTTTAAATCTGAATTAATAAAGCTATTAAAGGAGTATGTTGATTGCTTTGCTTGGAATTATCATGAAATGCCTGGTTTAAGCCGAGAGCTTGTTGAGCATCGGTTGCCTATTAAGTCTGGTTTTAGGCCTTCTAAACAACCAACTATGCGTTTTAATCCTGAAATTTATGACCGAGTTAAAGAGGAGATAAATCGGTTATTAGAAGCAAAGTTTATTAGACCTTGTCGATACGCTGAATGGATTTCTAATATTGTGCCCGTGGAGAAGAAAGGAACATGTAAGATTAGAGTGTGTATTGATTTTAGAAATCTTAATCGTGCTACTCCTAAAGATGAATATCCTATGCCAATAGCCGATATGCTTATCGATGTTGCGTCTGGACATAGAATGATTAGCTTTCTTGATGGTAATGCTGGTTACAATCAAATATTTATGGTCGAAGAGGATATATCCAAAACAGCTTTTGTATGTCCAGGCTTTGTTGGTTTGTTTGAGTGGATTGTTATGACTTTTGGTTTAAAGAATGCCGGTGCTACTTATCAAAGGGCAATGAATTTAATCTTCCATGATTTGCTTGGTATTATCTTGGAAGTTTATATTGACGATATTGTTATTAAATCGGCTGGAAGTGGTTCTCATTTGGCCGATTTAAGACTTGCATTTGAAAGAATGCGCCAGTATGGTTTGAAAATGAATCCACTCAAATGTGCTTCTGGTGTGTCGGCCGAGAAGTTTTTGGGTTTCATAGTTCATGAGAATGGCATAGAGATTGATTCAAAGAAGGCCGACACTATTGGCAAGTTGCAGGCGCCTAGCTCTAAGAAAGAGTTGCAAAAGTTCTTGGGCAAAGTGAATTATTTGAGAAGGTTTATTTGCAACTTGTCGGGAAAGGTGAATGCTTTTACTCCTTTGCTTCGGTTGAAAGATGATGCTGAATTCACTTGGGGGCAAAACAGCAAGAGGCGTTTGATGAGATCAAGCATTATTTATCTTCGCCTCCTGTTCTTCGGGCACCTAGGAGAGGAGTTCCTTTTAAATTGTATATCACGGCCGAAGAAAGTGTCATTGGTGCTGTTTTGATCCAAGAGACCGAAGGAAAGGAATATATTATTGCATATGCAAGTAGAAGATTATTGGACGCCTAAACGAGGTATACTTTTATTGAAAAGTTATGCTTATCATTATATAATGCTTGTACAAAGTTGAGACATTATTTGTTACTAAATGCTTGCATAGTTGCTAGTCAAGCCAATATAATTAAATACATGTTGCATAGACCTATATTGAGTGGTAGAATCAGCAAATGGGCTTATGCTTTAATTGAATATGATTTAGTCTTTGAGCCATTGAAATCTATGAACGGACAAATCGTTGCCGATTTTATTGTTGAACATAGGATTAGTGAACATCTTGATTTAAATATCGGCTATATTACTTTTACTCCACGGAAATTGCATTTTGATGGATCGGTTTGCAAAAGTGGTTGTGGAGTTGGTGTTATTCTTATATCACCAAATGGTGTTGTTTTTGAGGCTCTTAACCGATTAGATCATAAATGCACTAATAACCAAACCGAATATGAAGCTTTATTATTCGGGTTGGAGATTTTACATGATATGGGAGTAAAGCATGTTGAGGCATATGGAGATTCTCTTTTGGTAGTGCAGCAAGTATCTAAGGTTTGTCAATGTTTAGATGGATTTTTGAATGCTTATCTTGATAAGTGTTTAGATATTATATCTTGCTTTGATGAATTTATCATTTATCATGTACCAAGAGAAGAGAATCCTAGAGCTAATGCATTGGCGCAGCAAGCATCAGGCTATAATGTTCAGAAAAGAAATTTTCATGAAAAGAGGCCGATGTTTCGTGAAGCCGACGTTCTGCTCTGGAACAGGCGGTTCGACCGCCTGTTACAGCCGGTCTGACCGACGCGGCCGGTCTAACCGCCAGTACAGGCGGTCTGACCGCCTGTACCCCTGAAAACACCGATTCGGCTGTTAATGATTTTCAATCTATTGTGGCCGATGCTGGTGATTGGAGGGAGCCTTTGGTGAAGTATTTACAGGATACTGGCAGGTCAGTGGATCGAAAAGTCCAACGATGGGCTTTCAAGTTTACTTTGACTGATGGTGAACTATATCGTCGGACCATGGATGGATTGCTTTTGAAATGTTTGGATCCTGGTCAAGCTAGATTGGCTATGGCGGAGGTTCATGAAGAAATTTGTGGTACACATCAATTGGCTCGAATGATGAAGTGGCTCCTTAGGCGGGCTTGCTTTTATTGGCCTACAATGATAGCCGATTGTTTTCGTTACTACAAAGGATATGAAGAGTGTCAAAAGTTCAGGGATATTCAGATCGCGCCTACTGCATTAATGCATCCGATCATTAAACCATGGCCTTTTAGAGGATGGGGTTTAGATTTTGTTGGTAAGATTCATCCTCCTTCATTCAAGGGTCATTGTTTTGTGATTATGGTTACTGATTATTTCACCAAGTGGACTGAAGTAATTCTCCTCAAGAACATGACACATAGAGAGGTGATTGAGTTTATTACTGAGCATATTATTCATATATTTGGGATTCCTCAAACATTGACGACAGATAAGGGACGCCGTTTATTTCCAAAGAGGTACGTGAGTTTGTTGGATCCTATGGTATTAAATTGCTCAATTCCTCTCCATATTATGCTCAAGCCAATGGTCAAGCCGAGTCTAGCAATAAGATATTTATCAAGCTCATAAAGAAGAAAATTGAAGATCATCCTAAGCAGTGGCACGAGGTATTATCTGAAGCATTATGGGCGCATCGAATTTCTAGACATGGTGCTACTAAGGTTACTCCATTTGAGCTCGTCTATGGGAGCCCGTTTTGCCCGTTGAGGTAAATCTGGCCGCTTATAGATTGGCTAAGCAAAATGATCTTGATGCTAGCACTTATTGTGCTTTGATGATGGATAATATTGATGATGTGACCGACAAGCATTTGGAGGCCTTGGAGGAGATTTAAAAGGATAAACGAAGAGTGGCTCGAGCATATAACAAGAAGGTATAACTCAAATCCTTTCAAGTTGGTGATTTAGTGTGGAAGACTATTTTACCTATAGGAACAAAGAGCAACAAATTTGGTAAATGGTCGCCAAATTGGGAAGGACCATATCGTATTGTGAAGGTTTGTTCTCGGAATTCTTATATGGTGGAGACTTTGCAAGAATTTCAGTTGCCAAGGGCACTCAATGGGAAGTACTCGAAGAAATATCATGCAAGTGTTTGGCAACTTGCTTGAAAGGATATGACCGATATATGATATCGTCCTTAGGGAAAAAATGACCGACAATAGAGGGTAGCCCTTAGTCTGATTAAATGTTTTTTGGTAAACAAAGTTTTACCAAAAAACAGGGGGCATATATTGACGACCAAAAATGGCTTAAAGCCGATCAAGCTGGGACAGCCGGTCTAGACCGCCTGTACAAGCGGTTAGACCGGCTGGGCCTTATAGCCGATCTGGCAATGTGCCAGGCGGTCTAACCGCCAGTCCCCGAGTCCGAGTAGAGTCAGGTTTTTGCACGTTTTTAGATCTGTACAAGGACTTCCTTGTGGGGCAAGACCTCCCTACCCTATAAATATAAAGGGTCGTGGCCGATTGAGGACCTCTACCCAATCGTACAAATCATTGTCTTACTTTTTATCTCCAAACCCTAGCTTTTCCAACCCCTTTGCTTTCCTTCTTCGTCTCCACGACGTAATAGGACGTTCTAAGTGGCCTTGCCGACCTTAGAACAACCCTAGGTTCGCAGCCTCCGACGGGGTCCCTCCCGAGGTTGTGATCGTAGGCTTTCGCGGCGCCTCTGCTACAGGCGGTCTGACCAGCCCCTACAAGCGGTCTGACCGGCTGCATCTAGAAGCTCCGGCGAGGAGATTCTTGACGACAGCGTGATCTAGCGCTTTCGTGTGTTGACCAAAAGTGCGTCAACAACCTGCTTCGCTGCACCTGGTGGGGATCCACATCTCGCCGGTCCAGTCATAGCCGCCTAGGCTCCTGCCACCATCAGCTTGAGCTCCCCTCCCCTCGCCGGCCGCTTGTACTGCTACTGCCCCGTACTGCGCCCATCCGAGTTACGACCGCCGCCACGTCCAGCAGCTCGCCCTGAGTCGCGCAGTCGCTGCTCGCCCACGTCATGTGTCGCTGAGGAGTAGCAGGCCAGTCGTGAGCGCCGCCGGTGCCGAACTACCACCGATGATACGGTGGCCGGTGGGAGGATAAGGTTGGAAACGAGAGATGTGGTTGAGAGCTGCGAGCCTTTCACAGTTTCACATTCGCCTTGGGCCATGGTGGGCCTTGTTGTGCGAGCGAGGACTGAAAAAGGCTGCTAGGAAGTGTTTTTGTTTTTTTCTTTTTTTCCTACGGGACAACTCTAAGCCTCGCACGCATGCAAGTGGTTATGATAACAAAAAAAGTCCTTAATTATTTTGATCAGCTCTATGACACTGTATTGACTGCTGAAACAATTACAACTATTTCTTATTTGGCTCTACATTGATTACAACCATCTCAGTTGGCTCTAGATTGTGTTCACTTGTTGTAAAATTATATTTGTTAGCCCGTTTTAGCAACAAAGTCGGTTAACAATTAAGAGGCGAATCAATTCCTAAATTCAGGTTTTCGAAAACAAATTTTCCGAAATAAGATATATAAGAGACGGAAGTCGAGTGAATGATGACGACTTCAAAGAAAACAGGGGCATATACCAACAGGTCCAACACACAAGCATTTATGCTGAGGACCCGTAGCAACGCACGGGAATATGTCCTAGTATATGATAATACTTAAATATTCACACCATTATTGTTGGTCATTCGATTCAGAAAACATGATTAATTAACCAAGAAAGCTTGAAGATGACCCCATCAAGTCAGAGTTCAGTTGTCTTTAAAATATACTCCCTCCGTATCGGTTATAATCGTCGTTCTGGAGCACCGGGCATTTGTGAAATAAACGACGTTCTGAGCACATGCGACTATTTAGGACGGGATTGCCCTTGGGCTCTTTGTTTGGACTCAGCGTCATGCAGTCACTCCCCGACGCGCCGGGCGCCTCGATTCTCTCCGCGCCGCCCCCGCTCGTATTACGGCCTCGTGCTCTCGTATTAATGTCTCATGCTCGTGTCGCACTCGCCGTCGCCCGGTCGCCGGTCCCGCCTTTGCTAACCAAACCAGAGAGAAAATGGGCGACAAACCAGGGGGGAAAAGAACCAATCAGGGCACCTGCGCGATCCATAAGGCTATCTCCAAAAATCGGTACCAAAAAAGGAGACCCATCTCAGCAAAAGGGTCATCTACAGGAGAAATATGAAGCACCTAAATTTTATCTTCTCCAACAGCCGACCCAAATGTTGTCCTCTTCCCCCGGTCTCCTCCCCGCGCGCGCCGGCCTGCAGAACGTCGGCCGTCTTCTCCCCTGCAGGCCTTCACCTCCCCAGTCCTTCCTCGCCAAACGCACACACTTGGATGTCGACAAGCGGGATGGGGCGGCCTGCGAACCTAGCATCTTCATCTCCGTCCCCGGCGCAGGCAAGCAGGCGGCACCGCAGCATGTCGCAGCTCGGGTTGAAGCAGAGGTGGATGGAGCGCGATGGGGCGGCTCGTCTTGGTGCCTCCCTCGACCCGACGTGGTTGAACTAGAAGCCCATGAGCGCCTCGGCCAGCGCGCTCTTGCCGTTCGTCTGGTGGCCGACCACCACGATGGATGCCGCCACGCCGCACAGCTCGAACGACGGCGCGCTGCTACCTGTACTCCCAGCAACAAACACGCTGCACGAACCGCACCATGTCAGATTGTGTCCTGTTGTTTCTGCGTGCGGCAACCGCAGGCAGTGGGAGCTGTGGGAGCTTGACGGTGCAGTACCAGGCAAATGGCACAGCGTGGATCAGAGAGACATCAGGAGAAGGGGAAGAGCTCACCCATGGCAAATGCAGTTGTGTGCGGCGGCGACGCCGGAGAAGGTGGTGGAGTGTGCGGAGAGGAGCTTGGGGTTTCGATGGTGGCGGCGAGAGGAATGGAGGTGAGTCCTCCGAACATTGCCGTTGGATCTGGGCCGGATTCTGGGCGGATTCCTCAGAGGTTGTCGCGGCCGGTGCGGCGGGGAAGGAGAAGGGAGGGAGCAGATTCCTTGGTGGTTGGGCAGAGAGTTTTGGGTTAAGGAGAGAGAGAGAGCCAAATTTGGGTTGCTTCTGTGGTCGGACCCAAAATGGGTCACCGTGATGGGTTCTCTGTTGGAGGACAATTTTCTCCCCAAAATCACTGTGTAGGACCTATATTTAGGCTTGGGTACCCTAATAGGTCTCCTGTTGGAGATAGTCTAAAGAAAAATCAGCCAAGCATGCAGGTCCAGCAAAAAAACATGCCATGCAGGGTCCAGCAAAAAAACGAGGCTGCACCAACTTGGACAAGACCATGCAAAATGGCAAAAGAGAAAAAAAAAATGCCCACAGCTGCGGGGAGTAGACCACGGGACGCGCTATCTCGGACATGCTGCTCTAGCCATTTGGATTGAATAGAGTAGATGTTTAGGCCAGTCTCAGTGGGGGTGTTATGGGCAATAAATAGAGTGCCATGTAGGCAATTTTGGTGACTTGGCACTGCATTTATAAAGAAAGAGAAGAAAGCAGTGTCATCACCATGACACTCCTATTCCCCAGTTACCAAGACAACTTGAGTCTTGCATGTCACCTAGGAAACTACAATAGATGAAACTATGCATTAAGAGAGGGGTGTTTCATCCTAGTTTGAAGTATTATTAGATGATGCGTCACTCTAGGTAATAGTGTCCATGAAACCTCTACTGAGACTGGCCTTACAGTGCACCCATGACCCTATTTAATAAGGTCAAACATGAAAAAACCAACCCTAATTAATCACTCCTTGGTATGCTAAATGTTGTCATAAACGTCATTTTTACCAGTATGGAGGGAGTATATGCCACAGGTTCTTACCTACAATAATACATTTGAAGACTTGTTTTACCTGCATAACATTGTTGTCTTCGATGTTGGACAGTTCGGACCCTCCTGTAGTAACTTCGTTTATTCCATAAATGGGAAATGATACTGAAGAAGCAATCTGTATAAATCAGCTCAACTCTTATACAAAGGTGAGGATAGCGGTGTATTGTTGTATTTAATAATCAACATTTCTAATGAAAAGATGTTGGTTCACAGCTTTATAATCAGGTATTAATACCAATAAAACGTAAACACCAACATAATTAGGTATATAAACGTAAATGGAAGGGAATATGTTGGTGTTTATGTTCTAGGTCTTGAAAATATCGCCAATGGAAATAAAAGACAAGAGGAGCTACCTAGACCACTATTTGATATCCGTTGCCAAGGCCTAGAAGTACAAGTTGTCGCCCTAACGGTCACTCTCAATCTCACAACTTGAGTGACTTTCGTCACTTAGCTTCTTTCAAAGGGCATGCCAAAGAACCCCTCTGGGGCCTGGGAAGAGGAAGAAGGAGATAGAGCAAAGGTCTCCTCTTTCTGTCCGCTCTTCCCGGCATGTAGAGATCTGTAGGCTGGTATTGCTTGCCCCGTTCACATGTAAGTATAGTGCTTTTATTTATTAGTACAAGACCGTTCCAAAATCTTTTAAACATGTCTTATTCATCTAGCTCATGCTCCATTACAGATCAAGAGATATACGGGTTCAGTTCTAACCTGAAACACCTTGGTATGTTAAATTTCTCAATTGTATGATCTATTTGGTCACATGCATGCCCTCCATCTTACTCTCCAACATACCTCTGCTTAGGTACTTATTTGATATACTGCTTACTTAGCATTTCCTTCATGAAATATATTTTGATTTATTCCTTCACCTTTCTCCATTAAACAATAAATAGAAAGGTGGAAAGTATTACAAAAATGCAATTTGCTAGATCCATGACCACCCAATTGTGCAATGAAACTGTCTCTAAAACTTGAATGGTTGGCTCTAGCTGTTTGTGATAAATTTACATGAGGACAATGGCATTAATGTAGTTTATTTCCTGAGCATAGTATATATCATTTGTTTATATTTTCTCTCATATAGGAGTCCTCCATAGTGCTTTATCTTTTCTCTAGTCCAATAAACAACCAGTAATGGGATGTTCCCATATACTATACTTACTACGCTATTCACTTGAGCTCTATCAATCATTGATTAAGATATAACTTTTTAGGTATCCCGAGAATACAAAGATCAAGAGGTTCAAACCAACAGCGGAAAGATATGAAACAAGGGAACAAAACATAGGGTTTTATTTGTTAGTGAAATTTTAGGTAGTTTTGCATCCAAAGCCGCCGCGGTTGCGTCCTCCTCCTCCTCCGCGCCCACCGCAAGAGTTGCCACCACCACGTCCACCATGGGATGCAATGTTGGCTGATGAGCTGGAACCATGGAGCAGATCCATACGCTGCTCGAAGCTTGTCATCTGCGTGTAGAGATCGCCCAGTGATATGGGCTCCACACGTGCAGCAACAACAGATACCAGCAGGTTAAAGTCAATGTCGAGACCCGCTAGTATGTAGGAGACCAGCTCCTCATCTTCAAGCTTCTTCCCTGCAGATGCCATCTCATCTGCAAGGGTCTTCATCTTGCCATAGTATTCGGCAACGGTGGACGCGCCCTTCTGTGCCGTGGCGAGGGCCATGCGCGTAGAGATCACATGCGCATGGGATTGCAAGGTAAATAAGTTGTTGATGGCGACCCATGTATCCTGTGCCGTCTCAGCGGAAGCAACCTGGACAAGGACGTCATATGACAGTGAGGACAACAGGTAACACAATACCTGCTGATCTGCCGCCTCCCACTTGTCATATGTGGGATTGATGCGAAGCGTGGCGTCGGTAGCACTCTTGGTGATCATCTTCTGTGGGGCTTCAATGGAGCCATCAACGTAGCCCACCATCTGGGCACCGCACAAGGCTGACATGACCTGAGCTCTCCACAACGTTGTGTGTTCTTGGCAAGCTTCTCCGTGACCAGATAGCCAAGAGCAGGAGCAGATGTGGAGGATGATGGGAGCGCCATGGCGAAGCTGAAAAGAAACCTGGCTCTGATACCATGTGAAAATGGATGAATGTGTTGCCCTCTCGGGTCACGATTGCGTGTTAATATAGCATGGGAACGACCTCTGGTGTGGCTTGTACAAGGGGTAGAAGAGTTACAACTTGTTTACAGAGAAAGCTAACCTCTATCCTTACCTGGTGGATGACAATGCCAACCAATCAGATTTACAACAACTCAAACATATCTTAACCTGCCTTACTCAATTTCGGACGAGACAATTACGATGAGCCCCAACAATTTTTCCAATATATTGCGCTCACCATCCCATTCACAGCAGCTTGTACTATAGTTACACGAAACTAAAAGGCAAATGCCGAATTCAATTGTTTTTTTTCTTGCCACTAGATTAGATTTTACCATCAGGCTTGCAAGGAGCATTTTTCACCATGGCCACTACAGGGCTTCTCAGCAGCGCGCATGAAATCCAGGACAACAGCATACATGTGAAAACTAGCGCACTAGTTAGGCCACATGGCTCGCGCTTGCCATGCATCTTGCGCACATGCCTTGTTAAGCCAGGCTATCAGGATACCAACCTTGTAGAGCAAGGAGAGATTTGTTTCAATTTTCATATTTTTATTTTATGATTTTCTATAAATAAATCTTATTGAAAAAAATGCAGATCTACGCATGGTGCTAGTTGAAACAGCTATAGCCGGATAAATTGGCGGTATGTGTACTATAGCAACCTTACTGCAAGTTGAACTGGCGGAATTCTCATGTCTAAACTATACTTTTTCAAAATATCGTAACTAATTTATATGAACTTAGATGCTGATAAATTTATAGAAAATTGTAGTCCACTACGAGATTTGCAACTTTGTTCAATCCTTTTTTATTTGGAGCCATCTTGATACTCAAAAAATTGATACAAATTTTAGATCTAAAATTTAATTTTTGGTTTGAACATTAGACAATACACATTCGAAAGATCCTAATTAATTCATATGTACTTGGATGGAGATAAATTTATATAATTGTAGTACTCGAGTAGATCTACAATTTTGTAGTTCACATCTTTTATTATGAGACATTTTAGTTCTCAAATAATCAACAAGAGCTTCATATCTCAAATTAAATTTTAGATCTGAATTTCTTTTATGATTATTTGAGAACCAAAATTTCTCTGAATGAAAAGGTTTTGAAGGTTTACAATATCGTCGAGGTCTACAAATTTTATATAAATTTTATCGCTATCCAAGTTAATATATATTAGTTATGATTTTTTTAAAAAATAAATGTTGTGTGTAAATGAAATTCCGCTTGTTCTGCTTGTTGAACAGGCGGTAAGGTTGCTACGATGTCTACCACGACTCAAGGCATTCATATAGATCTACAATTTTTTTTATCAAATATTTATTTTTACAACCTAAAAAAAATCGAGAATAGAAGAGCTGCAGAGGCCTATTCATTTGGCTGGCCCACGACTGCATCATCGTCCTCCACCTTCAGGCACATCTCCCATCCTCCACAATGCATCCATTTCCAAAGTTTCCAGGGGTTCCTCGGGCTCGACAAAGGTTGGGGGCCCAAGGGATTATCCTTACTCCTTAGTGTCAAAAAAATAAATGCAAAAAAAACTGGTTTCAAGACTAAAAAATTATTGAGGAAAAAAAACACTCTCGTCTCCAATAATTTCATACAACCATCAGCATGTTTTATGGTATATTTCAAACATTTTGGGTCAAGCCAAAACTGATGTCAACCATCTACAGCAAATTACACATACTTACATATGAAATGTTTGCATGTTTATGGAAGGAAAGTAGCTACTTTCAAACTGATATCTTTATGAAAACGACGATATGAAGCAGCAAAACATACATTACAATTGCAGACCTAAGAATCATCAGCCGCTTCTGACCTTCTGTTCTAAGTCCAGGTTGATACAGTCTCCGACCTGCTTTTGCATCAGAGTAATAATCACGGCCACTGAAAGGGCCTTTGCTGAACCGGTTCCGTGGTGCGCTTGTTTCATTGGCACTGATGCAAAGATTACTATACAAATTGTTCAGCCGTTCCAGCTCCTTTTCATTGGCATGTACATCCCTGATCAGGATTTCAGCTTGACTCTACAAAATGTTGAGACAAACTAAGTTTGAGATGGCAAGAACTAAAACCATTCAGACGACAGTATGAGAATATAGAACTGACTTGCTTGGATGTCAACTGCTCAATGAGGCTGTGTAGTTGCTTCTCCAAAACCTTCTCTCTTTGCGCTGCACATTTACCAGAAGGGACCACTAAGATTGCTAGATAAACTTAACATAGAACAGGAAGAAATAACCAGAGGGCATAAATTCCTACAGTGAACTAATAATTACTGCCCGAGCTACTTTAGGAATTAGGAACTACATCAATTAGGTAGAAGTATAAATAACTTTGTTGAGCTTAAAAAATGACAAGTTTGCTACCACAAATTCATAACACCATCTATTAATTGCCCCCGAACAAGAAACCCACTCAAGAATCTGGATCCATGGATCATGCACCTCGGATAAACAAGCTACCTCATAAGACAATGTCACGTAAGCCAATGTGCCATAATTCTACAATGAAGCAATCGGGTGCCACTCCAAACATGAGAAACCTAAATGTGATGATTGGAGCAAGGTTACTTTTTAAAACATGAGTTGTAACCATCTAGAGCTTAACTTCCTGGATGCCCGGTCAATGTAATCATATGGTTTCTGTATGCATTCAAGTTTGGAAAATGATAAGGAGACATCTCCCTACTGTCTCAACCAGTATAAAATGGGTGCTGAGTGCTGTGCGTGATTCTAGTACACATAGCAGCAAAATGTATAACAAACATAACCGATTTTATGTTCATCCAAGAATAAGAATATATCTCTGAGCAGTTGGCATTTGGAAAAAGACTCAAGAAACCACTGAGGTGTACATTAAAAAATATCCACTACACTATTCAATAAAATCAAAGCTGTGATTAGAAAAGTATGTCCATTATGATGCAAAACATTGGACTTGTTTATGGTATCCATGGTTTCGTGTTTTTATTCGTTCACAGACAGCACAAACGTATTTCATGCAGGTATGTTTGACACCTTCAATGATCAGGTATTTAGTACAATGACATATTTTAAAAATCGCAAAGTATCACAAGTCAACAGATTCATTACTATAATGATATCTTCTAAACAAGAATTGGTACGAGAAAATTCAACATTAAGTTAATGAAACGATCCAGAAAAATCAAAAGTACCAGGAGTAGGTTTCTTTAAAGTTTCTTCTTCAACCACAAACCACTCTTTCTCTAATGTTTGCACCTTGTTATCCAATAGTTCCTGTGATCACAGAATAGTTTTTTCTTCAACAAACTAATACAATGAATACAAAATATACTAATACAGTATATAAGAAATTTGCAAAGAATGTCCTACCAACTCTCTTCTCTTCTCCTCCAAGTCTTTAGACTTCAGATTGATCAATGATTCAGCTTCCAGTAGAGCATTTTCAGTTGTTTCAGAAGCTGTAGTTGATACTCCATGTCGAATAGCCTCTTGCTCCTTCAGAGCATCTTCAACCTGTGCCTTTAAATTATGCTCTGATACTTCCATTTCCTAGAAAAATAGCATATTTTATTAAAAGGATGTACGAGGTCCTATACTTTGCATGGAAAAAAGTATATGCAAAAGTGAAAAATAAAAATAAAAAGCATTTAGTAGTAGAAGTTGTCATTGAAGTGAAGAGTAGAAGTTGACGAACATCAAATATGGCTCAAACAAGACAATGCTCCAGACAAGTTGATTAAAGACTTCATGATAATCATGACAGAAGAGGATAACATGGACTATTCCAAAAATAATTCCTTGCTGATGCAGAGACGAACTCACACTGCCAGTTAAGTACGAATTCCTTACCTCTTCCTTGATATTTACATAAAATTAACATTGTTGTTTACATTTGCATACGACAGAAAGGAGAAAATTATCAGAATTAATACACAACCTTCAACCAAAATCTTTTTCACCATTAATAACACAACTTGATAGAGGATCTGCCCAGTTCTTTCACATTTTAGTTCACTTCTTGTCGAGAAAAACTGGTTCAACTGAATACACGTGCAAAAACATGGAATATGGATCTTGTGCTTTGTTTTAGCATCATGGATCTTGTGCTATAAGACAAATAAAAAATGACATCAAGGGTTATCAAATGGCATGCAAGTGTACCTTCAAATAATTTTGAAGCTGACTAATCTCCAGATGCCTTTCTTCAATTTTCTGTCTACAATCTGATAGAACTTTCTCATAGGCTGCATTTTCTTCTTGTAGAGTTATTTCTCTCTGCTGGGCCTACAGAAAGTTTACAGGATCCATTATAGATATCTGCTGGGCCTACAGAAAGTTTAAAGGATCCATCAGCATATGGATGCCCAATTATCCCAGTAGTAGCAACCAACTGTAATCTTTAATTTGATAACCAAACGAGCGATATTGTTAAACTGGACCGATAATTAAACAGGTGGTAAATGCACCAATAACACTATTACTGTATCAGCTGACCCATTTAAAAACTTTTCCAACTTTGCAGAGTGCAGACCACAAACAAGTATAAATGTAGATAAGAAAGTAATGTCCCTAGAGAAATTCTAGCCCAGAGAAATAGTATCGTCTCCCCTTCATAACAGAAACAACATATACAGACACAACTGTTCCTGAACATGTTTTTCAACCACCTACTAGATCCAGATCCAACCATTGCACTTCCTAACCATATCCAATGAGCCGTGCTAACTTAACTTTAGTACTACAATTCTCCGATTAGCGATTATCAGGTCGTCTTGTATAAAGGTCAAGTACGTCGAGAATAAATCAAAGAGAAGGAGCTAAGGGTTCCCTCTACCTGCTCCTTGGTGGATGAGTGTGCGTTGAGCTGTAGGGCGAGGGCGGCGGAGGAGGCAAGGGAGTGCGCGTGGAGGTGCGGCAACCGCTGCGCGACGTGCGGGGGCGGCACCCGGAGGCGGAGGTCCTGGATGGCGCGGCGCAGCGACGCCGCCCTCGCGTCGAGCTCCGCGGCACGGAGCCGCTGCTCGGGGGTCATCGCGGCCGACGCCGCGGCGCGCGCGTCGTCCGCCTCATCGTCGGTGTCGCCGGCACCGCCGACCACGTCGGCTGCCCACGCCAGGATCCCCGCCATGGGGATGCCTCGTCAGATCCGGACCTGGCTGGCTGAGGGTACGTTTGGCAAATCACCACAACTCTCTTTCTCCCTCCTCTAACTTTCCTCCAAAATGCAATCAGCTCTCCTCCAAAGTCCAATCGCGAGCACTTGCAGCGCGATGTCTCTGCGATTTCTCACCAAATCCACGAGCAGCCGCAGCCCAAGCCAAACCTGATTACAGCTGCTGCCTACGCCTGTGACGAGTTGCTGCCTGCGCCGGTCGCCGGAGGGAGCTCACGAGCTGCTGCCTGAAGCTCTGAAGGTGCGTCGGGGATTTTTTTTTTCTCCAACTCTGGGAGTTGGCGACTTGGGCTGGGCTGCGCGTCTCTAGGAGGCTAGAGTTTTAGCTGGGCCCAACTAACCGCTTGGGCTGGGCCGCACGTACAAGTTTCATTGCGTAATGATTTTATGAACTTATTTTGCTAATAAAACATTCATAATTTCTCTAAACAAATAAATAAAACATTCATAATAGACAAGTAGTATGTTGGTACTTAATCGTGAATGTGGGTTTTACCAGTAGAGTGTGATCGGTTAAATTGTTCTCGTTATTGTTCAATCATCCATACTTACGTGGTTTTTTAATTATTTTCTTTTAACGAACCCGTGGTTTCTATTTGGGTCTACATCTATTACTTGATACTAACGTGTTTTAGATTGGATGGTTCTATTTTAAATCCAAAGAGTATTCATTAAAAGATACTACCTTCATTCCGAAATATAGTCCATATTGCTTTTTTATCTTAAGTTTGGTTGCTCATCTTATTCAAAATATGTAAGCAAACATAGTCAAATTAGGTTATTTTTTAAGTACTTTTATTATTCAAGCAAGCCATAGAAAAATAATGTTTCATAAAAAAACATTGAATAAGACGAGCTATCAAATTTGGGGGTAAAAAATTCAAATGACCTTAGAACATCATATAAGAAAAATTAGGTGTAGTCTTGTAAAAGATAGTGCAATCAGAAAAATGATTTGATGCTCGGTTCAGTAGTTACGAATTACAACCTTTTGTTTTGATCCGCTTTACATGGAATGACTCTTTTTATTTTTTTTAAAAAAAAAGTGGATATCCTATTCAGAGACATGGCATCGTCTAGTATGCGATATCCTGGCGCGTGATGGAGTGAACGAATGCCATATCCTGGCGCACGTGCCTTGACTTCTGAACTTATGATCAGATCTACAGAGAACAGTCCACTCCAGTGTCCGATGAATAGAATCAGTTTGCCACGCGCTGCAGAAGTACTACAGGGCCAGGGGGATGCTGCGGCTCCTTATCCTTTCCCTGTTCCGTGGCCACAATGCTCGCTCCAGCAGCGTGTGTACACCCACCGACCCACGTCTCTGAGTCTCTCTCGCAAATCGCAATGGAAGGCAGGCAGATGTTTCCAAGAGCACGCTGGCAACAATGCAAGGCCCAGGACAGGAAGCTGCCTGGTCCAGAGCACCGGTTGCAAATATTGTCTTGTTTTAACACTCCCCGTCGCAGTCCTGATGGCACCTATAGCTAGCAGCATCGTTTCGAACAGGAAGCACTGCAGGGTCACAATCTCCATGGATTTCCCGCTGCAATTTTCTTGAAACTGTGCCGAGAGGCCGATGGTTGATACGTTCCGTGGCTTATACGACTGCTGCATAATTGAGATCTTGAGATAGACCACCAACCCAGCTTGTACACCACTTGCTCAGTTACACGAAACTAGGAAATAATTAAGAATGCAGCTGCCCCCATTCAGATTGAGAGAGCCGTTTTTTTTTATAATATAAAAAACACGAGATTGAGAAATCTGTAGGTCTCTTTAATCACTTTGACGGAAACAGATAGCTATAATATCGAGAGCGTGACACTGGTAGCTTTACTAGCTCACTCATAGCTTGCTGATTCAAGTGAGCTTGCAGTCAAAGTTGGCAACTCGATCTGTTGCGTCACCGAGAGCAATGTGTCTACCGAGAGCATGGGCAGCACAAAAAGTGTAGTTGGACTCCGAGGATCATGGCACGTGACCTTGAATTGTGCTTCCTGCGGATATGTATGTCTTTGGGACGGCCTGATGACCAACGCGCGGATACTTTTTTCACGTTGCTGCGCCTGCGCATGTCACTGATGCACGAAACAGTCAAATAAATGCGTTGGCACGATTCTGATCCATTATGTTATACGACGACAAGCAAGATTCACTCGTTAGTTTTTTTATATATATATGCTACCTCCTCGTACATGCTTTGTTTCTTTTTAATTAGCTCGTTTTAGTATAAAATATTGGCATCTGCTATGTACCAAACAGATGCGTTATTGAAACACATTTCAGGGTAGATTTAGCAACAAAATTACTGGTTAAAGTTTAAAAAATTGACGCTGTATTTTTCAAACGGCAGGGGAGGCATATATGGAACAATCCAAGGTTTTAATATATCCCATCTACAACCAAAAAAATGAAAGCCATCTATATCAACAGGAAAACCACATACTCCATAACAAGAAAGACAGTTCCATTTGCAAGTAGAGCATGCGACAACCAGATGTCCTGATCCATGGGAAGAGTTTGTGCATATAGACCAGCGGTCGTTTCCTGCCGTCCTGCGAGTCAAATATCCGATAGCTAGAAGGTCGGCACTCGTAGATGGGTCCCGGTCCGTTGGAAAAGTGTATTTCTGCCACCAATTTATGAGTGGCCTGAATTCTATTATTTTCTGATCCTAAAGTAAGGGTGGGCATTCGGTTTCAACGGACATTTTGGTTCGGTTTTTCGGTGTAAAAAAACAAATCGGTTTTGCATGATCAGTAACCGATCGGTGTTCCTGGGAATCAGAAACCGACGTCTTCGGTTTCGGTTTTTTCGGTCGGTTTTCGGTGACCGAACAAAACCGAATACAGACAGCACGTTCTGAAAACAACAGACAACCATCAAATTATCAACCATAGTCTAGTTCAAACAAAGTTATAACAAGCTGACAACATACCCACACGTCAGCATAACTCAAGTGTCAAACAGCAAGCATACAAGAGTATCGGCGGCGGCGAGCGGCGGAGGCGTTGTATCGGCGGCGGCGTCTTGCAAGCCGCAGATTACGGGCGCTCGCGGATCCTCGATGTCGGCGTGGTGGCAGCAGGCATCTCGCCGATGCTTCGCTCGTGCAGGCTACGCGCACGGTGCGGTGCCTAGAGGCTTGGAGCAGACAAGGAGTGGGCAGTGGCGGCTGGCTGCTGGAAGAGTCTGGGGGAATGGTTAGGGTTTGGCTTTTGCATTGGGTATATATTTGCCTGTGACGTTGGGCTAAGATGGGCCAAATTTGTTTTGGGGCTGCCGGCCTTGGTTGCCTTCCACGCACCTGCCGTAGAGATGAGATGCAGTGGTGCGTAATATTTTTGGTTGTTCGGTTTTCTCGGTTCGGTGCAGAGCCTAAACCGAAGCCGAAGCCGAACACCGATGTACACAAAAACGCGAAACGAACCTTTCGGTTCGGCTTTGGTTCGGTTCGGTCGGTCATTGGTTTTCGGGGGAAAAAGTGCCCACCCCTATCCTAAAGAGTAGTAGCTGGCTATACACAAATGGACGAATGAATTTGCAATTGTTTTTGTATTCTTTTGTGAGGAGAAGTACGTACTATAATATACTACGCAACATCAATTATGATAGCGAATTTTTAAATGCATTTATATTATTTTCAAAAGATAAGTACCATCAGCTGCAAAAGTGACTTTTCAATTGTACTTTGTATCCGTATTGATGAAATGATAACATCCGCATGAATGGGCAGCTAAGAATAAGTTTGGGTGGATGGATGGCACGCTTGGGAGGAACAATGCACAAAATACACCACGTGCTGTTTTACATATATATTTCAAGTAAGTGAATAAGCAAACTCGGTAAACTAGGGCCGAAAAAGAACCCAAACATAACTGAAAAGTATCTAGAATCTCGTCTTAATTGGGTACATGTGAAAGCCATATGAAATTCAAATCACAAAGATTGATACTATCGACGTTGTGCATGGACCGGCCGCTGGGCCTCACAGCGGCGACGGCGCTGTCCCTGAGCTCGGCCATGCGGCAATGCATCTCCCTGCCCTTGTCCCCCTCCATGGCCTCCCTGAGGGCCTGTTCGGTTCACCTTGAATCCAGATGATTTGGAGGGTTTTGGAATGGATTTATTTTATAGATGACTTGTTTAGAAATAAATTCACTCCATTCCTTCCCAAATCACCTGAAATCTCTAAACTGTCCAATGGGCCTTCACCTCCACACGCCTCATGTTGTTGCCGATCTCTAACCTGATGCACCACTCGGCGCGCTTGTACCGACAATTGGTCTGCTGCTCGCGAAGAATGGCCAGCACACCATGAGCACGCGGCCGCAACACAGATGCTCTCCAGCCTGAGTGCGTCGCAATCCTGATGGCAGCATCGTTTCTAACGAGACGCTATGCAAGTCACACGTCGCCATGGATTTCCAGCTGGCGATTTTCTTGAAACTGTGCCAACCAATCGACGGATGCTACGTTCCTTGACCTTTTACGATTGCTGCATGCATAATTGAGAGTTCGGGATAGACCACCAATCGAGCTTGGCTACACGAAACTAAGAAAAGCATGGAATAGCCCATTCCAATTCAGAGAAGTGCTTTTATCTAAGAAAAAAGATTAAGAAAGCTGTATTATATTTGCTGATGCCCACGTGTTTTGTACTTTTGTCACGACTACTACTACCCAGCTATCTCTTTAATTTTAAAATCTGTCTTAGTCTCTTTAATTGTATTGGCAAGAAGCAATCATCGATTGGCGTGACACTGATAGCAGCTTACTAGCTCACTCATAGCTTGCTTAATTGTTGAACTGAGGTTGCCGTCAAAGTTGGCAAATCTGTTGGGTCACCGCGCATATGTCTACAGAGAGCACGTGCAGTCCAACACTACCGGAAAACGGCAGTTTGCCGTGAGTGCCCACCTTTGCTGTGAGCCAAAAGACGGGCTCACGGCAAAGACATCTTTGCCGTGAGCTAAAAGAGGGCAGCTCACGGCAAAGAAAACATCACGGCAACAGATCTCTTTGCCGTGAGCTAAAAAAGGGAAGCTCACGGCAAACAAAATCTCACGGCAAAAAAACAATCTTTGCCGTGAGCTTAGAAAGGGAAGCTCACGGCAAACACAAACTCACGGCAAAACCTCTCTTTGTCGTGAGCTAGAATAACAAGGCTCTCGGTAAACTTATTTCAAAATTATTTTAAGTGGCTGCCTCCCATTCACACCGTGACGGCACTAACGGCCGTTAGGGCCCTAGTTTGCCGTGAGGTAGGTAAAGCTCACGGCAAACAGTCCTTTTGTCGTGAGCTTTATAAATGCTCACGGCAAACAGGCCTTTTGCCGTGAGCTTTACAAATGCTCACGGCAAACAGGCCTTTTGCCGTGAGCTTTACAAATGCTCACGGCAAACAGGTCCTTCGCCGTGAGCTTTTATAAAGCTCACGGCAAATCTTATCTTTCATAATTATTTAAAAATAGCAAACAAAGTCTAAAAATTATAAATTTTGTGGATGTCTACTGGTATGAGACAGCAAGACTGTGGAGAAGGTTTGATATGGTTTCGCATAAGTTTGTTTCGTACGATGCACAAATTTGAAGATGTCCGTAGAAGTTTCATAAACATGAGAAGGGATTTCTAGTTTTTGAAGTCAAAGTGAAGCTTAAGTTTGAGTTTGAGTTTAAAAACAATTTGTATATGATGTAGACACTATAATATGGTCTTTCCTAAAAGTTAATAATTTTTTTAGATATATTTGATACTTATTTGTATTCAAAATATGCACGAAATAATGAAAAAATTTTAAGACGTGAACAAAATAATAAAATAATAAGCAAAAAAATATGAATAAAGTTATTTAAATGAAAGTCCACGAAATAGTTTGATCATTTTAGTGACTTTCTAACAGAGAAAGAATATGAAAACATGTGAAACCAAAATAAGAGTGGATGGTTTTCATGTTTGTCGTGAGCCTTGGAGGAGGCTCACGGCAAAGCACATGTTTGCCGTGAGCCTTGGAGGAGGCTCACGGCAAAGCACATGTTTGCCGTGAGTCTCCATTAGCTCACGGCAAACGTCGTTTTTCGAGGCAGACAAATAGCATAGAATAAAATTTAGGGGAGAAAAAATAGAATAAAATATAATTTAGTGGGTCAAAAGAAAAAAATGACACGTGGGGGGCTTTGCCGTGAGCCGGATCTGGCGGCTCACGGCAAACCGTCAGCTTTGCCGTGAGCCATATCTGGCGGCTCACGACAAAGCCGCCAGGTACCGCCACACAAGCAATTTATTGAAAAAAAATAAATAGAATAAAATAAAATTTAGCGGGAGAAGAGAAAGAAATAGACACGTGGGGTCTTTGCCGTGAGCCGCACGATCTGGCCCACGGCAAAGGCCTCTTTGCCGTGAGCCGTCGGATCTGGCTCACGACAAAGCGGCGTGTTTGCCGTGAGCCAGATCTGCGGCTCACGGCAAACCATCCGGTTACCGTTTATCTAACTTCCCCCTTCACCCTACACTACACTTCACAGAATTCACACACAGCCTCCCCCGTCGTCAGCCGTCGCTGCCTCCCCCGTCGCCTGCCGCCACGCCAGCCGCCCGTCGCCTGCCGCCGTGCCAGCCGCCTGCCACCGCGCCAGCCGCCGCGCCAGCGCGCCTGCCACCGCGCCAGCCGCCGCGCCAGGCCGCCAGCGCGCCGGCCAGCCGTGTCAGAATTCAACGGCTTTACATGACCGAGGAAACCGCGAAACAGATGACATGGCACAAAGATGGACGTCGATACAGTCCCGACAAGATGGTACATCCATCCGACGGTGAATCATGGCAACGATTTAATCAAATTTATCCGTTGAAAGATCATGAAGCCCGTAATGTTCGTGTTGCTCTGGCTACAGATGGGTTCCAACCTTATGGGATGGGGGCTGCCTCATACACTTGCTGGCTATGCATCTTATTTAGAAAAGAACACGAGAAAGCGAATTACTGCCTAAAGTGTAAATCCTCTCGGTACGTGGAGCAAGACTGTGGTGATGGTCAGAAGAAGTAGAGTAAGTTTCCCATGAAAATCCTACGGTATATGCCGTTCATACCGAGGATTCAACGGCTTTACATGACCAAGGAAACCGCGAAACAGATAACATGGCACAAAGATGGACGTCGATACAATCCCGACAAGATGGTACATCCATCTGACGGTGAATCATGGCAACGATTTAATCAAATTTATCCGTTGAAAGATAATGAAGCCCGTAATGTTCGTGTTGCTCTGGCTACAGATGGGTTCCAACCTTATGGGATGGAGGCTGCCTCATACACTTGCTCAGTGGTGGGGGGTCCGGGAGTGGTCAGGGGGATGGTACGGGACGCAGGCGTCGAGGGTGGAGGTCACCGCCACCTCCACTTGAGGAGGAGGAGTCGTCTTCTAAAGACGATGACTTTGTACCACCCGCACAGCACCCGGAGTCGGAGGACGAGTCGGTGGAGGTGGAGGATGGGAAGGGGGAGGAGGATGACGATGGGGAGGAGGGGGAGGAGGAGGAGGAGGATGGGGAGGATGGGGAGGAGGAGGAGGACGACGATGGGGAGGAGGCCGATGAGGGGGGTGAGGGGCACCAGGGGTACGAGGAGGCCGTTGGGGATCCACCGAGAGTTTGGTTGCGAGGTCCGTCGACCCTTCCGAAACGACCACCTCCTCACAAACGCCCGATGATTAGGCCATATGGGCAGAAGTAAGTACTTTTGACTTGATCAATATTCTTCATATGATATACTGCAAATCTCAATAAAATTGATCACATTTCAGGAGTTGGGAGATTGTGGGCGCAGGTGATCATACACGCCTTGTCAATGGCATACTAGGCCTTTTGTGCAGGGAACACTTCCCTGGCATGGTTTTGCATGGTGGTGTGTATGAGCCGGCACTCACTTTTGAACACTACTACACAGCGGTGGACCAGCGAGATCTTTTGGACAGGCTTTATGATAACGTGGCGGAGCGGGTGAAGGGCGAGTTATGGGTAAGTTGACCTCACACTACATTACTCTATTCATTGCATTCATAGCATATAAATATTGTATGTATATGCAGGATTTCTTCAGGTGCGAGGATGGATATGAGGGAGAAGCGCAGGGTAATGCTCATAAAGCCAGCAAAAAGCTAGTGCATGACATGCATTATGAGGCGCGCATCCAGGCTATCATTAATTACCACGTAGAAGTGCTTCACACGAGGGTCACCAAGGAGGAGGCAAGAACGATGACGCTGAACAGGGGGCAATACCTCCAGGTAACTAACAACCTTTAGGACTCTTCTTTTCTGAGAATAAAAATGCTTCATTTGATATTCTACGTTCAATTCATGTCTTGTAGGCGCCTGTTAATTAGTGTAATAATCACGCACAAGCCTGGGAAAGAATGGTGGATAGGTGGTGCTCTGCTGAATGGCTGGCGAAGCACAACCTTGCCCGGGAAAAGCGTTTGAAGATGCAAGGACCAGTGCACCATCAAGGCAACCGAAACCTCAGGGCATTTGCGAAAACATGGGTAAGCGGATACCTTTCTTTGCTTTGATACTAGACATAGTGATAAATATCTAACAACCTTACACTCATTATCCACAGTCTGATTCACATGGTGGCCAGCCTTGTGGCGAGGTGAAGGCGTACGCTTTAGCTCACATGGGCAAGGCGATGGCAGACACTGACTTCAGTATGGAGACACCGGCCTCAGCGTACACCAATCCGACAATCGCCCCATGGCTTAGTGCATACACACAGAGGGCAAGGGAGGTCCATGGGTCGGAGTACGATCCAAGCACCCAAAACTTTGATGGACGAATCGTCATGGAGGTAGGAGGAGGCAAAAAGCATGGGCGTTACTGGATGGGTGACGGCACGATCGACTCGGCCTCGACACCAAGACTCTCTGAGATTCGAGCAAGGGCGTCGAGCGGAAGCGATGCGATACGCCCAAGACAAACCGTTGACCAGATGCAGATAGCGAGTCTACAGGTTATTTCTGTTTGCTTCGGCCTTTTTTAACTTCTGACCCTATTAATTTGAATTCTAACATATATTACGTTGCAGGCCCAGCTACTAGAAGAGAGGAGCCAACGGGAGCAAATAGAGGCCTCCATGAGCCAGATGTACCTTTGGATGCAGAATGTGGGTGCTCAGATCTCTATACCTCCGCCACATATTCAATTGTACCCAGCGCCTCGTCAACACACACCTGTGAGTATATATGAATGCTTTAGTTTGTATGTTGGTAACTTAATTCTTTCCCCACATGTGCAATATATTATTCTTTGTGCAGGGTCTATCGGTGGCATCAAATGATCCTGCTGCTAATGTGTCGCCTGGTGCTACTATGTCGCCTTGGGGGACTTGGGGATCTCAGCCGACGCCACGAGGCCCACCTGCTACTGTGTCACCTTGGGGGCATTGGGGCTCTCAGCCGTCTCCGCCGCCGGAGGCAAACCCACAGGATCAGGATCTATCCACACCCTCCCCCTCCAACCCTTGGCAACGAAGGCCGTATTACTAGATAGTGAACTTGTTGCCGTTTGATTGAACTTGATAATGTTGTGGTTGAATTTGATTTGGATGTCGTCGAACTCTATTGTTTGTCGTTGAACTTCTAGTTTACATTTCTTGTTGTGTAATAACTATTAACTATGTGTGGTTGTGCAATATCTATATAAACTGCCTGTAATGCTCATTGTGATGAATATGAGGTTGTGCAATATCTATATAAAGGGCAAAGGCTCACGGCAAAGGGGCCTGTTTGCCGTGAGCAGTGGCCCTGGCTCACGGCAAACAGGCTCCCAGGCAGCCGACGTATTTTACTGCCAGGTGGGCCCCGCGCGGTACTTTGCCGTGAGCCATACGCACGGGCTCACGGCAAAGGTAGCTCATTTGCCGTGAGCTGCTGGAGAAGCTCACGGCAAAGCTGGCTTGTTTGCCGTGAGCCGTGGCTTCGGCTCACGGCAAACATCTCTCCTTTGCCGTGAGCCTCTCTTGTGGCTCACGGCAAAGAGTCCATCTTTGCCGTGAGCTTGTCCGCTGGCTCACGGCAAATATCCGTGCGGGCCCCACTAACGCCGTTCCTCGCCGTCATAGTCAAAGTTGGTTTGCCGAAGGTGTTTTTTGGCTCACGGCAAAGGTTTGCCGAGAGGGTTATATACGGCTCACGGCAAAGGTCCCTTTGCCGATAGGTTTTTTGCCGTGAGGGCTTTGCCGTGAGCCAGCTCACGGCAAAGGCTTTGCCGTGAGCCGGCTCATGGCAAAGGCTTTATCGTGAGTTTTTGGCCCTTTGCCGTGAGCCCCGCCCTTTGCCGTGAGCATTGGGGCTCACGGCAAAGTAGCCGAATCTGGTAGTGCAAGTTGGACTCCCAGAATTGTGTTGCGGATATTTATGCCTTGGGAGAGCCTCATGACTAACGCGCGGTTTTTTTTTTAGTTGCTGTGCATCCCACATGAAACAGTCAAGGTCGAGCATTATTGTCACCCATTATGGTCTACGACGACACACCAGATACACTCTTACTCGTTAGTTTTTATATGATAACCGTATCATCGTTTTAGTTCTATCTCAAATTAAATACCTTTTTTAAGTTTGGCTAAGTTTATATAAAATATATTAGCATGTATATGTAGTACAGATGCGTTAATAGACATATTTCTTAATTATTAGAAGTTTCAGAAACTTGACGGAGTACAAAAGTAAAATGACCTATATTTTCCAAACGGGAAGACCGTGCTATATATACACACACACACAAGATTTTAATCCCAGCTACGTCCAAAACCAAAGCCCTCACCTGGAAGGCACAAATATAACAGAAGACAGCTCCATTTGCAAGTAGAGCATCCGACAACTAAATGTCCTGATCCGTGGAAAATGTTAAATTAATTTGGCATATAGAGCATACAATTTAATTGCGTTTTGTATTCTTTTAAGATAAGTATATACACTATGCATCGGCTGTGAAAGTGAATTTTCAATTTTATTTGTATTATTTCCTTAAGAGAAGTACCATCAACTAACAAAGCGAATTTTCAATTCTATTTGTGTTATTGATATTCGCGTGAATGGGCAACTAAGAATAGGTTTAGGTGGAGGGATAGCACATCACATGTGGGAGGAACGCACTGATATACTACCACGTGCTCCGTTGCATATATATGTCGCCAACGCCAAGCCAAGTAACCTTACTCTGTTTCTTTGCGCCAGATACACACTTCAGTTCAAAAATATATAATAACGTAACACGTGAATCCTAGAAAAATATAGTACGAACGCTTCCAAATATTTCCTAAAAAAGAGAAAAGAAGAATGATTCCACAAATACGATGCAACATACATTCTTTAAACATAGAAGACTGTATATTAGAGCTGAAAAGAACCCACTTAATAACTGAGGTGTTTTTATATTCATCACTCTAGCGGCCACGGCAAGGTATGTGTCACGAACACGTCTTGGGGTACATGCATGTATGTGATCACATTCAAATCACAAAGATTTGGCATCCAGCTCGCGCCAGGCGCCAAGCAACAAGAGGCCAATCCAGGACAAATTCGGCAGTACGTTCAAGCTAGGAGCACCTCGTTGATGAGCCCCTCAACGTTGCGCATGGACCGTCCCCCGGTCCTCGCGGCGGCGACGGCGCTGTCCCTGAGCTCAGCCACACGGCGGCGCATCTCCCTGCCCTTGTCCCCCTCCATGGCCTCCCTTATGAGCGCCTCCACCTCGACGCGCCTGACGTCGTCGCCGATCTCCATCCCGATGCCCCACTCTGTGCACTTGTACCGGCAGTTGGTCTGCTGCTCCGCGAAGAATGGCCAACACACCATCGGCACGCCGCCGCAGATGCTCTCCAGCGTGGAGTTCCAACCCGAGTGCGTGAGGAACACCCCCACCGCCTCGTGCTCCAGCACCGCCGCCTGTGGGCACCACGTCGACAGCATGCTCCGGCCCTCCACGTAGGACAAAAACTCCGGTGGCAGCCCAGGCGAGTCACCACCGTCACCCTTGACGAGATCCGGACGCACGTTCCATAGGAAGGCATAGCCGGTGTTAGCCAAACCCCACGCGAACTCGGCCAGCTGCTCGGCCGACATCACCGTGATGCTCCCGAAGTTGACGTACACGACGGAGCGCGGGGGGCGGCCGTCCAACCACCGGAGCGGCGCGTCCTGCTCCTTCCACAGGTTGGACCCGATGGCTGCCACGGGGCTATCCACCGGCACGTTGTTCCGCACGGTGAGCGGGAGCGGGCCCACCGTGTAGATGGGAGGTAGGAGCTTCGCCATGACGTCCAGCAGTGGTGCGTCGAGCTCGTCGAAGGTGTTGATGACGACCGCCGACGCCTGCGACATGCCGGCCGTCTCGTGGATGAAGAAGTTGAGCATGACGTCATCGGGGTCCGTGGTGCGCACGAAGCTGGGAAAGTCACGGAGGCGCAGGTCCCTAGGCGCGCCGGGGACCCAGTCGACGACGGTGTCGTCGAGGTAGCCGTTGGAGAGCTGGGACGCGTCGCGGAGCGGGACGAGGCCGCGGTCGACGAGGTGGCGGTAGTGGTAGTAGGTGACGAAGCCGCACGCGCTGGCCGTCCAGAGCGTGGCGCAGCGGAGGCCGAGCTCACGTGCGGCGCGGAGCGCGAAGGTCATGGTGCTGTCGGCGACCACGCAGGTGACACGTGGCGTGTCGGCGTCGAGGGCGGCGAGGAGTTCCTTGAAGCGTGGGAGGCAGGTGGTCGTGGTGGAGTGGCAGAGGGCGGGGATGTCCTGGGTGACGTCGGCGTCGGAGCGGGGGAGGCCGTCGTCGATGGAGACGAAGCGGAAGCCCGGCGCGCCGTCGAGCGCGTGGGGCCCCCGCGCGCGGAGGTGGCGGCGGTGGTTGAACTCGTTGTTGACGAAGGTGACGTGGAAGCCACGGGAGTGGAGGAGCTTGGCGAGCTGCAGCATGGGCGTGACGTGGCCCTGCGCTGGGTATGGGATCATCACTGCGTGCGGTGGCGGCGCCGCCTCGCCCTCCGCCGGTGGCAGCGAGCCCATGATGGCTGATGCTTTTGTTTGCTGGGATGCTGGGTGGGACTGGCCGCTAACCTCGCTGGAGCTCCGCTTGAGAATGAGAGCTTGCTATGCTACCTGCTGCCAAGCTCCTCCAGCTCTCTGCTCTGATATATATGGCTCCTCTGCCTCCCACGCGTGGCGGCGTGTTCGCCGGAGATTGGGTGGTGGCGGTCCAACGCTAGCTCGTGCTCTGACAGGTCACACTGCCCGGCCGCGATCGACGACCCGATCGTGAATTATTGTAGGCTTGTATATAGCTCGATCGTCAGTTTTGGGAGAATCGTGCACGGCGCTGTGACGGTTTTGTTGGCGTACGGCGTATCGTTTTGTTGGGATCACGTCGCTGCACTGCACGGGCCGGTGGGTATGGTCGTCGTCATGTACCGTCTCTGCGATGCTGGGATTCAAAGGTGTGGGGCGGACAGCGTGCCACGCAGCGGTCCGTGCTTCTTGTTCCTCTTTTTCTACTGGATGATAAGTGAAACAAAATAATGAAATATGTGCGGCTAAGGGATCGTGCCTCAGGATTCTTCACTCTGCTCCCATATATTTGGCCGCTTGCCAAGTTGATATATGCAGAGGGGCAGTGGAGCGTTGTTGTTGGCACAAGGAGAAAGAGAGGCACATGATATGTACAAGCGAGCAGGAGGGAATGACATAAGAACAATCAATGACTATTAATTCCTCGAGATAATGTTCGTCATTATATCCCAGGCATAAACCCAATAACAGACGTATCAATCCGGCCATTATTCTCATTTGATGAAAAAAAAAACTTTCACTCCACGCAGCATATCAGGCTCTGGCTCGGCTCGCCTTGCCATGCCAATCGCCTCAGCCCAGCTTAGCTCGGCGAACGATACAACAAAGAACCAATAATATGATAATATCTCAACTGATCTCTCATTATCCTTTTCTTCTTCCTAAGACAACATCATAAGGTGTAAAGACAGGTTTACAGCTGTAACCAAAACTGAGTTAAAACCTTCTCCACATAATGACAGTGGCAGAGCCACCGCACCATTGCTTTCTCATACTTTCTTTATATTAAGGATAACATCAACCACTCCTAGATTCTTCATATCAAAACTTTGATTGAGATAAAAAAATTCTTTGGCTTTCTTAATCACATTGAGGTTTGTCCAAAAAATAGAATGCATCCACATACCCGCGCAATATCACTCCTCTTGTCCCCACCAAAATGACAGTATACCCATTTGTCAGCTTCGTTTAGAAGAAAGCGAAAAGATGTCAAATTGAGATAGTACACCAAAGTGATAGTGCAAGGGGAGTTCGAGCTTGAACCAGAACCCAAGACTACCGAAGCAACTGTTGAGCAGCAAGGCAGGCACCTATGTTCTTAATTTAATTTTAGAATGTCAATTTCTTAATGTTTGCGCATGAGGTTCTCTCTAGTAGTTCACATGTGATGTGTAGAGTAGAACCTATTAGACACAAACCTTAGGACTAACTTGTAGCTAAGTATGTTTGTTGAAGTAAATGAATTTAATTGCTTCGTCATTAGAAGTCAAGAGGTGAAAAGGGCATCACCACTCACGAGTAGGGATTTGTCTAATCACACTTGGATAGTTGGAATGTTTTAAATAAAGATGATCAACCACGGATATGAGTCGAGATTCAAGGAAGTAATGTAGGGCCCATGTTAGAGTGAAACTCAAATGGCTAGGCTTGCTTGAATTGGTTAAGGACTAAAGCATTATCGCTTTGGAACATGAGCACTTTTTCGGACAAACCATATGCTTATTATGGGAATGGCATGCTAAGTAACATAAGCCAGACCTTGCAATGGGGAAGTTTGACATCGGTTGTGTGAGGTGTAGACCGCAGATCTTGTTACACCTATCCATCTCCGGTCGCTCTCTCATTGTTGGGTGTGGGTATGCGAAAGGTTGATTACATAAATTAACGCTTATCCTAGGCAGTGGGAATGGTCATTGGTCTTGCGCCTCGTATGGAAAAAGTTGTACACTCTTGGTTATGGCGCCACTCATTTAGCTTCAACATTAACATGGTGTTTCAGAAAGGGCTTATGGAAGATCTAACTCAGGAATTGAGATACATGATCACTTTATTTATGCAGTTGTTTTAGTTTATGCTTTAGGGATTAGTGATGCCATGGTTATTGTGTTTTCAGTTGCTAATCCCTTGCATCCACCAAATAGATATTTTTTAACAAAATGTATTAACGGTGCTACCGATAAGTTGATTCTAGGTGAGGTACCAGAGTCGGTCTTCAGGTACTTCTATCCCACAGACAGAGGCACGCGCAAGGAGTAGAGGCTAGTGTTACTCATTGAGTTGTTAATTCACCTAGAATGATATGAACTCTGCTATTCATATGTGAAGGATGTTTAAACTTTCCGATGCAACACTTATGTGCGAAAGAGAAATTTAAACTCTTTTATGAAATGCGGATCCTATATATGAAATGCCTGATGATGATGATAATGTTCCCAAATCGTGCTAGTGAGGTGTGTCGTCCTAGGCAACATTTGGGACACATTTCCAGGATGACCGGGGTAAAATACTTTCATTTGGGATGATCAGTGGATGATGATCCAGTTTAGCGGGATTTAGTTCGGAGGTTGCTAACAGCGTAGCATCATAGTGATGGGAACTAGGGTGCTCGATCTTCAGTTAGGTGAAGGATAACTCGTTGTTAGCGGAGTGCAACTCACCGATCCGGCTTCAAATCAGCAAACTTGAACCCTGCAATCTTAGCACCACAACTCCTCTGGTTATCAACCTTAGTCACAATCCGGTTGACCTCGCTGAGAAGGCTAATCCCTGCCTGTGCAACGAAGAACACAAGCAAGAACTCGAAAGAACGCAACACTCAATAAATGTGACAACTGCAGATGAATGATTAAGCACGAATGTTGGGGGTTCCAGAAACCGATGAACAGTGAAACTGTATCAAATAGAATAATTTAGGCAAAACCCCTAGTCTAAGCGGCGGCGGCTGCCCCGTTTATGATGGAAGAGGGGCACCCTAGGGTTGGGGGCGACTAGAGGGGGCACCCTCAACTTGGGCCAAGGCCCGACTCGATACACGGCCCGATGACGGCCCAAAAAGTTGACGCAACACCTTGTCTTGGTCACACAGCATGATCCGTGACCCTTCTGGATCTTAGACCAGAAGCAAATCAACGAAGTCATCGTCCTCGTTCCAACACATACTTATATGCCTCATTTTGATGTCGGATGAGAGAGATATCACCGAACGTGGCGGCTGAATTGGAGAAGATGAGACGAACCAGGTTTTCAATGACAAAAACCCGACTCCCTGTACCCTTGTGATAGTCCCTGGATCAGTAGCTATCACGTATAAAACTCGAAACAGTTTAATATCATATCCGAACCAACAAAAACATAACAAAGTCATTACTTATTACATCCCATTCATGGGTTCGATTCATTTGCCACACAGGGCTTAAGTAAAGACAAAAGTGAAATCCTAGCGATGCGGAAGCTGGTAGATGATTCTTCATCTTCTCGGGGCTCCATCTCCACAAGCAGCACTTGAGCGTAGATCGCCTCCTAGTCGTACCACCCGCCGAAGTTGTTGTCGAACTCGGCCTCTCCACCGGTGAACTCACGATCTATTCCCAAAGGGTTGGAACAGGCTCACGTCACCAACTGTATGCAAGCTTTAAGTGGCCTAACATCTAAAGGGAATACAATAATAACAAGGAAAGAGGCTAAAGGTTTTCTATGCATAGCGGCAAACATAAAAGTAACTTCATCCCACTTTTACCACTTCCGGGCTCGTCCCGTCACACGACGGGCTACCGGTCTCCACACCAGAACACACACCTTCACTCTTGGTCGATCCGCGGGCTACCTTCCCTGGCATCTCAAGAGGTACGGACGGATCACAAGGGAAGCGGAGCTCGACCTCCCTCTCCCTGCCCGCACCCACGACCTCACACGATCACATATAGAGGGAGAGAAAGCAGATCCCAGAACAATGGATGACTGGCATGTAGTTCACTGCGCTATCCACGGTCGAAACCACAGCTATATATATAGATTAAAAGACTCTGCAGAGCTTGTACGCCTGGACCCAACTTGGGCTGCTAGCTGGCCGCAACCAACTTGAGACACAACCCACAACTAGTATGTCCCTAGCGAGGATGGCACCCTACTGCGTCCCTCGGATCTAGATGCATTAGCACGCCAACGTCGGCTCCGAGAGCTGTGATAATGGTCCACCGGAGCCACTCAGAGATTGTCCATCAATCGGAAAAAGGAGGGTCCTAACCCAATTCCCTAACACTTTGTTACGCACTTGTGACCGCCTACAGTCCGGGTGCCACCCTTTACTAGGCTAGCTGTTACTCATCAGCAAGCTGGTGCATACGGTACAGTGAGTACGAAGCAGTCAACAAGGTTTGTGTGCCGGTACGGGTGTCATCTTTCCAAAAGCGTATCCACCGCAGTGGTCCGCAACCGCTACCATCTCAGGTAGCTGCCATACTCCTAGCTCCATATCTCAACCAAGTCACAAAACATGTGCTTGCAACAGGCACCAGATGGGGTCCACCCAGAAGCGTTCCCCCAGCTATACCCTGAAAGCCTAGTTCGGGTTCATCTACCCGCACCGGCAAGGACCATCTAAGGTCAAAACCACAGCGCCTTCCCCCCTGGTTTTTCCCCACACATGCCAAGAGTATCTAACACAAGTTCCTGCACACTGCATGCATCTCGTCATCACCAAACAAGGCATAATGACAAGTATATAGGTAAACAAGGTATATGGTAATAACAGGGGCAGTGCAAGGCTCAATCAAGAAGTTCATATGCAAGCGCTAGCGTTACTAATCAGTGATGCCTAATAGGTAAACAAATAAGCAGTCGGGCATGAACCTAGAAACGATGGGTGGTCGTCGAAGTCCTCGGCCGGTTCCTCAGTCAGCTGCTCCTTGTCGACGTCCCCTGAATTCGGAAGGTATGGTAAACCTACGGTTTATGGCAAAGAAATCCAAATAACAGCAATATGGAAGATCCAAATAACTCCAAACACCATCCCAAACTGTTATTCATATTTTTAGAAAATTATAGAAACTGGTTTCATAATTTTCTGACTTAAATTAAATTAGTTATGAATTTTCTAAGTTTAAATCCTTTTTCTGGAAAAGATAAATGAATTCCCAAAAAGAATAAACCCGGAAAAACCAGGGAACGACACGTGGCAGCACCAGAGTGCGCCAAGCGGCCTGCTAACGTAAGCTTGATGTCAGCCAAGGGATCCCAGTTTGATGACGTCAGCGTGGGCCCGGCTAACATCAGCATGACCAAGTCAACCTGACAGGTGGGCCCACCGGGCGGTGGGCCTCGCCTATCAGCGACTCGGCATGGCGCGACAGCACGCGTGGGCGCAGTTCACCATGAGCCGTGTGTGCGGTTCACATGGACCGTGTCCACCGGATCTGGTGCGGTTGCGCACCGATCCGGTGCGGCTGCGGCCGTGTGCCCGTGCATGTGTGCGGTCTGCGCACGTGTGTCACGCCCTCCAGCGCACGCCCGCGAGGCATTCGACGGAATGTCGCAAAGGCATCCACGGCGCCCGTGGCGCGGCACGTCGTGCGTGCGCATCCGCCGGCGTGCATGTACGTTCGCCAGGCGTCGTGTGTGTGCCCCCTTGCGTTGTGTCTGCGTGTGCGTTGAGCGTGCGCACCGTCGTGCAGCGCATCGCGGCGGCGGTGTCCATGGCGGCGAGCTTGTCGGCCGTGCGAGGCAGAGCCTCATGGCCGGGGCTACGCGCGCGTGCGTTGAGCGTGTCTGCGTGTGTGCATGTGTGCGTGCTTGCGGGGTCTGGCAACCCAGCCCACGGCAGCGTGTACATGGGTGTGTGCACACCATGGCAAGGCCATGGCTGCGGCATGACTTCACTTCCCACGGGTGTCTGGCTCCCCGGTTCCGTGACGGCAGGCGTGCATGCGCAGGCGTGTGTGTGCGGTGAGGCTCCTGCAGAAGAGAGCGGCACGAAGGCCGGGCATAAGGGTGGATGGTCCTAGCGGCGGCACTAAGGCTCATGGAGGAACACCGGCGAACGCGGCGGTGAGCGGAACAAGGTGGGTCGAGGGGATTGGTTCACCTAGGGCTTGCGAAGAGAGAGGCGAGGCGGGACGGGCGTCGAAGCAGCGGTGAGATGGTGCCGTGCCGGCTCGGAGCAGCGGTCATTGTCAGCATCGGCGTTCTCTGCGGTGAACGTGTTCAGCGACGTCGTCGGGGCTCTCCGCACGGTCGTCGTCGCATGGCTTTGCGTGGACCTCTGTCTTCCCGCGACAACCGTGGAGCTCCTCTCCACGGCAGCGCTCCTCCTTCTTCCCCCTCCTTCCTTCTCCTCCCCTTCCTTCCTCGGCTTGGCGTTCGTGGTGGTCGTGGAAAGGGGATGAACCCCGAGAGAGCGCTAGGGTTCAAATTGGGGGTGAGGACGACTACTTGTAGGCGAGGGCAAGGTGCAGGGGTGGCCTAGGGGCTTGGATGCTCAAGGCGGTGCACGCATCGAACAGTGGCGAGGCGCGGAGGGAGCTTGGAGGCTAAGGAAACTTGGGCACCGAGGCATCTAGAGGGTTCCGGGGTTGGCTTGGGTGAGGGGTTGATGCGCCTGCGTGGACGAGTGGGGAGGAAGTGTGGTCCTATGCGCATGCGCGGCGAGGTGAGGTCACGCGATTTGCGTGGCCGTGGTGGCGTGAGGAAGAAGAAGATACTGTGCGCATGTGGCTGACGAGTGGGGCCCACCTGTCGGCGCGGCGTGAAGGGAAGAAGAAGATATTGTGCGCGTGTGGCTGACGAGTGGGGCCCGCCTATCGGCGCAGCGTGAAGGGAAGGGGCGGACGTGCGTTGGGCTGACGAGTGGAGTCGCCTGTCGACGCGACGCGGAGAAGAAGGAGGCGGACACGAGCTGGGCTGGGCCGGCGCAAGAGGAAGCGAGCGAGCGGGCCAAGCTCGGGGAAAAGAGAAGCAGCCCATCGCGGAGAAAGAAGAGAAGAGAGAGATGGGCCAGTTTTAAGGAATAGGCCCAATAGTGAATATAGCCCATAGGTTTAAATTTGAATTTATAATTCAAATTCAGAAGTATTTATATCAAATAAAATCCAAACAACTCCAAATAAAAATCCAAATACCACTCTAAACATATTGTCCTTAAATAAAATATTTATTTGCTAGGATTTTAGAGGAGAGATGGAATTTGACCTTAGGCAAATTTAAATCATTGCACAATTCACACAAAAATTTTTAAATCCATATTTTCAAACATGTCAAATTTGCGGAATGTTACAGACGACTTGTCACTTGGAGAAGACTTTGATGTATGCAATTCTAAAGTGGCGATGTCCTCATCACATATCCAGGTTGCTTTTCATTCATGGTTTTCACAATAAAATTTTATATGAGGCACGCTAGAAAATGAAAATTGGAGATCACCTATGATTAACCTTACTAAAATTTGATTTCTCCAAGTGTATATTCTTGCTCATATGCACTTCTTATCTATCTTAGAGCCTTTTTCTTATCTTGTGGCCTACACCATTCTCAATAACTTTCTCTAACTTACCTTGGCTTTCTCATGGTTTATGGCAGGACAATATGGTAATCTTGTCATGGTCACAAGGGACATTGTCGTGGAAAGTTTTTCATCTCCTCAATTTGGAAAGGCAACTTCTCATACAGGCCGGAGTATTCGGTCTATGCGAGAGGTGTTGGCCATGGCTTCGTCGACAATGTCACCACCGAATTTATCCCAATGCACGTCGTGGAGGGAGCCAACCATTCCAATATTGTGGTTGCTCACAGGACCTCACTTCCCATCGCAATTCAAGAGGTGACCTACAAGGCGATGGCACTCCTTTGTGTAATCCGTCGCAAGGCAATTTGAACTCTTTCAGTCTTTTGTTTATTGTGAATCTTATGTATGCAATGTTTCATGAGGACTATGTTCCCAAATTGTTCTAGTGAGGTGTGTTTTCTAGGTAATGTTCGAGACACATCTCAATGGCATTACGGTTAAATCCGTTTAATTGGTTGATTAGTGGAAGATGGTCCAATTCAGAGGGATAGTGACACATTAATATGGATTGATTTTTTGGGAAGTTCAACTTTCAAAAAGTTACAAACTAAAGATTTCACTTTTCGATAGTTTTTCAACAAAAGATTTCTTCATGACTTTTTTTAACGTAGTTGTACACCAAACTTCTTCATACATAAGTTTGAAACCATGTTTTCTGATAAAATATTTTTAAACCAAATTTTCTTTATAAAGTTTCATTGATATGTTTTTCATTTAAGTTCTTTTGAGCAAAGCAATGTCCCTGTGTTCTCTAATAACATTCTTTAGCAACGTTTTTCTCGTAAAAGAATTGTATTTAAATGTGTGATACCTAGTTTTCATATGAAAGTTTTTCATACGATAATTTATAAAAACTTATATACTTAAGTTTTTTTGAAATTTTTTAAATAAACTATTGTTCTAATGAGAAAAGTTACATTAATATCTTCCATGCAAGCAATATATGTAAATGTTCGTGCCAAAACATTCTCATACCTAAGTTTTATAAGAAAGCTTACTTGATAAGTTTTCTATAAGGTTTTTTAAGCAAGGCGAAGTTATCTGTATAAGTTTTCTAATTTAAATTATATAGCAAAATCTAATATAAATAATTCCATCAAAAAGTTTTCCTTAAATGTTTTTTACACAATTTTTAGTTTAGTTTTACACAAGAGGTATTAAAAATCTTAAAAAGACAGAAATAAAAGTTTCACGAACAAGTTAATCATCAAAGTTTAGTCAAGAAGTTATTCACACAAAATTATTGTATTACAATTTTTGGCTTATCTCTTTTATTAAACATTTCTCTTTTTGTCAAAATATTTGGTAATTATTTTGTTACACAAATTGAGGTTTTGATTGTTTTCTGTAAATTTAGATACTTGTCCTAAGTTACAGTTGTTGTTTATTGGATTCCTCCAAAATGACTTCATTAGGATTGAGTAATTTCGGCAATTCTTCCTGAATAGACTCGATTCTCCCGTTGAGAATTTCTTTCAAAGTTTTACCTTAACTATTCCGACTGAATATGGAAGCATGTAAAACAATGAGCTGGTCAATGTTCTGTAGATTGTTGTACTCCACGATGTCAGATATATTCATATATACTATATCTTGATGAACTCTGTCTTAGGTGTATGTGTCACTTATATAGAACATAAGTCATAGATGCCTGTGCCATTTATAGAATGCTGCCTGAAAATAAACTAAAACCATTAAATCGCAAATTAAACGTACAGCTGGATTTAAATTGAAGAAACACAGAGATGATACCATATCCAAATTTATTTTTGTTTTCAACATAATTTATAGGAAAAAATATCGTATTATCCTTGTGACCATAATTAATTGGCCACTAAATATAAATTAACATCATTAAACTTTCATTAGTCCAAAGTTAATAATTGGTCCACGGATCTCAGTCAACTTTATCATAGCCAAGAACATTGCCCGGTAGACTATAACCATTGCAAACAAAATTACAAGATCTACCCACTTAGAGTAGCCCATCTCGACTTGTAAAATGTTCTTTAGTATGTAGTCTCCTCTCATGTGAGGTCCATTACGGTTCTGTTGGTCTTCAAATGTTAATCCTATGAACTCATTCTTGTATAATCCTTGAATTCCGTACTTGTGGTAAGAGATGAAGTACATTGGGTACTTCCACACAAGTTTTGGGAGGTCATTAGGGAACCTAAAGAATCCACAACTGAGAAACAACAACCCTTGTATTCCAGATCCAATGGCGCTACCGAGGAGAAAATCAGGCACCATCGCTGCAACAATCATCATAAGTCCCTCCACTTGCATTGTGCATGCCCAAGATATTGCCAGAAAGTAGATGAAGTGGTCTATTCCTCGTCGAAGACCAGTCATGTAATATAATATGCCACCTGGTATTATGCAGAATACTCCTAAGAATGGAGCTGATGATAGTGTGTTGGAGATCACAAATTGAGTGGCACCATAATGCCCGTTCAACCTTTCCTTCCGAAATACCTGAATTTCCAAATGAAAAAATAGTTTATTATAAAATTGTAGAGTTTCAGTTTTCTTATGGATAACTGGAGCTTTATTAGAATAACACCTTCATCTCCTCTGCAAAAGATGTGAATCCTCCAATTGAAGCCAATGTCGAAAATAATACTACACAAACGATCATTGATATTCTAGCCTGTAATATGGACAGCGTATATTAGTTATGGGTATTTCTCTTTATATCTGTACAGGTTCTGTTTTACATATTAAATTGTGTAGCTTACTTGGATGGATCCCAAACTGGTGTCACCAACATTGTAGAAAACAGTTCCAACGCAGAAGAACATAATAGTGAAAACTACAAATCTCAACCAGTAGTAGCCTATGTCTCGGTGCATATTGATCCTCGATCTATTCATAAGCACAAGCAATTTGGTGGTGAAACCAGCTTGGCTTTCATTAATTACTGGAAGAACCTGTGGCAGATAAATAACAAATAAAGTTGTTTATATACTGAACAAAAGGCACCTTATATGATGGGACGAACTCTTAAAGGATATACATCATTCTGTGCTCCCATTGCCCGCATGTTGGTTGTCAAATTATGCAGTGATCTGAAAGAGTTTACAAGAGTTTCAATTGCTTCAGCTGCACTTGGAGTTTTGAGACTCTGTCCGTTTTCTATTTCCTGTTCCACCACATCACACGATTAACATACAGATGGACACATATTAGCATTTCTGTTTTTAAATATAAGCTTTCTAATAAATAGAATCAGCGAAGATGGATTATACCTCATCAAAATCTTTGTTTACAATTCGTAGGTAGTGATCGGAAGGATTCCTATTCAAGGGACATGGAAAGCCATTGCTGGTGAAGAACTGTAGCATTGGAGAGAGACAAGAAAAAACATCACATTGAAGAACTACGATCAGAATTCATTCGTACCGCTACTCTCGAACGGTTTCTTATCGGAAAAAAAAACTCTCAAACGGTTCAAATTACCACGCCGTCTCCTCCACCCAACGGTTCATAGTTGTTTACAAGGGAATTTTACTGACCAAGCACGTATGTAGCATGCAAGCAAGGCCCACATGTCAGAGGCAGCACCATTTCTTTTTACCTACATTGGGTCCACCTATACGCCTTCTCTCTCTCCTGCTAATATTGCACGGTGTCAGCATTCGACGGTCATTGGGTGAGTGCAGCACTCTTGATAGCCACTGAAGGATCGATGAGACAACAAGGCAGTTGTACTCAACAGTGGAGAGGGAGAAGAGCATGTCGAGGCATGTTGGCAATCGTTGAACAATGCCTCAATCATGTTTTCAGAAATACAATTTTGAGAGTATGCTATGTTTCATGAACATTTTTTTTAATTGATAAAGTTTTGCATGTGTTTTAGGTGCGTTTCTACATAAAGACACAAAAAGGACTAAAAATGATTGCGACAAATCCTAGGCCCATTGGCCTACACTAGGCCAGTGAGGCTCAAACCTCAGTTCCATCACACGCCTTTTGAACTGGCCAATGGCTCAATGTACTTTGGATCCATAGGGATCCCGAAAGGATCAATGGGCCCACATCTCAAATTTTAACTGCATAAAGTGAACCTTCAAAGTTAACTATCAGGAATTTTACAAAATAAAACTTCTTGAAAAAATAGGTAATTCCATTTCTGACCAAACTGTTATCTATACACTGTGATCTTTTAGAAATCAAACTAGGATATGTGTATGGTTTTGAAGCTAGGGACGATTGTATGTTGAAAGTGCCAAGAGTCAGGCATCATCCACGGAATAACAATGTTGCAAGTCCAGCTCAATCAAGGCAACCTATGGGCCGGGAGACGGAGATGATCCACTGCTTGTAATGGAAAATTATTAAAGAAAGTTATTGAATACACGGCTACCTTTCAATTACGGAAGTCCATTAGTGTCCGATTACGCTCATCATTAACTTGGCAATAAACGAGGTCAATCTCCTTAGGCCAATCTCAATGGAAATTCCATGAACACGACTACCTAGAGTGACATGCCATCTAAAAATGCTTGAAACTAAGATAAAACACCCCTCTCAATACATAGTTTATTTTATCGGTTGTTGTTTTCAAGGTTACATGCAAGACACGAGTTGTCTAGATAAATGCAGGGTTTCATCCAAATATGTATGCAGGTTTTGATCCCCGCGTAACTCATTTCACATCTCTCTTCGTAAATATACTGCCAATAAATATGTATTTTGTGAGCAGGGGGTGTCCAAAGTCCAAACTAAGGTAAGGAATCTCAACGTGCAGTATTCATTTAGTCAACTGGGTGACACACTTGACAAAGCTTAAAAGTGGGCCATGTTCTTCACTCTTTTTATCTAGTTGAAACACTTCATTCTCTCTCTTTATAAATTTCGTGTCATATCATTATTTTTATATAACTGATCGACATCTTGTTTAATAAGATTAAAACCCCACTTAGAATGACCATATAACCAATAATGAGAACAACTATAAGTCAAAAATTTGAATCACAAAATTATTTATTTAATAATTATTTTTAAGGATTGGTCAACCAAACTTACTAAAGAAAACCAACGAGTAAAAAGACCGTACTAACCTCATCTGCCTCATCAATTGGCCCAAAATACACCATCCTCCCATTGGCAAGCAAGCAGAGCGCATCAAAGAGCTCAAACACCTCCGTGCTCGGCTGATGAACTGCGGCGACCACCGTGATCCCCGCGGTGCGCGCCAGCCTCGCGACGTACGCCATGACATGGTACGCCGCAGCGCTGTCGAGCCCGCTGGTGGGCTCGTCGAGGAATAGCAGCCTCGGCGACGCGAGGAGCTCCATGCAAATGCTCACCCGCCGCCGCTCACCGCCGCTGATGCCTTTGGATACCCGGCCGCCGATCCGCGAGTTGGCTACGTCACATAGACCCATCTCCCGAATGATTCGGTCAACGCGTGCCAGCTTCTTGGCCGGTGGCATGGAGTCCGGTAGCTGGAGTTGTGCTGAGAAGTGGATGGCTTCTCTCACTGTCAGCGTTGGCATCAGTGTGTTCTCTTGGGTTACATAGGCCTACAATGACATTCCATTCATGCAATAATCCATCATATATTCTGGATTTGTGGTCTCTCATTGATTCAGACATTATGCACAAATAAACCAAAGATCTTACTGAGGTGCCGTAGGAAAGCCTCTCCCGTCGGCCATTGATCAAGATATCGCCTCTTCCATTCATGTCTAGCCCGAGTCGACCTATAATAATGGTGCCACTCTATAATCAATAAAAACAGAAATATAATGTGAAGGTTTATCTTTTGTAAAGCTAAATGTGAAAGATTGTGGCCATCTTACCGGATAGGGTGTCAAGAAGGGTGGTCTTGCCACTGCCGGAGGGTCCCATGAGAGCCAGGACTTGGCCGGGGCGCGCAAAGCCGGTGATCCTGTCGAGAATCACCTTGCGCCTCCCCTTCTCGTCGGCTGCCGTCACCGAAATATCCTCCCATGAGAGGAAGACCCCGCGGCCGGTTTGGTGCTCAATGGCGGTGCCGCCGCCGTTGAGCTGCCTTCTCGGGCTCGCCGGCAGTGTCCAACCCGGCGGCAGCATTGGTGACCACTCTTGCGCCATTATTGTGAGCAGTGCCGGACTAGTGCGAGGCAAAAATATAGCTCTTGCTGTGCCGGCCTGATGCTACTTCGTAATACAAGATTGAAGAGAATCTAAATGATATGGACCACTTGATAAAAAAAAATATTACATCTGTAACTGCTGAGATAACTTATTGCATTTAGTCTTACAATGTTTGCAATTGCTCCCCTTCCAGCTAGCAAAGCAAACGTAGCTTATTACCTGTGAGATCCCACCAGATCAGGATCTCATAGAATTAATCAATGCGTTAATGACACTAGGACAAAAATAATCATGAGAGATGAACCACGATCTCCAACGTAGTACTACTTCTTCATTGAAATTGCAATCTCTTCGTTTTAAATTAAAGAGCTGTCAGCTGTGCAAGTGGCAAATATCTTTGCTTTCTAGAGTAAATGATACAACGTGAAGACCACGCAAGTTATCTTAGATGGCATGCACGAGAACTGGAGCCTCCGCTTTATATTCTGAAATATTTATAAAGACGAGACGGCTGGATCATCTTCAGCTATAGTACAAACTGTCTTTAGAAAGAACAAGGCAAGAAGGAAAAATAAAAATGCTAAGATTAGAGTAGTTAGGAAAAACAAAAAGAGTTGTCAATGAAAGGAATTTTCTGGAATAGCTGAGGTCTTAGTGACTTGGCTAAACACAGATTTTTAGCGGACAAATGTAGAGAATAAAAGCTAGACTTTATTGCTCTACTGGAAACGGGAAAAAAGAGTATTCTAAAGCTACTCTTAATAACATTTGTGCAAGCCAGAATTATTTTTGGCATTGGACAACGCCACATGGTAGATCAGGGGGATACTCCTGGGAATCAATCTAGATACTTTCGATATAGGAGGAGTGGATGAAGGTGATTTTTATGTCAAATTTCACCTTAGGAACATAAAGGATGACTTCCGATGGATCTTAGTTGTAGTCTATGGGGCTGCACAACCGGAATTCAAGGAGGCCTTCCTTTCTGAGCTTGTTTAGACTTGTGCAAAAGAAAATCTACGGCTCCTAGTGAGGGGTGATTTTAACATTATAAGGATTCCTCAGGAAAAGAATAATAATTTATATAGTGATAGATGGCCTTTTCTCTTTAATGCAGTAATTGACAGCCTTAATTTACGTGAGCTTAAGCTCTCCAACCGTAAATTCACATGGGCTAGCTCGAGAGAGAATCCAACTTACGAGACTCTGGACAGAATTCTGGTAAGTACGGAATGGGAGACTAAGTTTCCACTCTCCACCATACAAGCCTTAACCAGAGAAATTTCAGGCCACACACCGCTTTTCTTAAACTCTGGTACGACAACCAAGTCTAAGCAACAACCGATGTTTCGTTTTGAACTTGGTGGTTGGCTTCTTAGAGATGGTTTTTATGAACAGGTTAAAGAGGTGTGGGAAAAAGAGGAGAGAGGTAAGTCACCTCTACAGAGGTGGCAATTCAAAATTCAACGGCTTCGACAATTCCTAAGGGGATGGGCAAAGAACACTAGTGGTTCAAATAAGAAAGAGAAGGCTGAATTAATTGCTAGATTAGATGAGCTCGATAAAAAGGCTGATAGTCAATGCCTAAGTGCTGCTGAAGTGGACCTCAAAAATTGCTTAAATCAAAGGCTTGTCCAGATGCTACGTGAGGAGAAAGTTAAATGGTACCAAAGAGCTAAAACAACTAAGTTGTTGTATGGTGATTGCAATACCAAATATTTCCACCTAGTAGCTAATGGCAGGCATATAAAAACCAGAATTTTTGGATTAGACCAAGAAGAGGGAATTATAGAGGGGGATGAGAACCTTAAGAACTACATTAATTATTATAAGGGTCTCTTTGGTCCATCGGATAGAACTGGTTTCTCTATGGCGGAGTCAATGACGGAGGATATACCTCAAGTAAGTCATGAGGAGAATGAAATTTTAATCTCCTCATTCACTGAAGAGGAGGTTAAAACTGCAATTTTCGAGATGGAGCATAACAAAGCCCCAGGTCCTGATGGTTTCGGGAGTTCTATCAATCCTTTTGGGAAGTAATCAAAGGAGATCTAATGGAGTTATTTAATGAATTCCATAAGGGGGACCTGCCTCAATTTAGCATAAACTTTGGCATCATCACGCTTTTGCCAAAACAAACAGAGGCAAAACAAATTCAACAATACCGTCCTATATGCTTGCTTAACGTAAGCTTCAAGATCTTCACTAAAGTGATGACGAATAGGACGGCACTAGTGGCACAAAAAATTATCAGACCATCCCAAACAGCGTTCATGACCGGGAGAAACATCATGGAAGGAGTGGTAATACTCCACGAAACGATCCATGAGATGCATAGGAAGAAACTGGATGGGGTTATCCTCAAGTTAGACTTCGAGAAAGCCTATGACAAGGTCAATTGGTCTTATCTTCAGCAAACGTTGAGGATGAAAGGCTTTGCACCAATTTGGTGTAAATGGATTGAACAAATAGTAAAGGGAGGAAGTGTCGGTGTTAAAGTCAACGACGACATAGGACACTACTTTCAAACAAAGAAAGGTCTAAGACAAGGTGACCCTTTATCGCCGCTCCTATTCAACTTGGTAGCAGACATGTTGGCTATTCTCATCGACAGGGCCAAGAACAATGGAGACTTCAAGGGGGTGATTCCACATTTGGTGGATGACGGCCTTTCAATTCTCCAGTATGCGGATGATACAATTTTGTTTATGGAACATGATTTAAACCAAGCCAAAAACCTTAAGCTAGTCTTAAGTGTTTTTGAACAATTATCATGTCTTAAAATCAACTTTCATAAGAGCGAGCTCTATTGCTATGGCAAGGCTAAAGATTTTGAGTATGAATATGCTCAACTTTTCGGTTGTAAAACGGGTGTTACTCAATTCACTTATCTCGGCATACCTATGCATCATAGGAAACTATCAAATAGTGATTGGAAGATGATCGAGGAGAAATTCCAAAAGAATCTAGCAAGTTGGAAAGGAAATCTCCTGTCGGTAGGAGGGAGATTGGTGCTCATTAATTCTGTTAGAACGAGTATTGCCATGTTTATGTTATACTTTTTCGAGGTGCCCAAAGGGGGTCATCAAGAAATTGGATTACTATAGATCAAGATTCTTCTGGCAATGTGATGAGCACAAGAAAAAATATAGATTAGCAAAGTGAAGTATAGTGTGTATACCAATGGACTTTGGGGGGTTAGGAGTACAAAATCTGGAGATACAAAACACTTGTCTTCTAAGTAAGTGGTTATTCAAGCTATTTAATGAAGAGGGCACATCGCAAAGCCTTCTAAGAAGGAAATATTTGTATAACAAAACCCTCACTCAAGTTAAGAAGAAACCGGGTGATTCACATTTTTTGTCCAGATTAATGAAGATCAAAGACCAATTTCTTGATTGTGGACACGTCAACATCCATAGTGGGTCTCAAATAAGATTCTAGGAGGATACGTGGGTAGGAGGTAAACCATTGGGTATCACGTACCCATCTCTGTATAACATTGTGCGGAGAAAGGATGCAACAGTGGCTAATGTGTTGAGCACAAGACCACTGAATGTCTCTTTTAGACGTGCCCTTGTGGGAAATCTCCTACAACAATGGTATGATCTTATTCTTAGGGTTTTTTGTGTCTCTCTTAATGGAGGTAAAGATACATTTATTTGGAACCTAAATAGTAATGGCATGTTCACGGTTAAGTCCATGTATGAGACATTGATTCAAAGTGGTATTATCCCCCTAAAATGTCCAATATGGAACATCAAAATCCCCCTTAAAATCAAAATATTTCTTTGGTACCTTATTAGGGGGGTTACACTGACAAAAGATAACTTGGCAAAGAGGAATTGGCATGGGTCTCTTGTTGTTATTGCAGCGATAAGGAGAATATACAACACCTTTTCTTTGATTGTCACTTTGCTCATTCAGTTTGGAATTCCCTGTTCTGGACCTTTGGCATACAACCACCAACATCAATTAACAACTTGTTCAGCACCTAGCTTTCTCAATTTGATACCAGGAATAAGAAACTAGTGCTTGTGGGTGTTGCGGCTCTTCTGTGGAGTTTATGGTTGAATAGAAATGATATGGTTTTTAATAAAGCTGATCCAAACTCTCTCTTACAGGTTATTTTCAGGTTCACATATTGGACCCGCACTTGGTCCATGTTGCATAAGGAGGAAGAGGCAAGGGAGGAGTTGAAGCTAGGATGCCGAAACCTAGAAGTAATGGCTATGGAAATTTTAGCGAAGTTTGGGTGGCGTCTCTCTAGTAGAATTGAGGCTTAGTCCTCCTATCTCAGATATGTTATCTGCTTGTTTGGATATTACATAGTTGCTTTTGATCTCTTTTTGTTGTCTTCTATTGCACACTCCTCTCCTGCGTGTCCGGCGTATGTGATGGGGGATGCTCCGTGGTGAGGCTAAGTGCTCAAATATGTAATCTGTGTTGTGTACACTCAAAAGGTGTAGAGGCAGAAACGTTGGTTCCCTTATCTAAAAAAAACCTATAGTACAAACTGGGTTTATTTACAAAAAGATCAAAACCACCTGTCAGTAAATAGGTTGAGTTCAAGTAGTTTGATTGCATCAACCGAAGATCAAAACCACCACCTGGGTAACACCCCAAGATTCATAGCGCTTCTTATCCACAGTTTACGTGTTTTACGTAGTTTGATTATTGAGCTTTCTATTGATATCATTTGAATTCAAACAAGTGAACTAATGTATGACAAGTTATACACTCCATGAAAATTCCCAATAGATAATGTCAGAAATGTAACAGGAGCATGTGCCCGGTTACAAAGATTTGATAACATCTTAGTCTACGTCCCTTACCAAATCGAGCCACAATGGTACTGACTGTTTAAAGCACATTAACAAGAGTGTTGTACGTGAAACCCCTACTCCCAAAATGCATAACTAGTTACATTATCTGGACCTAGGCGTCGTCATGTGTCCTAAGAGGTGCAGACCAGACCTAAGAGTGGATTTGGCGTACCACGTTGAACCCCACGTGACCGAGGGTGGGAGCTTTGCCGTCATTTTAACATGATCTTATTGCAAATGACCCTATACACAACTAGGACTCCACGGGTTTTCTAGAGTTCAAACTCTTATAGATAATGTCAGAAATTCCCAATAGATAATGTCATAAATGTAAAAGGAGCATGTGGCCGGTTACAAAGATTTGATAAAAGAAACATCTTAGTCTACGCCCCTTACTAAATTGAGACACCACTACCGGAAAATCGTTGTTTGCCGTGAGCAAAAAATCGGGCTCACGGCAAACACATCTTTGCGTGAGCTTAAAATCGGAAGCTCGCGGCAAACCGGAACTCACGGCAAAAGCTCTCTTTGCCGTGAGCTTAAAAAGAGAAGCCCTCGGCAAACAAGGAACTCACGGCAAAAGCTCCCTTTGCCGTGAGCTAAAATAACAAGGCTCTCGGCAAAATAAGATAAAATGTCACCTCCCATTCATCCTGTAACGGCACTAACGACCGTTAGCTCATTTGCCGAGAGACTCCGGTTAGCTCTCAGCCATACTTTGTCGTGAGCTTTATAAAGCTCACGGCAAAGAGGTTGTTTGTCGTGAGCTTTATAGATGCTCACGGCAAACAGGACCTTTGCCGTGAGCTTTATAAATGCTCACGGCAAACAGCCCTTTGCCGTGATCTTTATAAATGCTCACGACAAATATTGTGTTTTATAATTATTTAAAAATAGCAAACAAAGTCTAAAAATCATAAAATTTGTGGATTTCTACTGGTATCAGACACATAGGTTGTGGAGACGGTTTGACACGGTTTCGCATAAGTTTTTTCATATGATGCACAAAATTGAACATGTTCGTAGAGGTTTCATAAACATGAGAAGGGATAACTAGTTTTTGAAGTCAAAGTGAAGCTTAAGTTTGGGTTTGAGTTTAAAAATATTGTGTATATGATATAGACACTATAATATGGTCTTTCTTAAAGGTTAGTAATTTTTTAGATATATTTGATATTTATTTGTATTTAAAATATACACAAAATGATGAAAATTTGTTAAGACGTGAAGGAAATACTGAAATAATAAGCAAACAAATATGAATAAAGTTATTTAAATGAAAGTCCACGAAATAGTTTGATCATTATAGTGACTTTATAAGAAAGAAAGAATATGAAAACATGTCAAACTAAAATAAAAAGTAGGGTGTTTTGCTTGTTTGCCGTAAGTATTTATAGAGGCTCACGGCAAAGGACATGTTTGCCGTGAGCCAGATCTGGCCCACGGCAAAGGCCTCTTTGCCGTGAGCCGCCAGATCTGGCTCATGGCAAAGCCGCTGGTTTGCCATGAGCCGTCAAATTTGGCTCACGGCAACGCCGCCGCCAGATGTCCTTTTCCTCCTCCCTTTCCTTTCTCCTCTCACTCTTTTACACTTCACACCCGTCGCACACACACGTCCTTTACCTCCTCCCCCGTCGCCGCCGCCAGCTGCGCCGGCCGCCTCCCCCGCGCGAGGCCAGCCAGCCGCGCCAGCCGCCAGGCGGCCAGGCCGCCGCCAGCCACGCGAGGCCAGCCGCCAGCCGCACCCGGCCAGGCCGACGCCAGCCCTGAGGTTTGCTACCCCCGATGTTGGGACCTGCGCCTGTTAGTTGGTGTAATAATCATGCACAAGCCTGGGAAAGAATGGTGGATAGGTGGTGCTCTACTGCATGGCTGGAGAAGCACAACCTTGCCCGGGAAAAGTGTTTGAAGATGCAAGGACCAGTGCACCATCAATGCAACCGAAACCTCAGGGCATTTGCGAAAACATGGGTAAGCGGATTCCTTTCTTTATTTGGTTGCTAGACATAGTGATAAATATCTAACAACCTTACACTCATTGTCCGCAGTCTGATTCACATGGTGGCCAGCCTTGTGGCGAGGTGAAGGCGTACGCTTTAGCTCACATGGGCAAGGCGACAGCAGACACTGACTTCAGCATGGAGACCCCGGCCTCAGCGTACACCAATCTATCAATCGCCCCACGGCTTAGTTCGTACACACAGAGGGCAAGGGAGGTCCTTGGGTTGGAGTACGATCCAAGCACCCAGAACTTTGATGGACGAATCGTCAAGTAGGTAGGAGGAGGCAAAAAGCATGGGCATTACTGGATGGGTGACGGCACGATCGATTCGGCCTCGACGCCAAGACTCTCTGAGATTCGAGCAAGGGCGTCGAGCGGAAGAGATGCCATACGCCCAAGACAAACCGTTGACCAGATGCAGATAGTGAGTCTACAGGTTATTTCTGTTTGCTTCGGGCTTTTTTAAATTCTAACACTATTAATTTGAATTCTAACATATATTACGTTGCAGTCCCAGCTACAAGAAGAGAGGAGCCAACGGGAGCAAATAGAGGCCTCCATGAGCCAGATGTACCTTTGGATGCAGAATGTGGGTGCTCATATCTCTATACCTCCTCCACAGATTCAATTGTACCCAGCGCCTCGTCAACACACACCTGTGAGTATATATGAATGCTTTAGTTTGTATGTTGGTAACTTAATTCTTCACCCATATCTGCAATATATTATTCTTTGTGCAGGGTCTATCGGCGGCATCAAATGATCCTGCTACTAATGTGTCACCTGGTACTACTATGTCGCCTTGGGGGACTTAGGGCTCTCAGCCTACGCCACGAGGCCCACCTGCTATTGTGTCACCTTGGGGGAATTGGGGCTCTCAGCCGTCTCTGCCGTCGCAGGAAAACCCACAGGATCAGGATCTATCCACACCCTCCCCCTCCAACCCTTGGGAACGAAGGCCACATTACTAGGTAGTGAACTTGTTGCCGTTTGATTGAACTTGATAATGTCGTGGTTGAACTTGGTTTGGATGTCGTCGAACTCTATTGTTTGTCGTTGAACTTGTAGTTTACCTTTCTCGTTGTGTAGTAACTATTAACTATGTGTAGTTGTGCAATGTCTATATAAACTGCCTGTAATGCTCATTGTGATGACTATGTGGTTGTGCAATGTATATATAAACTGTCTGTGTGATATATTTTTTTATTGGGGTATCATATACAAAAAAAACAGAAAAAATAGGCCCATGTGTCATTGTTTGCCGTGAGGAAATGACCCAGGCTCACGGAAAAGGCTCCTTTGTCGTAATCCAGTGGCCCAAGCTCACGGCAAAGAGCCATTTCTGGGCATTTTTGGGCTCTTTGCCGTGAGCCTGAGCCTTGACCTTGGCTCACGACAAACAGGCATTCCTTTGCCGTGAGCCAGGGCCCAGGCTCACGGCAAACAAGCCTCCATGCCGCTCCTACCCTGCTCTGTCAGGTGGGCCCATGGTGCCCTTTGCCGTGAGCACTAGGTCCTGGCTCACGGCAAAGAGGCCTGCCTTTGCCGTGAGCCGCAGCCTAGGCTCACGGCAAACATCCTCCCTTTTGCCGAGAGCATCACATGGTGCTCTCGGAAACTGAGCGGGCCCCACTCACGCCGTTGCCTCGCCGTCATCCTCAACTTTTTTGCCGAAGGGTTGTTTGGCTCACGGCAAAGGTTTGCCGAGAGCTTGATATAAGGCTCACGGCAAAGGTCCCTTTGCCGATAGGATTTTTGCTGTGCGGGCTTTGCCGTGAGCATTGGGCTCACGGCAAAGAGGTTGAATCTGGTAGTGCACAATGGTAATGACTGTTTAATGCATGTTTAACAACAGTGTTGTGCGCGAAACCCCTACTCCCAAAATGCACAACTGGCTAGAGTATCTAGGCCTAGGCATCGACACGTGTCCTAACAGGTGCAAACCAGACCTAAGAGTGACTTGGCATACCACGTTGAACCCCACGTGACCGAGGGCAGGAGCTTTGCCGTCATTTTGACTTGATCTTATTGCAAATGACCCTATACACAACTAGGACTCCACGGGTTTCCTAGAGTTCAAACTCTTATAGCACATTTAAAAGTGTTCCCCCACTGTGGGCTGGGAGAGGGCACATCAGTAGTGGGTCCACTGGCATTTATTGCTCCGCAGGGGAGGACAGCGAATATATAGGAGATGTTGTTGAGCCTTTTCGCCCGCTCGAGCTGAGCATGCGCCCGCTCCCATATCTCTCATGTTTTCTCTCTATTACATGTAGGATATAGCTCACTCACAACCCCTTCTAATACTTGTTCTTAGGGGAAGGCCAGGAAATAGTAAGGAAACATGTTCCCTACAAAAGTTTCCTAGGGAACATGATTCTTAGGCTATCCCAACCCTCCTAGTAGGATGGTGTCCATAGAATTAATTATAGTGCCACATAGGATTTTTAGGTGATGTGTCATGTATTAAATAACAGAGAGAGGAGAGATGGGAAGAAATTGGGTCTTGCATGAGACCCAGTGTCTATACGAAAACCAATGCACTAGACACTACTAATATTAGCATTGGGGGAGAGTAGTGTCTATATAGTTTATGAGGAAGCAAGATGATTGGTCAATAGAATACATAGAAAAAAGTGAATGAAGTGGCTAATTAATTATTTAGACTCTTGGTAGATGTGATGCATTGGACATTATAGTTTCTTGAGTAGTGTCCATATGACATAGCACACATAGACATCACTTGGGTTGGGGATAGCCTCAGGGACAGTTGCAAATACGAGGTTGCCCTACCATGACTCTAGAAACCATAGGGAAAGAATATTTCCCTTGGATTCAGTTCCTAGGAATGTGTCCTACATGGAAAACTAGTTTCCCTAGGAGTTCAAGTTGTAGGGAATACCTAGAATATTACCCTCTTTGTAAAACCTTGCAAAAAAATTATATCTGAAATTCACATTTTAAATTTGTATTTCAGTTCAAATACAAAATCTATATTTGAATTCAAATACAAAACATGAACATGCACATAAGTACTGATTCCATCCCGTAGGCATTAATCAATCAATAAATATAATAAATAATCCATGAAAATATCAGCTACAAATATTCAGTGTCACAACAAAAGATCATATCCTACTAATTCTTGCAGCCAGCAATTACAACCAACAAAAGAACCACACAAAGGCGCAACTCCATAATGGTTCAATGATTGATGAGAGTAGTCCCAAAAGAATAGATACTAGCCACCGGTGCCCGCGCTTCACTGCGGGTGACCAACTGGCACAACACCAGTTAAAGATCAAAATGAGCATGTTCTTTTTCCGTGGAATATATGTTTCTCCTTCTCTCCTTGTTGATTCCTAAACTATGTGCGAGAGGTTTCTAGTGCAATGGATTGACCTCTAAAGCATACACATGGAAAATAGAGCATTGGAAGAAAAAAAATCCACATTTACAGTGGGATCAGTATTTTTCTGGGTTCCCTACAATCACAATTCAAACTAAAATAAATAAATTTCATGCATGTCTGACAGGCACAAAAAAGTAAAGTACCACTTTGCAACATATAATAAGCATTGCAGCATGTAAAATATACATACACCACCTCACATGAAAGAGTAAACATAAATATTAAAATCACATAGTATGATTGAAATATTATCTAAGCACATATCAAATTTCCTGAATTATGCGCCTTTGGATTGTTCCTTGTGTAGGACCTTGCTCTGCGAGGGTAGGCAAGTAGTCTTGTGTAGGCCCTTGCCCTTTCATAAGAAGCTGCATGCACCAAGCACTCCAACTAGGCAAAGGCGAGGCACAGATGCATTGAAACAAAAAGGAGCATCAACCTTTATATAGGCAAGAGAAGGAACCATCCCCAATTAACCAGTAGGAAATGCCAAACAAAAACTACAAGGCCTAAAGAATCATATTGAAAACCTCGTTCCAAGGATGCATGGACGCATGATGCAGCTGTGGCAGCATACTGCATGCATGCAGTAAGTGGATCACATTGTAGTGTGCCTAGCATCTACTGTAAAAGTTAGTGTCATGCATGCAAATCCAAAAGAGGTTTGCCCTACGCATTTTGCTAAAGCTGATAATACTCCTTCTCTCCGATCGGTCATATCCCTCCTCTCTGATCAGTCATCTTGATTCAACAACGTTTGAATAGCACGTTGACAGGGACACATCATTCTTTCACATAACATCAGTTGGCATGCAGTATGTGGATGGGAGTAGCAATAGTATGATGAGTCATTGTATTGAACAACGTTTGAATAGTCCTGACGACGGTGACCCATCATGAGGTGCATGCATGAGAGTGGCAAGAAGAGACTTCAGAGCAGATCAAAACCGTAGAAATCACATCAGACAGAGCCAAAATATCATGCTAACGTGGCCACGCTAGCAGGCCGCGAAAACTGCGCGGCCTTATACTTTTAATACTGATTGTTGCGGCCAACAGTTCAAAAACAATATAGCCCCCTCATGCCAATTAAAACAATGAAAAATCTCCTAGAAGAGGAGAGTAGTAGCTTCCACTACTTGCATTTGCATGTCTACACTCCTTGTAAGGTAACTAAGATTTTATTTTTCCATAAGTCATTGTTGGTAGCCATTTGATCTAAATCCAACAATCCAGATTTCTCCTTCCTCTCTCCATCTTTTCGCTTCCCTCGCTCCATCTACTCTGCTTCTTCATCAACCGTCCTGCCACCTTCTTCCTCCTCCATCCATCCCGCTGCCACCCAAACCCCTCCCCCTCCCCTGGTGGGGCCCAAGCCCACCCACGCCTGCCCCTCCCAGGCTCCCACCATGGCCTCCCAACCGCCTATCACCACTGCTTGGCTGGCGGCACCCACGCCTTGGCGCCTTGCCCTCCTCCTCCAGGTCGGCATGCTATCGCCGGACCTCCTTCTAAGACTAGCGGTGAGCACCCCCCTCCTCCCAAAAACCAAAAAACTAACCTGGCCGAAATCTCATCAGAGCTGGAGAGAAAGGGAGGACGATGGGGAGAAGAAGGTTTGGCTTTTTGGGTGCCTTATGGATTGCAAGAATAAGTCACCTTACACCAAGTACAACTCTAATTTATTACCCTCTAGAAACAAAGAAATACACTATCAAAACCTATTTGATTCTAGAATGAACAGACCAATTAATTTTAAGTAAGATGTTGATCAACATTTAAATAAATTTGGTTAGTTTGAAAAGTCAATAAAGCACTAAAATAAACTATATTTTTTAAATGGAAGGGGTATATATACGAATTAAAGCTACTAAAAAATGCAATTCCAGTATACCACCAGTAAAAACACATATCAAAGACTGACCGGTCCTTTTGCAAGTAGAACATACGACAACTAAATGTCCTCATCCATCAGAAAAAGTTTGGACATATATAGAACAGCAGTCCTTTCTTGCAAGTAAAAGGTCGATAAAAGTTGGTCCGATCTCATAGTTGGAAAAGTATTTTGGCTACCTATTTATGAGTGGCCTGAATTCTATTATTTTTCTCATTCCGAATAGAAGGAGAAAATTGGATTTTTACCACTCCAATCTTTGTGCATCGCGAAATTGTCATCCCAAACTTGGGATTCGCAATATTGCCAGTTAAAACAATGACAACTTGTTTTCATTGCCATTTTTCTCTTTTTAATGATTTTTATTTGCTTTTCCATTATTCAGGTCAGTGAAAGGTCCTAACTGCCCTTGGGACACCAACCAATCGGTTCCTCGCTTAGTCGCTTCCTGTGTTTGTCGCCGCCGTCTGTCGCCTTCTGCTCGGAGCTCGCTCAGTAGCCCACGCGGCCGTCGCCTTCCGCTCGGAGCTCGACCAGTCGCCACCCGCTGCCGCATTTGCCGCCGTCTGCCATCGACACGGTGGATACGCTGTGATCGCCGTGGCACGGATGCAGTGCCTCTGGAATGATGTTTGTTTCGTGCAATAGAAACGAACAAGAAGCAAGGACCGCAGCGTGGCACGCCCCACCTTGAGTGCTGCATGCAGAGCCCACACGCCAACGAGGACGACCGTATATGGACCGGGATCCCAACAGTCGATACGCCGTACGTACTCCAACCACCGTCGTGCACGAGATATTCTCGCTAACTGACGAGCTACAATAATGCACGGTACGTCTCGATCGCGGCCGGGCAAAGTGAACAGTCTGACTGTCTGAGCACGAGCTAGGCTGTGGTCAGACGATCCCATCGCGTTCACCACCGCCTAATCCCCGGCGAACACGCCTCGACACCTAGCTAGAGGCCCCATCGCCATAAATGAGAGGAGCCGGACGCACAGCGCAAAGAGCTCAAGTGGAGCAGCAGCAAGCCAACAAACGTAGGAGAGACTCACCAATAGTTCAAATCGATCGAAGCATCATCGATCGATCAGCAATATGGGCTCCCTGCCACCGGCGCCGGAGGGGACGACGGAGGGGCGCCAGCCGCCGCCGCACGCAGTGATGATCCCCTACCCAGCGCAGGGCCACGTCACGCCCATGCTGCAGCTCGCCAAGCTCCTCCACTCCCGTGGCTTCCACGTCACCTTCGTCAACAACGAGTTCAACCACCGGCGCCACCTCCGCGCGCGGGGGCCCCACGCGCTCGACGGCGCGCCAGGCTTCCGCTTCGCCACCATCGACGACGGCCTCCCTCGCTCCGACGCCGACGCCACCCAGGACGTCCCGGCCCTCTGCCACTCCACTGTTAGAATATTTGGGTATGGCCCATTATTCTATTTATTCTAAAGGATTATAGCCTCCTTTTTATGTTATAGTTATTATGGTCAACACCATACTGGTAATGGAAAAGAACTCTGCTCGGACAGGAAAAGAACCCTGGCGAGGCTTCGTACGAGTCACAGGGTTGATTCTGCTGAGAACCCTGTGGGTCTCAGACAACCCTGGAGGTTCTCAAAGAACCCTGGCGGTTCTCAAAGAACCCTGGCGCTAGCCTGAGCCTGAGCCCGAGCTTGACTTGCGCGCGGGAGGGATCTCTCTTTTGCTGGTTATGGAAACTGAAGACGCGGTAATTGGAAGGGCTGATTATGGCAATCACTGATACCATGATTCAGCCTTCCATAATTCAGCTTTCCATAACTCAGCCTTCCCGATTCTCTCCCGTCCAGGTTCATCCTCTCGTCTCACCCGAGGGCTATGAATAGAAAGCCATCTTCTCCTGTGAAAGAGAGCTTTTGAGTCCATTACTTCTCCTCCTACCTCTGCTGCAAATCAGCCTCCCCATCGCCGGCGCTGCGCCACCGGCGAGAGCAGGTGCCTCCGACACCATTGCCTCCTTGAGATCCTGCTCGGGATACCGGGGCAATCAGGTTTCTGGGGAGCGTCTCTACGCGACTGCTCGCCCAGAACTGCTACGTCTTCACCGGCGTACGGTTCACCGTTCTGGAGACTCCGCCGCCGTCTAACGACTACACTGCGCCGCGTCTTCTTCCTGCACGACTCCGGCGCACGGACTGCACTGCGTCAACAGATCTTCCTGCATCGAATTTGTACAACTACTTCGGGCAAGGCCAGTCGAGGAATATCATGAGTACGGATGATATTCCTCCAGCTGGTAACGGCGCAACCGATGCCTGTGGCAGAGGTCCCGCCCCAGGGTACTTTTCGATATCCGAACTGCTATCTTTCATCTTATTCGTGTTCTTCTTTAAATCTGTGTTAAATTTGAACACGTGCACATGGATCGTTTCACTCATTATAGTCATGCAAATATTCGTGAATTTAATTATAACTTTTGGAATTAAAATATGGCCTATTGCAGATAATTATCCAACATCCACCATGACCACCTGCCTGCCACGATTCAAGGACCTCCTCGCCACCCTCGACGCCGACCCCGACCGGCCACGTGTCACCTGCGTGGTCGCCAATAGCACCATGACCTTCGCGCTCCGCGCCGCACGTGAGCTCGGCCTCCGCTGCGCCACGTTCTGGACGGCCAGCGCGTGCGGCTTCGTCACCTACTACCACTACCGCCACCTCGTCGACCGCGGCCTCGTCCCGCTCCGCGACGCGTCCCAGCTCTCCAACGGCTACCTCGACGACACCGTCGTCGACTGGGTCCCCGGCGCGCCTAGGGACCTGCGCCTCCATGACTTTCCCAGCTTCGTGCGCACCACGGACCCCGATGACGTCATGCTCAACTTCTTCATCCACGAGACGGCCGGCATGTCGCAGGCGTCGGCGGTCGTCATCAACACCTTCGACGAGCTCGACGCACCACTGCTGGACGTCATGGCGAAGCTCCTACCTCCCATCTACACGGTGGGCCCGCTGCCGCTCACCGTGCGGAACAACGTGCCGGTGGATAGCCCTGTGGCAGCCATCGGGTCCAACCTGTGGAAGGAGCAGGACGCGCCGCTCCGGTGGCTGGACGGCCGCCCCCCGCGCTCCGTCGTGTACGTCAACTTCGGGAGCATCACGGTGATGTCGGCCGAGCAGCTGGCCGAGTTCGCGTGGGGTTTGGCCAACACCGGCTACCCCTTCCTCTGGAACGTGCGCCCGGACCTCGTCAAGGGCGACGGCGCTGATGGCGGGCTGCCGCCGGAGTTTTTGTCCTACGTGGAGGGCCGGAGCATGCTGTCGACGTGGTGCCCACAGGCTGCGGTGCTGGAGCACGAGGCGGTGGGGGTGTTCCTAGCGCACTCAGGTTGGAACTCCACGCTGGAGAGCATCTGCGGCGGCGTGCCCATGGTGTGCTGGCCATTCTTCGCGGAGCAGCAGACCAACTGTCGGTACAAGTGCACCGAGTGGGGGATCGGGATGGAGATTGGCGACGACGTGAGGCGCGCCAAGGTGGAGGCGCTCATACGGGAGGCCATGGAGGGGGATAAGGGCAGGGAGATGCGCCGCCGTGTGGCTGAGCTCAGGGACAGCGCCGTCGCCGCCGCGAGGCCCGGCGGCCGGTCCATGCGCAACGTTGAGGGGCTCATCAACGAGGTGCTCCTAGCTTGAACGTACTGCCGAATTTGTGCTGGATTGGCCTCTTGTTGCTTGGCGCCTGGCGCGAGCTGGATATCAAATTGATTTCAATGCTTGATCATTGTACGTACCCAAGAGGTACAGAGTTCGTGACACATCCCAAACCCTGGCAGCTAGAGTTATGATATAAAAACCCTTCAGTTAAGTTTGGGTTCCTTTTGCTGTAATTTAACGAGTTTGCTTACGCTCTTAAATGAAATATATCTTGTTTCTTGTACTGTAATTTTAATTAAACAACAATTGTATACGGAGTAAACAACATTCAACGTGGGAATGTGTTGCATTGTATCCTGATTCCCAAGACTACAGTTAAGGTGGGGAAGAAAAGATAAGGGGGAAATGACTTTTCACATGAGATCTCATGGCAATGTGGAGCCATACCAAACAAACCATCAAACCCCCATATCTGATGTCTTGCAACAAATGCTCACTGGTCCTGGAACTGCAGGTGTCCTACAACACCCTGTCACTACCTCTGCCCCTTGCCCGATGATACCCTTAGGGCTTCTCCAGTGGCCGGATCATCAGGTGACGTGGAGCTGATGAACCGATTCATTCCCAGTGCAACGATCCGATTCATCTAGGAGAGAGAAGGAACCGATTCAATATTTTGATCCGATTCATTCAGGAGAGAGAAAGATCATTAGCGTGAAAAGGAAAAGAAAATTAATTCTTTTCCTTTCAGTGGGTCCATTGATGTTGACTTGTACTAGAGAGAGAACTTTTTGCTACTGATGTGGTGGGATGAATCGATTCACCACTAAAGATGTCCTTATTATCCTAAAAGCCGAAGAGTGTCAGCTCCTAGCCCTCAAAGAAACACTCCAAACCTTTTCTTAAGCCACTGGTTTGTTCATCAATTTTGAGAAAAGTACTTTTCCACCTATTTGTGTTGGCAAGGATGAGGCTAGGTCTTTAGCTTCCATCTTCAACAGCCATGTGGCTTCCTACCCTCAACCATACCTCGTCCTTCCACTCTCTACTTCTAAGCTGAGAGTCTGATTTTCATACGACTACTCGAGCTCTGACAAGTATTTGGCCAGCTGGAAAGGCTCCTTGCTTAATGAAATGGGGAGATCTGCCTTAGTTCCATGTTGTCTTTGCAAGCTGTCTATCCCATGTGTTCCCTGCTTCTTTTCAAAGGCACTATCGACTCCCTTGTCCATAAACAACACGCGTTTATGTGGTCCGGGAAAGCCAATTGCAAAGGTGGGCAATGTAAGTTGCTTGGGATGACTATTGCCTCTCCAAGTGTAAGGGAGGACTGGGAATACCGGATATTGCAAAGAAAAATGTTAGCCTCTTGAAAAAAATTATTTAAATTCAATTGCTCTCCCTCAGCCCCTCGGATCGATTGGTTACGTTTACCATATGGTTGGAATGACAGTCAGGATTTTGGGGATGATATGGCAAATATCACTCCCATCTGGAAAGACATATATGCACAATTGCCATCCTTTGGACCGGAAACTATGGTTCTAATTGGGAATGGACGTATGACTTCATTTTGGTTGGATCTCTGGTGTGGCTCTCAGAACTTTGCAAATGCATTCCGTGCCCTTTTAAGTCACGTTACTCGGCAATATGAGAGCGGATGATCGCTACCCTTTTTGCAACGAGAGGGAAAATTTCTCCCATCTTTTCACCTCTTGTGTGCGTGCTCAGAGTTTTTGGTCGTCTATCAACCTTGATCTCACAAGCGTCGTTGATATTGAAAGTCTATGGATCGTCAACCCCTTCTCTGAAACCAAACGGCATGTTAGGTCCACCCTCTTGATTTTTGTTTGTTGGAATATTTGAAAGTGCAGGAATGCTAAAATTTTTCAAAGTGAAGAGGAGGCCAATCTTCAAATTGCAGCCAGGTGCCACGATGATCTCCTTCTCACTACTACACAAATAATTTTCTGAGGAGGTTTTTTTCTATTTTCTAAGGCGGTTTTTGCAACCTGGGGTCAGTGTTAATCGGGTATTAGCTGAGGCGGTTTTCCCAACCGCCTCTGAAAATTGATTAACTGAGGCAGTTGCGTTACAATAATCGCCTCAGTTAATCATTTCAACTGAAAACAAAAAATGCGAAAAAAAATAGCAAAAATATTTTTTAATTATGGGGAGGCCCCCACCAGACAGCGACTAGCCACGGTCTCAGCCGTGTTTTTTCGTCAAAATTTGCACACTTGAAGTTGAGGGGATTTAAGCCACGACCTCTCCCTCAAGTGCATCACGCTTTACCACTACACCACTCTCTCTCTTGTGTCTATACTCTGTTTTGATTCCTACCATATTATACCAAACCGAATGTAAATTAAATTTTTGACAGCCTAAACATAGTCAAATGAAAAAGTTGTCAACTACTGAGTTTCATTAATTTTCGAGATCTATAACTTTTGTAGTGGTCATTTCTCCATCTGAGGTCTTTTGCGAAATTTAAATTTCAAATGTGAGAACATTCAAACATACTTTTCGTGGACAAGATGATTTCAAATAAAAAAGTTGCCAACTACAAAGTTTCTTAACTTTTTGAGATCTATAACTTTCATATTGGTTATTTCTACATCCGAGGTCATTTGAAAAAAAACTCAAATTTGAAATTTAAAAATGGATTAACAGAGGCGGTTACATTCATTTTAGGAGGCGGTTACATTTGACCGTCTCCTAAAATCGATTAACAGAAGCAGTTATTGTAACACAACTATCTCCAAAAATTGTTGATTAACAGATGCGGTTGTGTTACAATAACCGCCTCAGTTAATCGATTTTAGGAGGCGGTCAAAATGTAACCACCTCCTAAAATGAATGTAACCACCTCTGTTAATCACTTGCATTAACAGAGGCGGATATTTTTTGTAACCATCTCAGAAAATATTTGGTATTGTCTTGTAAAATATTTTGTGTACTAGTGTATGTGTTCTTCTCCTTCTGATAAAGCTAGAATAGTTGTTTGGAGCCAGTTTTTCTCCACAGGTTAGGTAGGTTATAGTTGGATAGTGACTTTTTTTCAGTTCAGTTAGCTAGTTAGATAGTTTTTCTGATGTAAAGCTTTCAGTGTCTGGGTTCTTGTTCTCTCCCCCGTGTTGTAATTACCGGCCTTCAGTCCAGCTCTGTAAAGTGTTGATGTCTTAATTTAATAAAATTCAGGCAGCCTTCAAAGTTGCCGTTGTTTCCCTCAAAAAATATAGATGAATTTGACCAAAAATTAAGAGTCATAGAGAATTAAGAGTCAAAATTGAGAGTCAGAGAGACGAAATTGGTCTATTTGAATGTTGAAAGACGAATTTGACCCCTAGAGGAAAGCTAGAGTACTAATATGTCTATTTGGCCTTCTATACAACTTTCAGGTTCGTTCAGCGTCTATGTTTGTTGAGATTCAGATTCGGCAATTCTGGTCCGTCGACGTCGTGTGGGATCTCCATTATTCAAGGTAGGGGAATGTCACGTTCGTGCTTCAATCAATTTCGTTCTTACTTCGTACTCTCTCCGTTCCAAATTATTAGTCATCCTAAGATGTCATTTTGAGTGTCTAAGTTCAGGGCATTTTCTATGAACCTAGACATATACTTGTCAAAATTCATAGCATCTTCAATGAATCTAGTAAAAGTTAGGATGACTAGTAATTTAGAATGGAGGGAGTACATGCATGATGAATGAAACAGAATCAGGGCGGCAAAGCAAGGGGATCATGCTTCACTCTGGTCCCATATCTTTGGCCGGGCAAGTACACTAGCTTGGTAGTGTAGATTTTTTGTGGTGATCTAGCAATGAGGTACTGTGGTAGACGCAAAGCTTTCAGCTACGTAGCTTTCGAATTGATTCGGACTTACTTCCTCTGGTCGTGACATGGGTCATGGCGCGCTTCCTGTCGATTCGGTTGGACCGTGCCATGTGCTGGAGTCCATGCTTAGTCCAAGCACGAGCGCCGCAGCGCATGCATCTTTCTTTTTCTTTTTATACATTTCCTCCCCATCTTTTGGGATGTAGTGCAGGGATAATGCAATTGCTGCCAACGATGTGTGTGTCTACACCTCTTGGCCGGCCGAGCTGCCGTGTCGATCCATTCCATTCTCCATCTCCGCAGAAAATTTACCGTAAGAATCCGGTATTCAACAATAGAATGCATGTTTGTCAATAGTTATCTTTTTTTCCTTTACTTTTCTTCCATCCTCTTTTTTTTTTTTGCAAAATTGGAGGAAAGTTTGGAACATCTTTTTTATGCAGTGCTTAGCTCTTTGTTCCATTATCAAAATAAAAATGTAGTGCCTAGTTGCTCTTCAATGTTGTCAGATTCTTCACCCTCAGATTGCTTTTCCACACGATCACTCTAGTCGCTCCAAAATTTGAGAACTCAGGTAAATGTTTTTTTTTTCATCATGGATGTCATCATTATAATGTGTTGGCAGATTCTTCATCCTCAGATTGTTTTTTCACACGATCCCTCTAGTGGCTCCAAAATTTGAGAACTCAGCTAAATGTTTTTTTTTCATCATGGATATCATCATTATAATGTGTTGGCAGATTCTTCATCCTCAGATTGCTTTTCCACACGATCCCTCCAAAATTTGAGAACTCAGCTAAATATATTTTTTCTTCATGGATGTCGTCATTATAATGTGTTGGTGTATCTGGATAGCAAGAAATGATAAGATCTTCAGAGAAGTGCAACCATCTTTGTAGCGCTGTAGAAGCCTCTTTGACAAGGAATTTGATTTGGTTGTCATCATAGCAAAGAAAAACTTCCCGGACATCATGATGACATGGATAAAGAACACTTTGTAATTAGCATGAGTTTCTTTGTGTTCTTTCTTTGTTCCTTACTCTATTGTACATACATGTTCTTCACGTCGTTTTGCTATAATAATTAGTAGGAGCAAAACCCCCATGTTTCATAAAAAATGTCTATCGTTATCTAGGCACATGTGCAGTACACACATAATACAAAAGGTATAGCCGGTGGGTAAGGAATTGGAGCAAAGAGGAAAAAAATATTTAGTATTTGGTAGAAACATTCATGACAATTTTAACGAGTCTGCACCTCCTAGCTTATTTAGGCCTTATAGTCGGGTCCAACGTGAGGGGGACTGGATCTAGTTTAGATAAAAAAAATATTTTTATTATTTTTATTTTGCTTGTTGTTTATGTTATAGTTTTTAAGGTGATGCTAGGGTCTATCTTTCTTTTTTAGGACAGTTGGGTCTATGTAGCTTCCAAAATTTCATTAAGCTTTTCAGCTTTAGAGCCTAAATAAGGCCCAAATAGCAAACAATATCTTCTTCACCATGCTGTGCTAGACCTTCGCCTTCTATCAGGAGGCCCAATCGCTTGTTGGGTCAACAAGGCCCACGGCCTGCCGCCGTTCCTTCGCTCCCTCCCAGCGCCAAACCTCCTCTCTCGCAGCCTCTCCGCTCTCGCGTCTGGCGCACACCACACGGCACACCGCGATCCACAGTTCCACACCTGCCAGTGCCAGGTACCTTCGTTTCCACCTCTGCCTCCCCTCCCATCGGCGCCTTCGCCCTCCCAGTGGTTGCCGCTTGCCTCCACGGGCCGGAGATCCCGCCCGTCCGGATTCGTCCATCTGGTTTTTTCTCTCTTGTTCGATGCCCCGGCTTGTTTTTGCTCTAGTTCCTATGCGTGCTGCCAAGCCTCCTATATTCAATTTTTTTCTTGATGCAAATAAGCCTCGGATTTGCAAACTTCGTACTATGTGCTGCATAGTTGTGCTGGACGGTGTTGCGCGTGCCTGATGTGGCCACCGAGCGGTACCTGTTCGCTGAAATGTCTGCTAGCCAAATGCCGCAGATTCCCCCTTTGCGTTGCTTCTGGACCATGGTTTGTGGGCTCGTGATAAGCTGAAGAGTGTTTTTAGTCAATGAATACATAATTCGGCCGTTTAAGGTGCTGCTATTGAGCTACTTGTAGGCACCAATTGAGTTTCCAAAACATTTCGTTATGGCTGCATGTCGGTATCTTCGTTCATAAGTCATTGGTTAATGAATTTCTCTTAGCTTCAACCAATGTATGTCCTTACTGAGTTGGTACACTAATTTGAGTAGTCTTTGTGTTTCTTCCAAGCTCAAAAGCTTCCTTGGGTGTGTGTCTAGGGTCTGATAATGATCGTGCCCTAAATATCTGTACTTCCAAAATTGTCCAAAACTACAAATACAACTTAGGAGGAGGTTGTAGCATTATGAAGCATTAGTTTCTTGTATATACTTTTGGCGTAAAATTTGGATTTCTTTTTTTACTACAAAAGATCAAGAACTTGAAAATATTTGCTGTTTAGATTGCTTTTGTTCTGTATGGATAAATCCTTTGGTGATTTAGTACCAATTTAGAACTTTCAGTACAAAATGCATCATTATAGGCTGCAGTCTTCAAGCAGTTCATGATCTTGTATATACCTCTATGTTGTATTACTGTTCATTAATAATGAAGCTTATCATAGACGTATGCCGAAATTACTATAAAGTAGTTTTTTCTGTCACTTTATTTCAAAATGTGCTTCAACTTTGTACTGCTCAGTCATCTTAACAAGGTTCCAGTATTGAAAGAAACAAAATAGTAATCTCTCTTCTTTTTTTGAAAAAAAATACCACTCCAGTCTTTTACAGACGTATTATCAATGATTTAGATATTCAGAAGCTTATGCTTTCGTAATTTGTTTGTTCCTTTCTTGGTCAAATGGAAGATATAATACAATCATCGTTGTGCAATTGTGCTTTCTCACTATGCTCTGTGCTTTGAGTGCCTTGCTTGCTCCATCTACTTTTTTCTGGCAGAAAAAAAAAATATGTGCTAGTAAAATGGAGAACTGCCAGGATCATTCTATACTCTATAGGAGTTAAGTGGGAAGACTAGTTTTGATATTACATGATGAGATTTAGGCTTGATAAAATACTAAAGCCAAAGCCTCAAATAACTTCAGTTAACAAAGTTGAAAATCCAATGATGCCTGGCTGTATATAGATCTCTTATCCGGTATTGCCATATTAATGCAGACTTGTTTAACAGAATCATTCATGACTGCAGCTGACGTGTGGCAGGGAAAATGGCTTTCTCATCAGTTTTCAGGAGAGTGAATGTCAAAGAACTGATCTCAAATGCTTCGGTGTATGCTAGCGCAACAGGTGATACCATGTGTGCAATTGGTGTTTAGACACCTGCCAGAGATATGCATACGCTATTCTGAAAAATTATCTTACCTGCCTGAGATATGCTTGATTTCAGAATCTTCTGGAGGAATGAGCTTGGTATTTAGACGCTGGGCCACCAAGAAGACTGCTGGATCGACAAAAAATGGCCGTGACTCCAATCCCAAGTATCTGGGTGTCAAGAAGTTTGGTGGAGAGGTACACCCTCTGTATATATATGACATCTATCAATTTTTACTCCACAACATTGATGGTATTCAGAATAACTTTCCTAATTGCATGAAAATTGCTACCATGTGGAGCCTTTAGGTACCATATTGATACTCATTTATGGAATAACTTTCATACACAGGATTTGATCTGATGCTGTTAGTCTGTTGCGTTGACTGACGGCATATACTTGTTTTAATTGTACAGAAAGTGGAGCCAGGAAACATCATTGTCCGCCAAAGAGGAACACGCTTTCACCCTGGGAACTACGTCGGCATGGGCAAGGATCACACTCTCTTCTGCCTGAAGGAAGGCCATGTGCGATTCGAGCGCAACAAGCTGAATGGCAGGAAATGGGTTCATGTTGATCCTGTGGCTGGTCATATGCTCCACCCTGTCTATGCCAGTGGCTCCACTGCAGCTGACCTGGATGCACAGTTGTAGCGACCATGCAGTTGCTTATGCTCTTCCTGCGGATTGTGCTGCGCTTGTGCCTGTCATCAGCATCACCAAGTGCCTCTTATTACACAATACAATTTGTTGCAGTGAAGATGCTTGTGAGTAAGAAGTACTGCTATACATAGTTCCAGCGAGGAGCGGAGAATTTCAGCTCAGTTAAATTTCCTTTTTTTTAATATAATGTACTTCGAACGCAATGTTGATCTTCGTTTCATGTCTGTTGAAATGTTGATGACTTATGGACCGTAATTTCATGATTTGCTGCATATTGGGAATGAATATTCGACTAGAGGTCAGATGACGAGAGGAAACGTTTGTTAGGAATTTACAAGGTGCAGCAATTTTCTTTAGAAAAAATCTCCTAATCACACTGTTTCTATAATAAACCAAAAATATAAAAAGGAACCCTGAAACAGAAAGTCTCTCTGTACTTTTCTGCCCTTTTTGGAATCCATGAATTTCATAGCAAAAAAAAAATGAAAAGATTCAGAACTAACAGGGATGAGAAAAAAAAAAACTAGCCCCAGGGGCTCAAGGCAATGGGATAGTGCAATCACATAAATATTTGAAAATGTTAATGTTTTTGACAATTTAATACGTAGTTATGGGGACTCACATGCCATTAATGTTTTTCAAGGCGACATTGGAAGATGGATTTTGATTCTAAACACAGTAATAGGGAAAACGCATGATTAAAGTTATTGCATTGAACTTGCAATGCTATGGCAATCCAAAATGCAAGAAGGTTTGTAATGTCTCCTTTGGAAGCAACAGAAGAAAACACAGGAATTGGAAGAGATTGATAGAGAGTACAAAGGATATTCCTATGAGATTCAGCCTTACGTTAGTTTTCCTCCAACGTCCATATGGATTCATGCATTCAAAGGAATTCTAAGGAATTTCTGAAGAATGATTCTTTATTTTAGACGGACAAAGGACATCTTCTTACATGATTGAAATCCTTTAAAATTCCTTTATTTTTTTTTCAAAATTTCTTAAGTTCATATGTTTGGGAGGCATCCATCAACAACATCATAGAGCTTTATACTATGTTTGTTGCTATATAGCCACCTAAGGCGATCATGTTCGCTTAAAAATATTAGTTGAACTTCCGCTGCCTGCTGGCAACAAAACATCTCCCCCGCTGCATGTGGATGGTATAAAATATCTCGGATACATCGGGCATTAATATACATCACAAATTTATAATAGACATTCAATTTTTATTATATGGATTCAGATTCGCATACGGACTATACCATTTAATGTTAGAAGCTCTTCGGTTGGATGAGTGGATGGATATTATGCGTGCCACTTTCACACACTGCTCTAACGCAAGAGCCCCACCTGCGCCTTATCATCTCCCTGTTTCTCTTTCTTCTCCATCTTTTCACCAGCAACACGCTGTCCCCACCGATCTCTACGCCTCGTGCCACCCTTGCCCGTTGTCCCCGACCTCACCGATCTGTTGGCTTCCTCCTCATTGATGCCGCCTCAACATCGAGGACCATCCTTCAACCCTTTCCACCCAACCCATACCCCAACTCTTTCCAATCCGAACTCCCCCCGCCTTCCCCCGTCGTCCCACCGGCTCTGGCGGCGAAACACCACCTTCGCTGCTACCCACTACCACAGTACCACTAACTTGTTAGGTTTCTACGTCCTCGCTGCATCCACCACCCACCAAGAGTCTTTCCCCGCTTATCTTTGGCAGCGTCCCGCCGCTTCCATTCCCCGTCGTCTCTCCCACCACCGCTGCCAGCGCAGCAGGCTCCCTGGCCATCATTCTAGACCTAGAGGCATAAATCCTCTCCCAATCTCAAATCCTGAAATCCTAACCTAAACTGAGGTTCGTTGGAGTTTCGAAAATGCTTGTCATAGAAGAGGAGGAGGTAGAAGTAACAAATTGATTTGTTAGTTGTTACTTTATTAAATGGATTTGTTACTTCACAGTTTTGATTTCCTTTTCTGGCTTCTGATATTCCCGCGGCTTCCTCCTATATACTACAAAATAGAGTGGAGAGGACAAAATCAAGAGGCTTCTCGTTTTAGATTTTCCCAGAGAAGGGGAAGAAATTGGGCCGTCCTAGCCTATTACACCCTTCCCTCGGTGATGATTCAATTCGTTACCTACATTTCGGCCAGCTAGCCCCGTCAAGTCAGTGGAGCTATGATTTGTTGCCTGAAATAGCTATCGGGCTGCCTTGCTAGTGAAAACGTGTGTGGGGGGGGGGGGGTTAAGGGTGCACAAATTGGAAATAAGATGTTGGACACACTTCCAACTAGGCAACCATCAACCTTTGTTACTAGTGTGGTCGCTTGAAAACACAACCAAAATAAAAGCTGCTGCATTTGGCCAGTATGGACACCAGGGGAAACTTGCTTTGAGCCAACCTATGACTATGATGCATAGTGAACCAATCACCTTCGTGTGGGTGATGGGCTGAATGCTCTAACACGCATAAGGGCACCCACAGTGGTAGGCACTAGCAACGTAGCTAGGTGACATGGAGCTAAAAAAAGATTATTCTATTGTCTTTCTCCTACAGTCCGATATGCCATTCTTTCATTTGTAGGGCTACGACAAATTGATTAGCCATTTGTTCGTCGCTAGTGACTATCATCTCTCCTGCTTTTGTTTCTCCACCTTGTTAGATTATTGGGCTTGGCCCATATGAATAATCCTAAGTAAATCTCAAAAGCTCATTAACACTTGAGGGGGTACGTCATCTATTAGTCCCATATTGCTAATGGATGAGGGTGTGGGGGTTTTCCTCCCAATAAATAGAGACCACCTCCCTCATGGAAGAAGTGCACCATAGACTCTATACGGGAATCCCCTAGGTTTGGGAGTCCCTAAGAAGGTCTATACGAGTTAGGGTTTTGCTACTTCTTATTGCTGCATTGCCATCGTAGTCTACTCCATCGTGAGCGCCGGCGTGCACCGGCAAACGAGAGAGCAGGTCTCCGGAACCCGTCGTCTTTGAGATCCTGCATCGGGAGAGGGCGAATAAGGTTTTTGGGAAGTGCTGCACGCGACTGCTCAAGACGTCTTCACCACGGCCCGTCCTCCGTCCAAATCTGGTGCTGGGGCGTACCGTCGTCTGCAACATCGTCTGCTGCGCTCCGTCCATAGAACCGTCGTCGTTCCAACTGCGTCGTTCCTGTTCTCTACGACAATTCCTCAGTACATACATTGTGTTTTAATCATGTTTTCTGATGTCATGATTATGTTGTTCGTACTGCCTAGTCTGCTAGAGAATTGCATGCTAGGATTGTTTATCGTCATGTTTAATCTAGTTCGGAAATTAAACTTACAATTGCCTATATTTCCAACAATCCAAAAACCTTATTATAGGCAATCTATTGATTTATCGATGGATGGTTTCGCTGAGTCACTGAGGCCAGAAAAGTTTTCTGGTGTGAACTTTAAGATCTAGAAATCCAAGGTTCGCCTCTGGTTTACTGCTAGGCACATCTGGGAGACGAGACTTGGCAAGCCTGAGGGCGAACTAACTGCAGAAGAGCAGAAAAAGTTCGACGATGCCAATAATCTCTTCGTAGGATGTATCATGAGCAATCTATGTAATGGGTTGGTCCGTGTTTACATAGAAGAGACAGATGCGAAGGCCCTGTGGGATGCCCTGGTTACTAAGTATGATGCAACAGATACAGGCAATGAGCTATACCTCATGGAGAGCTTCCATGACTACAGGATGGTTAACAACCATTCTGTAGTGGAACAGGCACATGAGGTGCAGTGCATTGTCAAGGATCTTGACCTCCTTAAGTGTCCTATTCCCGACAGGTTTGTGGCTGGATGCATTATTGCAAAGCTACCTTCCTCGTGGAGGAGCTTCGTCACAACTCTGAAACACAAGAGACAGGAAATATCAGTTGAAAACCTGATAGCATCTCTTGATGTTGAAGAGAAGGCTCGGAAGAAGGATGCTACTGAGAAGGAAGATCAAGGTCAGTCCAACGCCAACATGGTCCAGAAGTTCTCGCGTGCAGGCAAGAACAACAACAAAAAGGGGGAAAACAAGCCCATGAAGACTACTACCTTCAAGAAGAAGAAGAACAAGGCTGAGCTGAAGTGTTTTACTTGTGGTGAGCTGGGACACTTCTCCAAAGATTGTTCAGATCGGGCAGACCGCAAGGGAAACAAAGCTAAGGAGCCCAAGGATGTCAACATGGTGACCATTGATAATACTGATGGGTATGGTAATTTACCTACCGTACTTTCAGTTTTTCAATCCACGAGTTGGTGGCTTGATACGGGTGCTAATGTTCATGTGTGTGCTGACATATCCATGTTTTCTTCTTACCAGTTTATCCGGGATTCTTCCGTGCTGATGGGCAATGGGTCACATGCTTCTGTTTATGGTGTTGGCATGGTCGATCTGAAGTTTACTTCGGGAAAGATCGTGCAGCTGAAGAACGTGCAGCATGTCCCCACTATCAATAAGAATCTTGTGAGCGGGTCGGTCCTGATCAAGGACGGGTTTAAAGTAGTGTTAGAGTCCAATAAATTTGTTGTGTCGAAACATGGACAATTCATTGGTAAAGGCTATGATTACGGAGGCTTGTTCCGCTTTTCTCTTGCTGATTTTTGTAATAAGTCCGTGAACCATATTTGTGGCAATATTAGTGATGATGCGAGCATTTGGCATTCACGTTTTATGTCATGTGAATTTTGGTTTGATGTCTCGGCTTTCCAGCATGTGTTTAATTCCGAATTTCACCATTGCCAAAGGTTCTAAGTGTCATAGTTGTGTGCAATCGAAACAACCTCGGAAGCCTCACAAGGTAGCCGAGGAGAGACACTTGGCACCACTAGAACTCATACATTCTGATCTTTGCGAGATGAATGGTGTGTTGACAAAGGGTGGAAAGAGATACTTCATGACGTTAATAGATGATGCGACTAGATTTTGCTATGTTTATTTATTGCAAACTAAGGATGAAGCGTTAGACTACTTTAAAATCTATAAGACCGAAGTTGAGAATCAACTAGAGAGAAAGATCAAGCGTTTAAGGTCTGATCGTGGTGGGGAATATTTTCCTAAAGTGTTTGATAATTCTGTGAGGAATATGGCATTATTCATGAGAGGACACCTCCCTATTCACCTGAGTCTAACGTGGTTGCTGAGAGAAAAAACTGCACGTTGACTGACTTGGTTAACTCCATGTTAGACAATGCTGGTTTATCAAAGGCATGGTGGGGGAGGCTGTATTGACTTCGTGTCATGTCCTGAATAGAATTCCTAACAAGAATAAAGATCAAACTCCATATGAGTTATGGAATGGAAGAAAACCATCACTTTCCTATTTACGCACATGAGGATGTTTGGCAAAAGTAAATGTGCCTATTCCTAAGAAGCGTAAGTTGGGACCTAAGACAGTGGATTGTATCTTTCTATGATATGCTCAGAAGAGCATTGCTTATAGGTTTTTAGTGGTTAAATCTGAGGTACCTGATATGGATGTTGATACTATTATGGAATCTCGTGATGCAATATTTTTTGAGAATATATTTCCTGCACAAGATATGCATAGCATTTCTAGATTTTCTACTGAGATAACTCCTATACCAGTTGCATCTTTCGAGTCGTTTGAACAACCTATTGAGAATGAGAATATCCTAAAGAAGGATGACAGTGAAGCTCCTAGAAGGAGCAAGAGACAGAGGGTTGCTAAATCCTTTGGTGATGATTTCACTGTGTACCTTGTGGATAATACCCCCAAGTCTATAGCTGAGGCGTATGCATCTACAGATGCTGATGATTGGAAAGAAGCTGTTCAGAGCGAGATGGACTCGATTCTTTCTAATGGAACATGGGAGCTCACTGAATGACCCTACGGGTGTAAACCAGTGGGTTGTAAATGGGTGTTCAAGAAGAAGCTTAGGCCAGATGGTACTATTGATAAGTACAAGGCACGACTTGTGGCTAAAGGTTACACACAAAAAGAAGGTGAAGATTTCTTTGATACTTATTCACCTGTCGCTAGACTGACCACAATTCGAGCATTACTGTCCTTGGCTGCCTCATATGGTCTTATCATCCATCAAATGGATGTAAAGACAGCTTTCCTGAATGGAGAGTTGGATGAGGAAATTTATATGGATCAGCCTGATGGGTTTGTGGTGAAGGGTCAAGAGAACAAGGTGTGTAAGCTGGTGAAGTCTTTGTATGGCCTGAAACAAGCACCTAAGCAGTGGCACGAGAAGTTTGACAGAACACTAACTTCTGCGGGCTTTGCCATTAACGAGGCTGATAGATGTGTGTACTATCGCTATGGTGGGGGTGGAGGAGTTATATTGTGCTTGTATGTGGACGACATACTGATTTTTGGCACAAATATTGATATGATCAATGAGGTCAAGTCTTTTCTATCAAAGAGTTTTGATATGAAAGATCTGGGAGAGGCTGATGTTATACTTAACATTAAGCTAATTAAGGAAGATAATGAGATTGCAAAAGAGTAATCTCATTATGTGGAGAAGGTCTTGAACCGGTTTGGCTACATAGACAGTAAGCCTTTTCCAACGCCTTATGATCCTAGTGTGATGCTCAGAAAGAACAAGAAGATAGCCAAAGACCAACTGAGATATTCTCAGAATATTGGTTCACTCATGTAGTTAGCTAGTGCAACGAGACCCGACATAGCTTTTGTTGTGAGCAAATTGAGCAGGTTCATGTCAAACCCGGGTTCAGATCATTGGCATGCACTTGAAAGGGTTATGCGATATCTAGTAGGTACTATGAGTTATGGGATTCACTATTTTGGGCACCCTGCTGTGCTGGAGGGATATAGTGACTCGAACTGGTTTTCTGATGCTGATGAACTTTACGCCACAAGTGGGTATGTGTTTACCCTTGGAGGTGGTGCTATATCATGGAGGTCTTGCAAACAGACCATTTTGACGAGGTCAACTATGGAAGCGGAACTAACCGCTTTAGACACAGCCACCGTCGAGGCTGAGTGGCTGCGTGAGCTTTTGATGGAGTTGCCTGTGGTTGAGAAACATGTACCGGCTATCCTTATGAACTGTGACAATCAAACGGTGATAGTCAAAGTGAACAGTGCTAAGGATAATGCGAAGTCATCAAGACATGTCAAAAGACGATTGAAGTCTGTCAGGAAGTTGAGAAACTCCGGAGTAATAAGTGTGACTTATATTCAAACTGACAAAAACCTGGCAGATCCTTTTACAAAAGGTTTGTCACAGAATGTGATAGAAAATGCATCGAGGGAGATGGGTATGAGACCCGTGTAAGTTGCCACAGTAGTAACCCAACATATGTGATCGGAGATCCCGCGAATTAGGACCTGGGAAAAACAAGCTGCTGGTTGACTGAGGAGAGTAATTACTAGACCCTCTCTGAATGAAGATGCAATACTCTCAAATGCTGTAAGGCAGGTTAGCGATATGCTTTAATGTGTTTCTATTGGCTTGATTAAGCGAAGATGTTGTCCTACAGAACATTCTTGAAAGAACACACCTATATGAGCCCGATTGTAAAAAGTCAAAGTCTATGAGATTTGGGTGATCTTTAGTAAGCTCAAGAAGAGACCAAGGAGTACGACGTATATGCTCCACCCGCGGGGTAGGCTACAGGTAGCCAAGTACTGGTTTGGCCTTTGAGTGAAACTTGTCTGCACAAAACTTGCAATTCAAGGCGTAGTCCATTGTTCAAGTTGTGGATGAGTGTAACTTGAAGTTCTAGGCGAGAGTTCAACTTAACAGTCCTTGCCGAAATACTGGTATATAAACAGTAGTGAGAAACAAGCAAAATCTCTATATGGGAATTTGATATCTGGTGGGGGGTTGTTAGATTATTGGGTTTGGCCCATATGAATAATCCTAAGTAAATCTCAAAAGCCCATTAGCACTTGAGGGGGTACGTCATCTATTAGTCCCATATTGCTAATGGATGAGGGTGTGGGGGTTTTCCTCCCAATAAATAGAGACCACCTCCCTCATGGAAGAAGTGCACCATAGACTCTATACGGGAATCCCTTAGGTTTGGGAGTCCCTAAGAAGGTCTATACGAGTTAGGGTTTTGCTACTTCTCATTGCTGCGTTGCCATCGTAGTCTACTCCATCTCGAGCGCCGGCGTGCACCGGCAAACGGGCGAGTCGGTCTCCGGAACCAGTCGTCTTCGAGATCCTGCATCGGGAGAGGGAGAATAAGGTTTTTGGGAAGCGCTGCGCGCGACTGCTCAAGACGTCTTCACCACGGCTCGTCCTCCGTCCAAGTCTGGTGCTGCGGCGTACCGTCCTCTGCAACATCGTCTGTTGCGCTCGTCCGTAGAACCGTCGTCGTTCCAACTGCGCCGTTCCTCTTCTCTACGGCAATTCCTCAGTATGTACATTGTGTTTTAATCATGTTTTCTGATGTCATGATTATGTTTTTCGTACTGCCTAGTCTGCTAGAGAATTGCATGCTAGGATTGTTTATCGTCATGTTTAATCTAGTTCGGAAATTAAACTTACAATTGCCTATATTTCCAACACACCTCAGGCAGGGTTGCATGAACGAATTCAGGTATCAGATACGGTCCTCCAGAACGGTGATACCACCTGCATATCAGTGTTATCTTAGACACCCCATTTTCTCCTCAAGTAACCGTTCGGATGCCCAAACAAATAGACATAGCTAACTTTTAATTGAAAGACACCATTGCTTTTCGGTTACATCAGCGTTACATGCTCCTACAGTTGAACCAATATTACCGACATACAATAACTAACTATTGTTAGGCTATTCCTAACCCATCTACTAGATAGTGTCCATAGCATTAAATAGCATGCCACATAAGCAATTTAGTGATGTGGCAAGAGAATTAAAGAGGGGAGAGAAGGACATGGTGTCTTGCGTAAGAAACCATGTCTATACAAGAACCAAGAAATGAAACTTGATGATTGGGAGAGAAAAGGAGGAAGAACATGTGTGATTGGATGGTAATTTAATTTTGAGAAACTATGCATTAGGGAGATAGTTTCTATGGATAGTGTCTATGTGACATGGATGTATAGAAACTAGTTGATGATGTCTTAGGTTAGAGATAGCCTTACGTCTTTTAATTAAATGCCATCAAACATCGGTCATTGACTCGTTGTCATTGGCCATTGGCCACTAGTATCGACCAAGATGGAAAATGGTTCAAGTGCCATCTGTTTGGACTTATTGGTTAGGCTTTCATCCATTCCTACCTCTTTATTTCTGTGTAATCATTTCGTTTCAAATTTTAAATCATTTTGACATATTCACTACTCTCCCCGTTCCTAAATATAGCTACATTAAGCATTCAAAATTTGTCTCAAAATATATCTACATTTGAGTTGAAGTCTGATTGAATGGGTGAATGGGAAAAAATACCCCTATAGACATTAATTGTCTCGTGGTCATAATTGTTACATGCATAATTATTTTTAGTAAGCATAGAGATATAAGGCAGGTATAGACCATATATATATATATATATATATATATATGGGCATGTTTAATCAAGGGTATATGAGATATTTTATCACACTTCTTAATCTATCTTAAAAAGGCTAAACGTAGCTGAACGGAGGTAGTAGTAGTTATTAATATGAGTTTACTCCATGCCTTTTGAAACATACTCTATCTATTTTTTTTACCATAGTACGAGTACTAGGAAAATCATTTGCATTTCCTTCTTTCTCTCTTGGCTACGACTTCTCTGTCTCCTAACTTATGTCCCCATCCATGTCTCTGAGGAAATTAACATTAAATAAATCATTCAAATTAAATTATAATCGCACCATTATGTTTGTTATAATAAGATCTTCAAAACTAAACCACACTTTACCATGTTTGGACTATATTTTCTTTTTAAAATATTTTTCAGGTTTAACAATTATTTTATTACAAATGTTCTAAAGTATATATAATCAAAACATGATCAAATATAATTTAGTTTTAAAGATCTTATTATAACAAACATAATTATATCATCAGAATTTAATTTAAATAATTTATTTGATATTAATTATCTCGGAGCCATAGACGAGGACGCTAAGTTAAATTACGAGAAGCCTCAGCCCTCTCTCTTGGCGCGGCCCGCGTGGGATTTTGGAAAGCGGAGGACGTCAGAACCTTCGCGCCCGGGGACGAGGGAGCGCGTGGCGCGCCAACCCACGCCATACCGCTGGATCCGGACGGACGGTGGATGCGCGGGGTGGCCCGTCCCTCCTCGCCCTTCCCCACCATAACACTCCTCCCTCCCCCCCACCGCGCCCAGTCGCCATCACTCCCCTCCAAGCCCTAACCCAAAATCCATCCCCCTCCCCGCTGGCGGCGGCCATCCCCGACGTGCCGGCGTCGCCCCGGAGCCCGACTCCACCGGCGAGCAGCCCCTTCTCCCGCCCCTCCGCCGAGCGCGCTCCGCCTATCCGACCGGGGGCCGCTCTGCATCCGGGAGCTCGCGTCGCGGTGCCTCTCGCGCATCCTTGCGCCGTCGGGTAAGGAAACCCTAGCCCCGTGCTTGCCCCTGCGCCCCTGTTCGATTTCGCTCCTGCGTGGTGTTTCTTTCGCTCCTGCGTGGTGTTTCCGGCGCCGTGATCCCGCGAATCCGAGAGGAACTCCGCGGGCGGACGCGCCCAATCCGCTCCCCCCTCAGCCCGTCGCGGATTCGCTTGCGGCGTCGAAGGTTAGCTTGCGTCGGAAATGTGAATTCTTCGCGGTGTTCGGGTTTGTTTCGGCCGAAGGTCGCCCCGTAGCGTTGGGGTGCACCACTGGTTCGTTGGACGAAGGGACGAACCCTAGGCCAGAGCTGAGGCGCAGGGCCCGTTCGAGGTACTGAGGACCTGCCGTGGGATGTCCAATGGGAAAATTGCTCTTTTCTCTTGGGTCTTGTAGATGTTGATTGCCCCTTAGGGTTCATGGGCATGGCCAATTGGCTCAGATTCTGAAGCTGGAGGTGTTCCGCCAGGGCGAAAAGAGGCTATCTGGTGCATGGATGGACATCTTAGATCCACTTAGATCCAGGATTCGGGAGCACGTGTGCCGGATCCGTAGGCCTCTTCGTGCGGCTGAAGTCTTTGGAAAGAAACTGAAAGGCTGAATTCGTTGGAAAGAAACTGAAAGTGCTCTAACGGTTCCAGCTAACGGTCATTCCCAAGAACACGTGTGCCATCCATTTTTCAGTTTCTAATAAGGTTTACAGCGTTATAAGTAGCGGTTACCATGGAAATCTGTAACATGTTAGTTCATATTAAAGGTTAGTGCCATTAGGTTGACAGGAGATCTTTACAAGGAAATTTCAAGACACGTTTCAGATATTGCATGCTGTTACTTTGTATAGATATGCTCTTTTTAGGAATGTTGTTATGATATCAAAACAATGACATGGACTATATTTTATATATCTCAATTGAAGCATGACTAGTAAATATCCTTCTGATACATTCATTAACATTAATCTTTTTTATGAAATCATTAACATTAATCTTTCTAGGTAATATAGTATCCAATATTGCATTTAAAGAAAAAATACATGTTCGCTGTTCTCTTTGACGTTGTTGGTAGTCCATCAGTGTCGCGAACACTATAGTATGGAATTGCACTCACTAAGGATTTTTTGGTACGACCGTATCTTACAGAGGCACACCGTTTCAACCATGTTTGTGAATATTTATTGAAAAATGATGCGAGTTCTGTGGTACAGTTCCCAGTCACATCGATATTGATTCATGGTTTCATAATCCACTTAGGGCCTGTTATAATTAAGTAAATCCCACAAGGTTTGACCCTGATTCACATATCCAAACTGGTCCGTGGCATTTGATATGCTTTTGAGCTTGCAAGTTTGGACTAGGAAGCTATCTGTTTGTTTAATGTTAAAAAAATAATGGTCTTTTTACAGTGTTATTGGGACAATGATAGCTTATTATGACAATAGCTTATCCGTGGGACGTAGCTGTTGAAGCTGCTTGCAAGCCTTCCTCTTAGTCAAAAACGGTTTTGATAAGCATTGACAATTTCACATTTTGTATCACTTCTCCATTCTTTTTGGATGAACAGTTTTTGCCTTGTTTTCAAATATTTTTGTCATTATCATACTTTTATAACATTACCTCTTTTCAGCACTTAAACGATCTGAGTACACTATTTTGTGACAATTTTCTTTCTGCAGTTGCCTAGGTTAATGCTAGATTCTTGAAAAAGATGGCGGATAATGGTAACGCAAAAGGGGGATCTGGAACCTATACAATCAATCTAGATAACTTCAGTAAGCGGCTGAAGGTGTTCTATGACCATTGGAAGGAACACAAGTCTGATCTTTGGGGTTCTTCTGATGCTATTGCCATTGCTACACCACCTCCTTCTGAGGATCTTCGTTATTTGAAATCCTCAGCTCTGGATATCTGGTTACTTGGATATGAATTTCCAGAAACGATAATTGTCTTCATGCACAAGCAAATACATGTCTTGTGCAGTCAGAAGAAAGCAAATCTGATTGGGACCCTCAAGAAGGCTGCAAATGAGGCTGTTGGTGCTGACATTGTCTTGCATGTGAAAGCTAAAAGTGGGGATGGTACTGACTTGATGGATGACATAGTGCAGGCTGTTCGCAATCAGTCGAAATCAGGCAATCCAATTGTTGGGCACATTGCAAAAGAGGCACCTGAGGGTAAGCTTCTTGAAACATGGGCAGACAAACTATCTGGGTCATCTATTCAACTTACAGATGTGACGAATGGCTTCTCTGAGCTTTTCGCTGTGAAGGACACCACAGAGGTCACTTGTGTGAAGAAGGCTTCTTACTTGACTACTTCTGTGCTGAGAAATTTTGTGGTGCCCAAGTTAGAGAAGGTTATTGATGAGGAGAAGAAAGTCTCACACTCATCGTTGATGGATGACACAGAAAAAGCTATTCTTGATCCTCTTAAGGTAAAAGTGAAGTTGAAGTCTGAAAATGTTGATATTTGTTATCCTCCAGTCTTTCAAAGTGGGGGGAAGTTTGATCTCAAGCCTGGTGCCTCTAGCAATGATGACTATCTCTATTATGATTCGGCAAGTGTTATCATCTGTGCCATTGGGTCCAAATACTCGAGCTATTGTTCAAATGTTGCCCGGACATATCTGATAGATGCTACCCCTACACAGAGCAAAGCTTATGAGACCCTTGTGAAAGCTCATGAAGCTGCTACAGAAGCATTGAAACCAGGCAATCAGATGAGTGCGGTTTATCAAGCTGCTGTCAAAGTGATTGAGAGAGATGCTCCTGAACTACTTCCCAATTTAACAAAGTCAGCTGGAACTGGAATAGGCCTTGAATTTCGAGAATCTGGCTTAAACCTGAATGCCAAGAATGATCGTCGGATAAAACAAGGAATGGTTTTTAATGTTTCTCTTGGTTTGCATAATGTCCAGGCAGAAACCACTAGTGAGAAGACAAAGCAGTTCTCACTGTTGTTAGCTGATACAGTTTTAGTCACTGAAAAGGGAAATGAGATCTTGACAGCACCTTGCTCCAAGGCTGTTAAGGATGTTGCCTATTCATTCAATGAAGACGAGGAAGATGTTCCTGCGGTGAAGGTGGAGTCAAAGACCGTGGATGTTCTGCCATCCAAGGCGACTCTTAGGTCGGACAACCAGGAGATGTCCAAGGAAGAGCTCAGGAGACAACACCAGGCTGAACTTGCTCGTCAAAAGAATGAAGAGACTGCTAGAAGACTTGCTGGAGGTGGTTCTGGTTCTGGTGAAGGACGTGGTCCTGCGAGGGCTTCGAATGAGCTTGTTGCATACAAGAATGTTAATGATGTACCATTTGTTAGAGAGTTGGTTATACAAGTAGATCAGAAGAATGAAGCTGTCCTCTTACCTATTTATGGAAGCATGGTACCTTTCCATGTCTCTACTGTGAAGAGTGTGACAAGCCACCAGGACAACCGTACATGCACTATCCGCATCTTCTTCAACGTGCCTGGCATGCCATTCTCAAATGATAGTAAGCTGAATTCTCAAGGCGCTATCTACTTGAAAGAAATTACATTCCGTTCAAAAGACCCACGGCATAGCAGTGAAGTTGTCCAGCAGATCAAAACATTGAGGAGGCAAGTTGCTTCTAGGGAATCAGAGAGAGCTGAAAGGGCAACCCTTGTTACTCAGGAGAAGCTTCAGGTGGGAAACAACAGAATGAAGATGATGAGACTTTCTGATGTGTGGATACGACCTGCATTTGGTGGCCGTGGGAGGAAGCTTACAGGAAATCTTGAGGCACATTTCAATGGTTTCAGATATTCTACTTCAAGGGCTGATGAGCGTGTGGACATCATGTATGGGAATATAAAGCATGCCTTTTTCCAGCCTGCAGAGAAAGAAATGATTACTCTCCTTCATTTCCATTTGCACAACCACATCATGGTTGGAAACAAGAAGACAAAGGATGTCCAGTTTTATGTTGAAGTGATGGATGTTGTACAGACTCTGGGTGGCAGTAGGAGATCGGCACTCGATCCTGATGAGATTGAAGAAGAGCAGCGAGAGAGGGATCGGAAGAACAGAATAAACATGGATTTCCAGAACTTTGTGAACAAGGTTAATGACCACTGGTCACAGCCTCAGTTCAAGGGGCTTGATCTGGAGTTTGATGTCCCTCTGAGAGAGCTTGGGTTTCATGGGGTCCCATATAAGGCTTCTGCTTTCATAATTCCAACTTCCACTTGTTTGGTTGAGCTGATTGAGACCCCCTTCCTTGTGGTGAGCCTTAGTGAGATAGAGATTGTTAACCTGGAGAGGGTGGGCTTTGGAACAAAGAACTTTGACATGGCTATTGTGTTCAAGGACTTCAAGAAGGATGTTCTTCGCATAGACTCCATCCCTTCGACATCTCTTGACGCGATAAAGGAGTGGCTGGACACAACTGACCTGAAGTACTATGAGAGCAGGCTGAATCTGAACTGGCGTCCTATCCTGAAAACTATCATTGATGACCCTCAGAAGTTCATTGATGACGGAGGCTGGGAGTTCCTGAACATGGAGGCGAGCGACTCTGAAACTGAGGAGACAGAGGAGTCAGACCAGGGCTATGAGCCTTCTGATGCTGAGCCTGAGTCTGAGTCAGAAGATGATGACTCTGACAGCGAGTCCTTGGTGGAATCTGATGATGGCGACGAGGAGTCTGATGAGGACTCGGAGGAGGAGAAGGGCAAGACCTGGGAGGAACTGGAGCGTGAGGCAAGTAACGCGGACAGGGAGCATGGCGCTGAGTCAGACAGCGAGGAGGAGCGGAGGCGCCGCAAGGCGAAGACCTTTGGCAAGTCGCGTGCACCGGAGCGCAGCAGCTTCAAGGGAGGTCCGCCCTCCAAGAAGCCAAAGTTCAGGTGAACGGTACCTCCTGGCTGCCATAGTGGCGTGGCCTGGCTGCTTCCTGAACCTCCCTCTCTTGAGGAGACATGTCTGTAGGAGCGTCGTTTGTTATCTCTAGAATGTCTTGGTACTTTCTGCCTCTGCATTAGCTTAGTCCAATTAGGCGAGAAGTGACAGCTGAACTCTGGTGAACTTGATCATAGTGTATGAGCTGAAAGTTGAACTCGATTGCGTCATTGGGGAAATCTGATCCAAGTTGATTGATTGGTGTAATATCCTCATTGATGTAATGTTTTCCTGGTAATAGGTGGACCTCCAGGGTGTATAATATTTATTTGTGCTTGCAGTCCAACCTTTTTGGTACATTAATCCTACCATGGTAGTACTGGTCTAATGGAGGTTCCTTTGATGCAGAGGCGTTAGAATCTCCCATGCTCTTTTTTAGGGTCTCATCTTGGTTGAACAAACCTCGTGTTTTTATGGTTTCTCTGCTCGGTGCAACCTAGCAAGTGCTTTTTTTTTGGCATGCTTACGGTTTGCATTTTCTCGTTGCAATTTTGTAAGCTTCATAATTCGAAGGGAGCATGAGTTTTCACAATTCACATGGAGCTCAATTGGACGTATGATATTCCAAACAGGAAATCTCCATCGTTGCCCATCCAAACAAAATGTTGTAGATTCGCGTGCATTTTGTACGGAGCCAAATGTGTTTATTTTAAATTGCATCTACAGATTCCGTCGACTAGCAAAAGGAACAAGGCAAGCATTTGAAATTCGACAGCATTTTCCCGGCAATTTCCTGAGAGAGACGGCTTGTAAGTTATCTCCGCAATGCCGATCGTATCAGTTCAGAACTTCTCTCCCGCCAGCCAGCGACTGTAGAAGGCGAGCGACTCCTTCGGCTTGTATTCAGGGACGGTGTGTCCAGCTCCCTGAAATGTTAACACGCACACGTTAAAAGATTCAGCCAAGCTTACAAGAGGGAATTCACCGACTTCAGCCGATGGAAGCAGAGCGGCCGATCAATGCAATGCTGGCATCCTCATTCAGGTAAGGAAATTCAATACCGAACCAGAAATTCGAGTTAAAATGGTACACGAGAAAGCACTGTTCTGATATGGCTAATTGTATTTTCAGGTGCAAGTAGAGGGTGAAGGAACCATACCTTTATTGTGAGGAAGGTAAGATTGTGGTCATAACCTTGCGTATATCTGCAATGGTACAAAAGTTAGGATCAAACATTAGGGAATATTGATTCCTCCAAAAGGTGAAACCAAAATCAATGCAAGTCCTACCAGGCACATTCTTTCAATTCGATTGTAGTTTCCAACTCAAGGCAGCATATATTTTTTTGTGAAACATTAACATGCATCCAAGTATTTTTAATCACTAAGTAAATTGAACAAAATTCTTCCTGAACTCTCATGGTCACTATGACTCCCTAAGCCTTCATTGACTGATTTTTCTACAGAACCAAGTAGCTGCACTTTTAAATGACAGTGATCATTTGTGCACTGAAAGATCTTTATATTCCAAGGCAATAAGTTGAAGAAAGGATCAAGAAAACCATACCCAGCGACCTGATCTCCAAAGTACCATGGCCGCCATCTATCAATGACTTGGTAGCCTATGGACCGTACCCATGCTTCAGTTCCAGGGAAAGGGATGCATAGATCATGGTCTCCACTGTAACGTGGCCGAACAATGTGACATATTATTATAAGTTGTTAGACATGCTTCTTAATTTCTATTATACCATTTTTCATTTTCTCTAAGCAGACTGTGTTTTCCATTATCCTAGGCTTCACTTAAAAAAATACTATCATATATGATAACATTTTAGGTGATGAAAGAATGCTTATTGCTAGGCCAACTATTTTTCCTGATACTAGCACTACTGCTGTGAAATATTATTATAGTAAAATTTAGTAGGACTGAATTTCAACAGAATATAGTCCTATTTTGCATACTACTTACATTCAGATCCTTAACTTTAAGTTGAAAATATAAATTCAATAAACAAAATGAGACTTGATCTTCTCTGACTGCCACTTCAAATCAAATATGAATCTCGTTTTGCTTGGCACATTGGATTATGCTTCATTCCAAACCAGAGAATATGTAACCAACAACCAACTAAAAACTACTCTACCTGATTGCCACTTCGCCTATGCTTTTCTGATTGCCACTTCTCTTAATTTGAAATAAATTACTCATATTTAACATTGCCAAAAGATAAGCTATCTGGCTTGTTCTATACCTGTAAAGCAGCGCACGATACCCGAGTGCTGTGAACTTTTTATGATAGCTCACCATTGTTCCTGTTTCATGAGTGTAGTCTATCCTTGCAGTATATAGTTCCCATGACCCAATCAAGCTTTTCTGATTCGTCATATTTGTTAATACAGTTCCCCAAAGCAGAGCAGATTAGTGCCGACCTTTAGGGTTACTTGAAATGGAACTTTCTGGTTAATTACACATTGTACCGGTTTGGCATGAATTGCAGCTCTGACATCTTCATCATCCAGCCACGCAGTAGCAAGTTCATCACTCTGCAAGTACAAGAAAATGCCAAATGGAATAGAAAAGAGGGGCCGATAATTGTTGTCCAAAGCTGTGCCATAGTACAATTAAATTCAGGAGAAGTACTGGCTGCCATATTGATGAAATTAGCAACTATTGAAGTTAGTGTTAACCTAAAAATATTGTGGTCACATTGACAGCTGAGAACTACTAAAATTTGAAACAGAAAACTGGAGTACCAATCGTAAGCTTTGCTTTATGGAGGGGGAAAAAATGTGACAGAGACAGTAGCACTTTTGATAAGGTAGGAAATCGTCTGAATTTTTATACCGTGCAGGGAAGTGATCTACCACCAAGCCCAGGCCACATAGGAACACGTCCAGCTCTCAGAGCAAGACGTAGGGGCCATGAACGCCCTGCCATACGCTTCCTCACCGGAAATGGCTTGTCGGTCTCTCCCAGCCTTCTAAAGCTCAAGGGCAAGCTGCTGTTGGCGAACTCCACCTCTTGGGATTCAGGATGATGGTAGCAAGGTGCAAGGACGTTGTACTTGTTCAGGTCTTTCAGTTCCTGCAGATACCAGAAATGGAGCCTTACTACAGAACCCAAGACATTCACAAACGTGGCTGACCTCGATCTGTGCTCCGGATATTACCCAATGAACTCTTTCTATCTTCTCTTGGCACAGGTCGTCTACTTCTCCAAAGAAGGTACCATGGCAACTGGCCTTGGCATCCTGAAAGGGACAGTTTTCGTTTGCTATCTGGTCAGAACTCAGAAGTGAAACTATCTGTGGTGCTGATACCTGCATACGCAACTGCAATCATAGATGGCCAAGATGATCACAAAGATATATTTATATTCTTGATCACCAAGATGATCACAAAGGTAGATTATATTCTAAGTAGTAGCGCTTTTCAAAAGAAATAGATTAGGAGCTGAATCACAGACCTCGAACATTTCAGTTGAGATGAGGCCCATCCCATGTGCAAATGGCACAAAGGAATTGGAGTCGTAGTCGGCATCAGTATATCCATTACCAATCAGATACCCCTGAATAGATATTGTAAACTTCTGTTTGTAACTCATACATAAAATTGCCCCATACAGGTGGGAATCAAAAGAAAGGGATAACCTTGAAATTGATTCTTGGCTCCACACCTTTTTCTATCCCTGTCAGGACATAAACATAAGAGGGGTAAGTAAAGCCTTCAGTGATCTTAGTTATGTTATGAAAACTCTTTATTTTTATGAGCCGGTGGCAACCTTTGACAACTTCATCAGCGAGTGTTGGGATATAAACCCCTGCGTATGACTCACCGGAAATATAGAATGGGTTCGACTGCAACTCGGGGTATAGTTCAAACCACTGCAGCAGTACGGTTAATCAGGATCAAGTTGCTCACACACAAGTTGTTTGAATAGAGCACCTTCAAAAGGAATTTGGCGTTGTGTGATAGATCATAGATGGCAAAGTTACAACCAGAGTTGCTGAAACAGAGCACCTTCAAAAGGAACTTGTGCGCATCAGCTGCAGTTTTCAGGTCACCTGTTGTATAATCCGATTTGTTCAATGAGTACGACATCCCGACGCCAGCAGGAGAATCCAGGTACATGATGTTTGAGACCTATTCAGTTACAAGTTCGTCTAATCACTTGGACCAGGATCAGCAAACAGGTGGAGAGAAGAATTGCAGATTGACCACAAAATCAACTGCCATGCCAAACACACTGAGCACTTCATATTTATAAGATTTTCTGAAGGTTAACATGTGAACATTCTGATCACGTACTTCTGCCACTAGGTATATAAATGAGCACAATTAGAAGAAGTTGAAAGAAATGTGCAAGAAAGTATTGGTATTCAGTAGTAGTTTATTTTTAAACATAAAGCTATGGGCTTTAGGTTTAGGTCGAAGGATCCAACAAATTAGAATAACTACTTTGTTTATAAAACGTGTATACTTTTGTTGGACGAAGTGACCAACAAACGTACTCAAGACAACAGGTGCACCCAATTCCCAGTTAGAGATGGTGACTCCCAAATCAGTAGAGTGCGCTCTGACGACGACAGTAGCATCATCAAGCAACTTTACCTTTGACCAACTGTAAGGGTTGAGCTGTAGCCTCGGCAGGCCGCCGCCGGGCGTGCTCCCGGGCTCGAAGATGAAGGGCCCGTTCTCGTAGACGAAGCCATCGAAGCTGGAGCATCCAGGCCCACCGTTGAGCCAGAGCACGACGGGGTCGGCGGCCGGGTCGCGCTCCGAGAGCGCAAGGTAGTAGAAGAGGCTTCGATCGCTGGCCTCGTCCACGGTGACGTAGCCGGAGTAGTGGCTGGACGGGAAGGTGCCATGGAATCCGGGGAGGCCGGCGACGAGGTGCTCCTCTGGCGCCGCGGCGACCGGCGGCGTGAAGAGGAGCGCCGCCACGAAGAGGACGAGGAGGGTGAGGAGGAGGGGGGAGGCCATGGGGAGGCCGTGCTCGTGGCAGAGCCCGGAGCAGCAGCTCGACCTCGGCTAGGCTGCCGCGGGAAGGTGGGAGCAGAGTAATCGGCCAATCGTCACGAAGAAGAAAGAAGGTCGAGCAGAGCAGGCGGCCAATCGTTGGGGATCCTACGGATTTGGTGGGGTTGGGACCCACCGGGCATTGGATTGATCCACGTGTCAGGCGTTGTTGTTTCTTTTTTTTTTGTTTTCTTGCGGAAGAAACTTTTTATACGCATGACACAATATTTGTGAGAAAGAGAGGTGTTATCTGAACGGTCTTTATTAATACGGCTAGATAAGCTATTTAAATAACCTTTTTTTTGAAATTTTTTATATAAGGTCCTGTTTTTTTAATTACACTATACAATAAAGACACTCAACACGCATGCACACTCACCCCTATGAGCACCTCCAAATGACTAAGCCGGTAGATATTGAGATTCACGAAGTCACTACAGGCGTCTCGCTATCGATGGGGACGTCGTCTACCATCGAATACATCACTATGCATAGTGCCGGTAAAATCCTGGAATAAATCCAGAAAAATATAAGCATCAGTGCCAAATCGAGGATTTGAACGTTGGTGAGTAGGTTCCATCACAAAGAACCTAACCAACTGATCTAGTTGGTGAACAAAGTTTGCAAACTTGTCACCTTGAATGTTTGGTCACTGATTATGAGTGACTAATTACAAAACTAATTGGAGTGTATATCGCGAGACGAATATATTAAACTGTCATCATCGTTGAGACATGTTTAATGACGACCGTCAATGTACAAATTAATTTTGTAATTTACAATGGCAACGATGATACAAGGGCGCTCAGGCAGCCAACCTACTCGCACACATGTGAACACGTCTTTTATCACACAATTTATACAAAAAAGGCATAAACTATTCTTTCTAGATAAAAAAAAGTAACATGTGCCCATTATGATTTAATATAATGTTTAATGGAATCGAAAACTTATGTCTCTAATACTCTCTCCTTTCCCTTTTCTTGGCCGTAACCCAATTTTCTGCCTTATCCAGTATATTGGGCGAGATAACTTCTCCGTGCATGCGCGAAATAACTCCCTCCCTTCCCCACTAAGCAGTAAATATTTCACCAAAGCAGTTTCTTGAACTGCACTGAAAGGGAATAATTACAAAGGGAGAATGGATGCCGCAGCAAGGATCAAGCTGGCCACAGGAACATTTGACATGTGCTCTTGCACCAAAAGGCAGCAATTACGATGAGCAAAAAAAAAAGATGGGGCTTGTAAAAATCTGCAGGTTTCCTTAGAATTTCTCTCCTGCCAGCCAGCGACTGTAGAACGCGAGGGCCTCCTTGGGCTTGTACTCAGGGACAGCGTGCCCAGCTCCCTAAAATGTTGCCACCACCACATGGAAAACAAAATGGCAAAGCCGGATTAATTTGTAAGAGAAAAATCAGTGGGAGGTCATTCCATGGAAAGAGCACCCAAATGTTGGGGACCCTCATTCAGGAGGTAAAGTAAAATAGTGAGCTGTCAATTTTTAGCTCGAATTGTTACCAAGGAAAAAAGACTGTCAATATTTATTTGCGTTCACGAGGAGAGGAAAAAAAAATACTAGAGTTGCATACCTTTATAGTCAGGAAGGTAAGATTGTGATCATATCCTTCCGTATATCTGTCATTGGTAGAAATTAAGTTAGGACCAAATTTAAGGGAATTATGATTCCACCACAAGATGGCATTCGACATTCATCAATGTTACTTCAAATAATTTTGTTTGGGGCAAGGAAGTTATTATATTGCATTTAAGTTATTACTGACGACCGCGGCTTTCACATACACAATTTAATCACAAGTTTCCTTTAAGTTATTACATTGTTTTTCAGTTCTGCAGGTAGTAAAACGGGTTCTCTTAGGAAAACTATTGTACGAGGCCAAGATCTGTTGAACAACATGTTTTTCAAAAGAAAGGCTGTCAAAGAACAAGAGATGGGATTTGAAACTTTAATCACTTCCTACATTGAAAGATCTTGTGATTCGACGGCAATAATTGTGTGAGGACGGACAGAGAAAACCATACCCGGCAACTTGGTCTTCAGAGAACCATGGCCGCCATCTATCAACAACTTTGTAGCCTATTGATTTTACCCATGCTTCTGTTCCAGGGTGAGGAATACAGAGGTCATGGTCTCCGCTACAACATTACATGTACAGACATTGTTACATATATTGGTATCAAGTTTTCAGAGGAAAAGTTTATATCACTCCCAACCTACGAAGGTTGGACTACATAACCCCACAACCTGTGAAACAATCTATATCACCGATCAAATTACCCCCTAAAGCAGTTTTTAAAAAATCATAGTAAATCATAGAAAAATCATAAAATAAAAAATCAAATTGTGTTGGACTCCAAATGAGTGAACATACACATTGAAAATGTAATATGGTATGTTTTAGTATATTTTTTCACTATAGCTTTAGATCTATGATTTTCTCCATAGATGTAAAAAAATGTATTAAAGCATATCCTATTATATGTTCAGTGTGTATATCTACTCATTTGGAGTCCAAAACAATTTGATTTCTATTTTATGATTTTTTTGTGATTTACTATGATTTTTCAAAATTGATTTAGGGGGTAATTTGACCGGTTTTAAGAAGTTCAGGGGGTGATATGGACCGTTTCATAGGTTGGGGGTTATGTAGTCCACCCTCCATAGGTAAGGGGGTGATATAGACTTTTTCCAGTTTTCAGACATGTTTCTGATACATTTATCTGTGCAAATTAAGCAAGAATCATTATCTCAACTCTCAACTTAAAGAATATGCATTCCTCATCGTTTTAGGTTTATGTTTTAAGCAACACTAGCCTTCAGGATGTTATAAGAACAAGATTCACATATCAACAACTAAGTCATCGTCTCCAAAGCAAACACAACATATGTATAGTGAACTAAAATTTATGAGGTACATTTCTTTTAGAGAAAGAAAATTGTTTCAGGCCCCTGCAACCGCACTGGCATACATGGAACATTTAATACAAACAAATAGCAGATAGGATCACATTGCCAATGCTAAAAGGATGCTTACTGTACCAATTATCTTAACAGTATAGAATACTGTCTGAACTTTGTATAGAGAATTTAGGACTGAGTTCCTGAACAAATTATGTTTTCATGCATTTCTACACTATGTCCTTTGCTTTGAATAAAACATTAGATTCAACCAGTGAAATATGAAAGCTTCAGGACATCGAATGTATGCTCTGATCCTAACAGAGTAGTGCCCCAGTGTGTACACTCCCCCTACATAAACTCTATGAAATACTCATATTTAAAGTTCCAAAATGACTGGACTAACTGACTTTCTCCGTACCTGTAAATTAGCACGCGATATCCCAAGGATGTGAATTTCTTGTGATAGAGCACAATTTTTCCAGTATCATGAGTGAAATCTATTCTTACGGTATACAGTTCCCATGATCGAATTAAATTCTTCTGATCCATGTGCCGTTTTGATTGAATAGGTTCCCCACCACAAAGAAGAGAAGGTTAATGCTGATTTTAACGTTAACTCAAATGGGAATTTCTACTCACACTTCCATACTATATGTCATACCGATTTGGCATGAATTGCAGCTCGGACACCTTCATCATCCAGCCATGTGGTAGCAAGTTCATCATTCTACAAAGCACATACAAAATGCCAAGGGGAACAAAATTTTATAAGGAGGGCTCAAGGAATTCAAAAAGAAACAAAACGATGTTTAAAAAGAACTTTTTTTGGGTACATAGTAAATTAAAGGTTGTGCTGTATGCACTAAGAATATGATCGCATCATGGCCAAAATTGCGTACCGTGCAGGGAAGTGATCTACCACCAAGACCTGACCACGTTGGAACGTGTCCATACTTGAGAGCAAGACGGAGTGGCCATGAACGACCAGCCATACGTTTCCTCACTGGAAATGGCCTGTCGGTCTCTCCCAGTCTTCTAAAGCTCAACGGCAAGCTGCTGTTGGCGAATAACGCCTCTTGGATGTCAGGACGATGGTAGCAAGGTTCAAGGATGTTGTACTTGTTCAGATCTTTCAGTTCTTGCAGATGACAAAGGTAAAAGGAAAGGAAAGGACCTTACAGAAACCCTCAAGAGCGTGCGTGTGCTGTCGATTTTATTTTTGAGGCAAAAAATATATCATATATATTACCCAATGTACTCTATCTATCTTCTCTTGGCACAGACTATCGACGTTGCCCCAGAATGTACCATGGCAAGTAATTTTGACGCCCTGAAACAAAGCATATATATCAGGCCAATTTTAGTTTAATCTGCTTAGTAAACTCTCAGAGGTTGTGACATTTCAGCAATCATATCACTTGTACTTGCAGGGATAGATTGTATTATAACTATAAGCAAGTGTACTGAAAATAATTAGCATAAGATCAGCTAAACCAGAGACCTCATACATGTCAGTTGAGATGAGGCCCATTCCATGTGCAAATGGCACAAAGGAATTCATATCATAGTCTGCATCAGTTGCTGGATTGCCAATTAGATAGCCCTGAACAAATTTTGTAACCCCATATAAAAGATTTACCATGTATAACGTGGAACAACAAAACATTAAAGAACGCAGGCTAATAAATGTTCAACCTTGAAATTGATTCTTGGCTCGACACCTTTCTTGATACCTGTTCATGACATGAACATGAAGGTAAGAAGACTTGGGATGATTTATGGTAATTAGTTGTGTGACATGCCTCATTTTGGGTCACAATGCCAACCTTTAACAACTTCGTCGGTAATTGTAGGGATATAAATCCCTGCATATGACTCCCCAGAAATGTAGAACGGGTTGGACTGAAACTCAGGATATAACTCGAACCACTGCAACAATATTAGCGCGTCAAATAGACTAACACCAGGTCCTTGCAGACCACTAAGTGGCTGATGCATACTCCATTAATTCGTTCCAAAATGTAGGTAGTTTGACTTTAGTATCCAAAATTTGACCGCTCGTCTTATTAATTTTTTTTAAAATAACATATTTTTTGTTATAATTTGACTTAATAATAAAAGAATTTGTGAATGACTTAAATTTGACTATGTTTGCATACATTTTTTGAATAATACGAGCAGTCAAACTTTAGGTTGAAAAAGTTAAACGACCTACATTTTGAAATTTGAAGCGAATTAGATGGTAACGGAGATAACAGGCCGGACCTTCAGAAGAAACTTGTGGGCATCTGCTGCGGTTTTGAGGTCACCTGTGGTGTAATCCGACTTGTTCAAGGAGTAGGACATCCCGACACCAGCAGGAGAATCGAGGTACATGATGTTTGAAACCTGTTGATAGTGGCCGATTGGACGAGTGAATTTAATGGAGGGAAAAAGTAATTATGAAAGATAGATTTACGAATTAACCACCAAATGACTCACTCAGTCACTGGCACGTCAAACTCCATTTTTTTTTACTACATCAATAGAAACGGAGCAATCTGTGGCCATTCGTTCAAGAAAAAAAAACTCCATTTCCAGTGCAAACACACATAATTTATTTTCTCCAAGACAAAAAATATATATTGGTACAGAGAAGACACTAAACAACTAGTGTGCACCCACACACACCCCGAGAGAGAGAGAGAGCGAGAGTACCTTTGACCAGCTGTATGGGTTGAGGTGCAGCCTGGGAAGGCTACCGCCAGGCGAACTCCCAGGCTCGAAGATGAAGGGCCCGTTCTCGTAGACGAAGCCGTCGAAGCTGGAGCACCCCGGGCCACCGTTGAGCCAGAGCACGACTGGGTCAGTGGCCGGGTCACGCTCCGAGAGCGCAAGGTAGTAGAAGAGGCTCCGCTCGCTGGTCTCGTCCACCGTCACGTACCTGCCCGGGCAGGAGCAACCCGATCAGCCATGACTTGACGAAGCGATCAAAAAAGATATATATGTACACAGCATGCAGCGACGCCGGTGATGAGATGAGAGTATGAGACCCACCCGGCGTAGTGCTTGGAGGGGAAGCTGGCGCCATGGAAGCCTGGGAGGCCGGTGACCAGGTGCTCCTCGGGCGCGGCGGCGGCGGGCGGGCAGAGGATCACGGCCGCGACGGCGGCGGTGACCAGGAGGAAGAAGAAGAAGCTAGGCGAGGCCATTGGCCGGGGGTGGTAGCTGCCTATTAGCTGAAGAGCTGACCCTCTGCTAATAATGTCCTAGGAGCTCGGCTTATTATAGCTGGTGGTAATAAGCAGATCAGATTCAGGTCATCGATGGAGTCGTCAGAATTTCGCGTCGGGGTCAGTCAGAAAAAGAAAACATAGTATGTCGTTTGATCTCATGCATCGATCGGATCGATCGGCGCTTTTCTCCCTTTTTATATATCCTGGATCGCAGCAGCATCTTGTGGAGGTTGCTTACTTTTACTTGTGCAGGCGCGCACGCGACCAGACAAGGAGAAAACAGAATCACCATATTGTCGGCTTGTATACATTTGCATATTTGCGGAGGGGATGCCATGTTACATCCAGGTTCAACAGTCACATGCAAAAGCTACAAATACATCGCGCGGCGCAAAATGCCACGTCTGGATGAAGGATTGAAGGGCTTGTATCTGATTATTGTGTGATTATTAAGGAAACTTAAAGGGAGGTAAATATAGCAAGGGTTTTTCTATCTAGGCTAAGCTTTTGTTTGTGGGTTGGGCAACGATATGCTCTTTGTTTTTCATGAATACCACTTTCGGAAACTGTTTAATCTGTGATGAATTTTCCATGACATTTTCAAAGAACGTCACAAATGCTAATAGCTCATCCGGGCTCTAAGTTTGGGCCCAGATTTCATGATAGACTCCGATATTGTCATAGAGTAAATATGAAAATCGTCATAGATGGCATGAACACACGTCATATTGATAGAAATTAGAATTGTCCATCATAGTGTACTTAACTACAATAATGATAGAAAATGATATCATAGTTGGCATGGAACCGCTTATCAGTTTCAGATATCAAGTTCACACATGCATCCAAGTTGCAACATATTTTTTTTTTGTTCAGGCTTAAATTCAGTTTTTAGTTTCTAAATTTATGTGACAAAATAGGAAGAGCTCTAATTATTCTTTTGAAAAAAAGTCGATTTTGGCCCACTTCAATATTTTTCTACTCTCATCCTACTTACCCATGGTGGATTGGTAAGACAGAACACGCATGAATACAACAAGTTCTCTAAAGTCAAAATAGTATGCTTTGGTTGACTGTCAGAGGGTGAAAAGTTGTACTAAGATCTATTGCAATGCTCAAAGCACTATGCGCCAAGGTGGGAACGTGTTTGGGCAAGCACCTCTGCCGACCACATGACCGTGTCATCGGCTGGCCGGCTCAGCCTCTCATGAGTCCAGGACATACAGCCTTTGTCCACAGGTACATCAGATGCTTTTGTTTCTTCTTCAGCCTCAAAGCGCTGCCTAACCTGTGTATGTCAGTATGTGGCTATGTGTATACATGCATCACTTAACTCCGATGGTGGATATCCAACAGGTAGGAGTAATTTGTTGCACTACCATCACGGCTAGATCATGAACCCGATCAAAATTCATCTATAACCATGCATATCTCTATGTACACACGTCCCGAATCTAAAATTTAGCAGCCTTGGCTCTTGATACCATTGTAGGGATTTATGGGGAGGCTACGCTAGCACAAATAAAATTTTCTTCCCCATAACCTTACATCGGCTGGCCGGCTATATCCAACATATAGATGTCAGTTTACAACTTCATTAGCAGCCTTGGCTCTTGATATCATTGTAGGGATTTATGGGAGGCGAAATTTTCTTCCCTATAAATCAGGAACTATTGAGGTTGTAGATCACAGGATTACCACTAGACACGCAGATGCAGCGGAACCATCTCGGTGTAGAAAGCGAGTCGTGGTAGCAGGCAGTACAGTTCCTGGTTCGGCTCATACTTGTACTCTAAACGCAGCACCTTCGAGGTCCCACACGTGCGGAGGTTTGTGTCATGATCCAGACTGCTAGTCCGCGAAGGCAATGAGAGCACGGGTGTGGGGAGGGTGATCGGCGACGGTGGCGATGTGTCAGCTAGGGATGCCGTCCCTAGTCCCTCCCACATATATAGGGTTGCTAATGGGCTTTTTCTCATAGGCCCATTAGGAACTCTAATCCCTTATGGATTAATATCCCTTTGGCCTTTAATAGATCCGATCCAATTGGCTTTTGAGGGCATATATCCAACAGATAGATGTCAGTTTAGAATCAAAACATTTAGAAGATTGACTAGAGGTTGGGCTACAAATGAAGTTGCTTCCATGAATAAACAAAAGGTCTAGTTGGCTGAGGAGCATAATAAGCTAGATCTCATAGCTGAAAGTAATACTCTTCCTAATGAAGAAAATGAGATAATGAAAGAAATTGCCAAAAGGTTGTCAGACATATGGGATCTAGAAGAGATCAAAGCTAGACAGAGATCTAGAGATAAAAACATAGTAGGAGATAGGAATACTTCCTACTTCCAAGCAATAACAAACCAAAGAAATAGTAAGAAAAGAGTTGAGGTTCTAGAAGGCCCTTAGGCGCAAGTAGAAGATGAGACAGGTAAGATGAAAATTGCGGTTGACTTTTATAAAGACATGTTTAAGAAAGAAGATAGGGGGAACATCTATCTTAGGAAAAATTTTAGGACATACAGAGATAACGTAACCAAGGAGGAGAATGAGATGCTCACAGTCCCCTTTATAGAAGAGTAAATTAAAAAACACCATCTTTAGTTATGATGCTGTGGGGGCACCTTTGGAGGAAACCAAAGGTGCACCTTTACAGTCCCCTTTACAGAAGATGGCCTCTCTTTCCTTTTCTTTCAAAAATTATAGGATATCATTAAAAAAGAAATAGTAGATATGTTTAAGGATTTCTTTGAAGGGAAACAAGCTCTCCATAGACTGAACTTTGCTCTATTGACCTTAATCCGAAAAGAGGAAGGGGCTAGGAATATGAAAAAGTTTAGGCCAATTAGTTTGTGCAACTGTAGTTTCAAGATTTTTTCTAAGGTGTTAACCATCAGGCTAGGAAATGTGGGTATTAGGCTCATCTCATAACAACATAAGGCTTCATTAAAGGGAGATATATCTTGGAAAGTGTAGTGGTGGCTCATGAAATAGTTCATAGCATTTATAAGGGGAAGAATCAAAGAGTGATGCTTAAATTAGACTATGAAAAAGTTAATGATAGAGTGGATTTAAATTTCCTAACAGAGATCCTGGAATCTAGGGGCTTTAGCCTTGTCTGGGTAAGTTGGATCCAAAAGCTTATCAGAGGAGGCTCAGTTGGGGTTACCTTGAATGGTGAGGACAAGAATTTTTTTTACAACTGGGAAAGGACATAGATAGGAAGACCCAATTTCCCCTATACTCTTTAACCTAGTAGGAGATGACCAAACTAGAATGTTAGAAAAACTTGCCTCTAAATGCCTGATCAGAGGGCTCCTCACTGAATTTTGTAATGAAGGATTTATTTCCTTATAGTATGCTGATGATACCATCCTCTTCATTAGATCCTGATGAAAAACATCTTAAGAACCTGAAAAGGAAACCCTAGCCTGGTTTGAACAAATATCAGGGAGATGATTCCCTTAAGAATAGCACACATTTTTGGGTTCCCTGTGGTGGAGTTCCCAATTAAATACTTAGGCATTCCCCTTCATCATGAAAAGTTAAAAAGGGAAGATATACAACCTCTAGTAGAAAAAACCCTAAGGAGAATAGAAGGGTAGTGTTGGGAATATGACCTTCGGGCCACTATGCCGAGGGGTTTTTCACTGATTAACCAAGTTGCAGGACCGACGAATTCAGGAACCTTCGCAGACCCTTCGGAGCAGCGAAGACCGACGAGGAATGTCGACCTTCACACACCTTCGGGATTGTGAGGCGAAGGTAGTATCCGGGGCTGTGGGGGTCATGGATTAGGGGGCCCACTGTCAGAGTGCTGGCTAACGGCGCATGGACGGAGTAGGGCCCTGGAAATGAAGGGAAGCAGTGCCAGTCCCGATCGGTCGGGGAACTCCGTCTCGCCCGACCCGCCGAGGGCCCGGGAGAGCAGGGAGTCGGGCAAGTCCGTCTCGCCCGACCTCCGACCCTCCGGTCGAACAGGGAGTGGCAGGAGTCGGGAATGTCCGCCACGCCCGACCCCTGGCCCTTCGAGTTGGGAAGGCAGACCCTCGCTCGGGGTCCCGCCTGCCTTTAAGCATGCACAGTAGAAAGGAGAGGGGAAGTCCCGAAGACTCTCCTAAGTCAAACCTGGCTTAGGGAGGAGAAGGCGTGCGGCCTACGCCTTCTCCCGACCGGCGCCCGACATCACCTGCTGCCTGCCAACTGATAAAGCTGATCTGCAACACTGCGCTTAGGAAAAGGTAGCTGCATGCGTGCCGCCGCGCTAGCGGCCAAGAAGGAAGCTACCGCGAAGCTGCCGAAGGGAAGGTGAAGGACCCGTGGCGGCCGAGGAAGGGGTCGTCAGCGGCGCACTAGGCCGACATCGCGCAACCGTAGGAAGTATCCGACCCTCGAGGGTAATTAGGTAAAACGATGTTGTAAAGCCGTCCTCTTCTTGCGCTATAAAAGAGGAGGACGTTCCCCTTGCGAGGGGATCCAATCTTTTGGACTCTCGATCTCTATACCACTTAGTCCCCTACACGCACACTATTCCCACGCAAGGCTTGAACCGGCCTTCGTTGTAACCCACCGCCAAGAGAGCAATACAGTCTGTCTCCCGTTGCACTGGACGTAGGGATAACTCCCGAACCAGTATAAACCCTTTGTCTTGCGTCTCTTGAACCAATCTCCACCAGGGCGTGCGTGTTCTGTGATCGACACTCGCCGGCGTGAGGTACCCCGTGTACCGCCCGCCGACAGTTGGCGCGCCAGGTAGGAGCCTGCGCACGTCCGCGTCTTCATCGACATCTGGTGCGAGATGGCTGGTTTCGGTGACCATCAGTTCATGTTGGGCACGACCATCCGATTCGGCAGCCTCGAGTTCCTCGTGAACGAGATGCCGGATGCTCGTGGTGGCGCCCTTCGCCTCGTCCTCGTCGACCACTCCGACTGCTCGGCCACCGGCGCGGGACAAATCCCCCAGGGTGGTCCGGTGGTGTCATCAGCTGCCTCGGCGGTGGCTACTACGGCTGCTCCGGCCGTAAGCATCGTTTCTCGGAGCTCCATCGCCGTGTCGAGGGTGGGGCGCGAGCAGATCGTGCACCGCAACGGCGGGAGTGATGATTCAGCCCAAGCGCTTCGGGCAAGGCGTACGGGTTCGCCTTCGTCATGCGGCCCCAAAAGCCAAGTGACCAAGGAGGACGACGTAAACTCACGAAAAGGCGAGGCGTCAGCCTCTCCTTTTGGTTGGAGGAACGCGTCATGAACTTTCTCTGATCTGGTGCAACATCAAGCGTGGGAAGGTCTCAGAAGAGCACGCCCCATGATGCGCCTTTTGAGGTATGAAGGCATCCTAGGGGGCCACGTGGGCCCATGCGCCATGGCCACCCCATGCGAGCCTGGGCAGGAGAAAGATCTGGGGGTGCATCTTCCCCCAAGGGGGATAAGCATTGTCCCACGCGAGAGTGTTTCACCGTGGTTCCCCCGGACGACTTAACGAACGGGGCGAACGTGGCTGAAACCCGGTTAACCCCGGAGCAGATCGCGGCGAAGCAGCAAGAGCTGGAGGACATGCGGCTTGCCATCGAGATAGAGCAAGCCCAGCTCGACGCAAACATGGAGCCTTCCGCCCGGGCGCGAGCCCACGAGGTGGGCCAGAGGATCGAGACTAACGCCGATGGCTACCCTTTCTTCGACCGGGCGAGCCAGTGCATCGCCGCGGCGACGTTGCTCAGTCGGTAGTTACCCCATCCGTCTACCCCGGAGGAGCGCCGAATCCAGAACGGGCTGAAGTCGCTCCTTGAGCGCGCTGCGGTGCGACAGGCGGCGAGCTCCGCGGGAAGAAGACGGAACTCTGGGGGCAGGGCCGGGAACTCGCGATCTCCCAGCCCCGTCGACCGGAGGAAACCGGCTGAAGGCTCACGGCGGGACGCCCCGAATCCTGACGCCGCAAAGATGCAAGATCGACTGGGTCCAGATCGTGATGTGCGACACACCATTGAGGCTCGACGCCGGGATAAGTCGGAAGAACCGGAGGATCGTGTCCCACGTATCAGGCACCGACGGCGCGAGGTGCATGTCGAGGCAGAGGAAGATTGGGATTCGAACTCCGACTCTGATTGCCCCCGCCCAGCCGCCTTTTCCCACGAGATTTGTACTGTGGTAATTCCCCCGCAGTTTTGTCTCCCCACGAACTTCAGCATTTACGACGGGGAGACAGATCCTTCAGTCTGGCTGGATGATTTCCGACTTGCGTGACAGGCGGGGGGAGCTTTCGTTGACAAAGTCATCATACGCAACCTCCCCTTGTACCTGGCGGAGCCTGCCCGAGCGTGGCTCGAGCGATTGCCAAATGGAAAGATCCGCAATTGGGCGGATCTGAGGAGTATCTTCGTCGGGAACTTTCAGGGCACCTGCGCGCGCCCAGGCAAGGTTTGGGACCTCAAGAGGTGCAAGCAGAGGCATGGGGAAACCCTGCGGGAGTACCTACGACGATTCTCCCTGCAGTACAACAACATCCCCGACGCCACCGATGCTGACGCCATTGCTGCGTTGATGGGAGGTACCAAGAACCGACCCTTGGTCAACCGGATCGGCAGGGAGTGCCCGAAGACGATCAAGGAAGCCCTTGACATGGCTGCCGAAGAAGCACAGGGGGAGGAGGCCATTCTGGCGCATTTCCCCAAGGATGGGGGAAAAAAGAAGCGTGAAGAGACAGCCGACGAGGCAGGGCCGTCCGACCATCATGAGAAGAAGAAGAAGAAGAGAAGAGAAATAAGGGTCGAGTTTGTCGCTATGGCAGACCCAAAGCCCTCCCGACCCCAAGGCAAAGCACCCCAGGGTCAGAGACGAGACGACCGACCCCAGGGACGATGACCCAACGAGTGTAAGGCTACTGATTACTTCAAGCAGCTGCTCGAGGGTCCGTGCCCAAACCACGCGACCCCCGTCAAGCACAAATACCGCGAGTGCGGACTCATGAGGAAATTCCTCATGGGCAGGCTAGATGGGGTCAGCCCGACTACCCAACCACAAGGGAAGGGGACGGCGACCGACTCGTTCCCTGAACCCGATGAGTGCCTCATGATCTTCGGCGGCCCGGAAGCACAGGCGTCGAAGCGGCGTACCAAGCTGATGGAGCGCGACGTGTTCGCGGTTCATCCCACCAACCAGGAGTTCCTCCGGTGGTCCGAGGCTGCAATCACCTTCGACCGCTCAGACCACCCAAAGTACATTCCGCATCCGGGAAAGCTTCCACTGGTGGTGGTACCAATAATCGGAAGGAAGCGCGTCTCCAAGGTGTTGATGGACGGAGGAAGCGGCCTCAACATCCTATACGCAAGTACGCTCGACGCACTGGGTGTCCCACGATCCCACGTGCGGCCCGAGCAGGCTCCTTTCTACGGTGTAGTCCCAGGGAAGGAGGTCGTCCCGTTGGGGCAGATCACCCTCCCAGTCACATTCGGAGATCGGGAGAACTTCCGTACCGAGACACTCTGCTTTGAGGTGGTGGACTTCGACGGCTCCTACCACGCCATCCTGGGAAGGCCATGCGACGCGAAGTTCATGGCCGTCCCGAACTACGTCTATCTCAAGCACAAGATGTCGGGACCCAATGGGGTCATCGTCGTAGGCACATCCCCGTAGGTGGCATACGATTGCGAAAAGGAGAGCTGCGCACTTGCAACAGCCCTCGTCGCGTCTCGCCAGCTCGCCAAGGCCAGGGCGGCCATGGAGGCCTCTAAGGAACTTGCTATCTCCCAAGGGGCGATCGACGTCATGGCGGCAATGGTTTCTGTTCCAGGGGGCCAAGAAGCGCGTGACGCCCAGTATGAAGACGGCCCCGCAAGCAAGAAGGCAATGCTCGAGCCGGAGGCTGAGAGGCAGTTCCAACCATCAAGCGACACCAAGAAGATGCTCCTCGATCCCCAAGGCTCCGGGAGCAAGACGGTCATCATTTCCTCCGCCCTTACGGAGAAATAGGAAAGCACGCTCGTCGACTGCCTCCGGGCGAACATCAGCATGTTCGCATGGGTTCCCGCAGACATGCCGGGTTCCAGGAAGTCGCCGAGCATTCCCTAGACATCCGCAAAGGCGCGAAGCCTGTCAGGCAGCCCACAAGACGCTGCAACGAGTTCAAGCGAAAGATCATCGTTGAAGAAGTAGCCAAGTTACTAGATGCAGGGTTCATTAGGGAGGTTCGCTACTAAGAGTGGTTAGCAAATCCTGTACTGGTCGAGAAAAAGAATGGAAAATAGAGAATGTGTGTTGATTACACTAGTCTCAATAAAGCTTACGAAAAGTTTCCCTATCCCCTCCCTCGCATCGATCAGGTCGTAGATTCCATGGCAGGGTGCGAAGCCCTGTGTTTCCTTGATGCCTATTCTGGGTACCACCAGATCGCGCTCAAAGAATCAGACCAGTTGGCTACTTCCTTTGTAACCCCGTATGGCGTATTTTGTTACACCACGATGGCCTTCGGGCTAAATAACACGGGTGCAACATTTCAGCGCTGTATGAACCAGTGCCTAGGGGACCTCGTCGGGCGAACCATCGAGGTCTATGTGGATGACATCGTAGTCAAGTCCAAGCAAGCCGACGACCTAGTCCAAGACTTGGAAGCCACGTTTGATCGCTTGCGGGCAAACCGCGTCAAGCTTAACCTAGAGAAATGTGTATTCGGGGTCTCGAAGGGCCTCCTCCTGGGATTTGTTGTCTCCGCCAGAGGCATTGAGGCAAACCCAGAAAAGATAGCAGCCATCACCAATATGGGGCCGATCGACTCCGTCAAGGATGTTCAGAAGCTGACAGGATGGCTTACGGCGCTAGGACGGTTCGTGGCACGCTTGGGCGAGTGAGGGCTTCCCCTCTACAAGCTTTTGAAGAGGGCGGGTCGCTTCGAATGGACCGCAGAGGCCCAGCAGGCATTGGACCAGCTCAAGCACATGCTCACCAAACCACCCGTCCTGGTACCTCCGCGCGAGGGGGAGCGTTTGCTCTTGTACGTCTCGGCGACCACACAAGTGGTGAGTGCCGTCCTCGTGGTAGAGCGCGAAGAGGAAGGACATGCCTTGAAGATCCAGCACCCAGTCTACTACATCAGCGAGGTGTTGACTGAGTCGAAGACACGCTACCTTCACATTCAGAAGATGATCTACGCCATCCTCATCGCCAAGCGTCAGCTCAGACATTACTTCGACGCCCATCATGTCACCATCGTGACTGAGCACGCGTTAGGAGAGGTGGTCAACAACAGGGAAGCGACAGGGAGGATTGCCAAGTGGTCCCTCGAGCTTATGGGCTACGACATCTCCTACGCTCCGAGGTCGGCAATCAAATCTCAGGTACTTGCGGATTTCGTCGCTGAGTGGATGGAAACCCAGCTTCCCCCGGCCCCGGCTGACCTCGAGTTTTGGGTCCTCCACTTCGATGGAGCTCAGAACCGAACTGGGTCAGGGGTCGGGGTCGTCTTCATTTCCCCAATGGGGGTGATGATGCGTTACGCCATACGGCTACACTTCCTGGCGTTAAACAACATGGCAGAGTACGAAGCTCTGCTAGCCGGCCTGCGAATTGCCAAGGAGCTCGCCATCCACAGGCTGGAGGCTCGCGGTGACTCTCAGCTGGTGGTGGATCAGGTCAATGGCGACGCCAAGTGCCACAATACGAAGCTGGTGGTTTATTGCGAGGCAGCGCGCAGAGCGCAAGAGAAGTTCAAGGGCTTGGGTTCGTCCACCTTCGGCGGGAGTATAACAAGGCGGCTGATGAGCTAGCCAAGCTGGCATCCTGGCGACAGCCAGTTCCATCTGGAGTATTCGCAGATGACCAGCATCAGCCGTCGGTGAATTTCAACGATTAAGCACCTTCCTTTGGGTCGGGCCCGGAGCAGTTGCTCGGACCCGATGGAACTCTCGACCCAACGAGGGTAGTAGCAACCATCGCATCTGACCCCGACGAAGGGCCAGAACTCGAGGAGGAACAACCCTTGGAAGACACACCCGAGCCAGAGGAAGATTGGCGCAACCCATTCTTAAGCTGGCTCGTCGATGGAGCCCTCCCTACCGGACGAACGGAGGCCCGACGCCTCATTCGAAGGGCCAAGTCCTACAGGATAATCGAAGGTAACCTGTACCGCCTGGACCATAATGGTGTCCTCCAATGCTGTATTTTAAACACAGAGGGAAGATCGATGCTGATTGGACATACACGGGGGAGTGTGTGGCCATCACGCGGCGCCCCGATCATTGATAAGATCAGCCTTCAGGCAAGGATTTTACTGGCCCACGGCCGTCACAGACGCCGAGCGAATCGTGCGAACTTGCGAAGGCTGCCAATTCTACGCCAAGAAGACACATTTACCAGCCCAGGCGCTTCAGACCATACCCATCATCTGGCCATTCACGGTTTGGGGGTTGGACATGGTCGGGCCATTTCCAAGAGCGCCCGGAGGCTACACCCACATGTTCGTCGCCGTGGACAAATTCACAAAATGGATTGAGGCACGCCCTCTAACAGAAATCACGTCGGAGCAAGCGGTCCGTTTTTTCCGTGACATCATATGCAGGTTCAGTGTTCCGAATACCATTATCACCGATAATGGGACCCAGTTCACAGGGAGGAAGTTCACCCGTTTCTGCGACAACTATGGGATCGAGGTGGCATGGGCAGCGGTCCCTCATCCGCGCACAATTGGGCCGGTTGAGTACGCCAATGGCATGATCCTGCAAGGGTTCAAGCCGCGAGTATTCAACCGATTGGTCAAGCGCATCCACAAGCATGGTGCTAAGTGGGTGGAAGAGTTGCCCTCCGTCCTGTGGAGTCTGCGGACGACTCCGACCCGCGGCACGAGCTTCTCCCTGTTCTACATGGTCTATGGTTCCGAGGCGAACCTCCCGACGGACATAGACTATGGCTCCCCAAGGGTTCAGGCCTTTGACGGGGAAACAAATGCGACCAACCTTGAGGATGCTGCAGACCAGTTAGAGGAAGCCCGGGAGGTGGCAGTGGCGCATTCGGCCAAGTACTAGCAAGGCTTGAGGCGCTACCACGCGCACTGGGTGCGAGGTCGCACGTTCCAGGAAGGTGATTTGGTCTTGAGAATAGCCCAGGATCGTCGTGGCTTCACTAAGCTCTCACCTCCTTGGGAGGGCCCCTACACCGTAGTACGGGTCCTACGCCCAGGATCTTATAAACTGGCAATGCCAGATGGAACCCACCTATACAATGCATGGAACATCGAGCAGTTGCGGCACTTTTATCCATGAACGCCCGCGGAGGGGGGAGTGGGTACGACCCCAATGCACCCGACCCCACGGTAGGGTCGGTTGCAAATCTACACCTTTCCTAGCACGAGAGGTTCGATGAGGACCCTCGTAAGAAAAAGGCCCAATAGGCCGAACCCGAAACTGGGCCGGGGTTGAGCACAGTCCAGCCCTTTCCTTTTATGGGAAGCCTTCGATGGCAGGAAGCACCCATTTTTAGTACCACATCGCCGGCGGAAGGAGGAGCTGCACAACTTAAAAGTGGTTCCGTCATGGGCGAACCATTCGGTGATACTGCCTCAGAGACAGAGGCTGCCATCCAACCACCGGAACCTATGTCTCCGGGGGCACTATCGCCGACTCTAAACTTTCGAAGCTACAGTAACCGTGAGTTCCTGGTCGTGACACGTCCCCACGCCAGCCGCAAGCTTACAACACTGTATCGACTCCCCGTCGCACGATAGAAGACCCGACAGGGGGGGCACGAAAGCCCTCCCCCTGGCTTCCAAACGGCCAGATAAGTGAACCCTCTCTACACTTTCATCTTTGTCAATTTAGTTCAGTACCATTCTTTTCATTTGAGCTTGCTATTTGCTATCCGACCCTGTGATTCTGAGGAAGCCCCAGTGCCGCTAAAAGGGGTAGGCGGGGACGTTTGGCGCAGCTGCGTTGCGACGGCCCACGCCCCCACGGCTACGGATCGCACAGTTGCCAAGCCAAACGGCCGACCCTGCCAACATACCCAAGCGTGTAAGGCCAGGCCGGGGGACCCCCTCAAAATGAGTCGGGTCGATAGTGTGTAGAAGCGTTGCTAACAACGCAGCTCAGGTCGGAGAAACTAACTATGTTTTGGGGACCTATTGGGCCTATCTTTTTGCAGGGAGTCAACAGCTGGGCGTGGGGTTACGCCCAACCATGGTGAGGGAAACTACACGCAGAGGCTCGGGGGCTCGAACATAGCTTGGCCAACGAACCGCCTGGTACTCGGATCCACCTGGAGTGCGAGACTCGGATCCGAGCCGGACGGACAGGCCCAAGGGTTTAGCCCACTGAAGTTACCTCACAGCCAAGCCTAAAGGCTCAGGGGCTCGGGGGCTCGGGGGCTCGGCACAACCATCGGGTTTGCCTTGCGCGCCTCGCAGCCAAGCCTAAAGGCTCGGGGGCTCGGCACAACCATCGGGTTTGCCTTGCGCGCCTCGCAGCCAAGACTGAAGGCTCGAGGGCTCGGCAGAACCATCGGGTCTGCCTTATCCATCCAAAGACCAAAGCTTAAGGGCCCGAAGGCCCGATCGATAATCAAAGATTGTCAAAGAAACTAAGGTAACCCCACAAAGGTCGTCTCAAGTGGCGCCTCCCAACTAGCCCGCAAAGAAGCTGGAGGGCAGACCCCACTCGGGGGCTGGCAAGGGTATAACCATGAGAAAACAGGTAAAAACCCACGCGTACGGAGCCAAAAGAGCGAAAGACGATGAAAAAGAAGAAGGAAAATAAGCTAATTATTACAAAAATATTCAGAAGCATGGGAGTCCCGTCGATGCGGAACCCCCCAGAAGTTCAATCCCTCTACGCGAGGGCACGACAATAGTTTAAAGTTTTAAATCCCTCCACATGAGGGCACGACAGCAGGGGTATCTTCACAGAGCTTGATCAGGGTCGACGCCGTCCACCGGATTGCCCTCCGCGTCAGTCGTGGGCGCCAGGCCGTTGGCGAACTGCTCGTCAGGCACCTTAACTTCTTCTGCCATGGCATTCAGGGCCTCCGAGGTGAAGTCGTTGGGGAAGCCGACGGCCATCCTGTCGAAGCGGATCCCGTCGTAGTTGGAGCGCGCCAACGTGAAGGCCTCCTTAACGCCGTGCACCAGCGACTGCTTGGCGACGGCTCCGACGCGTGTAGGGACTTGGTCGAGCTCAGCCGGGAGACGCGCCGGATCACCACTCACCGGCACGTCGAGAGCGTCCAGCATCGAGACGGCCACGGCACGTAGCTCTCCGCAGCACTCCACCGCCCGGGTGAGGTCCCCAGGGAGCCGCTCAATGTCTTCAGACGGAGGGAACCCGAGCCGCGACAGGACCGCCCCCGCCGCGTCGCGCAACATCCCGAAGCACGACAACAGCGTGGTTCGGTGGGTAATCCCATCAGCTACGCGAGACTTGAGCGCTGCCGGGAAACAAAACCATGGTTAGGCGATGGGCGAACCTGCAGAGAGGAAGGTTGAGCAAGCGAGAAGAAGTGGGCGGGAACATACCGTCGATCTCTGAGTCCTTCTCTTCCAGGGACTTGTGCGATGTGGATAGGGCAGCCTCCAGGACCCCGACCCGCTCGGTGGAGGACTGTACCTCCGTGCGAAGGTCGGCGACGAGCTGGCCTAGCTGAGCGCTCGCCTCCTCGGCGTCCTCCTTCGCAGCCACCGCCTGGTTGCGCTCCGCCTGGGCATCGATGCACACCCGGACCACTGTAGCCCTTTCCTCCCTCAAGGCATTGAGCTCACTTTGGAACCCTAGAAGGCCGACGTTGGAGATCATCTACGGGCCAAATCAAGCGCTAGAAGGGAGAAGTGATTGTGAAGTAGGGCATACCGCTGCGAACGTTGGCAGCGCCGGTACGGAGACCGTTGACCTCAGACCGCAGCGCGGCTAGCTCTTCCTGGTGGGCCGAGGCCTGATTGGCCAGCTCCCGCTCCAGCTTCGAGATGCGGCGGGCGCTGCCTGCGGCCTCGTCCCTCGAGGTGTTGGCAACGTTCCACGCACGGCGGGCTTGGTTGATGGCCTCCTGCTCGATGCTCCTGGCCCGGGCAAGCGACAGCAGCATCGACTGCGGTGACCAATGAGTCAGGTTAAAGGTCCGACGAGGACAGACTCAGAAGGAAATCGTGAAGCCAAGCGGAAATGAGTAGAAGAAATAAACCACGTACCCGGCTGGAGGGATTGCCACGGCGGGGAGCATCAAGGCCATTTGCAGGAGCGTCACGGGGAAGGTGGCCATCTGCTGGAGGCTCTCTAGCCAAGCGTCAATCTGCATGACGTGGTCAGGATTGATCGCCGGCTCGCCCTGGCCGGGTGGGGCCATCTCCTGGTCGCCCCCGACCCCGAGGGTTCCGCCAGCGAGGAGGAAGACGGTGGCGCCAAGACCGACACCAATGTGAACGCCGACGAGGCCGCGGGAGGCTCAGACTCGAAACGCGCGCATGCCTCCGCCTCGCCGAAGAGGTCCTCCACAGACTATCGGCTCGCCTCCACGCCCTCCCTAGGGTTTGCTGCAGGCGCTCCGAGGCGGGCGGTGTAACGGGGCTTGCGAGTGGCGCCTATCTGGAAGCGCCCATTGCCGCGCCCTCAGCGGGTGCCCCAGCAGCGGGGAAGGTTCCAGGATGCACACCATGGCACTCGCCCCGGACTCACCACCCGCGATGGCAACCGCGGAAGCCGCAACATCCGTCGCCTGTTCCGCCGTACCCGCGGCCTCCCCGGCCACGGGAGAGGTGGCCAGCACGTACGTGACTCCCGTCCCGGCGGCCCGAACGGCTGGAGGGGAAGGGACCGGCAGAGGCGGAGTGGCGGCTATCTGGGAAGGCTCCGCGCCTCCTGAAGCGGACGAGGCACCCATGAGGGTGGGAGATGGGGCTGACCCCTCGGCCCTGGCCGGGCTTGGGTCGGCCTGCCGAGCCTCTGTGGGCGTCCTTTGCTCCGAGGAGCCAGGGGTGACCGCTGGCGACGCGCCTCGACGGAGACGCTTCACCGGAGCTGAGCCGGGATCTAACCCCCGGCCGATCCGACTGTATGTATAACGACGTTAGTAAAGGCACTAATGATAGGGGAAATAAAAAGCAAAGCAGAGCAGTAGGAGGATCTAAGGCGAACCTGCTTGACGCGCTGGGGCAGCGAACCTCCAGCTGCATCGGTCTGGAAGACGAGCGTGTGCGGGATGCCACGGCAGGCGGGGCGCCTGGAGGCGGGAAAGGAAGCTCCTCCACGACGATGGGCGCAGACGGGAGTTCCCCGTGCGCCACGAAGGCCTCCACGGTACAGTCCCCCAGCAAAGGGGAGTGGCCCCCGGGATTCTCCTCCTCGTCGCAGGAGGAGGCCAGATCCGATCCGACCTCCTCTCCCAAGCGCTCCCTACGCTCCCTCTCGCGCCTCCGTTCCTACGTGCGAAGGCGACGCGCGGTGTCGTTGAAAGGTCTTTAGGATGCCTAGAGGGGGGGTGAATAGGCTCCGATCGAAATCTGAAACAATTCTCAACTCACAAAATCAGTTCAGGCCGGAAATTCCGGTGCCTGGCCGGAAATTCCGGACACGGAATTTCCGGTCAGCTCAGGAATTTCCGACAGCAAGGTGGAGTTGCTCGAGATTCAAAATTCAAAGCCTAGATAAAGATTCTACTTGAATAGAAACCTTGCAATGATGACCTAGATGCTAGTGTATATGATTAGAAGCAGCGGAACAACACAAGCAAATAGATCGGGTCAATACAAGATATGAAAAGCAATATGAAATGCGTAAAGGAAATGAGGCACAAGATTTATTCCCGAAGTTCACTCCACAAAGGAGCTACGTCTCCGTTGAGGAACCCACAAAGGGTAGAGTCTCTTCCAACTCTTTTCCTCGATCAATCGACCACAAAGGTCTAGATTGACTTTCCTTCACAAATCTCACACTAGAGAGGGTAATACAAACTTCTTGGGGTGCTCACACGAATGGAGACACTCCCAAGCAACCTCAAACCGTCTAGGAGTCAAGCTCCAAGAGTAACAAACGAGATTGCCAATCAAATGATGCCTTGAGTGCTTCTAGAGATGAACCAATCACTTTTCTCACTCAAATCTCTCCCCAATCCAAACCCTAGTTGAATCCTCTCAAAGATTGGCTCAAGGAAGGTTGGGAGAGTGAAAATGGCGAGCTCAAAGTCTTTCTTTCAGTGGAGAACCGAGAGAGTCAAATGAAGGGGTATGGGGGCTATTTATAGAGGTCACTCAAAAACTAGCCGTTATGCTTGTCAGATGACCGGAAATTCCGTCGGGGTGACCGGAATTTCCGGTCCACCCTATTTCAAACTCAGTACGGAGAGTCACACCGGAAAATCCTACATTTAATCCGGTCTCTCTCTGTGAAACCCGGAAAATCCGGCCGGATACCGGAAATTCCGGTCACAGGGGACCTAGGCTGAAAAATTCAGCCCCCACAGGAAAATCCGATGCAATTTCCGGTCGCTCTCTGTAAAACACGGAAATTCCGACCCCAGGACCGGAATTTCCGTCCGCCCTTGTTAGTGAGCAAAATGCTCTTTCTCAAAGTTAGGTGATCATCCAAAAATTACTTCTAGGCATCATTTGACTTGACAGACACGTCCCTCTTGATAGTACAGTGATCCTATACTCAAGACAAAGATAAATAAAATATATTTAGCTATCCATTTGAGCTTTTCACCATATCGTTTGCGTAGGGGACATGTATTATATTTCTTTTGATTTTTCTTCGTGTAAGCCCTGCAAATACTCAATGGAAACATGAAACCTCCAAATTGTGATTGTCATCATCACCAAAACCAACTAAGGGGCCATATGCACTTTCAATCTCCCCCTTTTTGGTGATTGATGCCAACACAATTTGGGTGAAAGATATACAAATACAACTCATGTTTCAATTTCATTTTCATGTGAGCTAGCTCCCCCTTAATGTGTGCATCTTAACCTTTGTTGGCCTCAAATGCCTATGCACACATTTTGGAAAGCTTTCTCAAGATATAGCATTTAAGATCATGTATATATGTGCCATGTGTGAGAGAATAGTACGTGATGCATATGACATGTTATTCACACAATAAAAGGTGACAAATGAACATTACATCAACCATAGACATCACACAAAAGAATATCTCCAAATAAGGTTCATCATCACACATAAAGACATATATAAGCACAAATTAAGTTTTACAAGCCACGTTTTCAACCATAACACAAGTACATCACATAAAATGGCTTACATGTCCACTAGCTAAGCATGAAAGGATGGAAAGATAGATAAAAAGAAATGAGGGGCCTCCATCCGTGACAATCACCCAAGTATATTCTCCCCCTTTGGCACCAAGCACCAAAAAGAGAGTGTCACTCATCACCGTCATACTCTGAATCGCTCTCCTCCTCAACTCTCTTGCCTTTGTCCTTGGCTAGATCGGCGGCGTGAGGATCCTCTGGTGACTCAAACTCGCCCTCCTGCTCTTCCTCACTGCTGGAGCTCTCCTCCTCCTCTTCCTCTTCTTGAGCTTCTCCCTCAGCCTGCACACCTGGCCCAAACACATGTGTGGCCTCTCCAGAAGGCCCTGCATCCTGAGTAGTATCAGACCAGGGGTTATACAAGCGAACCGGTGGAGAGACATTCTCATCCTCCTCTGAAGAAGCCTCAATCCCAAAGTGTCTCATCATTTTCTTCTGTCTGTTGGCTTGCTTGATACTTTCTATCTTCTGCCTGTGAAGCTCATCAGCCAACTTCTGATTTCCCTTAAAGCAAGAAAAGAGAGCTTTGGATAGAAACTTTAGAGTGCCAGTCTTCTTCTTTGTAGGAGGTGGACCAGTGGGAGAGCCTTCCTCATCATCTTCTTGCTCCTCATCTCTAGGCAATGGTGGACGTGAGGAAGATGCTCCAGAAGTCCTGACTCCTTGTGCTCTCACTGGTGATGGAGCCTGAGACCCAAGGTGAAGCATCCTCTCAAGCTGGCCTTTGTTGGACTTGTAGGCAATGTTAGACTGATCTGTGACAAGTCCAAGGCCAGTGACTCCAAGAATGATACGGAAGATATACGGTGCATAGTGACAGCTGCTCGTACCATCATGAGAGCAGGTGATGATCTCATTCCATATAAACTTGGAGACTGAGAAGGTAGGCGAGGCAGGGTTCATGCGGCTGAGAATACTCTTGGCTCGATGTGATATATTATAAGAATCTCCAATCCTGGGAGTGAGAGTGAACCTAAAGAGCTGATTCATCAACCTGTAGTATGGCTTCAGACCATGAGTTTTCCCATACTCAATCTTGCCATATCGATCATCATACATGAAACTCAGACGAGTGTCATGAGGAATGGGCTCACTGTGCAGGTCAAAGTCGTGAACATCCTCGGTAGGCAGACCAAGAAGCCCAGCAAAGGCAACAAGTGTCACACAGTATCGTCTGCCTCCAATCGCCCAGTGCAAAGTCTGTGACTGCTGATCAACATATAGAGTAGCATAAAACTGAGCAATCACTTCATCATTCCAATCTTGCCTCATAGCCATCAAATCTGTCAATCTCTTCCTCTGACACTGAGTATGTACCTCTCGGGCTATCTCACGAATAGGTGCAGGGAAGGATAGGAGATGCTGCCAATCAATGTACCTCATCGGAGTGGTCCTGTATCTCATAGGCATGATGACACTCTCATACCAATCAGCCTGGTGAGGTAGCCAAAACCTAGGATCACCCCTAAAACCCCTGGGACTCTGAGCTGGATCTGTCCCATATCTCACATGCCTGATATCAGCTGTCCTCCTCTTGTAACTAGTCATCCTTGGATCCTCAGGACTCCTGATAGGCCTCATGATCTCCTGACACTGAGTTGTGTATATGCTGAGATCAATGTTAGGATCATATGCAAACTGTGCTCCGCTGGCCTGACCACTAGATCTTCCCTCATCATCACCACCAGTCCCCGCACCTCTGCCAGTCCCAGAGCGCCGACCACGGCCTCGACGGACTGAATCCTGCCTATTTGCTGCACGCTTGCCGGCACGACGAGGCGGATCCGGCCTCACATCCTCAAGATGGATCTCCTCCTCAGACTCTGATTCACTTGACTCATCTGGGCGAGGACGGCGAGCAGCAACCTTGGTTCGTGCCATCTGTCAAAGTGTAGATAATGATGGATTAGAAGATGCACAGAACCAGATAAGGGTGTTGAACGGGCGTCTGTCGGAAATTCCGAAAGGTGCCGGAAATTCCGAGCTCGGAAATTCCGGTCACCGGCCGGAAATTCCGACCGAGCCCGTGCACCACACCAAAATCATGGAACTCGAGATTTAGCCCACCAAAAGATATGAAACTTTGGATATAAGATGGACTATGTAGCAGGAAGATAATCCTAGGAGGAATCGTTCTAGAATCAATCACATTTAGAGATCGGATAAAACCTAGGTTTAGAGATTAAAACTTGAAAACTTCCGATTTCTCCATCCATTGCAAACAAGATGATAGGAATGAGTTCTAGGATGAATAAGGAGTATATGGCTCAAAGGGTTTCATCTAGTTTCATCCGGAGCGAAAGATCGAGCGACGGGGATTTTGAATGGATTACCTTTGAACTTTCCCGCGCGAGATCGGAAAAACCGGAGTGGGAATCGGGTTTTCCGGAGGATGGACAACCTTCTCCAATGACCACTAGATCCCTTCCTCGGTTGGAGCGAAAGATCGCCCGCACAGTAGAGAGAGAGAGAGAGGGGCGGCGGTTTGGAGAAGAAATAAAAGAGTTTAGGGCTCCAACGGGTATGAGAAGGCCTTTATATCCTGGCGGGACCGGAAATTCCGTCGGGACTGACCGGATTTTCCGGCCTGGCCAGGTTCAGTCGGAAGTCCCGAGACAATTTCCGGCACGGCCGGAAATTCCGACGCAGGGGCCGGATTTTCCGGTGAAGATCAGCAGAAACAAGCCAGATTTTCGATGAGATTGATTGAGTGATTTAGAAAGATATAGCTAATGGACATATAAGAAACTTGACTTAATAGGACCAGCCACAATCAAAAATACATAACAATGGTCCCATAAGCCAAGAAATGATCCAAAGATCACAAAATCCAATATTTTCTCAAAAACCAAAACAAACACACGCCAAAACTTGTTTTGAACCTAACTAGGCAACAATCAAGTATGTGCTCCATATCACTCCAAGTTACGAGAATCCAAGATATTTAGCTCACTCCTCAAGGCACAAAACCTTTTCTCATCTAATGGCTTTGTGAAGATATCGGCTAGTTGGTTGTGGGTTCTCACATGGCGTAATACGATATCTCCTTTGAGTTGGTGATCTCTCAAGAAATGATGTCTTATCTGTATGTGCTTTGTTCTTGAGTGATGGACGGGATTTTTGGCTAGTTTGATGGCACTCTCATTGTCACACAACAATGGGATTTTGGTAAAGTCATATCCATAGTCTCTCAAGGTTTGCTTCATCCACAAGAGTTGTGCACAACAAGCACCGGCGGCAACATATTCCGCTTCCGATGTGGATAAAGCTACGGAGTTTTGTTTCTTAGAGCTCCAAGACACCAAGGACCTACCAAGAAATTGACAAGTCCCCGATGTACTCTTTCTATCTATTTTGCAACCGGCATAATCCGAATCGGAATATCCAAATAGATCGAAAGTGGAGCCCTTCGGATACCATAAGCCAAGGTTAGGTGTGTGTACTAAATACCTCAAAATTCTCTTAACGGCCTTAAGGTGACATTCCTTAGGGTTGGCTTGATATCGAGCACACATGCACACACTAAGCATTATATCGGGTCTAGATGCACAAAGGTAAAGCAAAGATCCAATCATGGAACGATATACCTTTTGATCCACCGATTTACCTTTCTCATCAAGATCAACATTTCCTTTGCTTGGCATGGGAGTCTTCATGGGCTTTGCACTTGTCATGCCAAACTTCTTGATCATATCATTTGTATACTTGGTTTGGCATATAAATGTTCCTTCCTTCAATTGCTTGACTTGAAATCCAAGGAAGAACTTCAACTCACCCATCATGGACATCTCAAACCTCTTTGTCATGATCCTACTAAACTCTTTGCAAAATTTCACATTTGTTGAACCAAAGATGATGTCATCAACATAAATTTGACAAACAAATATATGACCATCAACTTTGTGAGTAAAGAGAGTAGAATCGGCTTTGCCCATGACAAATTCATTTTTAATAAGAAAATCCTTAAGGCATTCATACCATGCTCTAGGAGCTTGCTTAAGCCCATAGAGCGCCTTATGGAGCTTGTAAACATGGTTAGGATACTTTGGGTCTTCAAAGCCGGGAGGTTGTTCCACAAACACCAACTCGGAGAGGGGGCCATTCAAGAATGCACTTTTCACGTCCATTTGATAGAGCTTAAAATCATGATGAGCGGCATAGGCTAATAGAATGCGAATTGACTCAAGCCTAGCTACGGGCGCATAGGTCTCACCAAAATCCAAACCTTCAATTTGGGTGAAACCTTGTGCCACTAACCTTGCTTTATTTCTTGTCACTACACCATGTTCATCTTGCTTGTTGCGGAAGACCCACTTGGTTCCTATCACATTTTGCTTGGGTCTTTCCACTAACTCCCAAACTTCATTTCTTGTGAAGTTGTTCAACTCTTCTTGCATAGCCATAACCCAATCCGGATCTCCAAGAGCATCTTCTACCTTAAGTGGTTCCAAAGTAGAAACAAAAGAGTGAAATCCACAAAAATTTTGCAATCTTGAACGAGTGGTTACCCCTTTTCTTATACTCCCAAGAATGTTCTTTACGGAGTGATCTCTTTGGACCATTCGACGAACTCTAGGATGAGGCTCTTGATCTTGTCTTTGAATAGGTTCCTCATCACTTGCATCGACAATTGTTTGATCTTCAATAGGGGGATGTTGAGCTTCATCACTTCCTTGATTTGATTGTTCTTGATCTTGATCATGATTGTCACCATGAGCTTGATCTTGAACTTGTTCTTGCACTTGAGGAGTGATGGATGGCTCAACTCTTGTTGATGAGGATGGTTCATCTTGCTCTTGAGATGTCTCTTCTCTTGGTCTTACTTCACCAATTGCCATTTTCTTGATGACTTCATATGGAAGCTCTTCTACATCTACAAGACTTGAATTAACTTGCTCTACTTGAGAGCCGTTGGTTTCATCAAATTTCACATCTACGGAGGTTTCAACACAACCGGTGGTTTTGTTGAAGACTCGGTAGGCATGTTCGTTAGTACCATAACCAAGAAAGAAACCTTCATCAACCTTAGGTGCAAACTTTGAACTTTTGGGCTTTTTGTTAAGTATGAAACACTTGCACCCAAAAACTCTAAAGTAATGCACCTTAGGCTTGTTACCGGTTAGGAGTTCATATGCGGTCTTGTTGAGAATCTTGTGAAGGTAGAGGCGGTTGATTGCATGACATGCCGTGTTGATTGCTTCCGCCCAAAAGTTGTCCGGCGTCTTGTACTCGTCAAGCATGGTTCTTGCGGCTTCAATGAGTGTTCTATTCTTCCTCTCCACTATACCATTCTGTTGAGGGGTATAGGGAGCGGAGAACTCGTGCTTGATCCCCTCTTCATCAAGAAACTCTTCCACCTTTGTATTCTTGAACTCGGTTCCATTGTCACTTCTTATGTTCTTGACCTTGACTTCAAACTCATTTTGAGCTCTCTTGATGAATTTTTTCAACACATCTTGCACTTCACTTTTATCTTGCAAAAAGAACACCCAAGTGAAGCGAGAATAATCATCAACAATAACAAGACCATATTTGTTACCACCAATGCTTATATAAGCCACGGGACCAAAAAGATCCATGTGTAGGAGCCTGAGAGGTCTTGTGGTCGTCATGACGTTCTTGCCGGGATGTGGAGCTCCAACTTGTTTTCCGGCTTGACATGCTCCACACAACCTATCTTTCTCAAACACAACATTGGTTAGTCCTAGGATGTGCCCGCCCTTTTGAAGTTTGGCCAAGTTCCTCATCCCAACATGAGCAAGCCGGCGGTGCCAAAGCCAACCCATGCTAGATTTTGCCACTAAACAAGTCTCGGGTGTCACTCTATCAATTGTGAAATCAACCAAATAGAGTTTACCCTTCAAGCGACCCGTAAATGCAATAGAGGAATCCTCTCTTCGAAAGACGGTCACACCCTCATTAGTAAAGAGACAATTATAACCCATTTCACAAAGTTGTGAAACGGAAAGCAAGTTATATCCTAAGGATTCAACAAGATATACATTTGAAATTGAATGGTCATTTGAGATAGCAATTTTACCATGACCAATTACCTCCCCCTTGCTATTATCTCCATATACAATCTTTTCAACGGGTTCGTTGTATGGCTCAAATGAAGTGAACAACTCCTTTCCTCCGGTCATATGATTTGTACATCCACTATCAAGCACCCATCCTGTGCCACCGGAGGAGTAAGCCTACAAAACAAGGTTAAGCTCGGGGTTTAGGTACCCAAAAAGATTTGGGTCCATTGAGGTTAGCCGAAAACATTCTTGGTACCCACACACTCCTAAGAATGTTCCTTTTAGTGTAGGCACCAACATACTTGACCACCACTTTGTTGTTCTCATCCATGGTGACCATGTAATCATTTGTGTAGCTAGGTGATGGCTCATGAATATCCTTAGCCTTCACCTTGCTCTTAGCCTTCTTGTCAACCTTCACCTTAGGAGTGGTGTCCTTACTCACACCACCCTTCTTCACTCCATGAGCCACATCCATCAACTCACCAAGGTTCTTGGATTTCACGAAGTTGACGTGCTCCTTTCCCTTGATGAGGTGCCTACCATTCACCTTTTCACCCCTAGTGTGACCAAGACCATCGGTCACCTTGGGATGTCTCCATGTGGTGTATTGGTGCTTGCCCTTGAATTTCTCATCATTGCAATATCCTTGACTTACAAGCATGTTCAATCTATTGATTTGATCATCCTTAGCCTTGATGGAAACCTCTAGCTTGGCAAGGTTAGTGAGACAAGCATTTATATCAATATTATCACATTTAGCACATCCTTCACTAGTGGAGACATTGGAATCAAGGGAAGCCTTAGATTGAGATGAGGTGCTATCCAAAAGAGTTTTATAGTTAACTTCAAGATCTTTGTGTTTGACCTCTAAGCATGAGAAGCTATTTTGAAGTTTACTATAAGAACTCTCTAGTTTAGCAAGAGAGTCATTTGCCAAGGAGAGATCCTTGGATGCCTTCTCTTTAGAGTTATTAGTTAGAGACAAGTCAATAGCTAACTTCTCAACCTTACATCTCTCTTCGGCTAACTCCTCTTTCAATGCAAGGTTTCTCTCCTTTTCAAGGATGAGCAAGTCTTCTTGCATTGAAAGAGAGGTTTCTCTTTTATCCAATTTCTTCAAAAGCTTTTTAATTTCTTTAAAGCCTTTCTTTCCAAATTTCTCTATTAGACCTAGCTCAAACAAAGCTTCTTCATCTTCAAAATCATTTTCTATGTCACTAGATGAAGAGATAGAGGAGGAGTAGTTGGATTTGGATTTCACCTTAGCGCCCTTGGCCATGAAGCAATGAGCGACGTCATCCTCATCATCACTTGAGAGGTTGTTGAAGAGGCGTGAGGATGAAGAAGATGGCTTGTGAATGGCTATGGTTGCCATTTCTTCATCTTCGGACTCTTCATCACTTGAAATCCATTCCATACCAAGATGAGCTTGCTTTTGATACTTCTTTTTCTTGTGATCAAAGCTCTTCTTGTACTCTTGAGGCTTGTCTTCTTTGTTGAACTTGCTTCTTTTCTCCCCTTCCTTGTTCTTGTCCTTGTTAGGACACTCGGCAATGAAATGCCCATACTCACCACACTCATAGCACGGCCTCTTCTTGGTTCTTCTCTTGTCTTTGCCACCAAAGTTCTTCTTGAAGCTTCTCTTCTTCATGAAACTCTTGAACTTCTTCATTAAGAGAACAATCTCTTCATCGGTGCTTTCTTCCTCATCACTTGATATCGCCTTCTTGCCCTTGGATGACTTGACCTTCTCATCCATTTCTTCTTTTGCCTTCAATGCTATGTCTTTGTCACTTCTTTTCTTGCGAGCCTCACTTGCCATTTTCTCGGCTAGGTCATGTTGTGTGAGCTCACTAAGAAGTTGGACCGGTGTCATCTTTCTATAGGATGGATCTCTTCTAATCATAGCGGCAATGGCATAGTTGTTTGGTGAGTATGCATCCAACATCTTCTTGGTGACCTTGAAATCACTCCAATCTTCACAACCAAGAGCTCTTATTTCATTGATGAGTGCCATGAGCCTATCAAAGCATTGTTGGATGGTTTCATCATCAAGCATGACAAAACCCTCAAGCTTCTTGTTGATCACATCAATCTTTCCCTCTTTGATCATGTCGGTTCCCTCATGTGACTCCTTGAGAATTTCCCAAATGTCCTTTGCCACTTCAACATTTTGAATCTTGTTGAACTCTTGTAGTGACAAGGAGCTTGTGATGACTCTAGCGGCTTGAGCATTGCGGTAGTAGTCTTGTGCTAGCTCCGGAGTCATCTTTCCATTCTTGGGCACCTTCACACCTACATTCACAATCTCCCAAAGCAAAGGGTGAAGCCCGAAAAGATGCATTTTCATATCATAAGCCCATTTAGGATAGTTAGTTCCATCAAAGTACGGAGCCTTTCCTAAATAAATTGATTGAAAATTTGTAGAAGAAAACTTATTGAATTCATCATAATTCAAAGGAATTTGTGCAAACCCCTTTTTGGTCTTCTTCTTCTTTTCTTCGTCGATGTTCAACTCCATCCACTCCTTGAACATCTCCTTTGCCAATTTGGCCTTGCGCTTCTTCTTCTTTTGCTTGTCTTCATCATCACTCGAGTCGTCACTTGAGCTTGAACTTGAGCTTGAGCTTGAGCTTGATGAGCTTGAGCTTGGTTCTTCATCTTTCTTTGATTTTTGGTTCTTGGACTTTGAGCTTTTCTTTGACTTGTTGCTCCCTTTGGACTTGGCACTTGTCCTCGACTTGACGGATTGCACGTCATCACCTTGAGGTTGAATCGACGGATTCACCTCTTCTTCAACTCTTTCAACATCCACTTCTTCTATCCCATACCTCGACATCCTTCTCTTGAGCGGTTAAGCCTTGATCAAGAGACCTACGCTCTGATACCAATTGAAAGGTCTTTAGGATGCCTAGAGGGGGGGTGAATAGGCTCCGATCGAAATCTGAAACAATTCTCAACTCACAAAATCAGTTCAGGCCGGAAATTCCGGTGCCTGGCCGGAAATTCCGGACACGGAATTTCCGGTCAGCTCAGGAATTTCCGACAGCAAGGTGGAGTTGCTCGAGATTCAAAATTCAAAGCCTAGATAAAGATTCTACTTGAATAGAAACCTTGCAATGATGACCTAGATGCTAGTGTATATGATTAGAAGCAGCGGAACAACACAAGCAAATAGATCGGGTCAATACAAGATATGAAAAGCAATATGAAATGCGTAAAGGAAATGAGGCACAAGATTTATTCCCGAAGTTCACTCCACAAAGGAGCTACGTCTCCGTTGAGGAACCCACAAAGGGTAGAGTCTCTTCCAACTCTTTTCCTCGATCAATCGACCACAAAGGTCTAGATTGACTTTCCTTCACAAATCTCACACTAGAGAGGGTAATACAAACTTCTTGGGGTGCTCACACGAATGGAGACACTCCCAAGCAACCTCAAACCGTCTAGGAGTCAAGCTCCAAGAGTAACAAACGAGATTGCCAATCAAATGATGCCTTGAGTGCTTCTAGAGATGAACCAATCACTTTTCTCACTCAAATCTCTCCCCAATCCAAACCCTAGTTGAATCCTCTCAAAGATTGGCTCAAGGAAGGTTGGGAGAGTGAAAATGGCGAGCTCAAAGTCTTTCTTTCAGTGGAGAACCGAGAGAGTCAAATGAAGGGGTATGGGGGCTATTTATAGAGGTCACTCAAAAACTAGCCGTTATGCTTGTCAGATGACCGGAAATTCCGTCGGGGTGACCGGAATTTCCGGTCCACCCTATTTCAAACTCAGTACGGAGAGTCACACCGGAAAATCCTACATTTAATCCGGTCTCTCTCTGTGAAACCCGGAAAATCCGGCCGGATACCGGAAATTCCGGTCACAGGGGACCTAGGCTGAAAAATTCAGCCCCCACAGGAAAATCCGATGCAATTTCCGGTCGCTCTCTGTAAAACACGGAAATTCCGACCCCAGGACCGGAATTTCCGTCCGCCCTTGTTAGTGAGCAAAATGCTCTTTCTCAAAGTTAGGTGATCATCCAAAAATTACTTCTAGGCATCATTTGACTTGACAGACACGTCCCTCTTGATAGTACGGTGATCCTATACTCAAGACAAAGATAAATAAAATATATTTAGCTATCCATTTGAGCTTTTCACCATATCGTTTGCGTAGGGGACATGTATTATATTTCTTTTGATTTTTCTTCGTGTAAGCCCTGCAAATACTCAATGGAAACATGAAACCTCCAAATTGTGATTGTCATCATCACCAAAACCAACTAAGGGGCCATATGCACTTTCAGTCGTCCCTCTTGCGTTTCCGGTCGGCCTCTCCGGCCTCCTGGTTCTTCCGCCGGGTCTCGTTCCGGGCGGCCATCTCCTCGGACAGAACTCCCCTCGAAACAGGGAGACCCCCGGGAGCCTCGCGAGACTGTGGGACGGGGTATCAATTGAGCACACGAGAAATAGAAAGAAAGAAAAAGACCAAGAATGAGCGACTTACGAGGTCCACGGCCACAGGGCCAGGAAGCATCGATGGCTGGCCCGGGGTGGGGATCAACATGGAGGCGGCTCGAGAGGAGTCGACGAGCTCCGCGAGCCGAGCCCGAATCTCATCCTCCAAAGGGAAGACCCGCGACATGAGGTTGGGGCGGAGCTTAGCTTCGGTGGTTATGGGATGCATCTCGAAGAGGCGCAGCCGCCTGGCCATGAGCGGGGCGACTCGGCGTCGGTGGAAGGACTCCGCAATGCCAATGCCGGTGAGGCCACAGGACCGGAGCTTGGCGAGGCAGTTGAGGTGCGGCTTTAGTTTCTTGCGGTCGGCGGCCTCAGGGCCGTACTGCCAGTACGCCAGATCTTTCGCCGACGGTGAGCTCGTGGGGTTGAACAGAGGAAGGGCGTCCCCAGCATGGTTCTTTAGGTAGAACCACCCCTTGTTCTAGTCTTTGATGGAGCCGCGGAGCTCCGAGCACGGAAACATATCCACGCAGGACTGCTTCGCTTGTAGCGAGCAGTATCCCCACGGGGCCAGGATCCCGTGCGGGCGAACGAGCGCCGCCTTGAAGAAAAGGAGGAAGAGATGGAAGTCTGGGTCGATGCCCAGGTAACCCTCGCACAAGGCCAAGAAGTTGGCCATCTGCTGGACCCCGTTCGGGGCGAGGGCATGGAGCTCCACACCAAAGTGGTGGAGCACTTCATGGAGGAAGCGGTGAGCAGGCATGGCGAAGCCACGGACGTGGTATGCCATGAAGCTCACCACGTACCCCGCTGGCGGTGACGGAGTCTTGTGGGAAAGAGGCGGTGAGATCCACTCCTCGTCAGAGGTGCGCAGGCACAGGAGCCCGCGGGGACGAGCGACTCGAGAGCGGGAACAGACGCACTCGAGCGCGCCCATTGGCGAAGCTATGCGGAGGACGAAGAACCCCTGGCGGCCATGTCGACGATGGCGGGCTTGAGGGGAGAAGAGGCATGAAGATTTGGGTTGTGAAGATGACGAGGAGTGAGCGAAGCAAAGAAATGGAAGCGGCAACGGGGAACGAAGAGCGTGCTCCGTTACGCCGTCGTCCCTTTATATATGGGCGGCGGGGTAGTAGGCGGCCGCATCGAGGGGGCGCACGACCACGCACCCTCAGCCCTCGATCCAGATCCGACGGCTCCCAGCACACCCGACGTGCACGCGTGGCACGAGGCGGCGGATTAGGGCATTAACCCACCTCCACGCCCGCACGCCACGCCGGGCCCACCACGACCGCGATGTCAAGTCCGGAGCCTGACCGCCGCGTCGCGTCGTACTCGATGAGGGGGTCGGTTCCCGTCTACCGCCGGATAGGTCGCTACGATTTGTGGGCCCGGCCGGATTCCCTCGACCGGCCGGGGTGAGACAAAAGGGATACGGGCCAACTCGTGAGGCACGTGGTGGCCAGACGTTGCAGACAGAAGGAAAGAAACCTAGCAACAAGGGGGTCGGAACAGGAGCCCTCGGCCTGACTCTTCGCGAAGAGGGTCGAACCCCCCGTAATCTGATGGGCACCGGGATTTACCACCATAACGGAATCCAGGTCGCGCCCTTAGAATTCCGGGAGTCATCGTAAGTTAGCAAGGAATGAAGAAGAAGCTTCCCTTAAAAATCTTTCCCCCATGGAACGGGTATGACCTCACACATGAGTCCCTGACCCCTCTACAAGGTCGGGGGCTACTGTGGGGGTCATGGATTAGGGGGCCCACTGTCAGAGTGCTGGCTAACGGCGCATGGACGGAGTAGGGCCCTGGAAACGAAGGGAAGCAGTGCCAGTCCCGATCGGTCGGGGAACTCCGTCTCGCCCGACCCGCCGAGGGCCCGGTAGAGCAGGGAGTCGGGCCAATCCGTCTCGCCCGACCTCCGACCCTGCGGTCGACCAGGGAGGGGCAGGAGTTGGGCATGTCCGCCACGCCCGACCCCTGGCCCTTCGAGTCGGGAAGGCAGACCCTCGCGCGGGGTCCCGCCTGCCTTTAAGCATGCGCGGTAGAAAGGAGAGGGGAAGTCCCGAAGACTCTCCTAAGTCAAACCTGGCTTAGGGAGGAGAAGGCGTGCGGCCTACGCCTTCTCCCGACCGACGCCCGACATCACCTGCCCGCCTGCCAACTGATAAAGCTGATCTGCAGCACTACGCTTGGGAAAAGGTAGCTGCATGCGTGCCGCTGCATTAGCGGCCAAGAAGGAAGCTACCGCGAAGCTGCCGAAGGGAAGGTGAAGGACACGTGGCGGCCGAGGAAGGGGTTGTCAGCAGCGCACTAGGCCGACAACGCGCAACCGTCGGAAGTATCCGACCCTCGAGGGTAATTAGGTAAAACCCTCTTCTTGCGCTATAAAAAAGGAGGACGTACCCCTGCGAGGGGATCCAATCTTTTGGACTCTCGATCTCTAGAGCACTTAGTTCCCTACACGCACACTATTCCCACACAAGGCTTGAACCGGCCTTCGTTGTAAGCCGCCGCCAAGAGAGCAATACAGTCTGTCTCCCATTGCACTGGACGTAGGGATAACTCCCGAACCAGTATAAACCCTTTGTCTTGCGTCTCTTGAACCATTCTCCACCAGGGCGTGCGTGTTCTGTGATCGACACTCGCCGGCGTGAGGTACCCCGTGTACCGCCCGCCAACAGGGGCGAAGGCCGGTCACATTGGCTCGAAGGGGCCAGACCTAAGCGGAGGTGTCAAGAGGTTTCCAGGCAGGAGGAGACTGCACCTTTGAAGACGGTCAAAGAGGGTGGTTGAGTCAACGCAGCCCACCTGATGTAAATATACTAAAATGCGCTCTTGTAAAACAAGGAATATTCTTGCTTATGTAAGGAAAAGATTATAATGACATCCAGACCTTTTGTAGCTTGACTATAAATAAAGAAACAGTTACTGGTTTGGGAGGATCTTTTTCCCCGGACCAAATTACATTTACTCTCTCGTGTGTTAATTCCCTTACCCTTCGCGCATTATTTCCGCTGTTGTTGAAGGAGTCCGCTCCGGGCCTTTCCTCCACCCAACAGGTAGAGGGGTAGGCTCCTGTCACATGCGGCCAGAGTTGTTTTAATTAAAACGCATCTATCTCATTTACCTGTTCTCCTTAATCCCTAGATCGGTATACCTCTCCATGCCTTGTTATGCTTCCTGGGAGTTTCTTGTGTTGTAAATTGAAACGGCCTGCTTCTAAGCAAAGAGTGGGGCTTGGCCCTTGAACTCTAAAAAAAATAGGCAGGTGCTAGCTGTGATTGTATATGAAGCAGCTAAGAGAGAAATTGAGAAGAAGTTATGTAACATTCTCTAGCATCACATTGTGCTAGAAATTAGACAAATTATACTTGAATATTTTGTGTTATAATAGACAGCAGGTTGCAGAGCTGAAGTCTTTTGGAAATATCAACTCTATAATGCCATACTGAACTGTCTTGGGAATTCTCTGCAAAATACAACTTTGTCACACTCTTTTCAAGCTCAGATGATCAAAAGTAGCAACGCATGCTGCTATTCATCCTAATGGTCAAGGTACATCTTTTAGATTTGAGGTTTGGTTTCACGGACCTATTTTCTTCCATCTTAGATATATAGTTTTTTTTCAGAAGCCAAGTTGATTTTTTTTTTTGAACGTAGAAGCCAAGTTGATGTTCCTATATGAGTGCACAGATGGGAGATGGAAGGTTAGTGACATGGGATGTGGAAGGAAAACTGATACATGGTAATAGGATTGCAGATTACGTATCTGTTTACATCTGCTCCTATCAACGATGAATGAGCACGAGCATGTCTGATGATCGCCGCTTCCTCTTGTTCGTCCACGTACGACCTCGTGCCAAAGAGCTTTTTTTACCGCGCACAATACTAGTGTCCAGTAGTATATAAGTATTAGTTAAGGATAATTTAGTAATTTATCCTATACCTATTCATTTTAATAATATTAATTGGTAACAATTCTCACTCTCTCTAATCTGTAATATAATCATATCAATTCAAAATAATAAAAATATAAAAGAATACTAATTAATAACGAAATATAGAAATTTTATTTCGTTTTTTAATATATTACACTAATGCTATTAAATTACTTTCCTCGATTACCCCTAGACCACTATACTACCCTTAAATACTACTATATCACTAGGACCATTTTGTATAGTATACAATTAATCTCGACCATAAGATCTTTTATATACTAGTCCTTTTTAACCGCTAGTATACATCTGTGCGCCGTAAAATAGCTCGTGCCAAGACCAGACGCAACCGCGCCAAAAACTGCAGGCATTCGCAGTAAAAACGATCGCTGCCCGCAGCTGTGGCCCAAACAGGTCGTTCTTTGGGCCGAGGGCCCAGCTCGTATTGGATTTCAGTGAACGGCAAGTCGCTGCGGGTCGACCTCGCCGTATCCGCAAGAGTGGAGAGGTTGCGGCCGCCGCAACCGGAAGCCGGGGGTGTGCTCAGCTCAGGACGGCCATGGCGATGCGGTCTGCGGCGAAGCACGCCGTGCTCAAACCACCGCTAGCTCTCGGCAGTCCGGGCGCCGTCTTCTGTGGCCGGTTATCGCCGCGCACCCCCGGGGCGCAGCCGTGCCGAGCAGCGAGCTCCGCCTCCGTGCCGGCAGCCGGAGAGCACCTCCCTCCATTGTTCAGGTGAGCGGAGCCAAGATTGACAAGCTGCGTGACGGTAGGGTATGTAGGGAGGAGGCACTGACCTGATTTGGTGCGTGGTGTGTCACATGTTCGGTTCCGTTCCTCCTGCAGCGTCGCGCCGATGATGGACTGGACGGACAACCACTACCGGACGCTCGCGCGGCTCATCTCGCGACACGCGTGGCTCTACACGGAGATGGTCGTGGCCGAGACCATTGTGCACCAGAAGGATAACTTGGTGAGCGACCGTCCTCTCTTGCAACCTTTCTAGAATTTGTTGAACCTGAAATTCCTGAATCTGTAACATACGTGCCAGGTGCCACGTTATGTAAACAGAATTATGTGTATGTATGGTGGAGCTGATGGATTCAAGTACTTATTGTCGAAATTTTCAGGATAGGTTTCTAGCATTTCCTGAGGACCAGCACCCTATTGTTCTGCAAATTGGTGGAAGTAATCTGGAAAAATTGGCGAAGGCGACTGAACTGGCAAATGCTTATTCTTATGATGAGATCAACCTAAAGTAAGGATCTCACTTGTTTTATTCAGTACAGTCATGCAGAATATTCTATTATTATTCATATAATTTGTACATCAATTTCGTGTTAGCTGTGGCTGCCCCAGTGGCAAAGTTGCTGGTCATGGTTGCTTCGGTGCTCGATTAATGTTTGATCCAGAGGTTGGTCTGTGAATTCAAGCTAGAAAAGACAAAATTTTGATGGGATCTGTCTTCTCTCTGTCCATTTGATGTTTGATTCAGTTTTCTGAAGTTTGTAGGGGATGCTATGGCAGCTATTGCAGCCAATTGTGATGTCCCTGTCAGCGTTAAATGCAGAATTGGTGTCGATGATCGTGATTCTTATGACGAACTATGTGAGTCTTCTTCAGACACGTTTGACTTCCTAATATCTACTGTAGGCTTTTCAAAGATTAGGAAGAGATCCCTGAGATTATATTACGGTCTACTGGATTATACACATTCTTACTTGAGGTTACACCATATCGGATCATGGATGTGCACAAAGAAAGTGAATTTTCTTTTCATGTGAGCAGAATAGGTTAATCTATACCCAGAATTTTCAAGGAAAGTAGGGCATGTTTGGTTGGTGACTACAACATGCCTAGCCACAAGTTAGGCGTGCCGTAGTTTCTTAGTCATGTGTTCGGTTCATGCCACAACTATGGCGTGCCAAACCTTTTTAGCCATGTGCCCCACATGTCATAGATTCATTTTCTTGCCAAACTTTGCCTATGGTGTGGCTTCATATTTGTTGGCTACACTTTTTGTGGTTGCCACACTTTGCCTAAGGTTAGTCGTGGCAATGTGTGCTCATCATTCGAGGTTAGCTACGTAATGTGGTTGATTAATGTCAGATCAGTGTCTGGTTATGGCCTATGTATCTTGCTTTTCCCAAATGTTTGGTAAAATAGTTTCAGTTAGAACAAACTTTGAATTTTATTTACTTGAAACAATCTTATAGCAGGTGGCACATTGTTTATTCAAGTTTGATAAGACAGTCATGTGACACATAGTTCGAGTGTTATGTTATAATGAAGAAGCAAGATTTGATGGTTTCCTCATTCGTTTTCTGCTAGACTAGATAGCTCCAATGGTCCATTATCTGATTCCATTACAAGCTGATATATTTGATGTGAACATTATATATTTCAGTATGTTATGTTTAATTGGTTTTAAATCTGTAGTTTGATTGGATATTTGTAGAAACAAAGTCATATTTTTGCTTGAATCAAGAACTACTGTTGCTCTCATAGTTTATATTCTTTCAATGAGTATTTATCTTCCTTGATGGTTACTTTTCCCCTACTGTGTTAACATAATGACATGTTATAATATAGGCTATACTGTTGTTTAACATTTAACTATATTGATTTGTTTTCATTAGGTGAGTTTGTTGATAAAATTGTGTCAAAATCGCCAACTAGGCATTTCATCATTCATGCTCGGAAGGCATTGCTTAGTGGCCTCAGTCCTGCAGAGAATCGGAAAGTTCCTCCATTGAAGTAAGTTTTCCTATTTATGCGCATGGAAACATTCATGATTTGCACAAGGGCACTAATATCTCAAGACACTTAATATGTTTTGAGTCATGTTAAGGCTATTGCATGGCTCTTTTCATGTATTTTCTTCAGCCATATTATTGAAGCATTGATAATTATTACTCGCCGGCTGATTTTTAGTCCACATATCCATCCTGGGGCATTGCTGGAAAAGTCTAAATTCTGAACATGGCTGTGTTCGCTTTGGATTATATCAGCTCGGTTTGCAATGGTTTTAAAGTTTTTTTCTTCTTAACATTATCGCAGATATGAGTACTATTTTGCTTTGTTGCGGGACTTTCCAGAAGTGAAGTTCACTCTAAATGGGGGTATAACTACTGTCGATCAAGTAAGTGTTTGCCTTACCGTTGAATGCTCCTTTTTTGTGGAAGAGTAGGTCACTATGAAATTCATTCTTTGGTAGTGCTTCAATTCTTTCAAGTTACTACTTCTAATACCTAATTGAATAGTGTTGTATCCGTGCCAGTATAGGTATATCTTTATGAGTGGGAAATACATTTTTTTTTTTTGCTACCTCTAACTGGGCTGATTTTCTTGTGGCAAGAAAATGCAGCTGATTTTTCAAATTCAAACACCCATGTTACTCACGATAAAGAAACTGAATCTGAGTCTTCTCCTATTAAACACGTTATTGTCCTTTGTCAGGAATCAGGATTATGCACTGCCGGTATTTTAACCTTTCATGAATTTTAACCTTCTGGTGGTTTGATTGAAACTCTTTGGTTACTTTCAGGTTAGTGCATCCATAATACAAGGTGCACATGGAGTTATGGTTGGCCGGGCTGCTTATAATAAGTATGTTCGTTGAAACTATTTTTTGTTACATGTTAATTTTATTCTCCGACTTGCAACAAAGCCAAACAATTGTAAGTAGATCTGCTCCTAGGCTCTGAGATTACAATGTCTGCAATATTTTTTCCCCTTTCATATAAGGATTTGCTTTGAGTACTCATTTCAATGTCGGTTATCATCTTTCATAATTAAAATTTGGTGAATTTTTCCAGTCCATGGAACATGCTAGGGCATGTGGATAGGGAAATGTATGGCAAACCAACAAGATGCATTTCTCGTCGCCAGGTTTGGTTTTAGTCATACTTATTTTGAGCTATCAGCTATTTGTTTCTTTGACTTGAATTATCAGCTGTCTTCCTTTGGTTGAACTATCTCTTTTAGATCCTCGAAAGCTACCAAGTTTATGGTGATTCGATAATTGGACAGTATGGCCCTAGCAGGCCAAATGTCAGACAACTTATCAAGGTAGGGGTTCCGTTTTGATGACAAAATTGCTAAAATTTGATTTTATAATAAAATGGTGCATTGACTCCTTCACCAGTGGAGAACTGAAATAAAAGTATAGCACTTACACAAACCGCCAACCGGCTGTATTTCATGGGTTTTCATCCAGACACATGCTATTTTTTTTCTCTCTAACATGCAGGAGAGCTGCGTATCAATACATTAAGATGAAAAGGGTTTTAGAAACACAGGATACAGCCAGGTTTCTTTTTTAAGGAAAAAACCATGGCAGAAAAAAAAAACATCAGCTCACCTTCCTAATAAACAACTCACCTGTTACAAAAAAAGGAAAAAGACAAAACCCTAAAAAGCACTAAGCTAATTAGCCAAAGGTGTGAGGGCGAGGAGATAAGATACTCTAGCACCAGCCAGATTCCTTGAGTGTAGCTCCTCCCCAAAACTCATGGGAACATTTTCCAGTGATGTAGAAAATTTATAAGTTAGCAGTTATAGTTTCACGTAATGTATTTTATCAGAATACAATACCTAATGCTAGTGCTACTTGTATTAGCTGTTTCCGGTTTTACATAGGCTCACCTCCTTTGATCATTGATATTGGCCAAGAGACTAACTTGATTTTGGGACAGCCGTTGTTACACTTATTCCACTCAGAACCTGGCAACAACCTGTGGAAACGCAAAGCTGACTCTGCAGTTCGCTATTGCAAGGTAACTCAACAGAAAACACTCATCCAGTCATTCCTGCCATATCAATTCTTTCAAAAAAATTTGAGAAATTGTGAAGATGCATTACTTAAGCAATTTGGGCATATACTAGTTGTAAGACCAATTTTGATGTTGTAAATGAAAATGTGGAAAGTGCTAGTCTTTTAGATATCAATTTTCTTTTCCAAAATAAAAGTTTCTTTAGTGGAAAAACAACTAACTTTGAGATATGCAGACAGTCAAATCATTCCTGGAGGAGACTCTTGACGCAATACCGGACTCTGTTCTTGACAAGCCAGTAACCAGGGAACAATGCGAGGAAAGATACTTTGCTGATGTTGATGCCCTGTTGCCACCAAGATATAAGGCACTGGCCCACTGTAGCTACGTAAGTCCAGAACTTGTAACGGCATCCACTTGAGCAACCGAAGGTGTGAGGGAAGAAAAAGGACAAGGTAGGAAGTACAGACCTGCAAGCCTGCAAAATTAATGTTGACACAGATGCCTCATTACCATCAGCTGTAATTGTAATCATTTCAAATACAAAATATATGTCAATTGTATACCAGACCCAGAATTGGTAGTGCATGTCTCCCGGTGATTCTTAACCGTCAAAATACTGACTATTGAGAATGTAGCGCATGCTATTATTGAAAGCAGTATGGCTTGGAAAGATCGATTGATTAGAGGATGAGGTTACAGGCTACATATATAGGCAAGGATGGCCTCGGGTTTACAAAAAAAAACATAGAATCACGGCAGATCCAAACCTAATAAACACACATCTTCCCTAATCAGCCTTGCTAGATGAGTTATGCATTTGGGATCAACTCTCAGTTTTACTGATAATTATAACCAATAGCCTCTTTTTCTCTGTTCTTTAATTATTTTACTTTGCAAATCGATGACATACCTGCTCAAGCTTTTAATTCCGATTCTATCGCTTGCTAGTTTTGGAGATAAATTACCACTAAATAATATCAGCTCTGATTGCTGCCACTTTGGAACAAAGTATTTTTCAACAAAGGGACTCCACGCCGCTAATGGGATCTATGGAGGGCCTAGGCAACTGCTCCTTTTTATTTTTCGGTAATGCTACGGTCCGGACGTCTCATGGGAATTTTCCCGTCCCACGGTCCTAAAACATCGCCGCGGACCTGCCAAAACATTGAGGAGACGCTCTCGCAACATAGGGAGTCAAGCGCTAGGGTGCGGAGGGAAAAATTCCCGCCGCAACATTGGGCGTATGTCCCATGCAACATCTGTACGTGGTTCCTGAAACATCGTGGCGAGGCTACCATAGCATCACGAGACCGCCACCACAACATCGTGAGACCGCAGCCGTAACATTGTGGATCCACACATGTCGAGTCGGAGGCAACGAGGATGGGGAAGATCCAGCTGATGACAAGGTGTTTCCTTGATGTTGCACGCAGTGGCTTCGTATGTTGCAAAAACATTTCATCGATATTTCTATAGGTCTGTGTCGATGATTTTTGACTGTTCGATATGAAAGTTCCCATCGGAAATCTGGACCGTAGCATTACCGTTTCTTTTTTATATAAAAAACGGTGCAAGTGGATTTGGTGGAAATTTGTTTTTCACGTGACCGAAGGGTGCGAGGGGTGAGGAGGCGACACGTAACCAGAGGGTAGGAGGGGTGAGTTGCACATCCGTATTTTCAGCCCTATACTTGGATCAGCTAGAAGCTAAACTTTAATTAGAGGTGTTTGGATCAATGGACTAAAGTCCAACTAGAACAAAGAGAAGTCACAATTGCCCCTTTGCACCGGTCCCTCCCTTCTCTTTCACACATGTTGGTCTTTTCTCCAATTTGTTGCTCCCATTAGCCCAAATAGCCCCCTTCCACCAGCTAATGGCTAATATACTTTTTGGCATTGGGCTAAACTTTCGCTGGGTATTAGCTCTTCCGTTTATATCTAAACCTTTAGCCCATCAAGCCAGTCTGGTGCCGGGCACCTCCGAACCAGATGAGTGAGGCCCCTGCTGAGCCGATACTTGCCTCCTACTGTTTGTTGCTGCGAACTTTCTTTCTTCTGGGCCAAAATTGAGCCTGGCTATTCCACGACTCAAATCGCACCGAAGGCAGCAGATATGCACAAGCTTCGCTCAAAAAAAAAAAACAAAAAAAAATGCACAAGCACACCCGGACTTTTGAGGGAACTTCAACATCCCACAAATCTTCCTGTGGAGGCTTGCAAAGTAGTGTATCCCAACTGGTGATGTAAGACACCATAGAAACATGGCACAAAATAATAGTTGCTCAATTTGTGGCAACCATTCACTAGAAGAAGAATGCAACATGGCCAAATGCGTCTGGCATTGCAGCGAGAGGAACTTCTAGAGTTCATAAGCCATGCCCAACATGATGACGCTCGTGGGTGGATTCATGAAGCTGTAGTAGTTCTGTCCAAGGAGGATTTTGTACGGCTAGTGGTCACAATGTGGTCGATATGGCATGCGAGGCGGAAAGTAATACATGAAGACATTTTTCAGAGTCCCCTATCAACTCACAACTTCATAGAGCGTTTCGTTGTGGATCTCAAGCTGGCTACACCACAAGTAATAAAGAGAGAAATGAAATATTAGAGAGGCGTGACACCAGTTCCTCGTTGGATTCCGCTCCCTCTAGGATCAATAAAGGTTAACGTGGATGCTGCGCTATCGAAGAACTCTTGTACTGTGACAATGGCTGCTGTCGCGAGGGACGAGGCATGCTGTTTTCAGGGAGCGTTGGTGATCGTGATGCAAGAGATCTCAGACCCAGAGACCGCAGAAGTGATGGCGTGTAGAGAAGGTCTTGCTCTCGCATCCGACCTTATGCTGAGAAAAGTTAATGCAGTGAGAAACATGTGAGGACCAGAGATAGGCTGTCACGCCCATACCATCAGGGAGATCAAGGAGGGATTGACAGGTTTCGAGAGGGCGGATATCGTCTATGAAGGCAGGGCTTCAAATGTTAATGCCCATAGGCTGGCCAAAAGCTCGATGTATGAATGTTTAGGAAGACATGTATGGCTTCTATCTCCTCAGGAAGGAGTTTGTACCAATATTTTGAACATATGAATAAAGATGGTACCACTAAAAAAAGCAGATATGCACAAGCGCCGAGCTGTCCAACCAGAATAAATTGTCGACATCAATGGAAATATACCACAAGACAGACAAAGCAAAACTTTAGCAGACAAAGTAACAGAAAAGCTTTTTATACTGAGAAAACAGAAAGAATATATTACAAAATAAGGGAGAAACTTCATCCCATGCATGGATCTGATCACCCCATCCATCGATAGCTGGTACATTATTGCTAATTACTATTATTACTATGAACAGACCACGCTAAACTGGTTGAATCCTGTACAGAAAAAACGAAAGCTGCAGTCCTACCAATGTCATCATGAAGAATACAGCTCGAAACAACTTCCCCAATTCTTCAACAAAACTGGCTTCACCATGAACCAATGTACGCAAACTCACAATAAAAGCTCAATAGCAAAAATTGCACCAACTCAGTTGATGGGCAGCCTCAATCTTTTGTTTTCTCATTCACGACTGAAGTAGGCTTTGGCAAAATTGGCAGAGTGACAGGCCCAGAGACGCCATCAAGAATAGACCACTCTTCATCCCCTACCAATGCGGCAACAAGGTTTGCAGGAACCGCAGGGCTTGACTTAACAGTCAATGAGTGCTTGCTGCTGCTCGCTTCTATGTTATTCCTCAAATCTTTGGTTCCAGAACTGGAGGATGTACTTGCTGCTTCTGTATTCAGGAAGAGACAGACAGCAGCACAGTCATCAGTCTTTGATGTGGGGTACCGAGTCCTCCATGTCCTCTGAGCTGATTCAACAAGAAACCGGGCTGCTGAAACCTGTGAAGGAGCTTTGCTGATGATGCTAACAACTTCGTCATTGGAAAGTACATCCCATACCTACAGTCAGCAAAGACACCCAGACAACAATATAGCAAAAATCTTCATTGCTATTAACAATATCTAATTCTACAAATATACAGCAATAAATATGTTCATGTAAATTTGTGCTCACCCCATCAGTCGCCAACACAACAAATTCGTCCTTCTCAGTGATGCGGTGATATGTAACATCAGGCATTGAAATAATACCATAATTCTTTAGGCAGAAGTCTCCAAATGATCTAGCCATGGCCAATCCTGGCGAGTTGAACGTCGGAAGCCACACACGTGCAACACTCGGTTCATCTGGAAGAGAAAATATTCTACCCCTTCGTTGCCTGATACGCTCTGCTTCACCTGTAAATGATTCAATTGGCTTTATTTCAGATAATTACTAGCAACCATAGCATACTTCATGCTAACAAAGGAAAATAAAAGGACACAGCCATCTGGTGTGCTCTTTCACCATCATTTGACACGAAAGCACAATGTGACTTTTGCCTATTACAACTGACATGTGACAAGTAGTTTAGGGAATTCTGTTTATAGAAACATTTCCTTTGCAGAGGATGTATGCATGAGCATTAATAGTCTTGGATGGATGCTTATAAAAAGGCACTCCATGGAATGAGATATCCAAATACAACCACAATAGTGAAAGGAGCATTTGAATTCTTTGGTGCACTAAGTAGTTAAAACAATAGTGCATTCAAAAACAAGAAATTCATACAATGGGATGGTCAATCAAATTAAGATTGCTTCAAAATGAGGCAATTGAGGCAGATGCAGAAGTACTTTTAATGAAATAAAAAAGGCAGACACTTTATTACCGAATGTGTGTGTTTACTGCAATAATGATCAGTTTTTTTATCTTACAATACCTCTGTGCACAAATGGTTAAACGAAAAGGCAAATATTAGTATTCAGGCATCTAAAAGTTAAGTGCCTCGTGTATTCATCACATTAACAGAATGATACATTCAAAAGGATCAGATTCAGAAACAGTACACAGCTATGTCAGGTATTGAAAAATATTCACATTCTAAACAAACATAGAATAGTATCATATTGGCAGAGAAACATATAATGTTATGATTGATCTAAGATAAAATTGAATGGAGAAGACAATCAAGAGCATAATTATCTTTCCAGCTATACCAACAAATTCTATGGATATTTTTCCTGCAGGAAGATCTCCATTTAAGTATTTTACAAAGGTATTTGGCCTCTGATCTACAAACAATGAACATTAAAGTTTACTATGGTTATTCTCAGCATTCGGACCCTATAAACCCCTAATGAGATAATTTTGAGATGAAGAGCACAGAAAGATGACTATAAACTCCCTCAAGGAACACAAAAAAAATAGTAAATTGGCCTAATTATGAGAATGGGGACAGTTTAACAACAAATACAGCCTGATAACAGCAAGTTTCTTTAACAAGTATATATCATGAGTGGTTTTAAAAAAGAAACAAAGGCATATGGACCTAATTCAGGAGCTTCACTGACATATACAACTGAATCGGCCACCATACTTGTTACATGATCATAAAGTAGAGAGGTTTTCAGAAATGAGAAAATGTATAAAGTTAGAACTTAGAAGGCAAAAGAATGATAATGCTCTTACACAATTAGCAAACATACAAGTGCAAACTGTGTATTACTTGATAATGAAAGAAGAATCATCATCATATAGTAGACTTCTAGTTAAACTAACACAATATGTGCAGATGTATCATACTTGGAATGTTAGGTTTGAGGTCCACCGTTAACTGAACAGCGACTAGGTTATTATCTTTGTCTCTAGTGCTCAAGATAGCTCTAGAATCCCCCAAGTTGCCAATTATAAGATTTTGTCCCTGTAGAAACAGCAAGATACATGGCTTGGTGATTAAAAAACAAACAACTGCAGCTTTTCAATGAACAAAGGACATGAAACATACTAAAAAAGATTCAGGAGCTGCTTGGTTGAGTGCCAATATGTGCAAAGCCAAAATGAGAGCATGGCCTATAAAATTTTGGCATCCAATTGGTTGAAAGCCAAACCTAACTTTACCACTCATTCTTGCCCTAACTTTGGCTATCTTTTTTACCATGCCAACATTTTGGCATGCCCAAATTTTGGCTTGGCACCCTTTGGCACTCAACCAAACAAGCCCTCAATCTTGACCAGACAATATAGGTGTAGTTCTACCTGCTTAATCACTGTAACTGCTGTTGTTCCACTGAACAAACAATCAATATTCCTGTGTGATTTCAGATCCCTGTCCATAACATAAAAAGCCCGCAAGAATGAAGCTCTCAATGCTGGGAACCATTCAGGGTGGTCGCCATTCTCCTCATTTTCAAGGGAAGCATCAGTATCCTCAACCCTGTGTGGAATTGTACCTCCACTAGCAGTTCCATTCCTTCCTAAATTTGCACTCAACTTTACAGGGAGAACATCTCTCACCCTCTTGGCAACCAAATGCCCATTTGGTCCATGACCATCAAAAACACCACAAAACACAGTATCATCTTTTGAGCCAAAATTCTGCAATTGAAAAGGCAAGCATTATTCTTGGAACCAACTATATAGTATCAGAAAGTAGATCCTTGAATATGGAAGTGAAGACTGCATACAACTATATTTGCAGTTTACAATTTAAGCAAATTGAGAATTAGAAAGTGCTCCCTCGCCATCATGTGCATATATACTTAGTAAATCTATGTTCTAGAAAAAAGTCGAGTAAAAATGATCAAGGACATGTCATGCTACAATCATCTGACCTCTTTCGCCTCATTAAAGCATAGGCTGAGTGAAAATGCTGAAAAAACTATATTCCTGTTTCCCAAAACTGACATCAATTAAAAGTTGCAATGCATGCAGGGATGTTATTTTACTGGCTGCACCATTGACATGTTTCTCCCAGCATGGTAAGAGCAGCAACAGCAACAAAATGACAGAACTATTTACACTTCAGTGAACCGCGAAGAAGATTCTAATGAAACATATACATATAAGAACAACTTATGTGGCATAAAACATATAGGGCGTGATTGGTTGTCGTATGGTCGTAGCCTGTCCCGCTCCGGTGAGCCAGGCCTGCTCTAGCCAGGCTGACCTCCTGCAGTTACCTGTTGTTTGGTTGCTTGAATATTCACAGCACGGCCGGGCAGCGCAATTGATTGGTTGCCCTCCCAACAGCTGCGTCTCGCACGGATGCTCTCTCAACCGGTGCAGCGCGAGCGCTCGCCCCAGCCAGGCTGAGCAGAAACGAGAAAAAAGTTTGCATGTGTAGAGCCTGGCTGGGGAAGGAATCTTGCATCGCAGGAACCTGGCTCAGTTGCTCCTCCAGCCAATCAACCACGCGTGCGCTGCATATCGGGAGCCTGGTTCGGCTGAAAGCGGGCAACCAATCACCCCCATAGATAACCAGATAACTTAATAAAACATAAGGAAATGGCAGGTCCCATCAGTTAAATCCAACAAGTGCATGGCACAGATAAGACTGTCCATAAAAAGAAACGATAAGGATAAGGATGAGAATCATGCGGAGCCCCTTCCTGCGTCCAGGTTTCTCCATCAGGAGGGCAATTATTAAGCACTGAATAAATTACTATTACTATGTAAACCACTTGAGACATACACTATCCAATGGCCATGTGAAGCTCGGTGAGGGAAGACGAGTAGAACTGGTATTCTAATCCAGATGTATCCAGATGTAGGGGGATCAGGCAGGCATTCTAGGATGAGATGACACATGTATGTCCCGTGTCAAATTTGAAATCTTTCGTTGTCTGGGCCAGCTCAAGCATACCTACGAACTCTTATTTAAAAATAGGAGGGTAAAAGCCAGACAGTTCTACTTTTGCACGTTAACATCACATCTGGCCAAAGCAGAGCTCAACAAACCATAAACATGTTTCGTTTTCGTCGTATTAGAAACCTGTTTCTTAGCGTGTTTGTAGCTTCACGTCACGGAGAGGTATCAGAAATCTGCTTCTAGAGCGTGTCACGAGCTTCCCGTCACCAAGAGGAATCGGATGAAAAAGGTGCCCATGGAACTAATCGGGAGATTAAAAACAATTTCTTCACACTAGACAAGAGAAATGCTGATGGTGGTGGTGGCGGTATTACCTCCCAGACGACCATGGCGTCCTGGTTGACGCCCTTCTTCCCCTGCATGGTGTAGAGCGACGCCACGGCGGAGGCGGAGGCCCCGTTCCCCGTCACACGGCCGGGAGGCGGCTGCTCCGCCCCCGCGCGGCGGCCCTCCGCGGACCCGCCGCCGCGGGGCCGGCGCCGCCGGATCGAGCGCACCGCCCACCTGTACTGCGCGGGCGCCGGTGTCACGGCGGTGGCGCTGACGCCCAGCGCGGCGAGCAGGCACTCGAGGAGCTCGACGCAGCATCCGCCGGCACTGCCGGAGCAGGGGGCCTCGGCGGACGGTGGCGGCCCGGCCTCCGCGAAGCGCGCGGCGACGGCGACCGCCAGAAGCCTCTGCTGCGCCTGCGTCTGGTCGCCGCCGCATCCCGCGCGCCGGCGGCCGCCGCTGCCGCCGCCGCCGCCGCCCACGGCCCCGACCCGCCTCCCCGCCGTGACCGCCACCATCTCGGCCAGCCAAACAACCAACCAAGAAATCTCTCGCCGCAATCTGCTTCCTGCGCAGGCTCTCGTCGGAAAGAATCAGATCATGGCCCCGGGGTCGGATCTTGGAAATTGGGATAGGAACTGTGCGGGGAGGGAAGGAAGGGGAGGGGGGTGCGGGATGGCAAGTTGGACGTGGCCGCGCGCGCGGGGCGTGAGGGAAGGAAGGGGCGCGAGAGACGCGGTCGTGGCGGGGGCGAAGGAATCGGAGGAAAGGTCAAGCGCAGAGTTGTTTATTGGCCGCTGATATTATTGTACGCTGTGTGGCCGCGACGGCGAGAGACAGCGAGAGACGAGGCGAGGCCGAGCGCGCCCGACGCAGCAGCAACGGGACAAGGCGGCGGCACAGCTCGGGCGCCGTGTGGCGGAGGGAGAACTGGTGGGTGGGCCTCCGAGGCCGGGCGCTGCGGGCTAGGAGAGAACAGAGAAGGGAGGAGCAGCGGAGGATCGGAAAGGGCGGGTGGTTGCTTTTACTTGGGGTGGGAGAGGGACGGCGACGGACGGGACGAGCCACGAGGGGTCGGCGTCGGTGGCTTACCTGAGAGAGCCGAGGCGTGCACGGCGCACGGGAAACAACGGACCGTGCACTTGGCCAGTTGGCCTGGGACCAAACAGCACCTTGATCTCCTATATGGGCGGTGGCACACTTCACACTCTACTGTACGGATATATCTTGTTTTTAGAGAAAAAGGTTTCTTTTTTCTTTGCGGATAATGACATTATAGCAAGATCGCATTCGGAGGATTCATGCTTTGATCACGAGGTCCATCCGACTACAGAGGTAAGTTATTGACAATATATTGTCAGGTGACATGGAAACCGCTACGCGTCATCAAGAACCGTATATGTATGCAAAATTAACATATCTAAGGCTGGCACTGTGATAGCTAACAAGTACTCCCTCTGTCCACCAATACATGTCGTTTTAGAAGCGTGGGAGTACCGATGTAAAGAATAAATGACCAGTATACGCCTACAATGTAATCATTTCTACTACAATGCGATCAGAATTCTCACAGTGGGTGCATTAAATGCACGTGTACAAACACACGTCATCTGCTTCAAAACATCCACGCATGCACAATTTTCATTAGACAAATAAAAACTTCACCAAAGCATACTTTTGCCGGTGGCGGGAATCAAAATTAGCGCTCAAAATAGAAGAAGCACCAGACAAATTCAAATACATATTCAGGCGTCATTTTAACCGTTCACTCAGCCATGGCCCTTGACTTGAATGAAGCTCTAGATGAGCAAGGTGATGAGGGGCCGCATCTGAACCAGCTACCTGCAGATGAACGAGATAAAAGTATCAATGATCCCTTGGAAGCAGTTGGTGCAGACGAAATAAAAACAAGTCTCTCCTTCTGTGATTCTTTATTTGACCTCCTCCTTCAACCTGGAGTTCAGTACCATGACTGTTCACTCCCCCCCCCTCTCTCTCTACCTCTCTATGTCTGTGTGCGTGTGTCCTTGAACATGGAGTTGAATATAACAAATGCTATTTGTACCATCTTTGTGTCTGTGTGCACGTGTCCTTGAACTGGGAGTTCAATATAACAGATGCTATTTGTACCATCTTGTCCAAAATAGTGCTGACATGGATTACATTTCAATATTTCATAGGGGAAGTTAACTTACAAGTGCAATTTACAGCTGCCAGCCCATTTGACTTAAGCGAACCATCACAAAGAAGCCTACATGCATGTGCCTATTTCCATCAGTTCTCCACAATTAAAAGGCTACTCTATTTTAGAATGCTCATTTCACTAGCACAAATAAAATGGTGTGTTTATGTTTCTCACTTGAAAGTAATTTTTGCAGCCGTTCAAAATCTGGGAGCACAGGCCTTACCTGCCCTCTTTGATGATGCACCAGTTCATAATGTTTGTCGTCCCTTTGATTTGAATCTTCCTCAACAGGGTTGTGAACAAGAAGACCTGCATACAGGTGATTATTTGCAACCAGTGACTTGAGCATATGTATATGTTTGCTGAAAAAAATAAATTGAATGCATTTATTATCTTCGAGTCCAAAATGATTTGTATTGATAGTAGTAATAAGGGGGTGTTTAGATTGAGAAAGATTTCCCGAAAAAACACTGTAGACTAAAAAAAATATTGTACATAAATAGTATTCTGTGAGGGAGGGATGGGAAGAAACAATGTAGACTCAAAAAATACACTAAACATAATGTCGGGCCTAGATGCGGCAAGGTAAAGCAAACTACGAATCATAGACCTATAAAGCTTTAGATCAACCGATTTATCTCTCTTATCAAGATCAAGATGTCCATTTGATGCTATAGGAGTTTTCATTGGTTTTGCTTCCATCAAGCCAAACTTTTTCAATAAAATCCTTCAAATCTTTTGATTGGGATATAAATGTCTCTTCCTTGAGTTGCTTGATTTGAAATCCAAGAAAGAAATTCAATTCACCAATCATTGACATTTCAAACCCCTTTGACATCATTTCACCAAATTTGTCACAAAAATCTTGGTTAGATGAACCAAAAATGATATCATCAACATATATTCGACAAATAAACATATCATCTCCAATAGATTTAGTGAACAATGTAGTGTCTACATCCTCAATTTTGAAGCCCTTAGAAATGAGAAAATCTCGAAGCCTCTCATACCAAGCATGAGGAGCTTGCTTCAAACCATAGAGAGGCTTAGAGAGTTTGTACACATGATTTGGCTTCTTTGGATCCTCAAAACCGGGGGTTGTTCCACATACACTAGTTGATTAAGTCTATCATTCAAGAAAGCACTTTTAACATCCATTTGATATAGTTTTATATTATGAGAGCATGCATAAGCCAAAAGAATTCTAATAGCTTCTAATCTAGCTACGGGAGCAAAAGTTTCACCAAAATCCAAACCTTTAACTTGGGTGTAGCCTTGAGCAACCAATCTTGCCTTGTTTCTCACAACAATGCCATTCTCATCTTGCTTGTTTCGGAAAACCCATTTTGTGCCAATGACATTATAATTCTTTGGCCACTCCACTAATTCCCAAACTTCATTTCTAGTGAAGTTATTTAGCTCTTCATGCATAGCATTGATCCAATTTACATCTTGGAGAGCTTCATCTACACGGTTAGGTTCAAGAGAGGACACGAAAGAATAATGTTCACAAAATGAAGCGATACGAGAACGAGTTTGAACACCCTTACTAATATCACCAACTATTTGATCAATAGGGTGTATTTGGCAATGGCATGGTGAACTCTTGGTTGAACATTTTGCTCTTGTGTTGAGGTAGAAGGTATGGAGTTAGAATTCAATGGAGCTTGCTCTTGAGAGATATTATCATGATTTTCTTCATTTGTTACTTGAGCTTGATCACTAGGTGAAGAGGTGCATGGATGAACTCTTGTTGAACCAAATATTTCTTCCTCTTCATTATTTTCTTCTCTCGGTTTCACATCACCAATAGATAGATTTTTGATAGCTTCATTCAAACTCTCATTCCTCATGTTGCCTTCATTTTCTTCTTTCTTCATGAGAACCATTTGATTCATCAAACTCAACATCATATGTTCTTCAACAATACCATGAGTTTTTTTATAAACTCTATAAGTCTTGCTACATGATGAATATCCAAGAAGAAAAACCTCATCACATTTGCTTTGAAATTTGGATAGTTTAGTTCCCTTCTTGAGAATATAGCACTTGCATCCAAAAACCCAAAAATATGAATTATTTGGCTTTCTTCCAATCAATAGCTTATAGGGTATCTTGCTCAAGATTCTATGATAATATAATCTATTTGATGAATGACAAGCGGTGTTGATTGCTTCGGCCCAAAAACTATCCAAACTTTATATTCCGAAAGCATGGTTCTTGCCATATTAACTAAAGTTCTATTTTTTCTTTCAACAAGACCATTTTGCTTCAAAGTATACTTGATGAGAATTCATGTTTGATGCCCTTATCATCACAAAAATCATCAATTTTAGAATTTTTGAATTCACTTCCATTGTCACTTCTCACTTTCTTCACCTTGAGCTCAAATTCATTTTCGGCCTTTGTTAAGAATTTCTTGAAAATACCACAAACATCGGTCTTATCATAAAGAAAGAAAACCCATGTATATCTAGAGAAATCATCCACAATAACTAGACAATAGCAATTTCCACCAATGGTTCTATATGTTGTTGGTCCAAATAAATCCATATGCAATAATTCCAATGGCATAGTGGTTGACATGACACTTTTAGTACAATGTGAATTAGCCACTTGCTTTCCGACTTGACAAGCACTACACAATTTATCCTTTTCAAATTTCACATCCTTCAACCCAACAACAAGATCATATTTCAAAAGCCTATTAAGTTGCTTCACACCAACATGTTCAAGCCTTCTATGCCATAACCAACCTTTAGATGGCTTAGAGAATAAGTAAGTAGTCAAGTTGGTCTTGCTAGATGAGAAACCAATAAGATATAAATTTTCATACCTAAAACCTTTAAAGATTTGACTATTTTCATCCAAGGTTGTAACCTCAACTCCATCACTAGTGAATATGCATTTATAGCCAAGATCACAAATTTGGGTTACCGACAATAAATTGAACTTGAGAGAATTGACCAATAACACATTTGAGAGGGAGTGATCATTGGAAATTGCAACTTTTCTCAAATATTTCACTTCACCCTTACTATTATCACCAAAGCTAATATTGTCATAACCGGCGGCTTCATCATCAAGAGAGGAGAACATATTTGAATCACCGATCATATGTTGTGAGCAACCACTATCAAGAACCCATTGCCTCCCTCCTGACTTATAATTCACCTTAGCCTCACCCTTTGGCATAAGACAATGAGCTGAAGAGAAGAGTGATGGAGCCTTCTTGATGGCGATGCCGGCAACTCCCTTGGAGGACTTATCATCCTCATCATCACTATCATCAGAGTCGGAGCTTGCATCGGAATCCCATTCAATATTAATATGCTTGACCATTCTCCTTCTCCTTAAACACCTTTTCTTCTTCTTCTCACCATCCTTCTTCTTCTTCTACTTGTTTGGGCAGTTCATAGCAATGTGCCCCTTTTCATCACATTCAAAACACTTGTTGTCATCGAAGGGATTTTTCTTTGAATATTTACATTTCTTGTCATAACTCTTGGTCTTCATCAATTTCTAAAATCTTCTCACAAATAAAGCGATTTCTTCATCGGAATTCCCTTCACTGTCACTTTCTTTATTTTTATCTTTTTTGAGGATTGAGCCTGCAATACTCTTTTTGCCTTCATCATTAGGAACCCCATGACCTTCATTTTGTGACTTTTTGAAAATATCATGAGTAGTCACTTCTCCTAATATTTGAGTGGGTGTCTTCTTCTTCAAATCTTCTTTCACAAGCATATCATATTTGCTTGGAACACTTCTAAGAAAGGTGTGAGCAAAATCATCATTTTTTATCTCGTGACCAAGATTTCTCAATTCATTCACAAACTCATTCAATCTTTTGAACATAGTTGGAACATCTTCATCTTTTTCGATTTTAAAATTTCCAAACTTCCCTTTGTACACAAATAACTTGGCTTCCTTTACAGTTGAGGTACCTTCATAAATTTCCATAAGTTTCACCCAAATATCATGAGCATTCGCCTCATTTTTTATTCTATTGAACTCATTCAAATCAAGAGCACTATATAGCATATTCATGGCTTGATCATTGAGAGCATCATTTTCATTGTCGAGATTTGTTCTATTTGCTTCATCAAGAATCACATAGCCATCTTCAACAACTCTCCATATTTTTCTGCTAAGTGCCTTGAGATGAACCATCATTTTAGTTTTCCAATAATCATAATTTGTTCCATCAAAGAATGATGCCCTCCCCACATGAACATTATCACTAGCCATAATTCTACTCCAGGATGATTAAATCCTTGATCAAAGGAGACCTATGCTCTGATATCACTTGTAGGATCGAGGATTACCGACTAGAGGGGTGTGAATAGGCGGTTATGAAAGTGCATTGGCCCCCTATGTGAGTTTTGGTGTTGATGACATAAGCAATTAAGGAGCTAATGAGATTATTTGAGATGTTGAAAGATTTAGAGCTGCAAGAGATATATTTTGGAGAAAGGAAGTCCCTCTTTAAAAAGGATGGAAGGTGATATTTGTTGAAAATCTTTTATCATTTTCTATTTTTGAAATTGAGTATAGGAAAATCCGTACTATTAAGAGGGATGTGGAAAATTACTTGGAGATGCTCAAAAGTGCTTAGTAGAGATGCTAACAACCTATGAGAGACACAAAGGCCAACACACTTCACTTATCTTGAAAATCAGCCTTCTGTCGGAAGTTCCGAAGTGCTTCGGAAGTTCTGACAGGCACCTTCGGAAGTTTGGTAATACTTCCGCTGGGATCGCTCAGCCCTTTTCTAATTCGAATTAATTTATTCTTCGAAACTTCCTAAGCTCATCAGCAGTTCCGACAGACACTTAGACAGCACATAACGGCTAGTTTTTGGAGGGGCGGGTATAAATACCCCCTCACCCCTCCTTCACTAGTTGTTGACCGCATTCGAACTGCACACTTCCTCAAGCTATCTCCCCTCTTCCCAAACCCACTCTTGAGCCATTCCTTCATCCTCTTTGACCTAAGGATTGGGATAAAAGCAAGATTGAGTTGAGAGCCTTGAGATTTGAGTTGGGGAAGGCAAACCTTTGGTCTCTTGAGCACTTGAAGCATCTCCGATGATTGATTCGCGTTCATTACTCTTGGAGCTTGCTCCTAGATGGTTTGGCGTCGCCCATGGAGTGCTCAACGGATTGTGAGCTCCCCGAGAAGTTTGTATTACCCATTCCTTCGTGGAAAATCTAGTAAGTGACTCAAACTTCCTTTGTGGTTGATTTGAGGGAGGAAAAGGTTAGTTGACAACCTTGCTCTTTGTGAGCTCCTCAACGGAGACGTAGATTCCTTAGTGGGAGTGAACTTCGGGAACAAATACTTGTCTATTGTCTATTTACTTATTTGTTCTTGTTGTTCATACATGTTCATATTGCTCATCTAGGTTTAGACCTTTAAGTGACCCGATCTATCTCTACAAGTTGTTCCACTTGAAAAGATCACATTGTATCATCTCCTGGCATCATTGCGCAACTTTTGATTCATATAGAATTTCTGATCTCACTTTAGATTTTTAATTTCGTGAAGAACACACCTACTATCGGAAGTTCCTAAGAGCTTCGGAAGTTCCGTTCCTTCGGAACTTCCTAAGCGCTTCGGAAGTTCCGAAGAACTTTACCGTTGCTGAGTATTTTTCAGGAAATTTGAAGAAACGCCTATTCACCCCCCCCCCTCTAGGCATCACAACGGTCCTTTCAGGTTACAAACTTAATTCACAACACTAGAAAAATTAATTAGAATCACAAGATGAATTCTACAACTGAAAGCATCTAGGCCCAATTTAGAGTTTTGGTAATTAATGACAACACCTTGTGTACTAACAATTTCATTGAGCTTATGAATTAAGGCTAGTTACACGTATTCGCTATGAGATGCCATAGAGATGGTAGTGTATAAAGCGAGAGTGCTTCCGCAAAGAAAAGTTGATATGAAGTGGCGAAAGACTTAAGGCAAAGGTATAAAGATAGGATTTTCTTTTTGCCGGTCAAGAGGTGATTAGAGAAGTAAATTGATTGGATTTGTAGGCTAGATAGTCATACTATCAAGAGGGATCAAATTACAGTTGCTTGACAAGTTAATAGTGCCACATTGTTCAAAGTCTTGGATTTGCATGCATATAGACGAGAGTTATTTACTAACTAAAAATGTGTTGAAAAGGCACACGACGGACGGTCCGGCCAGGCATGGCGGACGGTTCGTCTCTATAAGAAAAGTTGCACAGAGCCGGTGTGCTCTATGGTGGATTTGAACGTCAACGGCGGACGGTCCGGCACTGGTGACCGGACAGTCCGGCGTTGAATAATTTTTTGGACAGAGGCTCGGTGCTCTCTGGTGGATTTCTAACTCCACTGCGGACGGTCCGCAGGCAAATGTTCGGACATGTCCGAACGTCGCCCGTTCTGTGTAAATATGGAATGAACCGCGGATGGTCCGTTACCTGTGGGCGGACGGTCCGCTACCTGTGGGCGGACGGTCCGATTTTTGAACAACGGTCGGTTCTGACACGCTGTGATGTGACACATAGCCGTTGGTTTATAACGGCGGACGGTCAGATTCTGTAGGGACGGACGGTCCGCGAGTTCGCAAAAAACGTGGAATTTGAACATAACTGTTAGATTTGGTGCACCCCTCTATAAATAGAGGGGTGGCTGGCGTGGGGAGCTTTCTTTTGGCCATTCCACTCACTTGCAACACACATTTGAGCTCTCCACTCCCTCTCTCTCACTCACATAGCTTTGGATTGCATTTTTGGTGAGAAAGAGAGGCATCTAGTGCTTGCATTCAAGGTTTGAGCTTTGGGGCACCAGGAGTTCTTCAAGCAAGGTTGTTGATTTGTTACTCTTGGAGGTTGCCGCCTCCTAGATGGCTTAGTGATTGTTTTTCATTGAGCTCTTCAAGAAGATTGTGAAGCCCTTGATTGATTCTTGTGAAGAGGTTCATGAGCTTTGCCTCACCGGAGTGGTGAAAAGCATCTCTAGTGGAAAGAGGTTTGGAGCGGTTCATTGATTCCTAGATTGGCTCATACACCAAGTGAATTCTTGGTAGAGGAGCGATTGGAAGCTTTGAATCCACCTCAACGTGGATTAGGGGTGACCGGCAAGTCATCAACACCACAAAAAAATTACTTGTGTCATCGGTTATTTCTTTCCCTCATTTATTCACAAGCAATTTATTTTGAGCATTTCATTACCTAGAATTTGAATTGTATCTTGTCATCCTAGGTTGCAAACCTTTGACATAGGCTAGTTTCACTAGTTGTAGAATTTATCTTGTTTTTCTAATTAAATTCTGTAAGTGTTGTGCTTTTAGTTTAAAACCGCCTATTCACCCCTCTCTAGTCGGTAATCCTCGATCCTACAACAACTAGTGAAACTAGCCTATGTCAAAGGTTTGCACCCTAGGATGACAATATACACATCAAAGTCTATGAAAAGAAATGCTCAAGGTAAATTGTTTGTCTGTAAATGAGGTAAAGAAATAACTGAAGGCACAAGCAATTTTTCTCGTGGTGTCGATGACTTTTCGGTCACCCCTAATCCACGTTGAGGTGGATTCAACGCTTCCAATTGCTCCTCTACCAAGAATCCACTTGTTGTATGAGCCAATCTCGGAATCAATGAACCTATCCAAACCTCTTCTTCACTAGAGATGCTTTTCACCACTCTAGTGAGGCTAAGCTCATGAACCTCTTCGTAAGAATGAATCAATGACTCCTTCACAATCTTCTTTGAAGAGCTCAATGAACAACCACAGCTCCAAGCCATCTAGGAGATAGCAACCTCCAAGAGTAACAAGCCAATCACTTTGCTTGAAGAAAACTCTAGTGCCCCAATGCTCAAATCTTGAATGCAAGCACTAGATGTTTCTCAATCTCACCAAGGATGCAATCTTAAGTCATGTGAGTGAGAGGGGAGAGCTCAATAAGTGTTTGAAGTGTTTCCACAGGCCAAGAGAACCTCCCCACGCCGGCCACTTGAGTATTTATAGAGGGTGATCCAAAATCTAGCCATTAGGTTCAACACCCGACTTCACTGCGTTCTTGCGGACTGTCCACCCTTACAAGCCCGGACAGTCCATCGTTCATCCCAATGGCTCCATTTGCAATAAATGCGTGTCAGAGTCGACCATTTTCAAAAGTACGGATAGTCCGCCCTACAGGCCCCGGACTGTCCGCCGTTCAATGTATCATTTACACATAGCAGTTGAAACTCTCTGTCCCAGTTAGAAGATGACCGGCGGATAGTCCATCCCTGGGGCCCAGACAGTCCATCGTTCAAGCGGCAGCGGTAGAGTAGAGCCGGGACAGGCTCTGTGTAGATTTTTTATTACACCGGCGGACTGTCTGCACCCTACGGCCGGACTGTCCACCGTTGACTGTGAAAATAGTACAAAGACAGATCCTCCTTGTCCGAACATTACTTGACTGGCAGACTATCTGCGCCTGGAGGTCGGACTGTCCGCCATTAGCTCGCAGTTAGCACTCTCAAAACAAGATTTTTGAGTCAAACTTTTGCATCTATCCATCTATATGCATGCATTACTAAAGTTTGAGCAAGGTGGCACTATTACCTCGTCAAGCACATGCGAATTCACCCCTCTTGATGGTACGGCTATTTAGCCAACAAATCCGGTCAATTTTCTTCTCTAATCACCTTTTGAGCGGCAAAATAGAAATCTCTATTTTATACCTTTGCCTTGAGTATTCCAACTCCAAGTCACCTTGTTTGCCAAAGGTTTTCTTCCTTTAAGATTTCCGTCATTACCATCTCTATGGTTTGCATAGCTCATCTTTGTGACTAACCTTAACTCATTTACTCAGAGATTTTGTTAGTCCACAAAGTGTTGTCATTAATTACCAAAACACTAAACTATGGGCCTAGATTCTTTCACCTAGCCCCGTAGATGATCGGGCCACCCCGGGGCCAGGCCACCCGTTTGGACAACACTACCTCGAGCTATGCTATGTTCCTCCGCGACAATCTCGTCTCCTAGTCCTCTAAGCGCCAGAACACTATCTCTTGCTCCAACGCAGAAGCCGAGCATCGCGTGTTTGCCAATGCCATTGTAGAGAGGTGTCCTGGCGCGATAGCTTCTCCAAGAACTGCATGCTCCACTGTGTTGCGCTGTCCTCATCTACTGCGATAACATCAGCTTGGTTTACATGTCTTCCATCCCCATTCTGCATCATTGCACTAAGCACGTTGAGATCGACCTTCCCTTCATTCATGAGAAGGTTGTTGTTGGCGATGTTCATGTTCTCCACATGTCGACCACACCACAATACGCTGACATCTTTACCAAGGGTTTTCCTTCGTCGGTCATAAGTGAATTCTAGACCAGTCTCAACATTCGTGGTGCTACCATTTCGATTGCGAGTGTGTGTTAGAGGATATATAGGCCCTGTGGTTGGACTAGTCTGACAGGGCCCAGGGCGTCTGGCCACACCACCCTTCCTGGGTCTGTGCGCTGGCCCTAGGTGCTTCCTTTGTATATGGCAAGGATCCCCTGATTAGTTATTCTATCTATAAAAGAACGAGTAGAATTAAAAACAATTCTCACCCAAATTGGGTCCACCATACCCCTCACGCTGGACCCACGTGTAAGGGTCAGGGGAGGTGGAAAAAGGGTCAAACCCACTAAAACAACATTTTCTAGAATGTTTCTGCCAAAATTCGACTGCTTTTTTCACCGTAGCCATCGTACCCACCAGGGCACACCCGCCCATCGTGTTGGACCCGTCCGGCCTACGCAACAAAGGCAATCCCTTACGCCTCACCTGCCTCACACTGAATTTTTTTTTAATTTTATTCATTTTTTAATAATATTATAAAAAAACTGGTCCAGACCAATATTTGCACCCGGTAGCCGTTTTGGCCGCGCCAGCCCGACCGGCGCGGCCAAATACCCCTGCCGCGCCAATGCATGTGGCGCGGCAGGGCCGCCACGCTGGCCGCGGGCGCCAGCGACGTGTCCAGTGGGCCAGCCTCTGCCGCGCCACCCCGCCTGGCGCGGCGAGCCCAGCCGCGCCACCCCGCCTGGCGCGGCAAGGCCGTTTTGAACTGGGGCCGCGGGCTTCTCTTCTCTTTCTTCCTCCTCCCTTTCTTCTCCTGCACGCGCGAACAGACAGCAGCTTCCGCCGCCGGCCGCCGCCGCCGGCCATATTTCGGCCAAATCCGGCCGTTTTTGGCCGGGAAAGGCGGGGGAAATCGTTCCCCTCCCTCCCGTGAAGGTATTCCCACCTTTTTTCCCTTGTTCCACCATGGGATTTGGAAGATATGAGTAGGTTTAGGTGTTTTAGGGTTTGTGATGTGTTTTGAAATTGTAGTGATTTATACGTTTGTTTCTTACAATGTGATGGTTAGGATTAACGTAGTACTGGATATGCCCTCGATTTGAACGTGTAGAATTAGTTGCATGCTTTTATTCTACGATGTTGTGAAGGGATTAGGTTTGTAGGGTATATTAGGAGAAATGCATTTGTGAAAACTCATGTTGTTTGTCTAATTCTTGTTGAAATGGTTATTTTGTAGATGGTTTGTTTAGTCCGTTGGTTTAATGGTGGGGTTGTGAAAGAGAATGGGGAGTTGAGAATATGAAAGATGTCACACGAATGTTTGAAGTTGCCCCGTGTTTGCATGAGATAGTTGAATGTGCTCAGAGTCATTTTAGTTGTGGGGTAGATGATGAGATCAGCTTGAAAGGCTGTGTTGATTGTGGTAGAGGAAGAGCGGTATACGCTCTAGTGGATTTGAAAACTGATGTGGAATGGGATCAATTTAAGAGATTAGTAGAGCAAGCTAGTGTGCCTTATTTGGACGTGGTTGTTACTAGCCGAAAAACTGCCGGTAGAGAGGGAGGTAGAGAGTTAGTGCCTCAGCTTGGGACACAGGAGTCAACAATCTCACAGCTAGGTATTGGTGTGATCCAACAAGAGCAAATGCAATCAAAGGGAACAGAGTGTGCTGATGATTCTGATAGCGAGACCTTTAGCTTTGATGAGATAGAACCAGACACGGCACATGATTATTTCCCTAATGATGTATTTGAGATGGAGGAAGCTGAGTAGGATGATGATGATATTTCAGAAGGTTCTGATGGTAGGGATGACAATGATGGGTATGACAATGATGGGTATGAATCCGAGGGAGAAGAGTTAGAAAGGGAAAGTGCACCACCTCATAAGCGTGGCTCTGTGACGTACACTGCTCGTGAGATCGATCTGCTAAAGCAATGTCATGTAGAGATTCCACATGTTGCCAATGACAAGGACATAAGCCGTGTCGATAGGGCTATCTGTGAGACCACCTTAGTGCATGCAGAAGATGAAGGTTTGCCACAATATGAGACCTCTGAGATTGAGGCAAAAAGGAAGTTTGATACCTTTGAGGACCTCAAGTTTTTCTTGGCTGACTATGCGGTTAGATTTCATAGACCGTTCACCGTTGTTCACTCTGACAAGAACGAGAGGTATGAAGTCATGTGCAAGCAAGGGTGCATGTGGCGTGTTTGGTGTCGCAAGGTGCGTGGCACAGAGAAGTGAAAGATTACAAGAGTTAAGCAACCTCATGAGTGTCGTTCCTCTAAGCCTAAGCAAGTGCACCCGCAGTTGACAGCATCATATCTGGGGCACCGAATTCTGGGCATTGTTTTGAAAAACAATGACGAATCGATTCCCTCTCTCATTGAGTTGATATTCGCCTTTAGTGGATACCATGTGAACTACTCTAAGGCATGGCGTGCAAAACAAAATGCCATAGCCCTGCTGTGGGGAGACTGGAAGGAGTCCTATGCACAGGTTCCACGGCGCCTTTGCGCAATGTCTTACTACAATGAGGGCGTGAAATGGTTTATCCACACAGGTGACATGGTCCAGCTTGAGGATGGAGTGTACAAGCCCGTAATGCAGAGGGTTTGGTGGTGCTTTCCACAGTGTGCTGCTGCTTTTCAACATTGTCGTCCGGTTATACTCGTGGATGGCACGTTCTTGACGGGAAAGTACAAGGGTACACTTATGATGGCCGTAGCTGTCGATCCGGAGCAACAGCTTGTGCCCTTAGCTTTCGCCATTGCAGAAAGTGAGAACAACGACAGTTGGTCATGGTTCATGACTCTTGTTCGCCTTCACGTCCTTGGTCCTGAACGGACCATTTGCATGATTTCTGACAGGCACGCTGGGCTTCTTAATTGTGTGAACGACCATTTGGACGGATTTCCCGCACTAGTTCACCGGTGGTGCATGAGACACTTTGCAGCTAACATGTGGCGTCGTCAGAAGAAGAAGGAGGTAATTGGAAAGTTGAAGGAGCTTTGCGGCGTGCATATGAAGGAAAGATTTAAGGAAAAGCTGGAGGCACTAAAAAAAGATTTGAACGAGGATGCTAAACAATGGTTAGAAGGTGAGATGGAGGATAAGGAGAAATGGGCACAAGCATTTGATGGTGGCTACCGATACGGGATGATGACGACAAATTACTCAGAGTCGTTGAATAACGTGTTCAAAGGCATTAGAAGTAGATCTGTCTTTGGCATAATTGAGTACTCTTTCTCCAAATGCAATGAGTATTTCATCAACCGCTGGGAAAAAGCTAGCAAAAGCTTGGCTGCGGGTGAGAGAAATGGACATGTTGCTGAGGTGCATCTACAGAAGGCTAAGGAAAGAGCTGTCAATCAACTGGCTGAGCCATTTGGACCTAATCGGATGGTGTACGATGTGGCAGGCACTATAGAGTGGACTTGACTAATGGATCCTGCATGTGCAACGCCCCTACACTTTGCATCTTCCTTGCTCTCACGTGATTACAGCTTGTAGGGCTAGAGGCCTAGACTATGAGAGCCCGACTTTCATGTCGCCACTATACCGTAGGGAGCACACCATAAAAATTTGGGAGTCAAGTTTCGAGCCTTACTTTGATCCTAGCAGATGGCCACCTTACCACGGACGTGACTACGTGCCTGACTCGTCCTTGAAGAAGGACAAAAAAGGCCGACGGGACTGGTGACTTCGATGAGGATAGGTCTCAAAATCGGTGCTCCAAGTGTCACAGATTCATTAAGGACTGCAAATACCGCACCAAGAAGAAGAGGAAAAGGACTAATGTTAGTAAAATAGAAATGTCGTCTTGAATGTTTGTAACGATGGTGACCTATTGTTTACATTTGTTTACTTGTTAAAACCATTGTTTTATAATTAATGTGTTACCTTGTTATAAATTTATTGTAACATGTTATTGTTATTTAATTTTTCAGGTTGGCGCACCCTCGGTTCCCGCTCCTTGAGCTGGCGTACGACGACACCCACCGCGCCCACATGATCACCAACCAGAATATGGTAATAATCTCTGCATATCTTAATACGTTTCATATCATGGTAATGTGGTCAAAATTTATGCATATGGTAATAATCGTTCATTTTGTTTCAGGTCCTACCTTGCCTACGCGCACGGGTGCATGCACCCATGCACTGGGACAGCCGCTACGCCCCCTACGTGCTTCGGGCTGGTTTCCTGCCCATAGCGAGGACGGTTTGTATGGGCCTACCCCCCATGGATGGGGCTCTACTTACCACTCTGGTTGACCGGTGGCGTCCAGAGACGCACACTTTCCACATGCCTTGTGGGGAGATGACGGTGACGTTGGAGGACATGGCGATGATCACTGCTCTCCCCTTAGAAGGAGCGGCAGTAACAGAAATTATCCAGAGCGAGGGCTGGCAGGACATGGTCGAGGAGCACATAGGTATTAGGCTCTCTGTCGTTATATTTCATACTATGTTTTGATTATCTCGTGACTTATTAAACTTTTTTGTGTATCATAGGTGTGCGGCCTCCAAACCCAGGAGCAAAGAAGACTTCAGGTGTTACTTCTTCTTGGTTGAGGCAGCACTTCAACGTCTGTCCAGTAGATGCTGACGACGACATTATTGAGAGGCACGCAAGAGTATGGCTGTGGCACTTTGTCAGCTCTTTCCTGTTCCCCAGAAGAATGGGAGTACTTTAGCCGACCGCTAGGGAAACCACCACGGGGAGGCACCACCAAGGTAGCATGGACTCCACAATGGCAGAGCGGAGGATCCTTCCTACGCCTTCGTGCAGCGGCCATCCTCTCGTCTATGGTCATTGGAGGGGGGTTTGGTGGGGGAGCAACCCAACGCCGAAACTCATGGTATGGCACCAGTTTTTGACTCTCATATGGAAACAGCCGGATCCTAGGATCAAATTTCTCTGGGTCATCAATCCATTGGAAAAACCAACAAGGCAGGGACTCATACGGATATCTCGCCCTCTCATATTTGAACCTGCATATATAGTACGCTCGTCCTGCAGTCTTTGGGTGCCTAGATTGTTTGACCTCCGCTGGCACGCCGCAACAACAATTTGGAACGGGAAGGGCCGGCGGAACAGGGCCATGTGCATCCTCCACAGATGGATACTGACCATACCCCCTCTGGCGTAGCATCCTCTCATGGACAACGGCAGGATTATCAAAGTCCATCACAGAACTGCAAATGTATACAAAAATAAAGTAAATGAGGACAAACTCTAAGCAAACCATAACAATAGGGACAACTCTTCCATTACATCATCTCTAAAAACAAAGCATATGAAATGGGACAACTCTTCCATTTCACCATAAAACCCTCCCCAAACTCTAACCAACGCGTTCATTTCACCATCTCTAAGCAAATCATAACAAATGTAACAAGTATTTCATTTCACCATCTAACCCTAACCAACCAAACTCTAACAAAAAACTAACAAATGAGGTCCAACACACAAGATTCAAGAGGGGAGAAGCTTACCGAAGATGCCCTGACCGATTTCCCCAAGTTTAATCCGCAAAAAATGGACCAAAATGGGGGGAGTGGAGCTCCAGGCGGCGGCTGCAGCGCGAGCAGCGTCGCTTTGGACGGAGGAGGAAGAAGGGAAGAAAGAGTAGAGGAGCCCACGGCCCCAGTTCAAAACGGCCTTGCCGCGCCAGGCGGGGTGGCGCGGCAGAGGCTGGCCCACTGGACGCCTCGCTGGCGCCCGCGGCCAGCGTGGCGGCCCTACCGCGCCACATGCATTGGCGCGGCAGGGGTATTTGGCCGCGCCTGTCGGGCTGGCGCGGCCAAAACGGCTACCGGGTGCAAATATTGGTCTGGACCGTTTTTTTTATAATATTATTAAAAAAATGAATAAAATTAAAAAAAATCTCCCTCACACTCGGCAGCATTGTGTGCCTCTACGGCCAACCCTTCCACCCCAAGATGTACTAGGTCCTACTACCCGTTCACCGTCGTCCTGCAGCTTGACAGCCTACGATGGCAGGCGATGGGCATCGTGGCGGCGAGGTTGATCCCGCTGGAGTCGCCCGGCCAGGCTGTGCCGGGAGGCGGTGGAGTACAAACTGGACGCGGACTCGCATGCGTGGAGCTCCGGCGGTGTAAGGCCAACCCTTCCTTTGCGTCACGGCGCTGCTCTTCGGAGCGGCCGGCACGGTGCGGTGGCACGCTAACGTGTGACGCTAGCTAGAAGAGCCCGGCGACGATGATCCTCGCGCATACTGTTTGTGATGCTTCCCGGAGCTCATCCTGCCCTGCGAATGGGCGCAAGGTTCTTGAGCGCCGAGCGAGGCGATCCATGCACGTCCACCTCGACGGACGAGGACACGTTCCCGACGTCGTGGTCCGCCGTGGCGCCATCCGGGTCGAGGCACTTGCCGTCGGGCTGTACGCTGTGCTCCGCCACCCGTGGTTCCGGAGCCACATGTCATCGGCTGCAGGCAACTTGTTCAAGAGGCTGCCGTCCAGGGCTGACACTATGCTGTAGCCTGTAGCTCCCTTTGTATCTTGCAGTTTAATTAGTGTAGTCTGCAACTCACTGTGAGTACATTGGTGGTCAACAAGAATACTGACATTTTTGCTGTGCACGCTACACGGCTACAATATATCATTGCCATGATGAATTCATTGTTCAGAAACTCATACACGGATATACCATATACATTGATCATCTAATAATTTCCCAACATCCTTCTCGAAATTCATCCGACTGGAATTGTGATTCTTCAGCTAAACAGCACATTGAGTAATCAAAACATAATTAGAAATGCATTCACTATTTGACACAAATGGTATGATCATTTTTTTAATCTATATCTATCTATAAAAGAACGAGTAGAATTGAAAACGTTTGTCACCTAATTTGGGTTCACCTTACCCCTCACGTTGGACCCATCTGTAAGGGTCAACTAAGGTGGGGAGAGAGTCAAACCCACAAAAACTGGTATTTAGAAAATGTTTCTACCAAAATATAATTATTTTTGTCACCGTGGATTCCTGTTTACCCGCCCACGCATAACCATGCCCGTCCCCGACCTACAGGCCTATCAGTTACCGTGGGATACACGAGAGACACCCGAAGCCTCCTCTCCAGTTCCCTATCTAGCAGACTCCCAGAGCTACCAGATCGAGCTTCTCTCCATCAGGTTCAACGTCCTCGTAGCTAGATCGGCCTTCTCCCCAACCAGATGGAGCCTCAATCGATTGCTTAGATCGGGAGTTGTTGATGCCCAGATCAGCCTCCTCCGGCGTCCATCCAATGCATGCATGTATGGTCATGGAGTATTCGTTACTTTGGTTTCTGGTGGCAGCGAGAAGTGGTGCTGAGGGTGAGTGCGATCAGCGAGAAAAGATAAGGGGAATTCTATCTTATATTAAAAGTGATGGTTTAGATTATTACGTTTTTTCCTCTTCCAACCGATACAGGTGGATGACCACTTATATCGATAGAATCATCTCTAAGAGAAAAAGACAACCAATATGAGTGAGTGATATATCATGTTTTATGTTTGTATTAGCATATAATCGTCCCTAAGAAAAAAATATTTTGTATCACGTGTGTGTCGCACGTGCGTCTTTGGTAGTATACTACAAAGAGCGAGTAATATGGACTCTATCTGTTTCCAAATATTATCTAACATGGACTTTTGAGCTCAGGGCCGGTAATACCCTTTCTATCACGTGCGTCTTTGCTAGTATTCAATAAACCATCGAGGTTCCTTGCCATGCCAACGTATGTAACAGGCTATTGCCTTTAGAATACATCTACAATTTCACTAGCCATTCTCTCTTTCAGAATCCATTGCCATTAGAATTTTTGTGCTTTATTACAGCTTAGTAAGAGGCCAGTAGTGCTCAGGGCGGATCTAGGATTGGACAGCTCATCTTTAGCTCTAACATTCCTAAATTTTTTAAGCTGCTTCCATGTACATTTTGGCCTACGACCAGGGCTGCAGCCCAGGCAGCCCGGGTCACAGATCCGCCACTCCGGTGCTTTAAGTTTTTTTGTATACACTCGATTTAACCATCTTAAAATCATCAAATACTTCCTCTATCGATGAAAAAACTTTCATCGCATTGCACTATATTGATTTATGAAAATGATGCTACCAGCATTACAAGTGAACTCGCTCAAACAAGAAACCGAAGCATTTTGATTAAAGAAACGTTATTAGCAATACTTTATACTTTGCATCTTTCGACACAAGCCAACCACAGCCACAGCCCACAGGATCCTCAAGCACGACACAGCACAGGACTCCCAAAGGATTAACCAGGGTACAAGATCCCTTACGAGCCAAACCTCTCCCTGTCATGTGGGGCATTGTAGTCGATGTTGGGGCCCGCAGGGATAATTCTGTAGGGGTTTATAGACGGGTGGCTTCCGTAGTAGTGCTTCCTGATGTGCTCCATGTGCACCGTGCTGCTCATGCCAGGTATCTGGTATATGTCCTTGGTGTAGTTGAACAAGTTTGGGTATTCCCTCAGGAGCTTCTTGTTGCATTTGAAGTGAACGGCGTAAATCTGTCACAAAAATTTGTCAAGATCAATCAGTATGCATGGAACATCAAACTCGAAGAAAGTATTTCGAGTTCAGTTCCCTATATTAATTCTTTCACCTAGACCGAATAAAACAACTTCCTTCTTTGCAACAGGCTCTAAAATATAGCAGATAGTCTCCAATGACCAAAATGTGGTGGAAAGGGCAACGTTGCCCCACTTTTCCTACCATCGGCTCAGGCAGCGGTTTAGGTCAAGATCTGCTGGCAGTACTTGTTTGCATGCATAAACAGAGAGAACAGAGGTGGGGAAAGGAGCTTTCCAGTGTTGGAATTTCAGGTCATTTACCTTCTTTCTCCACTCTAATTAAATTATGAAATGAACTCTAAATTTGATTAAACTTCAGGAGTGCAGTATTGGAATTACTGCTCCATTACAAGTGTGTGCACACTGTCACGTACTTGAGGAGTTCAGTTATGCAATTTCAAAACAGGCTACACATTATTTCGACATTTTCAGCAGTCACTATTTAGGCTGTTTACTTGCCATAATGAATTGGAAGATGTAGCGCAAACTTCAACAGTTTTTGAAGATATGCTGCTCAAGAACTATAGAAGTCGAAACGGGTGACTGAGAATTAAAGTGGAAAATTGAAATTGGTTGCTAGTTATTGCAGTCAGCTGAGATCTAAAACAGATTGATTACTTTAGCAAATTGGAAGGCTTCAAATAAATATGAAATAAGTTTCAATTTGGTCAGGTAGATTAAATTATTCTTGCAGTTCTTAATCCCAGAACATGCTGAAAACTAACTAGAAGCTTAAATGATTCTTGTAGTTCTTAAATGATTCAGGTAGATTAAATGATTCTTGTAGTTTCAATTTTGTCAGGTAGATTTTTATGTGACAACCTCTGCACATGAATTCAGATTTAAAAGTTTCTAACAAATGCAACATATAATGAGATAATGCACTGCGTTAGTGATTCTAGGTTGTACACTTGTACCATGAAAGCTTATATTTATATTGATCAGATGAAAACTGTAAAAATGGTCAACACTACTTGGTAGCCGTGTACTTGCCAAATGTATGCGTTGAAGACCAGAAAAAAACAGTAGTGCCAAATAATGAAAACTGGGAGGTATATATATTAGGTGTAGAGCCGGTACATGTAGTTGATACAACACCAAGGTCATAGTATGTTATCAAACATTACTTGTAAAGCTTTTACTGAAAACATATTTTTGTCTAATAAACTTACTTTCGGTCATTTTAACCTTGTTACTACAAGTCTACAATATATTTACAATTTCTAGATGCATCATGGTGGAGCAGGTACTGTGAGAATTGTTTATCCTAGTGGGAACCGTTAATATTTCAATCTTCAGCACAATGTCAAATGAAACACTATATAGTATTTCAACGAATAGGACAAGTGACAGCCTGAATTAATAGGAAAAGATGCAAACACAGTCAGGGTGGAAGTGTTCTCACTGTTCTGAGGACTTGTTTATGTAAAAAAAAATGCTCATTAGTTTAAGGCAAAAAACTAAGGCCTAAAAATGGTAGCATCACAACAGAATAATTTATAATACTCTTTTCCTGCTAGAAATTAAGAAATCCATACCTCATCAAATCGTATAAGGGTCACAAACAGGCGAATATCAGCCTCTGTGAGCTGGTTGCCACATATATATCTTTGCTTGCCAAGAATTTCCTCGCATTTGTCCAGAGCTTCATAAAGTTTCGTCACAGCCTACAGATATTTGACAGTACAAGGTCCTGTGAGAATTGGAAACCTTTCTGATTTTGTTTGACCAACCCCTATATATCCGATAAACCATATATAATCAACCAATTAATGTGCTACCTCATCATATGGCTCCTGCCTCTTGGCAAAGCCACACTTGTACACGCCATTGTTTATAGCGTCGTAGACCAGATCATTGATCTCGTCGATGGATGCCCGGAGGTGAACCGGGTACAGGTCCAGCCCAGGGTTCTTGGCGATGTTGTTGAACTCGGCGTTGAGCATCCGGATGATCTCCGAGCTCTCGTTATTCACCACCGTCTTGAGCTGCTTGTCCCACAGGACCTGCAATTTAATACAACAGTAAATAAAATTCGTTCAATATATATAATTGTTGTGTCTGCTGGAAATTAAAACGGATGGGCACTTTATTAAAAAAAATTGAGACTCACGGGGACGGTTGGCTTCCCGGCGTAGTTGGGGCTGGCGATCTCGTAGAGCTCCCTGACACTCCTAGCGCCATTGAAGGGGTCAGGCTCGGCGCCGGGTTCCTCGTCGGCGGTGGTGGGGAACACCCACCCGAGATGGTCGTCCGTTTCCTTGGTCCTCTCAAAGATTGGCTTCACGGCCTACGAATCCGTACAGAAAAACTGAAATTAAAATCGATTCTTTAGCAAAAGGAATCAGCTTGCCGGCCGGCTTGTTTGGGATTTGGATAAACCGTGACGCCGATGGCGTGGTCGAGGCCCTTGAGCTTGAGGAAGGCAAGGCACCGGGAGGCCCAGGGGCAAGCGTAGGAGACATAGAGGTGGTACCGGCCAGGCACGGCGGGGAACCTGGCGGAGGCGTCGCTGGAGACGGAGCTCCGGAAGGTGGACGGCGACCGGTCGAAGGCGCCGGTATCGGTGACCTCATCCAGAGCCGAGCGCGCCATCTGATGGCGCAGAGGAGCACATGGATCCATCAAAAGTCAAAGGGTCAACAACGCCAGACAGACGACCGAGATGGTGCGGGTAGCAATCGACCAGGCGAGGAGGTTGGTTACCTTGACGGCGGTGGTGGTGGTGGTGGAGTAGCCGGCGACGGGGAAGATGGAGAACGTCCCGGCGGCGAGGAGGCGGCGAGTGAGGCGGAGCGAGGAAGGGGAGGCGACAGTGGGCAGCATGCGAGTTTGGTAATCGATGGAGTGAAGTAAAGCGACGGTGTGAACTAAAATAGCGTGGATGGACGATTGAGTGGGGCAGGTGGCGAACCTCGCGCAAGATCGCGGGAAAGTGGTGGCGGCTGTCTTGGGGGCTGCTAGTGATGAACAGCGAGAGTAGCTTACTAGCTGGGTTGGATTGGATGCTTCATCTCCATAAGTCCGGTCAACATAACTACCTAACCAGCCGGCGCGACGTGTTCCACTGCTACCTGAACACGCGTCTGATTACAGCCAGAGGATTTTAAAACCTACTTGGCTGACGTCCAAACTTTTTTTAAAAAAAAAAAATCTGCCACGAGCACTGCCTGTGCTATAAGGCCCTCCACGCTGGGGAGCGGCTCAAGAAATTAGGCCCCGCAAAAGGTAAAACGGGAGAGTTGCGCAACGGCGGACACCGAAGCACTATGTAAGTTTGGTCTTACATAGCAGGAAAAAGTATTCCTTGTCCTGAGCGATTGGTTCCTCCGCGCGAGAAAAAATTACTTTTCAACCTCCATTCCTGTGTAATGCTCTAAAATATTAGAGCACGTGCTTGTGCTGAATCCACTTTTTCAGGCACTGATGGTCACGGGTAGCGTAGCCCATAGTGTTGGGAGCAGCGCTCAAAACTAGAAAATAGGGTTTCGGCATCTGTAGCCGCTCCGCACCTTGGAGGGCCTAAGAACTCGAGGTGGGGCACCCCACGTGGACCGCACACTCGCACGCAAACGAGGTTGGCCGAGCAATCGGGACGCGCCTACAAAGCAATGTCCCCTTGTGCGACACCAGTTGTTCACCCAGACTGGGGATCGAATGCTGGTGGTAGGCTGGCCACCGCCAGCTTCTACCACCGGGTTGGACGCCCATTTGTTAAGCCAAAACAAGGACATGCTAAAATGTGGGTATATGTTAAATTTTATAGCAAAAATCTGAGCAAGAACTATTGATATTATGCTTTGATACTGAACTACTACTTTCGTTCCAAAATATAGCTACTTTCGACTTTTCTAGGACAGACTAAGAAGTGTGCTAAAATGTTTCATATACCCTTCATTAAACATGTCCATGCAGGTATATATAGTAGGTGTACTTTTCTTATATACATCAATGCTTATAACTAGGACCACAAGACAATTAATTTCTCGAGGTGTATTTCCTCAAAAAAAAATCTCGAGGTGTATTTTTATCCATTAGCTATATTCTGAAAACAAATTTTGAACGCTTAACGTAGCTATATTTTGAAGCGAAAGGAATAGTTGGTAGACAAACTTTGTTGGCATGTTCTCATTTTGGTTGCAAGTTTTAGATGCCAACCAAGTAGACCCTTAGTACTGAACCTTGATTTTTTATATGCCATAGAGCACTCGAGTGTTTGGAGTGTTATGTGAGCTCCCAACACACGATTTTTTTTTTTACCGTGCTTATCTTCTCCATCTCGCCCGACGTTCTGCCTTCGCCGTCCCCAAGCTCTAGCGGCGCCTCCGCTGCCTCTACCCAATTGAAAATCTCTTCATGGCGCACTCGCATAAAAACGTCGTGTTGGCTGCTGTTTATTGTAGGGCTGGGCAGGGCTTGGAGGGAACTAATTTGAGCACTCAACATTATATGGAAAAACCTCTGGAACTTCTAAGTGCTTTCAAGTATACCCTCTTTATTACTTCATCCGCGCTAGAAGAGCTATATTAGAACGCGATATGTAGAAACAGAAAATGGAATAGAAGAAAATGGAATAGAAGAGGAGGTAGCATGTTTCTCGGGTTGCCACCCTCCACGCCATCGCCGACGCTAAAAAATTGAAGCCCAACACTCCACCGCCCAATCGAGGATCATCTACTGCCCATGTTCGGATGGCACATCACCGCCTTAACTAGGGCTGGACGAAATGCTCGATACTCGTTAGCTCGCTCGGTTCGCAGCTGGCTCGGCTCGTTACGCTAATAAGCCGAGACGAGCTGGAGTTTTGGCTCGTCAAAAATAACGAGTGAGCCGAGCTGGCTCGCGAGCCTAACGAACAGAGCACATCAAGGCCCAACTCCTAGGAAGCCCAGTGGTTCAGCAGTCCAGCCCAATAAACCTCCCCACTAATAACCCTAATCCCCGGTACACACCCCTCCACTCCACACGCCGCCGTTCCCATCAGCGCCATCCCCGACCACGACGGGCCACGCGCGCACCGCCGCCTCCCTCCGCCCTCCACCGCGCCTCCTCCGCCCTTCACCGCTCCTCCCTCCGACGAAGATCTCGCGTGCGCTCGCCCAACTGTCCCTCCCCTGCTCTCATCTGCGGTTGGTGAGCACCGTACGCATGCAAGTCTTTGATGTTGATGATTCAACAACAACACGCGCGTGCACAGGAGGAGGCGAACAATCGTGGGCGACGTGCGGAGCTTGGCATCCTCTCTTTTCTCGTGATTTGGTTCTTGTTTTTTTTTCCTGATTTGGTTCTTGATTTTTTTTTATTTTGTTTTGGTTCACGGATGAAAAAGATGGCGTGGATGCTTGATGCTTTCTCTCGAATCTTCTCCTTTTCACGTTCATGCTGCTTATTATTGATCGATATTTGATGATTTAGCAGACTCTACAAGGGATAAGCATCTGCCTTGTAGTCCGATTTAATCTGTAAATTTTTTAACGCTGCACTTGTTGACTGGCTCGCGAGCCGCTCGAGCTGTCTAGCGAGCCAGACCGAGCCGAGCCGAGCCTGATTTTCTACTCGTTATGTTAACGAGCCGAGCCGAGCTAGCTCGTTTAGATAACGAGCTGCACCTAGCTCGTTTAGATAACGAGCTGCACCGAGTCCCGGCTCGGCTCGCTCGTTATCCACCCTAGCCACCGCCACTGCCGCCTGTCGACGAGCCACCCTATCGCTCATCTATATATGCAGACGACAGGCAACCCCGCTCCGAAAACCGGAACACACTAAACCTAGCCTCCTTGGAGTTGGGAACGAGAAGAAGCTCCTTGTTACTATTGCGAGGAAAAAATTGGGTACTGGGTGCAGATGTAACACTCGAGTATTGTTTAGTTTTTTTTCTAAAAAGCTAAATAATTTTAATATAATGATATTTCATTGCAGCAGGGGAAAAGACGTTATGGTTGCCACATAACTTTCGTTGCCGTTTACTGGAACAAGGCTGAAATAAAACTTAAGTACTGAAAAAGGCTGACGTTTACCCTAAAAAAGCTGAAGTTAATAAAATTTCAATTACACCTGTTATTTGACATTCTTTTTAGAAAATTAGCCAAGCAGAAATTATCCCAAAGCTCAAAGCAGCCATGTAAAGTTAAACCGTGCAGGATGAATTCAGAATAGTGATACCGCTGGGTTTTTAAGATATTTTGATCCATCTGACTGTGTTATTACTCGTATGTATTAAATGATGTTAGAGTCAGAAGATTTTCAAATAACTTTAAAGCATTTTTTTACTTTGTATGAGACAAGTACACCAGATACAAACGAATACTTTATACTTTATACTTTATACTTTACTGCTTATACCGCTGGAGAATTCCGCGAGCGCAGGTGAGTTCCGTCGGTTAGTTTTCTTCCTTTTCTTTTTTTTATTTCTCAAATTTCTTTCCTTCCTTTTTCTCTCTCTTTCTTTTTCCTATTTTTTTCTCCTTTTTCTTTTGAATTGTATCTACATTAACTATAAGCCACTATGGCCATACGAAAATAGAGAAAAAAAAAGATGTGGGCTCTACTCCGCTCTTTGTTCGGGAAACGTGTTAAGTCTCTTGCAACCTCCACACGGATAGACCATTAACATCGTCGGTGCGTCATGACAAAATTGATTAGTCAGCAGTCTAGACGGCTCTTTTTATTGGGTGTTTGGTTCCTAGGGCTTCAGGTATCCCTTTCATATTGAATGTTTTGATGCTATTCATAAGGATTAAATAAAATTTAATCGTGATGACAAGTGAAATATAATGTAGTAAAAAAGATGGGGGCTTGGCTCCTTTTCTATTCGGTAAACGCACTACAACCCCTGTAGTCTCCACGCGGATAGCCCTTTCGCATCATCGGTGCCTCGCAACAAAATCGATGAGTCAACACTCTAGACGGCCCTCCATTTGGTGTTTGATTCCTGAGGGCTCCAAATATGTCTTTTATATCAAATGTTTTGATAATATTTAGGATGACTAAATACAATTTAATTATAAAACTAATTGAATAAGCCCTAGATTTCTTTCGTGATACAAATCTATTAAGACTAATTAAACCATGATTAGGATACGATTAGTATAGCACCATATGGGACAATCACGATATAACTAAGCTTAATAGATTCCTTTCCCAAAAAAGTATAGGGCTCGTGGAATTTATTATGTCAATGGTCTATATTTAATACTTCTAATTAGTATCCAAGCCTAAGATGTGATCGTGTTTATTTTAAGCCTAGAGGACTCTTACCTCACCTCTTTCTTTAATAGTTTTATATCACCTTTCACAGCTAAAAAAAAAGTGCATGGTGCGGGTGGCATGTTGTGCTTAATTGTGCTCAAAATAAGATATTTAGCGTAAAGGTTATGATAATGTTTCAGTGACTACTTGCATATATTCTGGTCATGTGTTTACACTCCAAAGGTGTCTTTTTGTCGTAGTTTTTATTTTCTTCATTTGCTTCTATGTTTGTAATATATTATTTTACGAGACCTATAAGATTATTTATAATATTGCTAATACAATATATGGTTATCCATTCTCATAAATAGTAAAGTATTAAAACTAACACACATGATCAAAATATTTTTTTTTTGCAAATCACCCTCTCACCTCCATGCACGCCCCCTTGAATCAACACCATGTAGCCCAGATTAGAAGTTCGCACGGTTGCACGGAGAGATTGGTTCACACCTGATATATTGCCCTTTATATTAGTCATTAATCATTACGTCAAGTCAATATTTAATTCTTCTTTATAGTTCTCTTTGTTTCCAAATTCACAAAGAATATATTTTTCGTCTTTGCTATTTGTTGTTATCAATATTTTCATTAGTGTACTTTGGCTTCACCTGACATAACCAATTAGTTATAATTGTCAAAATGCTATTGACAATCAATTGTATATCTCTTCAGGCGCAGCGACAGCGCGGCCCTCTTGCTAGTATATATATATACCAGGTAAAACTAGCTCAATGGACATCCCAGCTCCGGGAGACCGGGACCCGATTATTCAAAACCAGTCGTCGGCTCCTCGCCATATATCCCACAGATACCACCTTATTTATTTAAAAGAGTAAATAGCACCCACCATACAACAACTTATGGTTGTATCACTTTGATCCAACAAGTAGCAGAATGTGCAATTTGACACACAAACTTGTCAAATGTGTGCGTATACGGTCACATATACCCCATCCATATGTATTTTCTCAACATAGAAGGCGAGTCTGATGATTTTTTTTTTCATGTTACCTCCTATATTTATTTTTCTAGACAAAAGGTTATGCATTTTATTAATAGGCGGCTAAACATTGTATCGCAAAAAAATACATTAACTATGTCTGGAATATCCCTATATTCCATAGAAGATGAAGTAGGTATAAAGAAAAAAAATATTGTATTGGCTATTGATTCAATGTGTAATATATCTTTTGTCCCACCTGATTAGTTATTTTTTTTCACATCAGCAATATTCACTTGTACCTTTCATAAAAAAAAAGAAAAATCATTATTATTAGCGCGTTCAAATTTTGAGCTTTACATATTTTTTAGTCACTTTTTCTATTATTAGCACGCTCACTGGAAACCACTTCTCACTATAACTATGTTTCAAATAAAATTTATATTATTATATTTATACAATATTATTTGAAACTATTATATTAAATCCGCATCTCGGTTACCATACATATGAGGATGGACACAAAATAGAAGGTTACACATATAAGCACATTCATTTCACCTATCACAGAGACAAAATACATCTACGTGCATATATATGACCGTATGTGCACACAACTGACAAGTTCGTGTATCTGCTTGCACACTTTGCAACTTATTAGACTAAAGTGATACAACCATACAAGTTGTTGTATGGTGGGTGTAATTTACTCTATTTAAAATCTCCAAAGAAATGTCAGAACAGTACTTATTGTATAAAGAGCAGCGGAGAGGAAGTTCATGCTAAACAGTCCATTTTCCAAAGAAATGACAAAATATTATATTGGACAAAAGAAAGAAAATATATTTGACAACTTTTCTTGCGGGAAATTTAAATTACATGGAGCCATATTTCCCACCCCAGCATTACACTAGACACACAAAGGCTCCTTGTATAGTGTACATCTATTTTTCCGTGGTCAGGCAGCACAATCTATGGCCCTACGTATCCATTTCTTCGTTAAAAGAATATGAATAAAATGAATCACCATCTGTGTTTGTGCTGTACAACAGGGTTACCATATCAAATAGCTGGATACAACTGTTACCAACAACAGAACCAGGGACTTGTGCCAGTGGAATCTCCATCCCGAAGAGATATTGTGTGAATTGACAGTATATGTTGCACCTGTCTTGTCGTCCTTAATTTTAATGCTCGAAGAACCTGAAATTATAAGAATATGAACAAGAAATAAAAGGAAACCCATGAGTAGTAGTTTTAAAATTCAGAGCATGTACTCGTAGTAACCAACCATGTCTTTTTCACTTACTTTATTTCAAAAAGATGAAATTGTCTTTAACCCGAAAAAGAAATACAAAAATAAAAATTAGATAAATGTAGATGAAATTTTCTCCCAAACCACAATAGGCAATGGTAGTTGAAAGGTTAAGAGAATATAAATGCTGAGCTCATGCCCCATGGTTCCCAGTTTAATGCAATATGTATTGAAAATAGTCAGGATTTCCGAAAAGAAAAAAGTAAAATACAGCTGCAACCTATTATGAAATGAACTCAGAAATCAGAATGGGAAGGTTTCAACTTGCTAATACTTACAGTTATAGTCAGTCCACCCGATGACTTGGTTTTCCAAGTCATAGACAACCAACTTGTTTGAAAGAACAAGATCTGGAAGAAAACAGGCAGTAGCATAAAAAACACAGCATTTAAAACAAAATAAATTTGCTAGTGCAGTCCAATGCTGACCTCCCATAAGCACAATGTCCTTTCCATCCTCTGATTGTGATGCACCATTTTGGAACCCCACGCAGTATATATCATTCTGCTCCAATGAAAGGAAAACTGAGTCATGACCATATACTTTTTGTGAGGCACTCACAATTACTGTTATTCTAAACCATTGTTGTGCTAGAATCCAAAAATCAATAAACATTGTAACAATCTACTGGAAAGAACTCTTCAGATATATGTCTATATTAGAGTATGCAGCATAGAGGCTTTACTGAACTGAAGTTTAAATGCCCTGTAACCGTTCTTGATAATTGTATAAGCAGACAAGGCGTGCAGATGTCACTCATGCTTGCGAACTTCTATTTATACAAGCAGACAAGGCATGTAGATGCCATCCATGCTCACATATAAACGTGTAATTCTGTCCCTTTCCCTATTCTACAACATGGATGAATTTCAATATTAAAATGTTCAAGTGCACATAAGCTAGATGTGCATGTATGTACTTGAGTTTTGTTTCTGTTGTTCTATTTTTAGACAACTTCACTAATTTTGAAGCTAAAGTACTAATGGGTGATGACCATGGTCAATTGTGTAATTCAACACATTGGGAAATTGCCACCATACCAATAAACCACTAGTGATGTTGTACTTCACCTACAATCCATTGAGTATCTCAATGACATGTGGGACCAGGCTCCCATCTGTCGTTGACAGCTCAATGGCATTTTAGCGAAGTAGGTTTCACTAGTTGTATTTCAGCAGTTTTTTCCTTAGTTTAATTTGACATCTTTACCCAAAAGAATATCTCTCTTTAATTAAACAAAATTCCTTCTCATCAAGGACAAACAGACAATATTTAAAACATGTCGAAAGGGACAACCAAACCTGCAGGTTTGATAGCTTCAGAATTTTTTGGAAAATGGAAATACTGACAAAACAACTCAAAAAGGATGGCATAAGGTAGTGCTGAAATTTGTTTGTGTCAGCTGCTGCATCATATATTCTTGTATATTCTATATACTAAATTCAGTTATTGATATTTCATATTGGTTGCCAATGACGAATGTGATACTACATGTGATATTACAAGACATGTTTTAGATTTATACAAAAGGGGATAAATGAAGGTGAAGCCACTGAAGCCACACTAAAGCATGTGTTGTTGTAACATGCTTAAGCGATGGCAATGGGTGAATAAAACTTTATCTTGCAAGAATATAACACCAGGAGAGAAATGTCACATTACCCCATTTGCGAAAAAGTATTCGTGTGGATACACATGCAGTGCAAGATCGTCCTCAAAATGGAAGGTGATAGTTGGGAATCCATCATCTACACTGCAGAGGGAAATGAACAAAACAGTTACTAATCATACTCACAGCGAGAGAAAATTATCTGCAGACTGGTGATTCCTCTGTGTCAAATTAAATGAAAACAGAGCAAGTATGAAGAAGGGATATTGCCATTCACGAAATAAGTATGAGAGGGCATTATCAATATCAGAATTTCATATTGACTATTTTAGCATAAAAGAATGCAGTAGAAAAAACTGCAGGTAATTATTGGTACTCATCCAACGGTTGTTACACTGTGTGTAAAGTGTACCTTCCAGAGTATTGAAAACACAGAAACTCTTGAACACTATGGAATTTTATGTCCTCATGCTTGCTAAATACCTACAATTAGTTGAGAAATATCATATGTAAAGAATGCATGTCCTCCCTCACTACAAATGAAGAAAGGCATGGGATCTCTGTCATACCGCAAGCATTACTTCTTTGAAAACCAATTCTGGAAGGTATGTCAAGGTTGTCCCACTGTCAATTATGGTACCTTTTTTCTCTCCGGTTTCAAAAACATGAGCTGGGAGCTGTAATGTAGTACCACCAACATCAATTGACTTAAGGTTCACATTGTAGTGTGGCCTGGAAGGTAAAATTTTGACAGGGTATGAGTACGACATAAATGACATGAAACAGCCAGCTGCACTGCATTGCACATCAAGTAGAACTGAACACTACGTGACAAGAATTGTGCCTTCATATAAAGTTTGTAATAATGTCATTGATAAAGACTTTTACCGATTTGAACTCACGAAAAACAATGTGAAAAGAAGAAGAACAGGAAGGGTTACTAACACAGCTGCATCGGTGAAACATCTCTTCGTAGCATGATATGAATGCCAGTGACAGAACATTCATCTAACAGGCGGTCTTCGCATAACATCTATTTTAATTTTCTTCGGCATGCTATATTATCAAAGTTTATTACTTTATTCCATACTTAATTGTGTCCAGTTCTCATATCGTCTTTTCATTGTTAGTTGGATACTAAGCAAAGTGCCTAATCCACGGTTGCCACTTCTCAGAATATCAGCAGTCAGAAATGGTCAAGTAGGTTAACATTTTTAATAATGCATTATACTTATTTTATACAAAGTGGAATGGAACTTCTCTTTTAAGTTCAACTAGAGCTTCCAGTTAGGCAAAGTAACAGTGACTATTCATTCTGTATTGTATCATATGCAGAAGCAACAAGACGTTATCCTATGAATAAAAATTAAGATATGGCACAAATATTGTACTATCACATCTTTTAGGACCTTAACACAGGACAATTTGATGCCACTTTTATCTCTCCATGCAGAAGTGTGATAAACTGACTAGGTCCTGAAGCGAGTTTACGGAACTGAACAGAAACTAAAAAAAACTAACCTAAAAACAATTCAAGAGAGATTCACCATGAGCCACATGCAACCAAAATAAAAATTAGTACGACAAGGTTTACATACATACATGTCGGGTACCAATGGTGTTGTTTTTACTTTCGGCTGCACCACATCTCCAATAGCAAAAATTCCACCTCCTTTTATGGTATCCAGGCAATGAGCAAATATCTTCTTAACTTTACCAGCGGCAGCTAGCTGTGATAGCATTGATGTATTTGCCTGCCCAAAACCAATAATTCCGTCAAGGGCTTGGTTTGCACTTCCCAAATCCCCACCTTGTTGAGCACCACACCTACGAAGGAAAAAATAATCATTTATCCACACTGAATTTTTCAGCACTATCAGCACAAGCTAATGATTTGAACCATGTCTCCTACTCAGTTGCAAGGAGATAAAGGGCAAGAATACAACAGGATTATTTTATATTACTGATTATAAAAAAATCCAAGATCATGCCAATAGAAGAATGTTAGCTATCGTGGCCCAGTCGCCAATAATCATAATAATCTTTTGAGACAGCGTAATAACAAGTTCAAATCCTACCTAGAGTGATTACCAAACAGTACAAGTGGACATATAGGAATAATGCAAATTGTTCCCTTGCATACAAACAATTTAATTGATAAAGCCGTTCAGCATATACATCCAAAGTATCCGACATCTTTATAACACAGGGAGAGCCAATAATAGCCCATACAATGTGGGCTGCCTAACATTCATACGAAAAACTGTCATAATACAACAAACGTAAATGGTGACTCACCCGAACGTGACACTGGCGTTTCCAGGCTTCGTCTGGCCATCCCCCGTCACCTGATCAAACTGCACCGCATCGGTGATGAAGAACCCTTTCGTGGAGCTACCATCGCCGTACACGACCTTGTACTCGCATGGCACATTGGCGCTGCACTTTGGGAGCTTGCCCCCGTAGGTGGACACGCAGAATTCCTGATCGCATTCCACCATGCTCCCGGTCGAGGACGCCTTGGGATCGAAGAGCGTCAAGTCCATCTGTACAGGCACATGCCGTGTCGCATTCACATCGAAGCGAACCGATAATTCCATCTACGAATGAGAACCCCGAAACAGGGAGCGGGAGGGGGAAACGGTTGGTGTGCGTGCGTACCCCAAGACCGCTCTTGCGGGGGCATTGGTCGCAGGAGATGCAATTGACCCAGAGGATGTCGCTGCCGGTGTCGACCTGCACGTAGAAGCGCTTGGGCGGCGTCCCTAGCTTGATATCCGTGAAGTACAGCCTGCGCACGCCCGTCCCCATCCCGATTAATCCCTTCCCCACCAGCGCTCCGTGTGGAGTGGGGTGGGCTAGTGGAAGGTACGTACCCGGTGTCGGTGGGGAGGCCGAGGCCGCCGAGCGGGAGTTCGGCGGCAGCGAGGAGGCGGCCGTGGCGTCGTCCGTCGTGGGCGCGGAAGGCGGAGATGTTGCCGCCGCTAGCATCGCCTCCGGCGGGGAACTTGCGGCGCACCTGGAAGACGCCGCCGCCCGGGGCCGCGGTGGCGCCTGGGGCCGCCGCCGCGAGAAGCAGCACCGCGAGGAGGAGGGCGGCGCGCGGGGCCGGAGCCATGGAGCCTTACTGCGCTAACCCGCGGGCGAGGCGAATGCCGGCGACTCGGAACCGCCGCCCTGCGCGCGGCAAACGATGGTCGCGGGCGGCTATTATTCGCGGAGCGCCTCCTCCTCCTCCTTCCTCCCCGCGGCCTCGGAGGGTCGGCAAGGGAGGCATTTGAGTGCGGGGGCAGGGGCAAGCAAGGCACCGGAAAATGGGGGGAGGTGGAGGAGAGGACGGGGAAAGCTGGAGGACGGGGAAAAGCAGCTGGCTGGCTGGCGAGCGATGGGAGGGAGAGAGGGAGAGAGAGAATAGGGGTGGACGGGCAAATCGGCAATCGCCGCCCTTTGCGGGCCCACCAACCGATCAAACAAGCGTGCGAACAGCGTTTCCACAAAAACTCCACGTCAGTTTTTTATACGACGGTTTTTATAAAAAAAATAAAGTTAAATGCAAGATAAATTTGCTGTTTGAGATGTTTAAATCAGTTATAAAAATTATGACTTGGACGAAGGCCGCTGTCCAGGAACTGCCGTCCAGGGCTCCTTTCGTCAAGGGCTGCCGAGGCCACGACTCCGGTAGTCCAACGCCGACGCCGGATCCCTGTGCCGCCGTCCAACGCTGCTGACTATCGAGGTTTGCCCGCAGTCCAGAACTATCGAGGTCAAGCAACCTCCGACGTCGCCGTCTAACGCCGCTGACGAGGACCTGCGGCGCCGTCCGATTTCTTTGTACGCCAACCCGCATCGAATTCTCTACAATCCTGTACTTGTTAGCAGTAGTAGTAGCAACATAGTTGCCTCAATTCGTTCTGCCAAAACGCATCATCAATACTACACAATGTTTATCAATTTTGGGTCAAAATAAGTAAAAGGCTACACCAATCAAGCACCCTGGTATTGGCAATGTAGTTTCCTAAAACACAATTTTAAATGAATTGTTTTTCATTAAGACTGATGATATTAGGACAATCTTCTGTATTAGGCCTGCCATCATGTTTTTTGGTTTCAATAATTCACCTACTATGTTATCTCGAAAGAATCTTCTGTATTAGGACTGCCATCATGTTTTTTGGTTTCAATAGTTCACCTATTATGTTCAATCTCGAAAATCATAAGATTTATGCAGCTAAACAAAGATGGAGTCTAGAGAGTTTGGATCAAGTCCTTTGATAGACCTGACAAACACCACTAATCGAGGTGATACTATACTGGATGCCCTAAACTTATAATTTAAACATCGTACGTGCCATTTACATAAAAAATAACTTTACATTGTTCCAATGTAGGCACACGGGAAGATGATCGTAAAGAACTTAAAAGACAGGGGGACAGGGTGAGGTATGCATCCATGACGGATGAACAACGCAATAACAGGCATCGTGCCTCAACAATTTCAGATGAAAAGAGGGATGAGAGGAACAAAAAGCGTCGTGCTGCGTATAAAATACGCATCGACAAAGAAAACATGAACCCTGCTGACCATGATGAAATCAATGACCAGAAAAACTCCCTCGGCTCAGGTACATGATCAATTCAAATAGTATGTATTATGTTTTTATACTATATCAAATATTATTGGTTGCTGATAATTAACCTTTGTTCTTGTCAAATTCTAAGCATGTGACACTGCAACAAGCAATGGGTGCCACGAACATGATGCCGAAAGCGATGATTGGTTGCATAGGGTTGATTATAACCAATCATACCATGTGCATGACAGTAATCTACGCAGTGTGATGCCATGTAATTCTTTACTAAATTCTATTTACATTATGGTTAAATCATTACGATAAGAGCTTTCGTTATATTATATTAATCTAATGTCATGATCTTGCAACAGTTGAACACATGGAAGATGAAAACATCAGCCCATCGGAGAAAATTGATTGCAATCACCACACACACGCCCTAGCCTCAGGTAAAAGATCATGTCTAATAGTATGTATTATGTCCATATAATTTTTAAAATACAATTGGTTCATGACAACTAACCTTTGTTCTTGTCAAATTGCGTAGCGTGTGACAGCTCAACAAGCAAGGGGTGCCAGGAACATGATGAAAGTAGCGATTGGTTGGATAGGATGGATTCCAACCAACCAGACCATGAGGATGGCAGTAACCTGGACAGCGTGATGCCATGTAGTATTTTCTATTGATACTTTGGTTTTGTCATTACCAATCAGGTTATACAATGTTATATTAATCAAATGTTATGTTGATGCAACAGTAGAAAACATGGAAGATGAAAACATGAGGCCAGAAGCAGGGATACCAGGTTTGCATTCTTTTTTTTTACATATACTTGATATATAATGAGTGGGCGATTCTTAGGATATTTTTATTTTTTTAGTGTTGCATACCCTATTCACATCTTGGATTGGCTAAATAGTATACACAACACAACAATATAGACTTATTTAATTAACAGTGTTTTCAATCTCCGGCTGTAGCTGCAGCTATAGCCAGAGATAACTTCTACATCTGCTCAGCGCAAGGATAGCTGCTGAACAAGCATTCAGTTAGCGTCCGCTATAGCTTTTATCTAAGACCACCGCTAAGTGGCTTAGCCCACTATTTAAACATTTTCAATTACACAGATGATGTACAAGCCGTCGATGCCAACCAGCGTAGACGTGAGAGGGACAGGGCCAAACGGGCAGCCATGTCACCTGAACAAAGGGCCCTGGTAAATAAACAACGTCGTGAAACACGTCGTGCAAAGAACATATCCAAACCTGACTTGAGTGAACAACAGAAGAAGGATATTAAAAAAAAAAGGGGCAAAGAGCGTGTATGAGAAACTTGAGAGTTCAGAGCCAATAGTTTGCACCATGAATCCATAGCCATGCAGAATCCTCAGTTTACACCCAAGCTTGTGAACCCTGCAAAAGATGGAGAAAGAATCAAGGCGTGTGATTGGATTATCCCTGATTTCAACGCTACGCCAGTGTATGTCCAGTCCGCATCAGAACCTAGCTTAGATGACGACACATACATGGAGTGTGCTGGCAGCAACACAACAAAGAGGCGTACAGTGACTGCAGGGGAGAGGTATACACTGGTAACCCGACGAAATCAGTGTTTTGAAAATACCATTGGAAGGTCAAAGCGGTCAGTTGATAGAACCGTCAATGAACCAAAATCCATTACCAACTCAACGATCATTGACGATGGTAAATTTGTAATCTTATTAAGGGCTTTTGTTAGTGAACAAAATATTTATATGGGGTACTTTCTTCTGTTTTCATAGCAGAAAATTACACAACAACAAAAATTGTGAGTCACAACCTGAGACAGGACCTGTTGGGGTTACACAAGGTAAATATTGAACTTTTCATACAACTTCAAAAAATCTTACGATAAATAAATAATAGACTCTCAAACATATCTTAACCCGTTCTACAGGGAGTACTGTTCTTAACCCGGATACTATAGAGGCAAACAATGGACAACCACGTTGTGGTCACGATGGTAAGTACAATGATTGATCGATTCTCTTTACGATCCATTTGAGTGTGGAGAGTTGTGATCATCATTTTTTTTATTACAATAGAACCAGGTCCAGTTCCTCTTCATGACACATTACCAGAGACACAACCATCTATGATGGAAGACGGTAATCTTGCATAGTTTTCCATCGTATATTTGTCTAAGATTAAAAGTAATTAACAAATTAAGCCATAACATGACAGATGGTGATGAGGACATCATATTTGAGGAGGATGAAGAGGAAGAGGGGTACCTTTTTGCCGGACAGGGTATGCATACACAACAAACGTACCTTTTTGTTCAGAATCTAATAATTTATTTAAAATATTTAACATGTATATGCTTATTCTAAGCTTCAGATGAAGAGGCTAATGAAGATGAAAATGAAGATGTCATACCTGATGTGGAAGACGGCAGTGCCAGCACTCCGGATGTTCAAGATCCCTGCGACAAGGTTTATGCCAATGTTCCCTCTGAAACACACATGCTAAAGCCTATTGATAACTGTCCGCATTGCAATGCGAAGAGGTTTGAATTCGAGCCACCTGGGTTCTGTTGTCGTGAAGGAAAGATACACCTAGCCACCCCTGACACACCACTAGAACTCATGAGATTGTGGTCAAGTGCTGACACCGATGCTAGGCACTTTCGTGCGAACATCCGGTATTTTAACGGCCATTTCTCATTCACATCCCTCTATTGTAACCTGGATAGGATGACCACCAATATGCGCAATGGAGGTATCTACACGTTCCGTGCACATGGCCAAATTTACCACAACATCCGTTCGTTTGGTAAAGAAGAAGGCACATAGCCCAAACACCTTGAGCTTTACTTCTATGATGATGATCCTTCTCTTGACCATCGTTACCGTAGGTGCCGTGAAGAATGCTTACAAAAGGATAAGGAAGTTGTTGCAAGATTGGCTGGCATCCTAAATGGTAATCCATACTCTAAAAACCTTAGGAGTATGGGGCATGTTGAGCAGATTGAAGATTATCGTATTGAATTTAACCTTGACCAACACCTCGACCAAAGAACTTATAATGTGCCACTCACATCGGAGGTTGCTGCCGTGTGGATTGAGGGGAGTGAACATCATGGCCAGTTCGAGAATAGTGTTGTGCTGCAAGGGAGGGATAGATCTATACATGGTATCCGATCATACCATGGGTGCTATGACCCATTATCATATCCTCTATTCTTTCCAAGAGGCGAACTCGACTGGCACAACAACATTTCAAAGGTTGGTGTGACTATGGCCGAAGTCAATGAAGCACATGCGATACACATGGCGCGTGCTGAGAGTAATGGTGATGATGACGATCTCGGTAAGTTAATGAGACATTAACATCTATTTTATTGATTTTACCAGTATTATCACCCATAAACCTAATCAGAACATCGTGTGCATGTAGGATCGGCCGGAAACAAGTGTGTCTCCGTGCGTGACTACTACTGCTACAAATTCCAGATGCGCCCAGGGATATTTAATCCAATACTGTTTGGCAAGCGTCTTTTTCAGCAGTTTGCCGTTGATACGTATGTAAAGATCGAGAGCTCACGTCTGGACTACATACGGAACAACCAGGACACTCTAAGAGCTGACCTATACCAAGGCTTGGTGGACAGCTTGAATGTAGGTGAGGGACGGTGTGATGCTGTTGGAAAACGCACGGTGCTAGGGCCAAAGTTCATTGGGGGCCCTCGTGATATGAGGCGCCGATATATGAACGCTATGGCATTGGTGCGGAAGTTTGGAAAACCATATATCTTCCTCACCATGACATGCAACCCTAATTGGGACGAGATAAAGAATGAGCTTTACCCCGGCCAAACATCTCAGGACCGTGCAGATCTCGTGACCCGGGTCTTTAGGGCAAAGCTCTTGGAGCTGAAGAATAGGCTGTTGAAAAGGGACATTCTTGGAAAGGTCTGAGCATATGTATATGTTGTGGAGTTTCATAAGAGAGGCTTACCTCATGCCCATTAGCTTTTGATCATGGATGGACAGTCCAAATTCACATGCGCCGAGCAATATGATAGTCTAATTTCAGTAGAGCTCCCAGACAAGAAGAAGTATCCAGAACTGTACAAGATGGTGACGAAGCATATGATGCATGGGCCGTGTGGATCGCTAAACCCAAACTGCCCATGTACTCATGGGCGTGTTTCATGAAAGAACCGCTATCCACGTGCTTTCTGTGATGCTACCACTCACGGCAAGGATTCATACCCTATTTATCGGCGACGAGATGATGGTCGCAAGGAAAAAGTCCGTGGTCATGTGCTGGACAATCAATGGGTCATGCCTTACAACCCATACCTTCTGCGTACTTTCAACTGTCACATTAATGTTGAGGCTTGTGGGAGCATTAGATTGGTCAAATACCTCTTCAAGTACATATACAAGGGGCATGACCGAGCGTCCGTAGCGGTTAGAGAGGCAGACAAGGAAGATGAGCAAGGGAACATTGATGAGATCAAGCAATACAGAGACGCGAAGTGGTTGACCCCTCCAGAGGCGTTGTGGAGGATATACAGATTTGACTTGAGTAAGAATCATCCGCCTGTCCAACAACTACAACTTCATCTGCCTGACATGCACATGGTGCCGTTTCATAGACGGGACAAGGTCGAACGAGTAGTTAACCGTCCAGGTGCTGATGAGTCCATGCTAACAGTGTACTTCGTCGCAAATAGGAAATTTGAGAATACACGTGGTGTGTTGTACCGTGACTTCCCACAGTTTTATACCTGGTAGTCTAATGGTAAATTCTGGAAACCAAGGGAACGAGAAACTACAGCGCAGATAGGAAGAATTGTCTCGGCGCATCCAGCTGAGGGGGAACGCTACTATCTTCGAGTCCTCCTAAACCATGTCACGGGTACTACGTCCTACGAGCATTTGAGGACCGTCGATGGTGTTATCCAACCGTCCTTCCGTGAAACTGTTGAGAGGAGGGGCCTGATCGAAGAAGACAACACACTGGATGAGTGTCTTGCTGAGGCTTCACTATTCCAGATGCCATCCTCGCTACGGCGACTGTTCGCAACAATATTGGTATTCTGTGAACCGAGCGATGTGTATGGACTGTGGCAAAAACACCTAGAAGCCATGTCAGAGGATTATAGTCGTGACAACCCAAGCTCGAACCTTGTGCTCCAGATGGTTCTGATAGATATTAGAAATATGTTGCAATCTATGGGCAAGGATATCAAGTCGTTTCCTCTCCCAGATATTGATGAGGCATACGATGACGCCAGCGGTATTGCTCGTGAGATTTTTGAGGAGGCAAGCATCAAGCATAATGTCGATGATGATGATCTGGTGGAGTTGCTCAATGTGGAACAGAAGGCTGCCTATGATGAGACCATGTCCTCCATCGACACTGGCAAGGGTGGTATGTTCTTTGTTGATGGGCCTGGGGGAACAGGGAAGACGTTTCTATATAAGGCCCTCCTTGCAAAGGTACGCGGTCAGAACAAGATTGCTATAGCCACTGCTACGTCTGGTGTTGCAGCGTCCATAATGCCTGGGGGCAGGACGGCCCACTCGCGTTTCAAGATACCCTTAACCATCGATGAGGGTGTTTGTTGTAGCTTCACCAAACAGAGTGGTACTGCCAAGCTGTTACGCGTTGCGTCCCTGATAATTTGGGATGAGGCTTCTATGACTAAGAGACAAGCAGTTGAGGCATTAGATAGCAGTCTACGTGATATTTTGGATCAGCTGGATCTTCCATTTGGTGGGAAGACCATTGTCTTTGGAGGAGATTTTAGACAGGTCCTCCCTGTTGTTCGAAGAGGGTCAAGGGCTCAAATTGTTGATGCTTCGTTGCGAAGGTCATACCTTTGGGATTCCATGCGCCAGCTAAAGCTGGTAACTAACATGAGGGGGCAGAGTGATCCGTGGTTTGCAGAATATTTGTTGCGCATCGGTTATGGTACGGAGGAGGTCAACAATGATGGTGAAGTACGTATTCCTGATCAGATTTGTGTTCCATATACTGGAAAGAGAAGTGACCTTGATAGACTAATCGATTGCATCTTCCCAATGCTCAATGAAAACCTAACAAACAAGGATTACATCACTTCCAAAGCGATTTTGTCTACACGTAATGACTGGGTTGATAGAATTAATATGAAGATGATCCACAATTTCGAGGGTGGTGAGATGGTGTATCACAGTTTTGACTCTGCGGTCGATGATCCACATAACTACTACCCATCAGAGTTCCTCAACACTTTGACTCCCAACGGCCTGCCTCCGCATGTGCTAAAGTTGAAGATCGGATGCCCGATTATTCTGCTACGAAATATAGATCCTGCCAATGGACTATGTAATAGTACAAGGCTTGTGGTCCGTGGGTTCCAAAGAAATATCATAGATGCAGAAATCGTGTTGGGCCAACATGCTGGAAAACGAGTTTCCTGCCTCGGATTCCCTTATGCCCCTCGGATGACGAGATGTTCCCTTTTCAATTCAAAAGGAAGCAGTTTCCTATCAGGCTGAGCTTTGCCATGACTATAAACAAGTCGCAGGGTCAAACTATCCTTCACGTCGGTGTATACCTACCCCATCCAGTGTTTTCTCATGGCCAGTTGTATGTTGCCATGTCTAGAGCCACCTCTAGATCTAACATCAAGATCCTTGCACTCCCACCAAATGCTGAGGAGGATGCGGAAAATGAGGAGAATGATACAAAATTGTCCAAAAAAAAGATGAAGAAGAAGAAGAAGAAGAAGAAGAAGAAAAAGGCTCCTATATTAGATGGCACCTACACAAGGAATATAGTATACAAGGAGGTCCTAACGGTATAGGCAAGGTAATAGGAACATCACTTATGAAATATCATGCATATTTACCTTGGTACCATTTTACGGCTGCTGCCAATAACCACTTCTTTTCATTGGTATATTTGCTGAGGAAGCCAACGGGGGATTAATGTCCTCAGCAAACCAGAAGGAACTATCTTCTATCTTTATTTTCATGGTCGAGGTAATGCTGGTAATAAGTTGATTAATTTCTATAAGCCATAGTTTTACAACTTTCAGTGTGTGAATAAAGATTGGAAAGGAATTACTATCATTCCAATGAGTATATCTGTAGAAATATATAGAGATTGATATAGATATAGATTTAGATATAAATAATGCTAACTCGCTGCTAGATCTTGATATACTATCAACACCAGAGTTGCACATATATCTACTATTTTTTATTTAATTGGTCAAATATAGAAAGATCAAATTAAAACCATGTTGCTGGCTCTTGATAGATGATTTTAAGTTTTCATTTTTGACTTGCGATGGGGACATCTACACTCGTGATTCCAGATATGATAACACAGGTTGACGAAATAAGGTTTTCTTAAAAAAATAGGATTAAGTAATTAATTGCATATACTTATATTGACGTAGCAAGACAAAACATGCAGATATGGGACATCAGGAATCTCTCCCAATCAATTGTTGTATTCAGTGGCAATATTTGAGCTTGATTCGCTACACATCCGAGGGGAAGTACATGGCTATGTCAGAACATACAGGTTTTAATCACATCTTAGACACTGAGAGCAGGTAAGCAAGAAGCAGAAACCAGACTTCTTTGGTGAGGTCGCAAGAATATCCTTCAGAGCTGACACTATGCTCTCTTTGTCTGTGTGCAGGTCCTGTTTTTCATGTCAGCTATATATAGTACTTAGGACAGCCTCAGTGATCACGATCTTCCCAGTTTTAACATCAAGTTCAAGTGTTCAGTGTAGTTCACTGTAAAGACTTGCCTTTTATGAAAAAATTAGAGCGTGTTTGTCAGATAATTCACTGCAAATTTCTCCCTTTCTGTAATGTTTGGTTGTTCACGTTCAAAACATTCTCTTAATGAAAAAGAATATCTCAGCCGCATCTGAGGAGTCACATTTGGAAAATAATTGTGGTGGACTACGGAAATAGAATTTGCATTTTCGTTTGCTCTGTCTATTCTTGCAATAGTGACTACTGTGTTTATTCTTGCTTTAAATAACTATTTATGTAAAGGATTTGTGCTCATTCTATTGACATCATGCTTTTAGTTTCGTGCTATGTACTACATATTTCTAACAGTTTATGAAATGAGCAGTAATAATTCAGATTTTGTGTAAACTTTTGCCGCCCGTAGCAACGCACAGGCATTAAACTAGTGTACAATATAGTATGTTTTAAAAATATTTTTTACAACTATAAATTAATTACGGAAATGTATAGATCTAAAGCTACAACAAAAAAAATGTTCTAAAACATACCATATTATATGTACATTGTGTAAATCTACCCATGTGAAGTCCAAAAAAAATAGTTTTTATATTTTACAATTTTCCAGTGATTTATTATCATTTTTCAAAGTTTAAGTCAAAATAAAAAAGGCAAAATCATTGTTACTAGCAAACCGCAGTCCAAAACCGCTTAAAGGGGTGATTTGCCCGGTTTTAGAAAGTTCAGGGTGTAAAGAAGCCAGTTTTATAGTTTGGGGGTCATGTGTTACACCCTCCATAATTGGAGGAGGGTGAAATAGACTTTTTCTATTAGTGTTGCTTGCAAAACATAGTGCCTTTGGTAATTATCCCAGACCCATTTATGTAGGCATCGGTCTTAGTAGATAGATGCTGCTAAGAAAAAGTTCTACTTTCATGATTTGTAGAAATTGCACCTACGAGGAAAGGAATGTCGAATGTTAGGATGGAATCCTACTTGCTCTTGAAACTATTCGTAGAGTGTTATTTTAATTCAAAAATCGTTCGCTCCTCCAACTTTGAAAACTAGTTGTTTTTTCATCTTTAGTGGATTTTATGATGGTTTTAGCTGATGTTGTACCACGCGAGCCATCCTACGTTGCGCCACGATGCAGAACAACGCTTGATATTTCGAGGGCGTTAGATATGCTCATAAAAATAATTTATCCAAATATTTTCTTTGGAAAAGTTATACACCTAAAAATCCTACAAATCTTATTTATTCATAGAACATTTAGTTTATATTGCAAAATACAAAACTGATTCCGTACACATTAAAAGTAATGGTATATCTTGTAGACTATTTGAAGCAATTTTTATCTTGCATGGTGATAAGTGTTTATTTTCCAGTAGCTAATTTTGCTATCTGTTATAATTAGTAAACATTAATTGATGACCAGATTATGTAAAGGCCAAGTAATTTCAACATTACCACCCATACTTTATAGATGTCAAATAAGCGCTAACCATATTAATTTTGTCAATATCCAAAATATTCTTCAACACATATTATGAAGCTAAATATAATAAACAATTAGTAGAACTACTTAAGGTGTCAAAGCAGGTATAAGATATAAATAGCCCAAACCAGGCACTAAAGATAAGAGTATAAATTTGAAAAAAAAAAAACTAGTTTTATTTTTTCTCAATGTAAAGTTATTTTTTAATATTAAACTATATTTTAGTACCTTTATTAGTTGTTCAAATTTTATAAAGTCCATTTAAACCCTTAGCTATTTCAAGCGCAATCTACGTGGCACCATATGTCCATGTCAGCCAAAACCGACATTGAAACCACCGAGATTGGAAAACTAATTGGTTTCAAGAGTTAGCAGATTTAGAATAGACATTTATAAGGATGAAAATATGTATACCCAACCAATAGTTTACGGGGCAGGACTTTTTATTGCAATCTTCACGGGTCTACGGGCAGCTCATTTTCTCTCTCTCTCTATCAGGTCCAAACATGCGCACTTGCTAGCGCCCACGAGCCCAGCATTCATGCTTGTAGTTGTAGCCCAACTAGCAGCAATCAGGCCCCGTCTTGGAAGGGCTGCGTGCGGCCTCATCAAGCCTTGATCATTTGAAGCTCGTCAAGCAAGGACATAACGACACACTCCCGCACGCAGCCCTTCCTGCGCCTATCATCATCCAAGACGATTATAAAGGCAGGACCATAGGGGCCGGGAACTCTAGTATCTAAATTGTGGTGTAAAAAGATGCCAAGTGAGCTTATGGCTGCTTGATGATCGATCTTAATGTTTGTTTTCTTCTCTTCATTCTCAAACATGAGCCTGAAAAAATTTTGTTGAAAATTATTCATAGAATTGTAATATCTCTATTTCACTATATGGAGAAAGGAAATGAGCATACACAGTATGCCATGGTTCATGGTTCCTAGCCTTTTAGGGTTCAGACGACATGACGAGCATACAAATACTAGAAGGTGACGTGCGTTTGGATATTTCCAAAATTAACATTACAAGCAAGATCACAAGTCTTGATCTAGATTGCTTTGACACTAAAAATGTTAAAGAAAATGTGTTACTCTCCAATAGGTTTACTCCATAGTGATGTTTCAAAAACCTCTGGATGCTAGGAGGAGGGGGCGTTCAAATTTGTTGATATTTCAAACAGTCAAAAACGGTAGCTAGCTACCTTATGTAGTTTGTGAAGAATAATCAATCATGTTACTGCTTCATGCACAATCCATAAGGATCAGAGGATGATTGGTTTGAGCCGATTTCAACCCAAATGGTCGAACACTCCTGGCTCTAGGATAGTGATAACACTTCTAGGTGGCGCCTATGGATTGTACTTTTGGTATATTAGCATATGAGGATAGGGAAATAAGGCTAATATGTTGTTATACTGACCCAAAGGTGGATAAAATAAAAAAACACCTAGGAAAAGATTTTTTTTCTACCTACCACCTAGGCACCACCTAGCAAACTTGCGTAAACACGAGATAGTAACAAGGAGGTGCCGAGGGATAAAGGAAAGATTGGAAGATGATGACTAAGGAGAAACTTAAGAAAGTAAATGAGGTTTATGGTTTTAAGAAACTTACAAAAATCTTGCATGATAAAAGTACATACAAATTTCTAAGTTTTTAGTTCAATTTAGCCCATATAACATGCAGCGAGATAGTTCAAATGTTTTACCACATGCAAAAAAATCCTACATAATGAAAAATATAGGAGTGAAAAGCTTTTATTAATACTAGATAACGAATTCTCATGAAGAGGAATATTTCATTAGGTACCATGTGCATTTGGTTAGATGGGCCATGTATGAAGTGAAAAAAGACATGAATGTAGATTTATCCATTTATCTATGCTTTTTTCATAACTATGATCCTAAATGTATTCACATTTGTTTGGAAGTCCGCTTCGACCAACAAATGCTAGGTGATCCATCATAAAAAGTTAGAAACCTTTAATATGATGTACCTCTTTGGATTTGAAATAAAATATCTTACAGATGTAAATATGTAATAAGTACATTATATGCACAATATATATATTTAAGAGGGCACATGGTATTGCAATTTGTATTAGATATTCTCATCATCATAGTTTGGTTGCCTTGGCTTTGTGTCCTAATCTTCACAAAAATTAAATTCCAACCTCTATTGACTCTCAACATTCTTCTTAGACCTCATAAGTCATAATCAAGCTAGATTTCTATTATTTCTTATATATATACCTTTTCAATTAATTTTAATGTTCCATATTGATCAAACAATTGGCAAATACTGTTTTCCTTATATATTTTGAGGCAATTCTTGATTTTTGGTCAATCCCACTTGATTAACCCAACTATTTATAATGCTATTATTTGTATAGTTAATTTGTACAAATCCAAATTTATAAAGTGTGAACTAGTTTGTCCTTTAATGATCTTTTCTTTGTGACATGTGAAATAGCATGACGATGCTTTGCTTGATTAAGAGGGAAAGCTTTATTTTGGTTGTCATTAAGAGGAATAGCTCTTCACCTATTGCACATCTCACTATTGCTCCTTTCTCCATCTTTGCTCCGTACATCGATCCCATTCACCAGGCATCGTGCAATCATGGTCTCCTTCTTGTGCTAGCTTTATCTCAGGCTCCTAGCTATGTTAGTACAGGATTTAGAAGTCGTTTAGGACAGGATTGCGCATACCAAGGTGTGATTAATTTAGCTCTAATCTTCCATGTTTGCCCTTATTAAATAGGGTTCGGTGACCAATTCAAACAGCTTCCTCTCTCCGTCGCATTGGCTACTGCAGTCTATGTAAAGCACGAGGTCGGGAGTTCGACTCCTATTTCTGCCTTTCGCATGCTCGTTCTTTTTTGTTTTTGCATGGCGCTCATGGCGCTGTAGGACGCTTGCATGCGCGCTGCATGCAGGCGCTGTAGGACGCTTGCATATGGTGTCCGCCAAATTTTTTACTCGTGCGTATGCTAGCCGCCAAATTTTTGCAAGGCGTGCACGCTCAATTTGGTTTTTTTTCCTCGCGTTCGTTTTTTTCCCACGCTCGTTTTTTTGCCTCGCGCTATTTAAAGTGCCCGTGCAACTCTCTATCTTCACTCTCTTCTGCCATTGCAAACTCCTTGCCATCCAGCTTCACTCACACATGGGCATTCCGTTTGACTTAAACGAGCCTCAGCTTGAAGATGAAGACAACCAGCAGTTGGAGAATGCCGACGAGCACGACGAAGACTTCCAGCAGCAGGAGGATGCCGACGAGCTCGACGAAAATGACAACGGTATGTGTCATCTGTCATTCCAGCGACGAAAATGACAACGGCTGGCTTAGCGAGCTCGAGCAAGTGCATGTGGTTTCATTAGTTTTCTTTCTCGTATCATTGTTTCCTTTTTTATATATAGGCTTTAATTTGAACATGCCGCTTGACGATTATGGCACAGTTGATTTCAATTTTGTACAAAATCTTGCTGGTAAGATTGAGTGCTCCCTTGCTTTTAGTGCTTGCTTCAGTGTTGTTGGATTGAGTATGGTTGTGTTTTCTACATGTAGAACATGTTGTGGAGCCTCACGTTGAAGCGCAAGCTGAAGATGCTCTTGGGTTCGGCCTCAACGTTCCAGCAGTGGAAAATGCCAACGGTATGTGTCATCTATTATCTCAATGAATAGCTTCCTTTCTCTTGGGTTCGGCCTCATTGTTTGATTAGCCTCCTTTCTCATATTGTTGAACTGTTTTTTTGTAGGCTTTGATTTGAACTTGCCACTTGAAGAACCTCACCGAAGGAAAGAGATGTCTGAAGAGGTCCAAAAACTAGTTTTTCAAGCTTTGTTGGCTAGAAGCAAGAATGGGAAACTAGGCAAGAAAGACACTCGATGTGTTGCTGATCAGTTTGACCTTCACATTCGATCAGTTCAACGTGTATGGAGGCGAGATAAAATACAACTTGCAAACTCTGTTCCGGTTGTGGTTTCTACTTTGAAGAAGGGTAGAGTTGGCCGTAAGGCAATCTCTATTGATTTGGATAGATTGCGCAACATTCATCTAAAGGATAGAATGACCATAGAGGATGTGTGTGCCAATCTTGACATGAGCAAGTGGAAGATTCAAAAGTATTTGAAAAAAAGGTTTGCTTAGGCGTCATTCTAGTAGCATCAAACCATATCTCACTGAAGCTAACAAGAAGTCTAGGTTGCAGTGGTGTGTTGATATGATTAAGAGGGAGTTGCTTGGTGATCCAATGTTTAAGGATTTGTTTGACTTTGTGTTCATTGATGAAAAATGGTTTTACATCTGTCAAAAATCTGAAAAATATTATTTGTTACCCGAAGAAGATGAACCCTATCGGACGTGCAAAAACAAGAATTACATTCCTAGGCTCATGTTCTTGTGTGTTTGTGCTCGACAAAGGTTTAGGGATGGGAGTTGTATTTTTGATGGTAGGATTGGTTGTTTCCCGCTTGTTACTTATGAACCGGCTATGAGAGGTAATGAACGAACCGACCGTGTTCGTGGAGACTTGGTTATGAAGCCCATAACTTCAATCACAAGAGATGTGATTAGAGAATTCATGATCAACAAAGTGATGCCTGCCATTCGAGCCAAATGGCCAAGAGAAGATGTGGGTAGACCAATCTTCATTCAACAGGACAATGCACCTTCCCATTTAAAATTGGATGATCCAATTTTTTGTGAGGCTGCTAAGCAAGAAGGATTCGATATTCGCCTAATTTGTCAACCACCAAATTCTCCGTATTTCAACATTCTTGACTTGGGTTTTTTTTCAAGCTATTCAAGTAATTCAATACAAGAAGAATGCAAAAACAATAGAAGCTCTAGTTCCAGCAGTCCAAGAGGTAATTTGATCAAACTGTCCACACATTTTCATTGTTTTTCCAACAACAAATTTTCCCATTGAATCATTTCTTGCACAATTGTGTTTGTAGGCATTCATGGAGTATTTGGTACACAAAGCCAACAGAATGTTTCTAACCATACAAACTGTTTTCGTTGAAGCTATGAAGGTGAAAGGTTGCAACAAATTCAAGGTACCTCACATGCAAAAAGAAACATTAGAAAGAGAAGATCGGTTGCCGACTTCAATCACTTGTGGACCATCTTTGCTGCATGAAGCCGAGGATACTCTTATTGCATCAAATTAGTAGAGAGAATAAACTAGTTAGATTTCTATTTACTTGTAATGCAAATGGTTGAACTAGTGTTATCTTACCTATGCTGAATCTTGTTGTTCACGTTTCTGTTCACGCTTCTCTTCCAACATCTTGCGCACATGTGGAGGTAACACAAGATTATTGCCAACCATCACGGCATTGTCCAGATCAGGAATGAGAACCTTGCAGTCGAACTCGTCGAGGCCGAAAATCATGGCGCCGAGATCGTATTCCGCGTGGACGAGGCCACAACGAGAGCATGGCCATCTCCGTGGGTAGTGTGCACGATCCCATGCGTGGCGGTCCTCGTGGAGGAGATGACAGCGAGCGCATACAAACGAGCCCGGCGGCAAGGAGTCCGGCACCATCTCCGAGTCCGGCGTGAGCTCCTGCGACTTCGGCACGACCTCCTCCGACTCCTGCGCGAGCAGCGACAGCTCCTGCGACTTCGGCACGACCTCCTCCGACTCCGGCGCGAGCAGCGACAGCTCCTGCGACTCCGGCGCGAGCAGCGACAGCTCCTGCGACTTCGGCACGACCTCCTCCGACTCCGGCGCGAGCAGCGACAGCTCCTGCGACTTCGGCACGACCTCCTCCGACTCCAGCGCGAGCAGCGAGTCCGGCACGAGCAGCGACAGCTCCGGCGTGTGTTCCTCTGCTACATCCATGGCGAGTGCGGCGCGATGAGCAGGAGGAAGGAAGGCGCCGCCGGCAGCGAGGAGAAGGAAGGCGCAGCTAGCAGTAATGCGAGCGAACGCAGCTAGCAGAACCGAGAGGCACGCAGCGAGGAAGTGAACAAGGAGCCTCACGCTTAGGGAATCAGCGTTGATTAAATGACGCGGGGGAAACGAAGCGGCAAGGGTAGAAGGGTCCAGGTTGACGCTCAGCCCTCCGAGCGCAGAACGACTACTAAATCCTATACGGAGGGAGTATGTTTTGATTACCAATAATGTCAGGTACTTGTCCATTTCTTATTTACTAATCCTGTTATATAAATCCTTTGTCTTTTTTTGTGTGCATAGATAGTACCCAAAATTCAGGGAGTTGCAAGGACTCGAGAGCACAGAGTGCTTATGTATTGAACAGTACCAGTACTTACTGTGCTAATGAAATAATCTGGCCACTAACGGTCTCCAAGCCTTGTGAGGTTAGGCTAATTCTAATGGGGGTTTCATTTTAATGTTTTCAAAAAGTCACATAAGTAAGAAGACTATGATGTCACGTAAGTAAGAAGGCTATGAGATCATGTTTGAAACTGTGCCGATGAAATGATCTGGTCCCTGACAGTCTCCAAGCCTTGTGGGGCGCCTTGCCTTGGCTGAGGTGCGCGGTTGCGGCGCAAAAGCCCTGGACTAAACAAACCCTAGCGTTAAGATACCAACCAACCCCCTCTGTTCCGGTTGATCTCGCACGCGTGCCGACCCAACCTTTTCCCTGCTCGGCTGCCTCGCGCACGCACGCACGCACGCGTCTCGCCTCCCGAAGTCTCCGCGAGGCAGGCCAGGCCACCCCCCAGGAGGCCAGGGCAGGCACACGAGGACTTCACCCCCACTCCCAGCACCCTCGCGCCGCCTTCGCAGCAGCAGCAGCGGCGGCGGCGGCGGCGGCGGCGGCGGAGGCCAGGCGAGCTCGAGCGCCCCGCCCGGAGAACTCCCGGCAGGTCCGCGCGCTCGCATCCGCCTGCGGCGTCCGCGGTCGTCCCGCGGCCAGCCAGCCATCCGTCCGCCGCCGCGATGGATCTGCCGAGCCTGGTGGTCGTGCTGCGCGCGGCGCTCAGCCATGTGCCCGAGGAGCGCAAGGCCGCCGAGGCCAGCCTCGAGCAGGTGAGCCGCCCGCCCTCTCCCCGGATCGCGCGCAGCCGCTACTGTTTGATTTGACATCCACCGGTCTGGTGTGCACGTGTCGGGGACAGTCATCCGGGGCTAGGATTGACCGGGGTCGGGTTAGGAGTGTGGCGCCTTTTGATTTAGCTGTTGAACCCAGCTTAATTGAATGATCGCAGCTAGTACAAGCTTCTATTTTCCCCTGTATTGCGTTACTATGCCTTCATGGGATCTGTACACCGGTTTTCCCTGTCGAATTGGATCAATCCCAATCTCTATTAGCTTGTGCGCTGATGCAGGCGTTGTTGTTGTCAGCAATTCAGCATTATTGCCCTGCCAGATCATGGATCACCTCAAAGTTGGTGGCCTAGCTGCTTTTTGAATGAATAACCTGGTGCTTCAATGGAATAATGCACCAATTTTGTTTGTACAAGTGATATATAATGATATTTACTACTAGTAACTGTTTCCTTGAATATTGCGATAGTCAAGAGCTTCTTGTTTGCTCCGTTTCTGTTTAAGAATATAGGATTTATTGGTTTGGAGCTGATGAATGTATCCACTTTGCTTCTCATGAATAAATAGATCGACCAAATCTGTGATGTCATCCTTCCCTTTTAGCTGTTTCTTTGCAGATGCAAGCACTTTTCGTAAAGATAGTGAGCTATGCAATATAGTTGTCTGTTACTCCCTCCATTTCAAATTATAGTTCGTTTGACTTTTTATCCCAAGTTTGACCACTTGTCTTGTTCAAAAAATTGTGCAAAGTATTATATTTTTTATGGATTTCTTTATTAATAAAAGTTCTTCAAAAATTACTTAAATTTGACATTATGTTTGCACAAATGTTTTGAATAAGATGAAGCGGTCAAACTCGAGGTAAAAAAAGTCAGACGAATTATAATTTGGAATGGAGGGAGTACATCTGTAGCACTGCATTGTTCAAAAGAGTGTTTATTTAAACATTATGTCATTGAAATGAAGTCTTATAAGGACAATTCAATGTTCTGTCTGGTTTTCTGAAGGCTGTGACTTGCTATTCCTTGCTTACATGAAATAGACACTTTTACCATGTTATCTTTTTAACTTTATATTGGAGGTTTTAAGTTTGGTCCTGTTTCATTGTGATAAAATGCCCATACAAAGCCAGTATTAGTTCTGAAGTTTTCATGTCTGTTCTGCAGTCCTGTTCTAGTGTTGAACACACACTAATTTGTTATGCTAAAACCACCAGGCATGTAATTTGTGTTGTATTAAATAGTAGTAATGAAGGATTCAATTGCATCTTCAAATTATTGATGAGGTGGTCACTCGAATTTCCATGGTACTTCTGTTGAACTGCTGTTTAGCTGCCACTTACTTCCTCTCTGCATTTGTCCTGTTTTCTTTTTTTTCCCCCTCTTTTTTTTCTCAAATAAGCTTGTTCCATTTTTGAGTTATTTTATAATCTTGTATTAACATTCTACAACTCCTGCAGCTTCAGTACACTCCACAACATCTGGTCAGATTATTGCAAATCATTGTAGATGGAAACTGTGACATGGCTGTGAGACAGGTTGCAAGTATTCATTTCAAGAACTTCGTTTCTAAAAACTGGTCCCCTATTGATCCTGGTATGTTGAGGTCACTAGCTGTGCACCACTTCTTTTGTGTTTCGTTAACTTACACCTTTTTCTTCTCTAGAAGAAAAGCAAAAAATACCAGAAACTGACAAGTCCATGGTCCGTGAGAATATACTGGGCTTTGTTACACAGCTCCCTCCACTGCTAAGGTATATAACTTCTTCACAATCCACCTATCCTTGATGAACAATATTTCAATTTGATCCTTGGTAACCTTGTGTTAGCAAAGTAGCGAAAAACAACAGCTGTATATAGGCATTTCATTTTATTGGAAAATCCATCTGGACGGCAGTTTCTAAAACAAGATTCAGTTTTTTGTGCCTATTTCTTTTTAAATTTGTAAATATTCTTCTGCTTTTCAGGAGAACCAATGGTAACATATGTTAGAACTTTGAGTTACTAGAATTGTGAAATAAACTCTAGCTAAGGAATATTGAGTGTGCCTTCTCAGAAGTGGCACATGGAACTATGAAAGGCAAGATGCATAATTCCAGTTATTGCTAGAGGGGTCTTCTAGTTTTACAACTTTTATTATGGCTTCATTTGTACGTAACCTGTGAAAGCATCATATGAAGTTCTCCTCTAATTTATAATGTGATAGGGTCACTTTTGTGGTTCTAAGATATATTCTGTATTTCAGCTAACACAATCTTGATCTTGATATAGTCAGTGTCAAGAGTTTACTTTATCATGAAGTTTACTGCAATTCTGCATCCTTGACCTTTTTAAAGAGTGCTTTATGGATAATCGAGATATGTTTTATGGGTATATTTTTAGAGCACAGCTTGGAGAAAGTATCAAGACCTTGATTGCTATGGATTACCCTGAGCAGTGGCCTAACCTTCTGCATTGGGTTACGCATAACCTAGAATCACAGGACCAAATTTTTGGAGCTCTTTATGTACTAAGGATTCTTTCCCGAAAATATGAGTAAGTATAAATATCACGCGTTTGCTTTTACCTCTCTCTCTCTCTCTCTCTGTGTGTGTGTGTGTGTGTGTGTGTGTTTTCTGTCTTGCGTGAAGCATTGGTTTGTACTTGAATCATTACTGTGACTCTTCATTCTGGATTTATGCTGAATGGATAACATAAATGTAATTCTCTTCTCAAATGAAATTTGGATGTACGGTGAATGATATTCTAGCAGAGTGATATTTACTGCTTGTCTTTTGTTTGTATCAGTTACTACACCATCTCATTTGCCCTTTCATGGTTTAGGTTCAAGTCAGAGGAGGAAAGAATACCTTTGTATCAAGTTGTTGAAGAATCTTTCCCTCGTTTGTTAAATATCTTCAGTAAACTTGTCCAGATTCCGAATCCTCCAATTGAAGTAGCAGACTTGATCAAGTTGATATGCAAAATATTCTGGTCGTCAATTTATGTATGTTCTTGGCCTTATGTTTAGTTATATTCCACTTTTTAATGTTTAGTTATACTTTCTCCTTTTCTTAATTACTTATTACCGATCCTGTCATGTATGCAGCTAGAAATTCCTAAACAACTCTTTGATCCAAATGTCTTCAATGCGTGGATGGTTTTATTCTTGAATTTATTGGAGAGGCCAGTTCCAGTCGAAGGGCAACCATCAGATCCTGATGCTAGAAAATCCTGGGGTTGGTGGAAAGTCAAGAAATGGATTGCCCATATCTTAAACCGTCTATATACTCGGTCAGTATTCAACTGAAGATGTGTTGTTTTGTTACTTTTTAGGTTAGGTAATCTGTAATTTTACCTTGTTCTCTGTTCTTTATCAACAGGTTTGCTGATTTGAAGATTCAGAAACCAGAGAGCAAAGCTTTTGCCCAAATGTTTCAAAAGAACTATGCTGGAAAAATTTTGGGGTGTCACTTACAGTTGCTCAATGCTATCCGTACAGGCGGCTATTTGCCCGATAGAGTTATTAATCTTATTCTTCAATATCTTCTCAACAGGTTCGTGTGAAGAAAGGGCCCATAGCAGCATTGTGGTCAGCAAAGTAATTTTGATGTTTTTTTTTCCAACCTCACCACTGTTATTTTAGTTTCTTGTTTTCTGTAAATGTCTGTCTCTCAGAAATCTGCTGTGTGTTCAGGTCTGTATTTGTTAGACAATTTCAGCGAGCCACTTGCTCTAGTAGCTTTCCGATGGTACAAATTCTGATCCACCATGGACATCAATGAATATTTTCTTGACTTCCGGTTCCTTAGTGTGCTGGTGGGACCGTTTGTTCCATGAGTAGCTTATGCACAAATATTGTTCCATACACGCCAAGGGCGAGAGGGGAATTTTGCCTTCTCCCTTACTCCTACATATGTACCCCTGAGGGTCAGGAGCAAAGGGGAAGCGCATTTTCGCCATTGTTCTTTCATTCTCTCTCTCATCCTATTTGCTGTGGATCCAGTCTCCAACCTTGGGAAGCATCTTCAGGGGGAACTGTGATCCCAAAATTATATTAATAACGTTTTCATTTTAGGGAAACTAATTGAGTCCAATTTCTGTGATTTTTTGAAATTTATGGTTGCTATGTATAAATGATGGCGTATGTTGTTTCTTGCAGTGTGACAAAGAACAGCATGTATCAACTGATGCAACCACAAATGGACATCATTCTGTTTGAGATAATATTTCCATTATTGTGCTTCAATGACAATGACCAAATGTTGTGGGATGAAGATCCTCATGAATATGTCCGGAAAGGCTATGGTGATTTTTATTGTCTCCTAAGCAGTTAGTTTGACATTCAGACTTCTTTTTTTTTTTATACTAACCTACAATGCTGGTACTTCTATTTTTCTACAGATATCATTGAAGATCTGTATAGTCCTCGAACAGCTGCCATGGACTTTGTGAATGAACTTGTAAGAAAACGTGGAAAGGGCAACCTACAAAAGTTTATACATTTTATTGTGGGAATATTTATGAGGTATGACTTAGTCATTCTAATCATATATATTGTGTGCATAGGCCATCTATGATATGTCTTATTCAACAAACCATTTGCAGGTATGATGAGGCATCTATCGAATTGAAGCCATATCGCCAAAAAGATGGTGCCCTTCTTGCCATCGGGACGTTATGTGATAGGCTGAAGCAAACTGATCCATATAAGGGTGAGCTGGAGCGGATGTTGGTTCAGCATGTCTTTCCAGAGTTTAGTAGTCCTGTTGGACACTTGCGAGCAAAGGTAGTGCCCTCAGCCTAGCTAGCAGTTCAATCCACCATTTGGTTTTCTAAACTCTCTGGAGGTTCTACCACTTTTTAAATTACGGTCTATTTCCTAGAAGCATATTCATTTCACTGATGCAATCCGTTCATATTTCTCAACTTTATGTAACTCTCCTTATTTTTTGGAAAGTTATTGGCGCTCCTAGTAAGAAAATATACCACCTCAGTTTAAAATAAAAAACACAATCCGATTTGTTTTCGGATGTGTATCTTGGATGTAAACATATAAAATGTTACCACCTCAGGTTAAAATATAAAAGTGTTATTTTCAAGTGATTTTTATCTTGGATGGGAGTATTTTTTATTTATGTACCCTCAAATTTGAATGTATCAGTGCCAGTGTGCCACTGAAGAATTACATTGAATAGTTTGCTTCTGCTGTCTGTTTTTATACGTGTCTTTGTCATAGACTTGGTTTTGTTTTTGAAGTGTGCCATATTGAACCCACTATTGATATGAATGGTGTGCATGTATCATATGCATTTCACTGTACTTTTTGGAGTTCATAGGCTTTTTGTAGTGATTGCCATCACTGCTGTATTGGATTGTTTTTCTAGATTTCATTGGGGGAGGTTATTTGTAGCTTGGCCGATCAGCTAATTTTAAGTGGTGGTAGTGCATTTTCACATACTTTTCTGGTTAAGCTTCCTGGTTCTTAAGTTAAAAGACTTATGATCAACCTATTGCAATAAGAAATTGCTGGTGTTATCTAGCATGCTGGACCAATTTTGTTAGTGTTCTTAGAGTGAAAGATATGCCAACTGGAATATTCTAAGTTTTTCTCAGTTATGGGATAAGCAGAATACCATAAGCATGTCATCGTGCCCTGCGACCTTTTCTTATAGAACTCCAGTTACTTTTTGTCATTGCATGTTCTTTTTATTCAAGTACATCCTCTTTACTTTATCCAGTCCATTTTTAATCCTGTGTGCCTGTAGATGTATTTCCTTAATGCTTTTTTTTCTGAACTTATTTTATTTTGATTGTTCAACACTTTTTTTTCAAGGATTTCCTTGGTATACTTCTTAATGGTCTCAGACTTATATGTTATATGATTGTTAGGCATCATGGGTTGCTGGACAGTATGCACACATCAAGTTCTCTGACCAGAACAACTTTCGCAAAGCTATGCATTGTGTTATAGCTGGTATGCGTGATGCTGAACTTCCTGTCCGAGTTGATTCAGTTTTTGCCCTCCGTTCTTTTGTTGAAGCATGCACAGGCAAGCTTTACAAATTTTATAATTACATAGTCAATTCTCGCTTTAGTGTTGTAGTTCCTTAATTAAAATTTGTTTTTCTCCCACAGATCTTGATGAGATCCGGCCAATACTTCCTCAGCTTCTTGATGGTATTCACCGAAACTTGCTCTTCTCAAACTTGTTTCTGATGGCGGGTTTAATACTGGTTTGCTTGTTTATGCTGCAGAGTTTTTTAAGCTTATGAGTGAAGTTGAGAATGAGGACCTTGTCTTCACCCTTGAGACAATTGTTGACAGATTTGGTGAAGAGATGGCGCCTTATGCACTGGGCTTATGTCAGAGTTTGGTATGTTGCACAAACTATGTATTCCTTTTCTTGTTCCCTCTATATAATATATATGTGGTGCTAACTTCCATGTAATTTCATGCTTACTATTTTGATAGGCTGCTGCATTCTGGAGATGCATGGCTAGTTCGGAAGCTGACGAGGAAGCTGAGGATACTGGTGCTTTAGCTGCTGTTGGTTGCTTACGTGCCATAAGCACCATCCTGGAGTCTATTAGCAGTCTTCCACATCTCTATATCCAAATAGAACCCACTCTGTTACCTATATTACGCAAGATGTTGACTTCAGATGGTCAAGGTATCTTATCAATCATAGTTATGGAGACATTTATTTATAAATTTAGGAATTGTTATATTGAGCTTTTCTGTTTAGTTTGAACTAGAGCGATATATCTTTGAAGATGCTTGATGCTTGTAGGAAGTTTCTATAGTTTTTACCCACTCAAACTTAGGATGTATGGCTGAACCAATCATCTGTGTATCAATACCGGTTTTGATCAATTTGGATTTCTGTCTTCCCCTTATGTACTTGAGTTTATATGACAGATGTCTATGAAGAAGTTCTGGAAATAGTCTCCTATATGACATTTTACTCACCGTCAATTTCATTGGACATGTGGAGCTTGTGGCCATTGATAATGGAGGCTCTTCACGATTGGGCCATTGATTTCTTTGAGAGTAAGTAAAGTTTTGAATGACAAGCTATTAAGTTAGGCACACCATCAAAATTTGTTTTTTTTATCATGCACATTTCTGGTTCTGTTGTCATTTGATTGTTTTGCCATTTTTTGTTCCTATTTACAAATTCCATTTGTTTTGTGCTGGATCTTTGCCCCATGCCATCTTACTTCTTGCAATGATAAACCTTAGATATACCATATTCAAGTTAGCAGAGATGGCGTTATATATTGAGAAGAAATACAGTTACAAATATTTTTGAGCAACTGAAGCTATCTTGGACAGTGAGATTAATCCAAAAGCTGCCAGTTAATTGTAAATGATTATACTAGTTACCATGGGAAATGCCATTATAGTAATTTACAATCCTTATGCCCCAGTGTAGTTTGCACAAAATACTTTTGTTTAATATAAATCATCATTTGTCAGTGATAAAGTATGTACCCCCTCCCCCCTTTGGAACGAGTTTAGAGTAATTCCCCTCATTGGTTAATGGAATTTTTCATATAGCGGCGATTTTACTCATAATTTGGCCATGTAACTAATGTCCCACTTGATTTGAAATGATGGTAAACTTCTTGCACTACTTTTGGCATCTTTTCACATGTAAACTTAAAACGTTCTTATTGTTTTGCAGATATTCTTGTCCCATTAGACAACTATGTTTCCCGGGGCACTGATCATTTTCTTGCATGCAAAGATCCTGACTACCAACATAGCTTATGGAAAGCACTATCAACTGTGAGTTTGCATTAGATTCATGCTGTAATCAAAATACATGTTATTAAATCTCGACTGCCTTTAGTTCTTATGGTTGAATATCTATACCTTTTAGATTATGACGGATCAAAACATGGAAGATTCTGAAATTGTGCCTGCACCTAAGCTCATTGAAGTGTTCTTTCAAAACTGCAAAGGCCAAGTAGATCATTGGGTTGAGCCGTATCTCAGGCTTACGATTGATCGGTTGCGTCGAACAGAGAAGCCATATCTGAAGAGCCTCCTTTTACAAGTGGTAAGAACCACAACCCTTCTCCCTGTGATCAAAGCATGCAAATCCTGGTCAGTTACTCAGTTATCAATACTTATCAATTATCATGCCTGATTGCTGTAAAGTTGTCGGCATAATTGCTTTATTTCTATTTTTGTAGATTTTCAGTTTCAATTGATGATTTACTGTGCAGATATTATTATTTTGGAAAGTTGATATGGTAGCACTTCTGTTGTGCATGCTGCCAAATCACCACTCAAATTTCTTGTGCATCTGCATTTTGCCCCCATATATCAAACAAAATTTCAAGGTCACCCTAATTGCACTTCAGTATTTTCTCAGTCAGGTTCATTCTGGTCTTTCTGGATTATGCCTATATCTCATCTTCCTGGGTGTTTATAAATGTATTTTTTGAGGATGCTTTCACTTTTTTGTTGGACACCTAAAAAAGTGAATGCATCCTAAAAAATTACATTTATCAGTGTATAGAATGCTTTCACTTTCAAGGTTAGGCCTGCAAGGGATTCGGGCCGACCCACTTGTGAGGTCGCTTCGCTCCTTGATTCCGCCCATGGTTCGGAGCGGGCCGACCCTAAAGCAAAAAGGAGCTCCTCTATTTTGACCCTGTCCATCCGCGGTCACCCAAGGGTCGAACCGTACCTCCCCTGCTTCTCTACGCCGGCGCCGCCACTCCTCCGCCGGAGACCTGCCCTGCCCACTGGCCACTGCAGGTCTCGCCTCTCTGCTGGAGAGCCCCCGTCGCATCCCCTCCGTACGGCAAGCCCTCCGTCAGCGCGTGCTCACGCCCCCGCGACCCCTCCTCGCCTTGGGCCTTGACTGCGTCGGCGCCGCCACCCATCCGCCGGCGAGCTGCTCTGCGCACTGCAGCCGCCGCCCCTCCGCCAACGAGCTCCCACCGCATCTCCCCCCACTTTGCCGCATCTCCTCGACTACATCAAGAACGCGACGAAGAAAACGGATTTGGTTGTGGCTGTGGGCGAGCTCAAGCTCTGGCCGCCAGTGATCCCGCGGATCCCGCTTGGGCTCGGCCGCGAGGCGAGTCCCATGGTTGCGGTGCTGGCGAGGCCACCCGACGGCCTCACTGTGGCCTGCGCCGTGCGTGAGCTTGAGCTCCGTCTCGCGCTCGCTGGCACGCCTCGCGGCTGCGTCACAGGCAACCTCCAGCTTTGCTCGCCGGCACGTAGCTGCAGCGCGAGGTAGCTCCTGCTCCGCTCGCCAACGATCCTTGTGGTGGCCACACGCGGGCTTCAGATCCGTTCACCCTTCACCGGCGAGATCAACGGAGGCAGCATGCGAAGGGAAGAGCCATGGCGGCCGCCGCCGGACGAGAGCTCCGGCTGCTGTGGAGAGCGAGGAACAACCTCCGTCCAGGCCTTCGGTCAGCACGTGGTGCGGCAAGGTGAAGGCGAAGCGGCATGTCCGGTCAAGGCGAGCATGCCAGCTAGCGTACGAGAGGACGGGGATTGCGATTAAAATACGTGAGGTCCACAATATGTAAAAATTGTTGGCATGTGAGTGGTGGGCAGCAGCTCAGCATAGCAGTGAGAGGGTCGACCCAAGGTTACCCACGGGTCCAGCGGGGCAGCTGTTCCGACGCGACGGATCAACCCCGAACCTGTTTTTGTCAGCAGAGGAGCGCAGGGTCACAAAATGGAGCGCTCCGATCCGCTCCATTTGCAGGCCTATTCAAGGTCACCTTGCATTCCCCTTGCTAAGATGCCTATGTCTATGAGTGGACATACTTTATCTTCTGTTTTGTCTGAGAAAACTCATGTCCCATTGTAATACTCCAGCCCAATATACCTGTTAGTTTAAGTTGTTGGCCCATGTGGCCCAGTTGTGGCTGTAGGTGGTTGGTTTAGTTACCATCCTGGATGTTTAGGAGGTTGAGGGCCACTGGGCCAGCTTATAATCCTTTTGTTCCAAACATATCACCTCTGGTTTTGACTCTTATACGAAGCAAGGACGGAAGTGTAACAGAGGTGGTATGCGTATGCGGGCCCGTTCCACGTGGGGAGCTTTGCTGTAAACAGATTTTGGAGGGGGTGGGGTGGGGTGGGGGGGTGTTACACCCATGCTAATTGTGCTCCTTCTGATGCCTAAATCTTTAAAATTTGAATCTATATTGCAGTTGCATAATCCTATGCTAATCTGAATTCATGTATGTTGTATGGTTCAGGTTACACCGATGCTAATCGTGTTCCTTCTGATGCCTGAATCTTTAAAATTTGAATCTATATTGCTAGTTGCATAATCCTATGCTAATCTTGATTCATGTATGTTGTATGGTTCTAGTAATAATCTGAATTTGTGTATGTTGTAAGGTTCCAATAATCTGAAATTGTGTATGTTGTACTCCCTCCGTTCCAAATTATTAGTCATCCTGGGTGCCATTTTGAGTGTCTAAATTCATGACATCTTCTATGAACCTAGACATATAGTTATCTAAATTCATAACATCATCAATGAATCTAGTAAAATGCCATGATGACTAATAATTTGGAACTGAGGGAGTAACAGTCTAAAATGCAGTTCACATTGTTAAACGATTACATGGACCTAATATTGTCCATGCCAATGCAGATAGCGAACACGCTGTACTACAATCCTTCGCTAGCACTTCAAAAGTTGCATACACTTGGAGTTGCAACTGAAGTTTTCAATCTTTGGTTTGTAATGTTAGAACAAGTCAAAAGGAGCGGTCAGCGGGCAAACTTCAAGAGGTAATTTTTACAATGTCAATGTTTGCAAGGTCATGCCTTATGTATTTGTATACCATACTGACTTAGAAATGGTTCTTTTCTTTATTGGCAGAGAGTATGCTAAGAAAGTCTGCTGCTTGGGATTGACTTCACTTATTGGCCTTCCAGCTAGTCATATTCCAGGAGAAGCTCTAGAGCGGATTTTCAAATCAACACTAGAGCTCCTTGTGGCATACAAGGATCAAGTTGCAGGTGCAGTTTCACTCTTGCTTATTGTGTAATGATTGGAGAACATTTCATGAAGGAATATGTGCTTCTAACACTTTGAACAACAGGCTGAATTAATCAGCCTCTTGTGGAGTTTTGATCCCCTTTTGTTAACCACGCTCTTAGCCTGCAGATTTTATCTTTTGCTGTGATATTGTAGTGGGTGAAGTGTGTGTGTTTTAAAATCCTTAAGTTGAATCTTGATCTTTTGTTTTAATAAGCAGAATCTAAGAGGCAAAATGCTGCTGCTGCTGATGATTTGGATGGCTTTGATGCTGATGAAGAGGATGAGGAAGTTGAGTCTGACAAGGAGATGGGTCTTGATGATGAGGATGGTGATGGAGTTAATAATTTCGATCCTCAAAGTTTTGCGGAGGTTCGTGCCATGATCTTGACATATCATTTGCATTTTAGTATATTTTGGCTTAATGCTCTCCTTTTCTCTTGGAGGTTAACAAATTGTAAAAAAATATCATGGAGAAGTTGTTAGTGTGAAGAGCCATAAGTAAAGGAGAATCATACTTCATTAGTTCATTTTTTTAATGATCCAAAATTAACAGCAGGAAAGCTGACCTTTGAATGAACGACAGTTCTTTTTAGACTTTGGAGATAATGCCATTACAATTCGTCTATTTAGAATCATACCATTACGATTCTCTCTCCTTCATACTTGCCATTTTGTTCGTATTTGATGCTCTTGGACCCGCTTGCAGGCTCTGTTATTTTCGTATAGACAAAAATGCCCCTGCTACACCTCTCATCACACACCACATGTCCTCTCCTTCCTCTTCCTCTGTCCCTTTTTTCCCCCAACTTGTCTTCCTCCGAGGAGGGCTACAATCTGGCGGCCTTCATGTATGGCACAGTCTAGTGCGCATAGTTCGTGTGGCATTGAGTTGACAGTCTACGCCTCTACGGCGCAATAGCTGCGGGGTCAAGGGGGTGCGTCGGTGGCGCCGAGCCGACGAGGCCGTGCGAGGGGGCAAATCTGCAGCCACGAGCAGGCTAAGTAACACAGCAGCCACACAGCAGCAGCGTATGCGTGCATGGCGGTGAGCAGGCTAGGCTCTAGGGCCCAGCAGCCACGGGTTTGAGGGGGATGTGAGCGTGTGACCTCTGTCCCGGGCTCCATCCATGGTCGAACCTCAGCTCCAGAACCATGGCTACCCGTGGGCCCCTTCCTCTCATGTCTAAATGCCGATTAATAGTCATAAAAATGGATTCCCCGTCGCATCCTCTCCTGGTGGTGTCCCCGTGTAAATCAGAGATTGGTTTCTCAAGTCTGGATCGACGACCATGGGCGGCGCAGCTTGAAGCCAGTGAACTGGTGGTCGTCGTTGTGCGGGAGAGGGATGGAGATAGATGATGTGAGGGGCCCATGCATCAGCAAAGGGGGTGGGGGAGTAGTATTGGGGGTACTGTGGGCAATACCAAAATACGATAGCCTGTAGATGGGCCCAACCGCATGAAAGACTTAGAAAATGGTATGATTCAATGAACATAAGATAGTAATGGTATGTTTCCAAATAGATGAATTGTAATGGTATATATCAAAACTTGAATATTTGCAATGGCATATATCCAATTATCCCTTCTTTTTATGAACATATTTCACTTATATTGAGGACAGTATGAGTCTGAATATACCCCCAGATAATTCTGAATATATAACCCCAGATAAGTTGTCTTGGAATGTGGCATTCCTCCACTTTCCAAAGTTTGGATATATGCTATGTTTCTAATGTGGGTGGGAGATGGAAATTGATTCATTAGATCCTCATACTATGTTCCTAATGTACAACTTATAGCAGTCTTTGATTCACTTCCCTATAGCAGAAGTGCAATACGTAAATCTCTCTCAGATGGCCAACAATAATATAAACAATATATATTCCACATACAACTATATAGCTATATAGCTTAACTAATTTATGTTAACTTATGTTTATTAGAATGGAATTCAATTCCAAGGATCCAAACAGGGCCTAAGCAGAATTTTTGGTAGTAAGAACCTAAAAAGGCTTTATAGATAATGTCAAATTATGTTTTGGGTATTCCTTATTGTTTGGTTGCTCCCTGTGCACTCTATTTATTTCTCCTGCCTTAACATGATTCAGGTGAGAGGTTTTCATCGTGAAGATTCAGAAGATGATTCTGACGATGAATATAGTGATGACGAAGAGCTACAGACACCAATAGATGAGGTGGATCCATTTATATTCTTTGTTGAAACCATCCAGGGTAAGGATTTTTGATGCATGGGTTGTTCTTATCAAATGTTCCTGTGTCCAAAGTTGCCTGACAAGATTGTAATCTCTTGGTACAGCTTTGCAAGCTTCAGATCCAGGTAGGTTCCAGAACCTTATGCAGACTATGGATTTCCACTACCAGGCCCTTGCCAGTGGCGTTGCTCAGCATGCCGAGGAAAGAAAAACTGAAATAGCGAAAGAGAAGTTGGAGAAGGCAAATACACAGTGATTACTTGCAGCATGGTTGGGTCGTGTCTTCAGTTTTGCCGATGCCTGGGAGGGGCACGGGTCCAGTGATACAGTGATTTGGGGATCACTACTGAGTTTTTTTTTCCCCTTTTTCTGCCATGGCCTACCTGCTTTCGCAAGGCCAGTTTTGAGGCTCAGCATTCTATGGAGAGAAGTGGATGGCAACTATAGGGAGAGTTTGTCGGAGTTAGTTTCTTGTGTGGGTCATGGTGGGTGGTGTTTATCAGTGAACACTTCTGTTGACGCAGTTTTGGGTCATGAGTCGTGTCACCATTCGGTTGATGAGCCCTTTGGTGGATGGTCCCATGGGCGCACCCCAAGGTTGTCACCTGTAGTTTTGGGCAGTCCGGTGTAGAGTGTATATGATCTGGGCGATTGTTGACGGACTATAAGTAGAATGGTTCATATATGGTTTCCTTTTTGGAGGACACTGAATCGAAATTTTGGTCTTCATTCTGTTAACGGTCCTTGAAGCTTGCATGACCACATTCTATTGAGGGGAAAAAAATGAAAAACAAAACTAGCACTGTACGCAATACAGATGTTGATTTACAAGTTTCTGCATGTTATGATGATACTACCATTCCTAAACTTCACTACGTCGCAGTAAAATGATTGCACGGCAGGCAACACATTCGCTTGAACGGTGTGCAACAGCACGTTTATATATCTCGTTACACTAAGTTGTACTTCCACGGCTTAATGTGCGTATTCTAAAGCAGCGTAAAGATAGTGGATTGTCTTCATAGGATATGTTTTGGATTTGTTCGGTTCCATCGGATTTAATCTGGGCTGAGAATAATAGATATAATAAGAAATTCATAATCGGTATAGTCAGAGACTGGGATTTATTCCGGGTTGAAAATCAATTTATTCATGATGGATACAACAAGAGACATGGAATGATTCCCACCTCTAGACTGATTTCTGGAATGATTTCCCACCTCTGGACTGATTTCTGGTCTTTTTTGTGTCACAATTGAGAGTAAATTATCTCTTTACCCGGAATGAATCTGGGCCTCTTATTGGAAATATCATGAATTTCTTGTTTTATTTATCATTTCTGGCCCGGATTGAATTCGATGGAACCGAACAACCCTTAGAGGTAGGGGTGCGAACAGATCGAGTACGGATGCAATCGGATCGGTCAAGGATACATATATGAATACGAACAAGTCCTGTAACGAACATACCTAAAAAAGAAAACAAATATATACGCATCTCGCTAACCGGGACAAGACGGATAGAGATCAATATCGAATATTTGCTCGGGTACACCAACGTATAATCTTTGGTTTAGGTGCAAAGCAATCCATGTCAGCATAACTGCTCTAGCGAAAAAACGCTCCAGCGTTTAGCTCCTGGTATTGTGCTAGCAACGGGACCCAATAGGAATTAAAAATGTTACTTCAACCAAACAAGTACAACAACTAGCATTAACTCCCTGACAACAACATTTATTATCCTTTGCACTGGGTGCTAGTCAAGCTACGTGTGCTTGTAAATGCTAAGCTAGCACCCTTGTTCTAATGTATTGCACCCTTCGTACTTCTTTCTCTCTCTTCTTAACACCTCCATAGCAAACACGCTGGAGTTGCCCTAACGTCCTACTTCCTCGGGCGGGACTTGCTTACGCCGCTTAGCAGCTCTCTAAGACCTCAAGACTTCCTTTACATACCAACACTCGTCTTTTTCTGCACACTTTATCCTCACTCGTGCGTAAACGGGAAGAACTCTTCACGATCGGTCACCCATCCTAAAATTACTCTAGGCCAAGCATGCTTAACCTTGAAGTTCTTTTGAATGTGCTTCCAGGAAAAAAAGTTACAACTTGTTAGTATAAGTATTCTTATCAATCCTATTAAGCACTGAGTCAGGATGTAATAAATGAAACCACAAGGGTTGGCTCTGATATCAAATTATAACGCCCCGCTTACACTGGTACCTCTCTACTATCTCAAGACTTCCGTCACATACCAACATGCGTCTTTTCTGCGCACGTTGTGCTCACTCGTGTGCACCCAAAAATAACTTCCCGATCAACACATCTTAAAATTGCTCCAGGCCAAACATGCTTAATCTTAGAGTTCTTTCGGATGTGCTTACAAAAAAAAGTTGTAACCTGTTGATATAAGTATTCTTACCAATCATATTAAGCATTGAGCCAAAATGTTATATGTACTAAGTAAAAGCACACTTGTTGTAATATTTTTCCACTCCAATATAACCTAAAGTATAATTAAGTTGTGTTGAAAAATAAAATTATAGATGGCATGGCATTTTCAAGTCACTTTACATACCATTTTAAAAAAAAATATTTTGTCGTTCATTAAAAACTAAGATGTCTATTATCATCAACAAATTATTGATAGAATCAAATTCTAGAACTTAGTAATAAAAAATGTAATAGTTTTTAAGAGCATGAGCATGAGCACGTCATAGAGAAGGATGACATTGATGCTCCTTGAAGGAGTAAGAGATAAAGGGTTCAAAATCCTTTGGCGCATCTCTAGATACGAATGATTGGAAAGAAACCGTCGAAAACGAGATGAACTCGATTCTTTCTAATGGGACATAGAAGCTCATTGAACGCTCTACTGTTGCAAACTAGTGGGTTGTAAATGGATACTCAAAGAGCACCTTAGGCCTAATGGTACTATTGATAAATATAAGGTGCGTCTTGTGGCTAAACATTACATACAAAAGGAAGACAAATATTTCTTTCATACTTATTCACATGTCGCTAGACAGATCATGATTCAAGCGCTACTCTCCTTGGATGCTTATATGGTCTTATCATACACAAGAAAAGCTCGTCTTGTGGCTAAATGTTACAAAGGAAGACAAATATGTCTCTCATACTTATTCACGGGTCGCTAGACAGACCATGATTCAAGCACTACCCCGATAAATAGATAGTTGGATGAGAAAATCTACATGGGTCAGCTTGATGGATTTGTAGTAAAAGTGTGGGGTACCTGTAAAAGGGGTACCCTAACCTAGGCCTAAAACTACTTGGCGAGAAGGCCCACAACGACATTGGCCTGGCTCTACAGCCCAGCAAAGGCCCACCATCACAAAACTCCTCGGCATCCGTCCCGCTCGAGGGTGACGGCCACCCTCGAGCGAGGATGTCCGTGACGATAGAGGCCCGGCGACCTCGAGGGAGACGTTCACCCTCGAGCGGGTGACTTCCGTCTCGTTCGAGGTTCGGCGGGCTCGAGCCTGTAGACCGAGCTCGAGTCAGCCTCACTGGGAACAACGCCTAAGGCTTCGTGACCCGTCAATCCAAGACATGATGACGCTCCTCTACAGTCAAAAAGCAGGGGATCACTGCTCCACGCCACCACCCACTCTCCGGAGAAGACGCCGGTCAAATCCACTCGCAACAGTGGACTTCCGAGCACCATGCTGCACGACCAGACCTAACCTTGGCAGCAGCACTGTGCCAACCACTCCTTTGACTTCGCTCGCCTCGGGCACGCTACCATCCTCGAAGGGGACCCTCGAAGGAAGCTACAGAGGCTCGATCTGGACGCCGTACGCAAGTCACCACCCTCGATGCCATTGAGCCGTCACAGGAAAGAAGGACATCACGTCAGCCACTGCCATGTCGTCAGCCGAAGTTAGAAGGCGCGATTCCCGCTCGCACAGTGTGCGGCATGGACAGAACAGTGCACTTAGCAACGTCAACACCACAGACACATGTACTCGCACCCTCCCCCCTTAGTCTATAAAAGGGGAAGGGAAGCCCATGCAAAGGGCATAACGACAAACGACCACAACCAGACGCACTCAAGTCCACACACGCTTGAACACGCACCACGTAGCTGGGGACTTAGGAGCTCATCTCCTTCTCCCACCTTGCTTGTAAGCCCCTACTACGAGCAACACGTAAATCGGTGCACCGCACCATTGCTGGACGTACGGCCCCGTGGCCGGAACCAGGATAAAATCCCCGTCTCTTCTCCCGCCATCAGGGCAACGAGTGGATTAGCACCGCAATCACTTGTTGGTGCCGGTGCGACCAAATCAGGCACCGACAGTTGGCGCACCAGGTAGGGGACCAGCGCTGCGCAATCCTCGTTCCCGATGGCGAACTTCGTCCAAGGACGGCCCCCGCTGGGCGAAAGCAATCTGCTCCCAGTGGGGCAGGAGATCTGGTTCGGGAGCTTACGGTTCCAGACATGTGGCGATGATTACCACATGCGTATCCTCCAGGAGGAACCAAGCGACCGACTGGAGCCTCCTCATCCGCTACCGGCGGCACCGTGACGACAGAGTCATCCCGGACCTCGTGTACGACGAGCGCGCGCCGCCGACGACTACATCCCTCCTCCCGCGAGGGAAGAGGAGATCCTGCGGTCAGGGTCACAGGAGAGGGCCGTTCCCTTCCTCCCAGGACCCATGCCTGCACCACGTGCTACGATGGCACGTCCCTGTCCCTACGGGCTATGCGGCCCTACGGTCACGTACGCCTCGTTCGTCCGCACTGCCATGAGTGCGTATGATGGCCGGCTAGGCTGTCATCCAGTCTCGGAGCACGACTTCACCGCTCCAGCGTCCGATGATTCCCGCACGGAGTCCGAAGATGGATACGCCTTTGAGCGTGAACACCCTGGTTGGGACTACTCGGGTCTCTGCAACCCAGAGGCCTTTCTGGCCTTCCGCACAGCGGCGGATTATTGCTTCGGCTATTCCGATGATGAGTATGATCCAACCAGGGAGTGTTTCGTCATCAGCGACGGGCGGGTCAGCGAGGGATCGATGACGGACGACGACGACGAGGACGATGAGCAGGGAGGCAACAATGGCATAGATCCGGTAGGCGCGCAGCCACCGGACCCATCGGACCACTCTCCTTCCGAGGACGAGCGGCATCCGCGCCACCTGCCACGAGTTGCTCGCCCCCACGGCTTGGGAAGTCGTGACGTCTCACCACCGGCTCGCTCCGACCACGAGCCGCCCAAACAAGGCCACGAACATAGCACGGACGCACGGCGCGCGGGGCGAGTGGCTCAGGCCCGCATCCTTGCCGAAGGCAAAGATGATGACCTCGCCCCCAGAACGAGCCAAAAGCTCATCGCGGCGGCCGCGCTACTTTGAGCCATGCCGGAAGCAGCTACCCCCGAGGGGCGGAAGCTGCATCTCGAGGCCCAAAAGTTGGTCGAGAACGCCGCCCGACAGCAGGCCGAGAGCTCAGCCTCTCGCCTTCGACGCTCATTAGCCTCGAAGGGCGAACGAGGAGGGGAGTCATCGGTACGCTCACCCCAGCCTAACGGCAGGGCACGAGCACAGTTGCGGGGCGACTCCCACCGGGACACGGCGCGACGCCACGTCATCGAACCACGTGCACCCGAAGCAGGAACACTTCCAGCGAGGGTGCCCGCGAGATCACGCCTCCGGGACACCCGAGGCGCGATCGACGATGGCGACGCCCGCAACACGCTCAAACAAATAAGGCAGCGAGAGGGAGCCCGGACCCACCAGCGCGGGCGCACCGACGTTGGGTGGAGCCGGGATGCGGCCCCAGAGCCAGCGGGAACACGGGTGTTTAGCCACAACATCCGCACCGCCCCGATTCCCCCCACTTCTGATAGCCTACCACCATCACCAAATACTCTGGGGAAATGGACCCCAGGGTATGGCTGAACGACTACCGCCTAGCATGCCAGCTCGGCGGCGCTACAGATGACGCCATGATCATCCGCAATCTGCCACTCCACCTAGCAGATTCCGCGCGGACATGGCTCGAGCATCTTCCCCCCAACCGGATCCGCGACTAGGACGACCTGGTCGAGACCTTTGTGGGGAATTTTCAGGGCACCTACGTGCGCCCCGGGAACACGTGGGACCTTCGAGGGTGCAAACAAAAACCCGGCGAATCCTTGAGGGACTTCATCCGGCGCTTCTCCAAGCGCCGCACCGAGCTTCCCAACATCACCGACCATCAGATCATCCACTCCTTCCTCGAGAGCACCACATGCTATAGCCTGGTGTGCAAGTTGGGGAGGAGCCCACCCCCCGACGCAAACCGGCTATTCGAGGTGGCCTCGAAGTACGCCTCAGGGGAGGAGGCGGCCAACGCCATTTTTAATGACAAGAAGGGAAAGTGTCCCGAGGAGGCGTCCGCGGAGGACGACAAGACAAAGGGTCCCTCGAAGAAGCGGAAGCACGGCAAGAAGGGAAAGAAGCTCCGGGCGCCCCGCGGAGCAGGCGACGTCGAAGATGAGGCCCTCGCGGTCGACCCTAACCACAAGGGACCTCGAGGTCCCCCGCGTGGTGGGGTGTTTTCGACGACCTCCTCAAGAAGCCGTGCCCGTATCACAAGACCACAGTCGCTCACACCATCGAGCAGTGTGAAATGCTGCGGAAGTTTTACAACCGCATCCCTCGAAAGGATGGCGGTCATCCCAAGGACGGCGGCGGCAAGGACGACGACGGATACCCCGAGGTGGAACATGTGTTCTTCATCACGGGAGGCCCCGCGGCCAACCTAAAACCTCGATATCGGAGGAGGGAACGTAGGGAGGTCCTGCTGGCCCGGCCAGCGACCCCCTCATACCTCGACTGGTCTTTAGAGACCATCTCGTTCGGTCGCGAAGACCATCCCGACCATATCCCGAACCCCGGACAGTATCCCCTCGTCGTCGACCCCGTCATTGGCAACACGCGTTTTTCCAAGGTGCTCATGGACGGCGGCAGCAGCCTCAACATCCTGTATGCTCCAACCTTGGAGCTTCTGGGGATCAGCACCAGCGAGCTGCGACCCAACAAGTCCTCCTTCCATGGAGTCGCGCACGGAAAACGTGTCCAAACTCTCGGGCAGATCGACCTGCCCGTCTGCTTCGGAACCCCGGCAAACTTCCGCAAGGAAGTGCTCACCTTCGAGGTAGTGGGCTTCAAAGGAGCCTAACACGCCATCTTGGGAAGGCCGTGCTACGCCAAGTTCATGGCCATCCCCAACTATACCTACCTCAAGCTGAAGATGCCAGGGCCTCACAGAATCATCACGGTCGGCCCGACGGTCGAACACGCCTACGAGTGCGACGCCGAGAGCATTGAGCTCGCGGAGGCTCTCGCCCTCGATGAGACCCTCGTAGCTGATCTAGAGGCGATCGTCAACGCGCCCCCTGACGCCAACGAACGGCAACCAGGGAGCTTCGCGCCCGCTGAGGACACCAAGACTGTCCCCCTCAACCCCGACGGGCACGACGGTAGGGTGTTGAGGATCAGCTCTTCCCTCAGTGACAAATAGGAAGTGGTGCTCGTCGACTGTCTCCACGCCCACGCTGACATCTTTGCGTGGAGCCCCTCTGACATGCCAGGCATTCCGAGGGAGGTCGCCGAGCACTCTCTTGATATCCGCCCCCACTCCAAGCCGGTCAAACAGCGCCTCCGCCGTTTCGACGAAGTGAAACGGCGGGCGATCGGTGAGGAGGTACGCAAGCTTTTGGAGGCCGGATTCATCAAGGAAGTTTTTTATCCCGAGTGGCTAGCTAATCCTGTACTAGTGAAGAAGAAAAATGGGAAGTGGAGAATGTGTGTAGATTACACCAGCTTGAATAAAGCATGCCCGAAAGTCCCATTTCCTTTGCCACAAATAGATCAAATTGTGGCTCCACGACGGGATGTGAACTCTTATGTTTCCTTGATGCGTACTCCGGTTACCATCAGATCAAGATGAAGGAGTCCGACCAACTCGCGACTTCCTTTATCACCCCTTTTGACATGTACTGCTACGTTACGATGCCCTTCGGCCTTCGAAACGCCGGGGCCACGTACCAACGCTGTATGCTCCACGTCTTCAGGGATCATATAGGTCGTATCATAGAAGCATACCTCGAGGTCGTGTTTAGCTGCCTCAGGGCGCACGGAGTAAGACTCAACCCTGAGAAGTGTGTCTTCGGTGTGCCTCGAGGTATGCTCCTGGGCTTTATTGTCTCCGAACGAGGCATCGAGCCCAACCCCGAAAAGGTCACGGCCATCCAGCAGATGGAACCGATCCGCGACCTAAAGGGTGTACAGAGGGTGATGGGATGCCTAGCGTCCCTAAGCCGCTTCATCTCTCGTCTCGGGGAGAAGGGGCTACCTCTGTATCGACTTTTGAGGAAGTCAGAGCACTTCACCTGGACCGCGGAGGCCCAAGAAGCTCTCGATCGACTCAAAACAGCGTTAACGAACACGCCGATCCTTACCTCACTGAAAGAGGGCGAACCTCTCCTTCTCTATGTCGCAACGACCACTCAAGTCGTCAGCGTGGTCATAGTGGTGGAAAGAACCGAGGAAGGACACTCTCTACCGGTCCAGCGACCGGTGTACTACATCAGCGAGGTCCTGTCCGAGACCAAGACGAGGTATCCCCACATCCAGAAGCTGATCTACGCCATTGTGTTAGCTCGACGGAAGCTGCGACATTACTTCGAGGCGCACCCGGTGACCGTCGTGTCGTCCTTTCCACTGGGCGAAATCATCCAGAACCGCGAGGTCTCTGGGCGAATCTCGAAATGGTCAACGGAGCTGATGGGGGAGACCCTCGCTTATGCGCCAAGGAAAGCCATCAAGTCTCAGACTTTGGCAGACTTCGTAGCCGAATGGACCGACACCCAGCTCCTCCCCTTGAAGTCCAGCCTCGACTGCTGGGAAATGTACTTCGATGGGTCGGTGATGAAGACCGGTGCCGGCGCCGGCCTGCTCTTCATTTCACCCTGCGGGGAGCACCTTCGATACGTCGTGCGACTCAACTTCCCCGCGTCCAACAACATGACGGAGTATGAAGCGCTCCTTGCCGGCTTGAAAATCGCGCTTGAGCTCGGCATTAAGCGCCTCGACATCCGCGGTGACTCGCAACTGGTCGTTGACCAGGTGATGAAGGAATCCAGCTGCCACGACGAAAAAATGGCGGCATACTGCCAGGCGGTACGTAACCTCGAAGACAAGTTCGACGGCCTCGAGCTCCATCATATCGCACGAAGATATAATGAAGAGACCGACGAATTGGCAAAGATCGCGTCAGGGCGAGCCACCGTTCCGCCGAACGTATTCGCCAAGGATATCGACGGACCCTCGATTGCCGTTGCCACCTCGGCCCGAGCCCCGACCGCACCCAACGCTCGAGCGGCTGCCCTCGACCCCACGAGCGCGGAGCTCTTGGTGGATAAGGACGAGCCCATGGGGTACGAGGCTTGCTCGGGAGAAGAAGACGAGGAAGAGGCGATCGAAAATGACAAGGCCCCGACGCTTCGAGACTGGCAGAGCCCGTACCTCGATTGGCTTGATCGTGGCGTTTTGCCTAACGATCGAACAGAGGCAAGGCGCGTTGCGAGGAAAGCTAAACGGTTCCTCATCGTCGAGGGGGAACTATACCGGCGGGGAACCTCGGGGGTCTTGCAACGCTGCATCCCGATACCCGAGGGAAAAGAGATCATCCTCGACATCCATGCGGGTGTGTGCGGACATCACGCCGCCCCACGCACGCTCGTGGGCAACGCCTTTCGACAAGGCTTCTACTGGCCCACTGCCGTGGCAGACGCCACGGAAGTGGTACGAACCTGCGAAGGGTGCCAGTTCTACGCACGCAAGACACACCTTCCTGCCCAGGCGCTGCAAACTATCCCCATTACGTGGCCCTTTGCCGTATGGGGCCTCGACCTTGTCGGGCCAATGGCAAAAGCGCTCGGGGGCTTCACGCACCTATTGGTGGCGGTCGACAAGTTCTCCAAATGGATTGAAGCTCGACCCATCAGTAGAATCAAGTCCGAGCAGGCGGTGCTTTTTTTCACCGACATAGTCCATTGGTTTGGGGTTCCCAATTCCATCATCACCGACAACGGCACCCAATTCACGGGAAAGAAGTTCTTAAAATTCTGCGATGATTTCCACATCCGAGTGGATTGGTCGGTGGTGGCCCACCCACAAACGAACGGTCAAGTAGAACGTGCCAATGGCATGATTCTACAAGGCCTAAAGCCTAGAATTCACAACAAGTTGAAGAAGTTTGGGCACAAGTGGGTACAAGAACTACCATCGGTGATCTGGAGTCTGAGATCGACCCCAAGCAGAGCGACAGGGTTCTCCCCATACTTCCTCGTCTATGGGGCAGAGGCCATCCTCCCCACGGATATGGAATATGGGTCCCCTCGGCTCTGAGCGTACCAGGAGCAGCGAAACTGCCAGGCTCGAGAGGACTCGCTCGACCAGGTCGACGAAGCTCGAGACGTGGCCCTACTCCACTCGGCAAGGTACCAGCAAAGCCTGCGTCGACAACAGGCTCGAAGGGTCCGGCATCGAGATCTCTGCAAAGGAGACCTCGTGTTAAGGCTTCGACAGGACAACCGAGGTCGGCACAAGCTTTCGCCCCCATGGGAGGGGCCATACATCGTCGCCGAAGTCCTCAAGCCCGGGACATACAAGCTAGCTGACAAGGACGGGCAGATCCTCACGAACGCCTGGAACATCCAACAGCTACATCGTTTCTATCCCTAGAGTGGCTCGTGGCCCTCGAAACCTTTGTACATACTTTAGATTTATACAAGTCTTTTGAATCAAGTGTCGACATTTAACCCCCACAGTTTGGAAATAAATAAAACGAACTTTTATTCCATTCACGCTTCAAGGAAGGTTTGGCTCTACCCTTGGTAGAGTCATCCCTCCCTCGGGGGCTAAATGGGGAGGAACCCCGAAAAAATCGTCACTTTTTTCAAAAATCCTTTGCGAACCCTCGAAGGAAACACACTAGGCGTAAAACGGACAAGGGCAGGGTCGCCTGAGCCGAGTGTTCGCCCACGCCTCGAGGCTACGGCAACACCTCACTTCCCTCCGCCTAAGTCATTCACGTACGATCGATCCTAGTGACGTTTTCCTCTCGAGGCACAAGCATCGGACACAATGCGCGTCGCGAAGATACCGCATAAAAATAACAACGCGTTTAAAGCGAAATAAACGATGTTTAGTAAAATGTAAGCGAATTAATCTTACATAAAAAGGTCTAAATGTCTAAACTGCTTTTTACACTCGGGCTCGATGGCCCGAGACTTTTAGGGATCGCCCCCGCCGCCAAGGTCGTCCCAGCCGCCGCCATCCTCGCCAGGAAAGAGGACGCCCTCGAAGTGGCCAGCGAGCACTCGCGCCGTCCCGTCAGCGGCAGCATCGGCTTCCTCCATCACCGCCACTGCCTCCTCGTCGTTAAGGTCGTCAGCGACGACGTACCCGGCGGCGAGCTTCGAGAGGTCCGCTTGGTAGTGGTCGTGACCACTCCACGCGCCTTCCGAACCCCGAGCAGAAGGGCCTCCTTCACACGCGAGGTGAAGTGCCCCCCAAGCGCTTGAAGGCGACTGGCGATGGAGCTGCCGGACTGCACATCGGCGCCAGCAATCTCGTTGCAAGCCGCCAAAGCGGCCTGCACCAGCTCATCGAGCTCGCGCTGGGTCGCCAAGTGTGCCACTAGCACGGCTTCCTTCGACTCCGTCTCGGCCTGGAGCACCTGCTTCAACGCTGCACCAACAAGGCAGTCAGAAATGAAAAAGTAACAAAGCAAAAAAGATCGAAGCCCGAGCCGCTTGCCCTCGACTTGACCCTGGGCAGCCTCGAGGGCCTTCTCCCCCTCTCGAGCCTGCCGCTCCGCCACAGCCCGAGCCGCGTGCTCCAGCTCGAGCTGGTCTCGAGCCTGCCGCTCCGCCGCAGCCCGAGCCGCCTGCTCCAGCTCGAGCTGGTCTCGAGCCTCGACTACGAGACGCCGTTCCTCCTCGAGCGCCGACTCCGCCGCACTGCACGCGGCCCGCTCGTTGTCCAGCCAGGTGCTGCTGTTCGCGAGCTGCTCGCGCAGGGCGCTGACCGAGCCATCTAGGCGAGTGATGACTTCGCCCTTCTCCCGACACTCGGCGACAACCCGGTCCTGAGCGTCTCGGAGGTCGGCCAGCTGGCGGTCTCGAGTCTCGACCGCCCCCGACAAGCGGCGGAGCTCCAACAACAGCGCCGCAATCTGGTCGTTCTTCGCGAACGCCTGCTGGCGGAGTTCCTGCGAAAGACGAGCTAAGCCTCTTTTGAAGAACAAATTACGACAAAAACACTAGCTGCACCGAAACGCACCTGGTGGATCTTGCCGGTCTCATCATGAAGACGGAGAACGTCTCGCAGCGCCTTGCGAACGTCCTGACCGTGCGCCGACTGAACGTCCCACAGACGCTCCTCCGCCACGGCTTCACCAACGAACTGCTCGGGAAGCTCGCTGCGGGATTGCCACATCTCAGCGGATCCACGGGCAGGCGTCCCGCTGGGTCCGGCCGACGCTGGCCCCGGCGGAGCCACGATGAGAGTCGACGGCGCGGCCCCACCGCTCTTGCGCCCCTGCGTCACGGAAGCTCCCACCCCTAGAGCCTCGGCCAGCTCCTTCAGATGGGGAAACCCACCGCCAAGGGTTCGTCCCTCTCCCCCGTCATGCGGGGGGGCCACCGCGGCGTCCGCCTCCACGGGCGCCGCAGACGGTTCCTCGACGCGAAGAGCCTCCCCAGGCGCGGGGGTGGCATCCTCGGACCGGGCAGCCTCGGCGCGGGGCTCGACAGCGCCCTCGAGGAGTTGAGGTGGCCTTGGCCCCTCAAGGACCCAGGGCGCCTCCTCGCACGGCTGTCGCTTGACCTGCACCCCCGCCTGAGCGTCGAAGAAGGTGACGAAGTCCTGCACGACCTCGTTCGCCGGGCCCAGGAGCTGCGAGGACGTGTGAGGTGACGAGCTTGGCCCGACCTTGAGGTCCTTGGTCGGCGCAAGGGAAGGCACGCTCCGCCCCCCAGACCGACTGCGACACGAAAAAAGCTCGGTCAGAAACAAAAATGAAGTATCAACGACAAGCGAGCAACGAAGAAAACTTACCGCACGATGGGGAGCTTCCATTTGGGCCTCGAAGTTGAGACGGGAGCTACCCCCGGGACCTCGCCTCCCGTGGAGGCGCTGGCCTCCCCTTGAGGAGCCATCCTCGAGGCCTCACCTCCCGTAGAGGTGCCGGCCCCTTGTCGAGGAGTCAGCCCCGAAATCCCCTCGCCTTCCGTAGGGGCGCCGGCTTCTCCTTGCGAAGCCTCTATTCCTAGCCCACGGGCTGGGACCTCCTCGACAGCGCTCGGCTGTTCGGGTGCCTCGCCTCGATCCTGGGGTTCCTCAAGAGCAACCGTCGCTGCTCCCGATGGGCTCTCAGAAGCGGGCACCACGGTCGACGGCGGTGTCTCGAGGTCGACTATCTCTCCGCCGCCGCCCCCAGACGCTGCAACCTGGGCGGCCTCACCGGGGGAAGCCCGCGAGGAGATGGGAAGCTCGAAAGGCGATGGACTCCTCGCCCCACCGTCTTCCTCGGATCCATCGGGATCAGGGGAAGACTCCGGCGTCGGGAGCGGTGAGAGCCCCTGCCTCTCCCGCTCACGATTCTCCGCCAAGTGCTTCCTCCTCTTCCGATCCTTTCGCTTCCGCCGCGCCTCCCTCCGATCCTTGTCCTCTTTCGCCTTCTCGGCGAGGGTGCGGTTAACGGCTTTGTCCTCGGGGACAGGGGGCTTGGAATAGTGGCTGCAGGACAGGCCCTGCGAAGCACCAGTCGCAAGGTCAAAAACACGAAACCGAAACGAAAAGCAAAAACGAGGGACAAAAGGTAGCTTACGAAGCTCAGGTGGCCATCCTCGGGCCGCATGGGCACCGCCCACGGGTCATCCGGCAGCTTGTCAACGGCGCGCCGCGCCCGTTGAACGGCGGTGGCGACAGGCAATGGCTCCGCCGCCATCGTTGTACCGGTGACGTCGGCGCCAGGGGTCATCCCAAACAGCGGGAGCCTCCTCTGCATAAGGGGAAGCACCCGCCGCCGGTGGAAGTTGGCGATGACCCCACCGGCGGTGAGGCCGTGCCTCGAAAGGCGCTGGAGCGCCTCGATCAACGGAGCAAGCTTGTCCTTCTACTCCAGCGGTGACACCCCGTAGGACCAGTGGTCCTGTTTCTTCGTCAGCAGCTTGCCGGTGTAGGGCGGCAGACGCCCTCCATCGTTGCGGAAGGTAGAACCACCCCTTGTCCCAATCTTGGTTGTTGGAAACCATGGAACAAGGGATGTAAAGATTCTTGCGGCTCCTCCGGACTTGGAGCACGAGGCCACCAGCACGAGCGGGGCGACGGACCCCCTTAGAGATGCCCTCCAAGAAAAGCTCGCTGAAGAAGAGGTGGCGCCAAAGGTCCCAGTGGGCTTTGATGCCCAGGTAACCCTCGCAGACGGCGACGAATAACGCCGCCTGCGAGATCGCGTTGGGCGAGAAATTGTGCAGCTCCACCTTGTAGTGGAAGCACAACGCTCGCAAGAATTTCCCTGCCGGAACGCCGAAGCCCCGCTCATGGAAGCGAACGAGGCTGACGACATAGCCCGCCGGCGGGTCGGGCTCCGCAGCGGCCCCCGGCGAGATCCAAACGGGCGGTTCGCCGTCGACGTTCGGCGGCAGCACTCCAACCTCCACAAGACTATCTAGACAGGTCTTAGTGGCATTCGATGGCTTCCATGGCGCGGGGTCGACGAGTTGGGCCATGGCGGCAAGGGGGAGTTTAGGCGAAGGAAGAAGACGATGCAAAAACCTAGAAGGCAGAAGTCTGGAGGCAAATATTAGAAGGCTAAGGGAGGCGTACCCTTGGCATGAGCACTGCCGTGCTATTTATACTCCCCCCACGGAGCCTGGCGCGGTAGGACGCCGGCCGTGACATGACAGCCCCCTAGGCTGACAGTCAGGCCCGCCCCGGGAGACGTAACGGCGCGGGCCACGTCAACCACACAACCGCTTTGATTGCGCCGTAATTTTCGAGGAGTCCGGCACGGCAGACGTGCGGTCGTGTCGAACTGCGCCCGCACGCCTCACCTGAAAAGGCGCGCCCACTTCTCCCACGAAACCATGAAATCTTCGTTGGTGGTCATCATGACCCGCGCAGAACAAGGAAGGGCGCATTCAAGGCGCCCACCCTCGAAGGAAAAGCCTCGAAGCTCGAAGGCTCGAGGAAGCCCCTTCGAGGGACAGAGGTCTCGAAAGCCTCGTTACCCCGCGCGGAGCGAAACCCATGGAATGAACGCTCGAGGCTTCCCCCTCGAAGTGAAGAAGCCATCGTGCTACTGATCAGGGGTTCGAACCTTGGACCTTCGAAGGGTTTCGACAAGGGCCCCAGATCAACTGAGTCAGGGATAATCGACGGTACCCTCGAAGCTCGAACGCTCGAGGAAACCAACCAATTATGTTCGAGGCCTGGCAAAGTGCCTAGATCGAGAGACCCCTCGAGGGGGAGCATCGAGCCCTCGACCTCTATCGAATGAGGTCGAGTCCCATCTAGCATACTTTTGCGAAAAGCTTTAACGGGCGTGTCCTATGACCACGAGCCTACCCTCATCGAACGGGGCAGGGACGTCCGCTCGAACCACCTGTTACCAGCTCGACCAGGCATCCATGGCTCGATCCCATCGAGGGAAGCATGGGTCGCCTCCTTCTCACTCCCCTCGAACGAGGAGCATGAGGTACGAAGAAAGCTTGAAATCTCTCCTACCATGCTAAGCAAGGTTGGGATCGAGAACCTCAGGCGTAGTGGACGAACCCACACCTGAGGAAGCAGCGAATGCTCTTCATATCAAGTTGAGACCTTGAGAGAGTGTCAACCACTCTCCCAAGGCCTCGGGGGCTACACCCGCGGGTGCGCTAGCGCCCCCACGGATTCCCAGAACCCGCGAAGGGACAAAGGCCTCGAAAGCCTTGACGAGCACCAGCCTCCGCAGGATTGAATCTCACTCCCGCGGAGGCTCGGGGGCTACTATCGGGTACCTGTAAAAGGGGTACCCTAACCTAGGCCTAAAACTACTTGGCGAGAAGGCCCACAACGACATTGGCCTGGCTCTACAGCCCAGCAAAGGCCCAAGATCAAAAAACTCCTCGGCACCCGTCCCGCTCGAGGGTGACGGCCACCCTCGAGCGAGGATGTCCGTGACGATCGAGGCCCGGCGACCTCGAGCGGGTGACTTCCGTCTCGTTCAAGGTTCGGCGGGCTCAAGCCTGTAGACCGAGCTCGAGTCAGCCTCACTGGGAACAACGCCTAAGGCTCCGTGACCCGTCAATCCAAGACATGATGATGCTCCTCTGTAGTCAAAAAGCAGGGGATCACTGCTCCACGCCACCACCCACTCTCCGGAGAAGACGCCGGTCAAATCCACTCGCAACAGTGGACTTCCGAGCACCATGCTGCACGGCCAGACCTAACCTTGGCAGCAGCACTGTGCCAACCACTCCTTTGACTTCGCTCGCCTCGGGCACGCTACCATCCTCGAAGGCGACCCTCGAAGGAAGCTACAGAGGCTCAATCTGGACGCCGTACGCAAGTCACCACCCTCGACGCCATTGAGCCATCACAGGAAAGAAGGACATCACGTCAGCCACTGCCATGTCGTCAGCCAAAGTTGGAAGGCGCGATTCCCGCTCGCACAGTGCGCGGCATGGACAGAACAGTGCACTTAGCAACGTCAACACCACAGACACATGTACTCGCACCCTCCCCCCTTGGTCTATAAAAGGGGAAGGGAAGCCCATGCAAAGGGCACAACGACAAACGACCACAACCAGACGCACTCAAGTCCACACACGCTTGAACACGCACCACGTAGCTGGGGACTTAGGAGCTCATCTCCTTCTCCCACCTTGCTTGTAACGCCCTACTACGAGCAACACGTAAACCGGTGCACCGCACCACTGCTGGACGTACGGCCCCGTGGCCGGAACCAGGATAAAATCCCCGTCTCTTCTCCCGCCATCAGGGCAACGAGTGGATTAGCACCGCAATCACTTGTTGGTGCCGGTGCGACCAAATCAGGCACCGACAAAAAGGATAAAAAGACTAATAGTGTAGCCGTTGAAGTCTTTGTATGGCCCGTAGATAACACCGACAGTTTACTAAACACTGTAGCATTGACAGCATACCAAGAGATATCATACATCCATCTGCATTGTAACGACCTAAAACTTACAGGAAGTTATAGCTACAGTATTTTTGCTAACTTCTTTCAGGAAGTCAGACAATCCACGGTGGACAAATGGGGCCCTGACAGGTGCCAACCCGTCTTTGTATTTTGTGATAAAAAGATACACCTAAGCGTGATAAGATTAACCAAGGTGTATGAAAGTTGCATAAAAACAAGTTCTATGAGAGCAGCCTTGGGTGTCTCGAGTCGATAGATGAATGCTCTGAATAATCATTAACCAAGGTGTTTTTGCTCCTGCTCGTTCTCAATTGGTGTACGAATAGGATTCCAAAAACTCTTTGATTTGTTCGACAAAAAAGAAGATATACTTTCTTTCTTGCCCATCAGGTTGGCACAGAGAGGAAGTGGGAATTGTTGACTAGTAACATTGGGCGTATCTATAGCTACCTACAGCATCTATAACAGGAGAATGATTGGGAACCAAACCATGCATGGTGAGGCGGATCCCATTTGCAGCCATCTCTGCCTCCTGCCTGGAACCTTGAACTTACTCCTTATGGTCCATGTACTTCCAAATGCTTTATGCTATGCTACTGTGCTAGGTTAGGTTCGGCATGTGCAGGAGCAAGGAGATGATTATGCTATGTCGATCGGGTCAAAAGTCTACGGCGCTGCAGTGGGCGCTCCAACAATGCATGAATCGGTACTCCTGTCGTGTGTGCAGTGCACAGATGATTCCAAGTTTAGAAAGCAGGGCGGCCGGCCGGCCATTTTGGACGGCTGGGGTTACAGGGAGACGTTTACTGAAAAACGAGATTGGATGGGCTACGGTAACAGTCTAACTAATTGCCTAGTGCTGCACACGCCAGCTCTGAGATGCCTCTGGAGCATACGAGTGATGATAGATAGCGGCATCTCTACTCGATCGTGTCGTGCTGCTGATGTGTGCCCTGGGTGCTATATAAAGCCAGGGGGGGATCCAAGAGTACAAGCAGCAGCAGCTACTAGTACTCTCTTCGAGAGGCTGAGATCAAGCGAAAGAGATCGTCAAGGCTAACGGAAGAAGAGAGAGAGTACAGCTTTGGGTGGTTAAGAGCAGATAGCACTTGCGTGTGTGCCTATTGGATCTCTTTTCCGCCAAGGCTGTACCCTCTCTCTTCGTCTCTTAGCATCTTGATGCATGCGCATGCCGTTTCATCTCCTGCTGCTCCACCTTTGTGTTCCTGGGAGATGCTAAACGACTGAAAAAAAAAGTTTTCTACGTTGTACACCTTGCAGCTGTGCCCATACATATAGTCAACAATAGCTCTTGCTGAACCTGTGCTTTTTCCTTATTTCCCCAAGAGGAAGCTCCTGCTGCTCGATCAGCCCTGCCTCACCCACCGTCATAAGCCCTCGCACTACACACCCTGCTTCATAAGCCCTCTTTTGCCAGGTGGTTTTTTTCTTAGCTTCCCTCGTTGTTGGCACTGCTCCGCACTCCTACTCTTGCCTCTCTCTGCATCATGCCGTTTCTTCACAGCTTAGAGTTTGTTCTAACGAGTTTCATTTCAAGTATCATCAACAAAAAGAATCAATTTTCAGTGGAAGTTTGATGAGTAATTGGTTTGACTTCCGCGAGTGAAGATTTTTTTTTAATGTTCAATGGGTAGGTGTTCTTCACTTTAAAATAAAGAACAGTGGGCTTAAAAATATTGAAAATGAGTATTTCAGTTTACTTTTGATCTGTTTTTTCCCTGTATACATCGATTCTTGTGCAGCCAACCAAACATCTTGGCTCATAGTGCCCAAGGAATTAATTCAGCCCACCACAAAATATACTTCAGCTGTAAGGAAACATGTAGACTATGTTAGGTATAATAATTATAATCTACTATGCTTATTACCTAGAAAACTTGTGAGTAGGAGATCATATATCATTACCACTAGACGCACAACGCAGCGGAGGTAGTTGCACATCGATATAGAGGAAGCACTCAATCATGTGCCAGGAACCGATCTCTTGGTCCTTGCACCAGCAATAGCCTCACACCACCGTAGCCAATCAACAAACAACACCTCCACAGAGTCCACACGTACGAAGATGGAACACTGAGCATCGATGTGCTAGCACCACACACACGACTGGGCGTTTTTTTGGGTGAGTGTGTTTGTGGTGGGGCGTGGGAGGCGGTCAAATGGGGAAGGGCAGGTAGGGTTTGTGGCGAGATGGATAGTGGTGCCCCTGTCTCCCTCCCACCTTATAGGCCCATTAGTAACTTTAATATCTCATAGATCAAAATCATTTGGGCCTTTAATCCAAATTACTATATTACTAAAGTCCTAAGATTTGAAGCCCCCTCATGAACTTTGGCCCCACATGGGACCCACTACTATTTACTATTTACGTGGGATCCATAAACTATTTAGGTGGGACCCACATGAGACCCAAAGGTGGGACCTACCGATGGGACCCATGTACTATTTAGGTGGGACCTATGTGAACCTGCACTCTATTTATGTGAGACCCACACACGTCATTATGTGGCCCACTTCATTATTCTAAAAAATCAATTATTTAACTAGCATTATATACTATGTTCATCTATAATAGCCCTAAGAGTTTTATTTACTTTGCTTTCATTTCATAAATTCAGAAAGCAATATCTAATTATTAATAATTCATTACTAATTTTATATTTTCTCTATCAAAATCAAGAATAATTTTTAGGCATAAGCCCATTTTTTTTATCATCTGAAACCTAATAAAATCCGAGCTGGACCCGACACGACCCAGGTCTATACGTAAGCAAAGAAGAATAACATTCTTCTGATTCTATAAATCCTCGAATCTACTTAAACCACGTGTACTCAAAAGTTAATCAGCATCCAATGCTCTCAATATGGGCACGTGTGAATTGAAGTAGCAGGACAAATTCGACCGTCATGGTTACTCGTGACACTGACATAAATCCACTCTACGTAAGCTCTAATATAACTTACGCAGTGATGTCAGTCCCAGTGCCCACAGTACGCGGCACTCCCCAGCCACACACTCACTCCAGTCACCACTCACTCTTCTGCTCTCTATAAAAGACGCGGCACACCTCTGCAGTCCAGCCACCAAAGCTTCCAAGAAGCACCCAACGCTCCGGTGATGGCAGTCCCCGTCCCCCGCATGAAGCTGGGGTCGCAGGGGCTAGAGGTCTCGGCGCAGGGCCTGGGCTGCATGGGCATGTCCTTCGCCTACGGCCCGCCCAAGCCCGAGCCCGACATGATCGCTCTCCTCCGCCACGCCATCGCCACCGGCGTCACCTTCCTCGACACCTCCGATTTCTACGGGCCCCACACCAACGAGCTCCTCCTCGGAAAGGCTCTGCAGGACGGGCTGAGGGAGAAGGTGCAGTTGGCCACCAAGTTCGGCATCTCGTCCGAGGGCGGGTGGGATGTTCGTGGCGACCCGGCGTACGTGCGCGCCGCGTGCGAGGGCAGTCTCAGGCGGTTGGGTGTGGACTGCATCGACCTCTATTACCAGCACCGCATTGACACCAGGGTGCCCATCGAGGTCACGGTGAGTCCAGTCATGGCGTTCGGATTCATTCATCGATCAGTGTTAGAAATAATCATGACTTGAATTAGTTTTGAGTCTTGCATGTAGGACAGTGTTTGTTTTCGTCACGTCATTTGTTAGACGTATTTGCATTAGCACGTGGCCAGAAACGTGTTGAGTTCACGTTGCGGCCAGGGAGTCTGCATGCACGTAGAGCTAGGCTGTTAGTTTGGCTAACGCGTAGACTGCATGTTTAGTGGAGTTAGTCTTCAGGTTGTTAGTTGTATCAGGATAGGGTCAGCAGGATAGGGTCGCGCGTCTCACGCGGAACGTGGAGGCACGGCATGCAGCAGTTCGTGGCTGTGCATGTAGATCGTGCGGCGTGTGCGAGAGACTCGGACCACCAGGACGTTGCTCGACGGGTGCGTCACGTCGTCGCCTGGGTCTATAAGATCCTGTAACAGTTTGTTTGCTGTGAGTGAGCTCGGGAAAATACAGATAGCCAACATACAGGCCGTTGGCCGGCCGGGGCGTTCGTCGCTGCAGCAACCTGTGTTGTGTGTGTCCACTTCCACAGTTAGCTTCTTTGTGTGTTTCTACCATCTCGCGTGAGTTCGTTGCTACTCTGGGGTTCCAACAATCAGCTCTGTTTTCAGACTTCAATGCTTGACCAATTTCAAGTGTTTTACTGTTGCTCATACAATGAGTTCATGTTCGTAAATACTTCATATAGTGCATTGTGTTCTATTACTTTTTTTTTTTAAGTTTACCGGGTTTGGTTTTGTGCTGCTAGATGGGTGAACTTAAGAAGCTAGTCGAGGAAGGAAATGTAAAGTACATCGGGCTATCTGAAGCATCTGCATCAACAATCAGAAGAGCTCATGCGGTTCATCCTATCAGCGCGGTTCAGCTGGAGTGGTCAATATGGTCTAGAGATGTAGAGGAAGACATAATTCCCACCTGCAGGTATTTTGTGCTCATTTTATGAACACAACAAATTGTTCCAGTCAAAAGTAGAAAGCTTTATTCTGAGTTCTCTCTTTGGCGTGACAATTTCAGAGAACTTGGTATTGGAATTGTGGCTTACAGCCCACTAGGCAGAGGCTTCTTATCTGGTGGGGCAAAACTGGTTGACTCACTATCAGAGCAGGACTCGAGAAAGCTGAATTCATATGAGTGATACCCCATAAATTTTTTAATGTTCGTCTTAGGAGCTAGGACTTCCCTTGTTTTCTGCTAGCAGCAATTTAATTTATCAGTAAATTTAAAAATTTATCATTAACCTTTGATTCCAAAGTATTTTAGGACTTTAAGTCTTTCATATAATTTTTTTGAGGAATTAACCTGCAAAATTACTGCATTCATATATGACATGTCCTAATATATATCTGTAACTACATATTTCAGTTGTCCTTGGTGTGAAATTTCCTTATTGTTTCTGTAGAGACTTTTATTTTGGACCATGCTTTTTTACTTTCTGTACATGATGATATCAACCCCATATAATGATCTCATTAACTGCTTCTATCTAATGAGACCTTCAATTTTCCACAGAATTTCCCAAGATTTCGGCCAGGGAATCTTGATAAGAATGCTCAGATATTCGAGCACGTTTATGCGATGGCCACAAAAAAAGGATGCACACCATCACAACTTGCATTGGCATGGGTTCACCATCAGGGAAGTGATGTTTGTCCCATACCAGCCACAACAAAAATTGAGAATTTTAACCAGAATGTGGGGGCACTGGCCGTGAAGCTCACAACAGAAGACATGACCGAACTCGAATCCTATGCTGCTGCTGGCAATGTCCAGGGTGAGCGGTATCCTCAAATGGGCAGCACTTGGAAGTGTTCTGAGACTTCTCCATTGTCGTCTTGGAAATCTGAGTAGCAAAGTTATATATCTTCAACTTCGCTTCATGTCTCGGTTCCAAATAATAATTGCCATTAGCCCATTAGCACGAAGAAAGTGTTGCTTAGGTTTATATTTCAATTACATCCTCTAGATATGCTTGCTTGCCTTGGTTCCTAGTGCCTACTCATCACATACAGAAGTAAATAAAGTTCTGTAATAATCATGAAATGTGTAAGACCACTACGTTTTTTAGGGAAATGAGCAATATGTGGAGGTTCATTAGAGATCCCTTTGATGTCTACTTCCATATATGGAGAGATGGAGGTGAGTGCTGGACAAGGGGAGTGAATTTCTTTCAGTTTTATCCTTTGAGTTAGTTGAGGAATCATTAACAAGATGAAGATGATTTGGTCCTATAAAGTTTCTAAGAACACGGGGAAATCAGTTATAAAATTCATAATTAATATTCAAATAGTTCTTCTCCTAAAAAAAATATTCAAATAGTTCTTATATATTTTATAGATTGATAGCTTTCTATATACTTTTATGAAAGTTGTAGTGAACTATGATTTCTAATCTCTATTCATAATTTCTACGGTTGTCTTAAAAAATAATTGAATACAATTTAATAAAATGTTAACTATATTTGTTGGAATTATTTCATAGATTTTTCCTATTGTTAAAAATTATTCAAACTCAACATCGTTACCGTCCACATGGTCATCCCAAAGGACCAAGATAAATAGTAGACTATAATTACGCAATATTTTATTGGTTTTTTGGTTGATATAATCCTATAAGGACCTCTTCTTTCCCCATGGTGCTGGCTAGTTTTTTTATTCATAGTGACTTGTTTGTTCATCAGTCAATTTACATGCATTTCTTTTTTCAGTGCATTGTAGATGTTCTTTTTTTTTTTTCTGAAAAAGTGGCATAGAACTACATGAATATTGTTTCCTTTAGTTTTATTCTTTATGTGTTATCCTTTCAGTTCGTTGAGGAGTCATTAAGAAGATGAAGATGATTTGGTCCTGCAATGTTTCTAAGAAAACAGGAATATTATAAAAATCATTATTAACTTTGGAATAGTTCTTTGTTTTATAGATTGATAGCTTTCCATACTTTTATGAAAGTGGTAATGAAGTATGATTTTGGAACTGCATAAGTTCCAAAATATAGATTGTTTTATATTGGTAAAATTTTTACCAATATAAGTTCGGAATTACTTCATAGCTTTTTCGAATTGTTAAAAATTATTCAAACTCTTAACATCGTTTGCTGGACAAAGATAAAATATAGACCATAATTATGAAATGTTTTATTGGTTGATACAATCCTTAAAAAAGGAAAACATGATTGCTTACTCAATCATGATTATGGGTTTGGTGCAATATATAGGTCGTCCATGACGTAAGCAGTTACATGCCACGCTGTCGTCCGTAGGCAGTGACGTACGTAGTCAACGCATCTGTGACACTGAATTCCACTATCACCCAAAGCCGCCTGGTGCTTCAGGCTCAGGCATTGAGCAGTGGGACCTTCCAAGCACACTACAAATAAGGCCATTTCACCCAATAGCATTCAGAAGTCTAGATTAAACAGTGAGTGAACATTCGGCAGCTCAAGCAGTGAGTGAGTGAGAGAGAACATCCTCACGCCATGGCTGCTGCTCTGGTGATGGTGCCGCGCATGAAGCTGAAGCTGGGCTCTAAGAATACTGGGATATATCAATTATAAAATTCATATTAATTTTGGAATGTTTCTTTATTTCAAAGATTGATAGCTTTCAAACAATTATTGACCGTAATTTATTTTTCTTGAACGAAAATGGCAGGCGAAAATGGCAGGAGCTCTGCCTTTCAATTAAGAGGAAAAGAGAGTTTTATGATACAAAGGTTGCTGGACCGTGAGTTTCAAAGTCGTGTCGCCAACAAAAAACCCTCGTATAGTATGAACACAGTTCGACCTAATACTCTGTAAAGAATCTCACGTGATGACCCAAAACGCCCTTTTATACTCATCTAGGTTCTCTTTTGTGCGAACTGCCACTTGTTAATTTGATAGAAATTTTTGTTCGAAGATCCTTCGGTTTCTCTCCTTCCAGATATTCCACATGGTGTAAATGACGACCCCATTGAAGTGTCTCCTTTTGTCTTTTGGTACGGATCTAGCCGTTGTCTCCCACCATTTGCCAATATCGTTCTGTTGCGCAAGGGGAGCAGATGGGGTAGTATGAAAATTCTCCCACATCAAGAACTGGTTCCACACTGCTTGGGCAAGTGAGGCATAGGTGTAGACCTGTTTTCAACGGCCCATTGCAGAGAACACACGAGGTTTGGTGCGGCTATCCCCTGAGTGCTAGGTTGTCCGGGGTAGGAATCTCATTCTGGATCAGTATCCATGCAAATAGTTTACATTTGTTCTCGGTATGCGCTTGCCAGATTAGCTTTGTTTGATGTTGATTATATGTCCCAATGAATTGAGCACGATAGGCAGATCGAGCGGAATATTTTCCATCACTTGACCATTTCCACTTGATTTGGTCTTCCATGTCAGGTTGTAGGTGCACCGACTGAATTCTAATCCATAGGGAAACAAATTATTCCACATGTGTCGTAGTCGATATTTTACCTCAAAGAGTTCTTAACCATGTATTATTCCTCAACTCTTGTTCGACTGTCTTGTTCTTTCTTTTGATTAGGTCGAATAAATGTGGTGCGAGGTTTCGCGGGGCCTCGCCATCAAGCCAGCTGTGGTGCCAAAACTTTGCTTTCTTACCATTACCGATTGACACAATAATGGATGCATTGAAGAAAATTATGTCGGTTGCATTGCACGAGACATCCATACCAGACCACGGCTTGTGATCTTCAGTCCAATCTTGCCAAACCCATCGCACACGTAATGATCTACCAAACTTGTCAAGATCTGTCACCCCCAGACCACCCATGTCCTTAGGCTTGCTAACTGTTGGCCAGTTCACCAGGCAGTGTCCACCGTTGGCGTTGTCATCGCCTTTTCATTTCCAAAGGAATGAGCAACGGATTTTATCAATTTTTTTTCTTGCCCAAGCTACAAGTGGGGAGATAGTAAAGTGGTAAGTTGGCATGGAAGAGAGCACTGATGTAATCAAGGTGAGTCTCCCGGCACGATTGAGGAGCCGTCCTTTCCATCCAGGAAGACGATGGCCAATCTTTTCAATGAGGGGTTGTACATGCACTCTCTGCAGGGAACGAGTATGTAGCTGCAGTCCAAGATAACGACACGGGAAGGTACCGCGTGCACCTGGGAATGGCTGAAGTATCTGATCCAGATCTATGTGTTCACAACGGATTGGGTGTATTGAGCTTTTTTCCAAATTTGTAACTAGTCTCGTGACTTCACCAAATACTCGGAGTATGTCCTTCACTGCCTGTACTTCCTCACGGTTTGGATTCAAGAAGATGGCTGCATCATGAGCATAAAGGGAAGTACGCAGCTTCGCCGTAGTTAGCGGCAATGGAGAAAGGATACCATTCTGGGTCGCGAGATCAAGCATCTTTTGCAGTGGGTCGATGGCAAGAATGAATAACATGGGCGATAGTGGATCACTCTGTCTCACCCTTCGCTTGTGACTGAAACTACTGCCCTGCCTACCATTGAGAAGGGCTCTTGAAGTAGTTGTACCAAAAAGGATAGAGATCCACTCATGCCATCTAGGCCCGAAGCCAAGAGCTTGCAGTACCTCGAGCATGTAGCTAAAATTGACGGTGTCAAATGCCTTCTGTATGTCCAACTTCAGGAAGAGGGCTGGTATCTTCATTTTGTGAAATCTCCTTACTGTGTTTTGGATGTACAAAAAATTATCTTGGATGCAACGGTGCTTGATGAATGCACTCTGGCATTTGGAGACCAAGGTATTGAGATGAGGGGGGGAGTCTGTTAGCTAACAACTTGGAAAATATTTTTGCAATGATGTGAATCAGACTTATTGGCCGGTAATCTTCCACTTTTGTGGCGTCCATCTTTTTCGGAAGGAGAAAAATATTGGCCAAGTTCAGTAAATTGAATCCTTGTGCATTCATGCTATGTAGCTGATTAAACGCAGCTGTGAGGTCATATTTGATGATCTCCAAACACTCTTTGAAAAAAGTACAGTGAATCCGTCAGGCCCAGGTGCTTTGTCCCCCGGCATTGACTTGATGGTTTCCTTGATCTCAGCTTGTGAAAAGGGTGCCTCGAGTGAAGACAGGTCATGTGGTTGATGGCCGAGGGCCTCCCAATGAAAAATGGATGGTGTGAATGTAGTGGTGCCAAGGCACTGACGAAAAATGGTCTGTAATGGCACTCTCCTTATCCTCGTGTGAAAAAGTAATGCCATCATTTGTTTGCAGGCAGTGGATATAATTTTTTCTTGACCTTGAATTAGCACGCAGCTGGAAAAATTTTGTGTTTGCATCCCCAAAATGAATATTTGTGAGGCGGGAGGGTTGTTTGAATCTTGCTTTCTCAATGAGGGCCAGCCCAATGAGGGCCAGCCCAATGGATCGAGCCTTGAGCCATCTCAGCAGGTCGAGTTCAACTTGTGTGAGAGTTCGTCCTTCTTGGGCGGTTTCTAACCCAAAGGATGATTTCCTTGACAATTGCTAGCTGCAGTCTGGTATCACCGATTTTTGTTTTTTTCCATTGCTTGATGCTCTTGATAGTGCGCGCCAATTTGATTTGTAGGCGCTTTATGGGCTGTACTGAATTCACAGGCCTATTCCAAGCAGTTTGTACACCCTCAAAAAAACCCCTCCATCCTGACCCAGAAATTTTCAAATCGGAAGTGATTGTTTGACTCCTGGCTTAGCTGACCGTAATTTAATAAAATTTTAACCAATATTTGTTTGGAATAATTATTTCATAGATTTTTCCAATTATTAAAAATGATCAAACAACATCCTTACTCGTTAGATGGACCAAGATAAAAATAGAACATGATTACGAAATGTTTTATTTGTTTTGTCTGGTTCATATACAATCCAAAAAAGGAAAAAAATGCATTTGCATTGATTATTCGCCAATTATTCTGCAATAATAGGCCGTCAATGACGTAAGCACTTACATGTCTGTGCGATCTCACGTAGCCAGTGACGTAGTCAGCGCATAAGTGACACTGAATTTGACTTCCCACCTCGCCCAAATTAAAGCCGCCAGGTGCTTCAGGCTCAGGCGTTGAGCAGAGGAACCTTCCAAGCACACTACAAATAGCCATTCCACCCAATAACATTCAGAAGTCTAATTTAAGTTAACTGCGAGTGAACATTCATCAGCTCAACCAGCGAGCGTGCCGCCATGGCTGCTGCTCCTACGGTGGTGCCGCGCATGAAGCTGGGTTCACAGGGACTGGAGGTCTCGGCCCAGGGCCTGGGCTGCATGGGCACGACCGCCTACTACGGCCCGCCCAAGCCCGAGCCGGACATGATCGCGCTCATCCACCACGCCGTGGCCACCGGCGTCACCTTGCTCGACACCGCCGACAGCTACGGGCCGCACACCAACGAGATCCTCCTCGGCAAGGCGCTGCTGCAGGAGGATGGGTTGAGGGAGAAGGTGGAGCTTGTTGGAAATATAGGCAATTGTAAGTTTAATTTCCGAACTAGATTAAACATGACGATAAACAATCCTAGCATGCAATTCTCTAGCAGACTAGGAAGTACAAACAACATAATCATGATATCAGAAAACATGATTAAAACATAGTGTACGTACTGAGGAATTGCTGTAGGAAAGATGAACGGCGCAGTCGAAACTACGACGGTTCTACGGACGGAGCGCAGCAGACGATGTTGCAGACGACGGTACGCCACAGCACCAGACTTGGACGGAGGACGAGACGTGGTGAAGACGTTTTGAGCAGTCGCGCGTAGCGCTTCCCAAAAACCTTATTCGCCCTCTCCCGGTGCAGGATCTCAAAGACGACTGGTTCCGGAGACCTGCTCTCCCGTTCGCCGGTGCACGCCGGCGCTCGGAATGGAGTAGACTATGATGGCAACGCAGCAATGAGAAGTAGCAAAACCCTAACTCGTATAGACTTTATTAGGGACTCCCTAACCTAGGGGATTCCCGTATAGAGTCTATGGTGCACTTCTTCCATGAGGGAGGTGGTCTCTATTTATTGGGAGGAAAACCCCCACACCCTCATCCATTAGCAATATGGGACTAATAGATGACGTACCCCCTCAAGTGCTAATGGGCTTTTGAGATTTACTTAGGATTATTCATATGGGCCAAGCCCAATAATCTAACAATCCCCCACCAGATCTCAAATTCCCATATAGAGATTTTGCTTGTTTCTCACTATTGTTTATATACCAGTATTTCGGCAAGGACTGTTAAGTTGAACTCTCGCCTAGAACTTCAAGCTACACTCATCCACAACTTGAACAATGGACTACGCCTTGAATTGCAAGTTTTGTGCAGATAAGTTTCACTCAAAGACCAAACCAGTACTTGGCTACCTGTAGCCTACACCGCGGATGGAGCATATACGTCATACTCCTTGGTCTCTTCTTGAGCTTACTAAAGATCACCCAAATCTCATAGACTGCGACGTTTTACAATCGGGCTCATATAGGTGTGTTATTTCAAGAATGTTCTGTAGGACAACATCTTCGCTTAATCAAGCCAATAGAAACACATTAAAGCATATCGCTAACCTGCCTTACAGCATTTGAGAGTACTGCATCTTCACTCAGAGAGGGTCTAGTAATTGCTCTCCTCAATCAACCAGCAGCTTGTTTTTCCCAGGTCCTAATTCACAGGATCTCCGATCACATAGGTTGGGTTACTACTGTGGCAACTTACGCGGGTCTCATACCCATCTCCCTTGATGCATTTTCTATCACATTCTGTGATAAACCTTTTGTAAAAGGATCTGCCAGGTTTTTGTCAGTTTGAATATAAGTCACACTTATTACTCCGGAGTTTCTCAACTTCCTGACAGACTTCAATCGTCTTTTGACATGTCTTGATGACTTCGCATTATCCTTAGCACTGTTCACTTTGACTATCACCGTTTGATTGTCACAGTTCATAAGGATAGCCGGTACTGGTTTTTCAACCACAGGCAAGTCCATCAAAAGCTCACGCAGCCACTCAGCCTCAACGGTGGTTGTGTCTAAAGCGGTTAGTTCCGCTTCCATGGTTGACCTCGTCAAAATGGTCTGCTTGCAAGACCTCCATGATATAGCACCACCTCCAAGGGTAAACACATACCCACTTGTGGCGTAAAGCTCATCAGCATCAGAAATCCAGTTCGAGTCACTATATCCCTCCAGCACAGCGGGGTGCCCAGAATAGTGAATCCCATAACTCATAGTACCTACTAGATAGCGCATAACCCTTTCAAGTGCATGCCAATGATCTGAACCCGGGTTTGACATGAACCTGCTCAATTTGCTCACAGCAAAAGCTATGTCGGGTCTCGTTGCACTAGCTAAATACATGAGTGAACCAATAATCTGAGAATATCTTAGTTGGTCTTTGGCTACCTTCTTGTTTTTTCTAAGCATTACACTGGGATCATAAGGCGTTGGAGAAGGCTTACTGCCTATGTAGCCAAACCGGTTCAAGACCTTCTCCACATAATGAGATTGCGAAAGAGTAATCCCATTACCTTCCTTAATTAGCTTAATGTTAAGTATAACATCAGCTTCTCCCAGATCTTTCATATCAAAACTCTTTGATAGAAAAGACTTGACCTCATTGATCATATCAATATTTGTGCCAAAAATCAGTATGTCGTCCACATACAAGCATAATATAACCCCTCCACCCCCACCATAGCGATAGTACACACATCTATCAGCCTCGTTAATAACAAAGCCCGCAGAAGTTAGTGTTCTGTCAAACTTCTCGTGCCACTGCTTAGGTGCTTGTTTCAGGCCATACAAAGACTTCACCAGCTTACACACCTTGTTCTCTTGACCCTTCACCACAAAACCATCAGGCTGATCCATATAAATTTCCTCATCCAACTCTCCATTCAGGAAACCTGTCTTTACATCCATCCGATGGATGATAAGACCATATGAGGCAGCCAAGGACAGTAATGCTCGAATCGTGGTCAGTCTAGCGACAGGTGAATAAGTATCAAAGAAATCTTCGCCTTCTTTTTGTGTGTAACCTTTAGACACAAGTCGTGCCTTGTACTTATCAATAGTACCATCTGGCCTAAGCTTCTTCTTGAACACCCATTTACAACCCACTGGTTTACACCCGTAGGGTCGTTCAGTGAGCTCCCATGTTCCATTAGAAAGAATCGAGTCCATCTCGCTCTGAACAGCTTCTTTTCAATCATCAGCATCTGGAGATGCATACGCCTCAGCTATAGACGTGGGGGTATTATCCACAAGGTACACAGTGAAATCATCACCAAAGGATTTAGCAACCCTCTGTCTCTTGCTTCTTCTAGGAGCTTCACTATCATCCTTCTCTAGGATATTCTCATTCTAAATAGGTTGTTCAAACAACTCAAAAGATGCAACTGGTATAGGAGTTATTTCAGTAGAAAATCTAGAAATGCTATGCATATCTTGTGCAGGAAATATATTCTCAAAAGATGTTGCATCACGAGATTCCATAATAGTATCAACATTCATATCAGGTACCTTAGATTTAACCACTAAAAACCTATAAGCAATGCTCCTCTGAGCATATCCTAGAAAGATACAATCCACTGTCTTAGGTCCCAACTTATGCTTCTTAGGAATAGGCACATTTACTTTTGCCAAACATCCCCATGTGCGTAAATAAGAAAGTGATGGTTTTCTTCCATTCCATAACTCATACGGAGTTTGATCTTTATTCTTGTTAGGAATTCTATTCAGAACATGACACGAAGTCAATACAGCCTCCCCCACCATGCCTTTGATAAACCAGCAGTGTCTAACATGGAGTTAACCAAGTCAGTCAACGTGCGGTTTTTCCTCTCAGCAACCCCATTAGACTCGGGTGAATAGGGAGGTGTCCTCTCATGAATAATGCCATATTCCTCACAGAATTCATCAAACACTTTAGGAAAATATTCTCCACCACGATCAGACCTTAAATGCTTGATCTTTCTCTCTAGTTGATTCTCAACTTCGGCCTTATAGATTTTAAAGTAGTCTAACGCTTCATCTTTAGTTTGCAACAAATAAACATAGCAAAATCTAGTCGCATCATCTATTAACGTCATGAAGTATCTCTTTCCACCCTTTGTCAACACACCATTCATCTCGCAAAGATCAGAATGTATGAGTTCTAGTGGTGCCAAGTGTCTCTCCTCAGCTACCTTGTGAGGCTTCCGAGGTTGTTTCGATTGCACACAACTATGGCACTTAGAACCTTTGGCAATGGTGAAATTCGGAATTAAAAACATGCTGGAAAGCCGAGACATCAAACCAAAATTCACATGATATAAACGTGAATGCCAAATGCTCGCATCATCACTAATATTGCCACAAATATGGTTCACAGATTTATTACAAAAATCAGCAAGAGAAAAGTGGAACAAGCCTCCGCAATCATAGCCTTTACCAACGAATTGTCCATGTTTCGACACGACAAATTTATTGGACTCTAACACTACTTTAAACCCGTCCTTGATCAGGATCGACCCGCTCACAAGATTCTTATTGATAGTGGGGACATGCTGCACGTTCTTCAGCTGCACGATCTTTCCTGAAGTAAACTTCAGATCGACCATGCCAACACCATGAACAGAAGCATGTGACCCATTGCCCATCAGCACGGAAGAATCCCGGACAGCCTGGTAAGAAGAAAACATGGATATGTCAGCACACACATGAACATTAGCACCCGTATCAAGCCACCAACTCGTGGATTAAAAAACTGAAAGTACGGTAGGTAAATTACCATACCCATCAGTATTGCCAATGGTCACCATGTTGACATCCTTGGGCTTCTTAGCTTTGTTTCCCTTATGGTCTGCACGATCTGGACAATCCTTGGAGAAGTGTCCCAGCTCACCACAAGTAAAACACTTCAGCTCAGCCTTGTTCTTCTTCTTCTTGAAGGTAGTAGTCTTCATGGGCTTGTTTTTCCCCTTGTTGTTGTTGTTCTTGCCTGCACGCGAGAACTTCTGGACCATGTTGGCGTTGGACTGACCTTGATCTTCCTTCTCAGTAGCATCCTTCTTCCGAGCCTTCTCTTCAACATCAAGAGATGCTATCAGGTTTTCAACTGATATTTCCTGTCTCTTGTGTTTCAGAGTTGTGGCAAAGCTCCTCCACGAGAAAGGCAGCTTTGCAATAATGCATCCAGCCACAAACTTGTCGGGAATAGGACACTTAAGGAGATCAAGATCCTTGACAATGCACTGCACCTCATGTGCCTGTTCCACTACAGAACGGTTGTTAACCATCCTGTAGTCATGGAAGCTCTCCATGAGGTATAGCTCATTGCCTGCGTCTGTTGTATCATACTTAGCAACCAGAGCATCCCACAGGGCCTTTGCATCTGTCTCTTCTATGTAAACACGGACCAGCCCGTCACATAGATTGCTCATGATACATCCCACGAAGAGATTATTGGCATCGTCGAACTTTTTCTGCTCTTCAGCAGTTAGTTCACCCTCAGGCTTGCCAAGTCTCGTCTCCCATATGTGCATAGCAGTAAACCAGAGGCGAACCTTGGATTTCCAGATCTTAAAGTTCACACCAGAAAACTTTTCTGGCCTCAGTGACTCAGCGAAACCAGCCATCGATAAATCAACAGATTGCCTATAATAAGGTTTTTGGATTGTTGGAAATATAGGCAATTGTAAGTTTAATTTCCGAACTAGATTAAACATGACGATAAACAATCCTAGCATGCAATTCTCTAGCAGACTAGGAAGTACAAACAACATAATCATGATATCAGAAAACATGATTAAAACATAGTGTACGTACTGAGGAATTGCTGTAGGAAAGATGAACGGCGCAGTCGAAACTACGACGGTTCTACGGACGGAGCGCAGCAGACGATGTTGCAGACGACGGTACGCCACAGCACCAGACTTGGACGGAGGACGAGACGTGGTGAAGACGTTTTGAGCAGTCGCGCGTAGCGCTTCCCAAAAACCTTATTCGCCCTCTCCCGGTGCAGGATCTCAAAGACGACTGGTTCCGGAGACCTGCTCTCCCGTTCGCCGGTGCACGCCGGCGCTCGGAATGGAGTAGACTATGATGGCAACGCAGCAATGAGAAGTAGCAAAACCCTAACTCGTATAGACTTTATTAGGGACTCCCTAACCTAGGGGATTCCCGTATAGAGTCTATGGTGCACTTATTCCATGAGGGAGGTGGTCTCTATTTATTGGGAGGAAAACCCCCACACCCTCATCCATTAGCAATATGGGACTAATAGATGACGTACCCCCTCAAGTGCTAATGGGCTTTTGAGATTTACTTAGGATTATTCATATGGGCCAAGCCCAATAATCTAACAGAGCTGGCCACCAAGTTCGGCGTCACGTCCGCGTACGGCAAGCCTGACTTCCGTGGCAAGCCGGCGTACGTGCGGGCGGCGTGCGAGGGCAGCCTCAAGAGAATTTTGCTACGGCCACACAAAGATCTACCAGAGTTTTTATTAGCTTTGCTAATCGTACATGAAAGTGTACACGAGTTGCAGGTTCTGCTAGGGTTACATACTAGCATACGTAGATTTATTACGGTAGATTATTTTCTTCTGGTTATTTCTTTGCAATGGCTTCTATGAAGTATGATCTACCACTGCTGGATTATAGCACGAGGTTCTCGCTATGGCAAGTCAAGATGATGGCTGTTCTGGCGCAATCGAATGATATCGATGAGGCGCTAGAAAGTTTCGGCAAGGAGGATCAGAAGAAGACACAATGGACTCCTGAGGGGAAGTGGAAGGACCGTAAGGCTCTCTTCCTAATTCAGCTTCATCTCTCTAATGATATTTTGCAAGAGGTGCTGCAGGAAAAGACTGCTGCAGCACTTTGACTCAAACTGGGATCGAACTGTATGTCCAAGGATCTAACCAGTAAGATGCATATGAAGATGAAGTTGTTCAAGCTCAAGATGCAGGAGGGTGGTTCGGTGTTGAACCACATATCTATTTTCAAGGAGATCGTTGCCGACCTAATGTCGATAGAGGTTAAGTATGAGGATGATGATTTAGGCTTTTTACTGTTATGTTCTCTGCCAAATTCATTTGCTAATTTTTGTGACACCATATTGTTAAGCCGTGATGAACTAACCTAGCGGATGTTAATGAGGCACTCCTATCCAGGGAGAAGATGAAAGGCATGGTGCACAATGATGGGTCATCGCCCTCCAAGGGAAATGCACTCCATGTTAGGGGCAGAACTGAGCAGAGATACTCCAACGATGGCAATGAGCCTGACAAGAGTAGAGGCCGCTCCAAGTCCAGACAACCCACCACCAAGAAGACTCATTTTATTGAGGACTATTATAAGCTTCAGAATAAGGAGAAGAGGAAGAATAATCCTGCTGGTAAGGGTTCTGATTTTGGAGATTGTCTGGTTGTTGATGCTTGTGTTGCTGGTCATGATGAATGGATTTTGGATTCTGTATGTTCATTTTATATCTACACTAATAGGGATTCATTTAGTTCTTATAAACCTATGCAGAAGATAGATGTTGTGCATATGGGTGATGATAACCCGTGTCCAATTGTGGGCATTGGCTCTGTTCAGATCAAGGCTCATGATGGTATGATTCGCACTCTGGAGAATGTGAGGTTCATGCCAACAATGACTAGAAATCTTATTTCAGTCAACACACTTGATGAAAGAGGTTTCAAATACTCCGGTTCTGATGGATTTTTAAAGGTATCAAGGTTTTTTCTTGTTTGGCTCATTGGTGATAAGAGGTAGTACTTTGCATGTTTCTGTTTCCGCCGCTGCTGTTACTAATGCTGAACCTAGCAAAACTTACCTTTGGCATATGTGTCTTGGACACATGAGTGAACTTGGCATGGAAGAATTGATGAAGAGGAACCTGTTGGATGGCTGTTCTCTGTGTGGTGGGAAGTTCTATGAGCATTGTGCTTTTGGGAAGCATAAGAGGGTAAAATTCAATATCTTTGTTCACACCACCAAAGGTACTCTTGATTATGTACATGCTGATGTTTGGGGTCCTTCCCGTAAGCCTTCTCTTGGTGGTGCTCATTACATGCTTACCATTATTGATGATTACCCTAGAAAAGTATGGCCTTACTTTATGAAAAATAAAGATGATACTTTTGATGTGTTTAAAGAATGGAATACCATGATAGAAAGACAAACTGAGAAGAAGGTAAAAGTGCTTTGTACTGATAATGGTGGAGGGTTCTGTTCGGATGCTTTTGATGATTATTGCAGGAATGAAGGCATTGTTAGGCATCACACCATCTCGTACACACCTTAACAGAATGGTGTGGCCGAGCGCATGAACAAAACCATCATATCGAAGGCTTGTTGTTTGTTGTCCAACGCCAAGATGAATAAGCTTTTTTAGGTAGAGGCCGCGAGCACAACATGTTACTTGATCAAAAGGTCACGTTCTATTCTGCTTGATAAGAAAACACCCATTGAGGTATGGTCTAGTATACATGCAGATTATTCTCAGTTTAAAGTTTTTGGCTGCAATGCTTATGCTCATGTTGATAATGGAAAATTAGAGCCTAGAGCTATTAAATGCCTGTTTCTTGGTTATGGTTCGAGAGTTAAAGGATATAAATTGTGGAATCCCGAAACAGGAAAATCTTTCTTGAGCAGGAGTGTTGTTTTCAATGAATCTGTGATGTTTACTAACAGTTTTTCCTTGGATCATGTTCTAGAATATTTAGCAAGAGAATTGCAGTATGTTAGTGTGCAGGTGTAGCATGTTTTTTACGAGGAACAAGTGCAGGTGGAGACCGTGGGTGATGTTGGTGATGAAGCTCATGCTGATGATGTTCAGCACTCACCTCCTGTTTTGCAGCTAGAGGAGGATGTCCCTATTGCTCATCGCAGGCAGAAGAGGGGTTGTAGACTTAAACCCTGTCTTATTGAAGGATGTAATATAACTTATTATGGTTTGACTTGTGCTGAACAGGTTGATAGCACCTATGAGCCAGCAACATACAAGAAAACTATTGATTGTAGTGATCGTGAGAAGTGGATTTCAGCTATGCAGGAGGAGATGCAATCTCCTGAGAACAATTGCACTTGGGAGGTTGTGCCATTGCCAAAGAGGAAGAAGACTGTCTATTCCAAATGGCTTTATAAGAGAAAGGAGGGTTTGTCTCCTAGTGAGCCTCCTAGATTCAAGTCAAGGTTAGTACCAAAAGGGTATAGTCCAATTCCTTCAGTATTGTTGCATCACATGATCTTGAGTTGAGCAGTTAGATGTGAAGACTATATTTTTGCATGATAAGCTTGAGGAGGAGATATATATGGACCAACCTGAAGGGTTCATAGTGCTAGGCAAGAAGAATTATGTGTGCAAGTTGAAAAGGACCTTGTATGATTTAAAGAAATACCCCCGTCAGTGGTATAGAAAGTTTGATTTATTTATGCTGTCACATGGCTTTAAAAGATCCCAATATGATAGATGTGTTTACATCACAATTGTTAATGGATCACCTATATACCTGTTGTTATATATTGATGATATGTTGATTGCTGTCAAGAGTAGCACAGAGATCACTGCGTTGAAGAAATTGTGGAACAGTGAGTTTGATATGAATGACCTTGGTACTGCTAAGAAGATTCTAGGTATGAAAATTACTAGACTGTTCTGCTGGTTTGTTGTTTCTTAGTCAGCATAGTTGCATTGAGAAGGTTCTTCAACGTTTCAATATGCATGATGCTAAGCCTGTTAGTACTCATATTGCATGGCATTTTAAGTTGTCAGCTAAGCAGTGTGCTAGTTCAGCTGAAGATGTTGAATACATGTTAAGAGTTCCATATTCTAGTGTTGTTGGTTCTCTAATGTATGCTATGGTTTGCTCTCACCCAGATTTATCATATGCTATGAGTTTGGTTAAAAGATACATGGCTAATCCTGGTAAAGAGCACTGGAAGGCTGTTTAGTGGATTTTCAGGTACCTTAGTGGCACGTCAGATGTTTGTCTAAAGTTTGGGAGGACAGATAAGGGGCTCGTTTGATATGTTGATTCAGATTATACCGGTGATTTAGACAAGCGTAGGTCACTCAAAGGTTATGTCTTTACTATTGGTAGATGTGCTATGAGTTAGAAGGCTACTTTGCAGTCCGTTGTTGCTTTGTCTACTACTGATGCTGAGTACATGGCTTTTTGTGAAGCATGCAAAGAGTTGATTTGGCTGAAGGTTTTGTTTGGTGAGGTTTGTGGAGTTATCTCTTGTGTTAACCTATTCTGTGATAGTCAAAGTGCAATGTTTCTCACTAAGGATCAGATGTTTCATTAGAGGACTAATCACATTGACATCATGTATAACTTTGTCTGTGATGAGATTGAGAAAGGCAAGTTAAATGTACGCACGAATGGCACTCATGATAATTCTGCTGATATGTTGACAAAGTGAGTCCTCGTTGCTAAGTTTGAGTTATGCTCAAGCTTAGTTGGTTTGATGTATTAGCCCAAGAGGCTATTGGCGTCAAGAGCTTTTGTTCTTTGTTGTTTCAGGATGAAGGTGTTGATTATGATACAAGATGAAATTTGTCTCAAAGTGAAGTTTGTTGAGTTGTGATATAATTTCAGCACAAGTCAAAAGGTCCACTTTGCTCATTATGGTGTTCACCTAGTTATCTATTTTATTTTTCTAAGCCACCGCGACGGTGTTATAACCTGACTCCTCCACATAGTGAAGTTCTTGCTGGCTGGCGTCTGCGGATTTTTCCCGCAAAGGTTTTCCACGTTAAAATTGTATCTCCTGTTCGATCTTGTTTTCGCATTATTTGCTAACACTCTTTGTCGTGAGCTATGGTAAAAGCTCACGGCAAAGCAGCCACCCCCATCCATTTTTATTGTTTATCGCATATATGATACCCCTCACAATCAAACAAACATCATATATCAAACACATCACAATATAGCTCTCAATAAACAACGCATCTCACAATAAACATCACAATAGTGTCACCACAAATTTAATTCGCAAAAACAACATTGTGATGTGACAAATGGAACCACAACTAGTCTACAAGTGTTTTTTCACCCACATATTATTGATGAAAGCCAAATGAGAGCTCCGATTGATTATGCACAACGGAGAAGAGACTGCACGTGTGAGACAAGATTTAGGGGAGAAACGCATATACGGACTAAATCATTCATAGTCGCAGGAGTGGGAGGGAACCCGAACTATGGCGGAGGTTATCCCAACTGCATATATTGAATATATTAAGAAGGTTTTGTATTTTTTATGTCTATTTGTTTTTTTTTTAAAAAACGAGAGACATCTGGTAGTTTCAGTCTATGCAACCCAACGTTAAATACTTAGAGTGAACCAGATACCAAGATATCAATGATTTCAGTACAACGGAATGAGTGCCATTGAACTATCTTGATAAGATGACTTAAAATCTTATGATTAGCAAAAGCATAATTTATGCAGATGTAAGCTTATAGAAAGAATACTGTGGAAACGGAGATCCTCACTTCGATTTTAGTTCACTATCTCACCAATCCGGCACTTCACTTAAGTGACTGAATCCCTTAGTAGGCTCTAATTATACTATACATCTGCATAGGAAACTATTGACTCATCAGCTACCCTGAAATACAATGCCACATTTATTCACTAAAAGTACTTGTTACGAGTTCTCGTAGGTGACAAGACAATAGTAGATGCACGTAAGATCCCTTCACCGAGGAAGCTGTCTACTATATGTCATACAACGATTACGGAAAACATTATCATAGAACAATACCCGGCGTTCATGCTCGAGGAAAGCCACACCTACTTGATGATCTGGTAAAGTTAGTCTTGTCAATTGCTGCAAAAAGGATGGACAGAAGAAGAAACCATGTCACAGGGCCCTAACATATTTAACAAATCAATAATTTACAGTGTTTCATGTTAGGATTTCAAACTAATCACTATTCATTCCAACTTTTCACTATTCAACTATTCCTCCCTCTCAGAAAACTGTTAGAATATTTAGGCCCGGCCCATTATTCTATTTATTCTAAAAGGATTATAGCCTACTTTTAATATTATATTTATTATGGTTAAAACCATATTGGTAAAAATCTCAACCGACTTAAAAGGTCAACTTTTGGTGCACCTCTTGTGAAGCCGGTAAAGTGAGATTGTCGAGCCACACGCGTGCGCGCTCGCTCGCCGGGCCGGGCCGTGCCCGTGCCCGTGGCGTGCGTGCCGTGCCGAGTCTGAGCCTGACTTGCGTGCTGGAGGGGTCTCTCTAGTCTCTTCCCGAGGGCTATATAAACATGGCCATCCTCTCCTTCGAGATTCAGATCTGAGCCCACTACTCGTCCTCCTCTGATGCTACTTTGCTTCCCCATCGCCGGCGCTGCGCGCACATCACCGGTGAGAGCAGGTGCCTCCGACACCGTTGCCTCTTCGAGATCCTGCTCGGGATACCGGGGCAATCAGGGAGCGTCTTCACCGGCGTACGGTTCACCGTCCTGGACACTCTGCCGCCGTCGAACGACTACACCGCGCCGCGTCTCCTTCCTGTACTACTCCGGCGCACGGACTGCACTGCATCGACGGATCTTCCTGCGTCAAATCTGTACGACTCCTTCGAGCAAGACCAGTCGAGGAACACCATGAGTTCATATGGTATTCCTTCAGCAGGTAACGGCGCAACCGATGCCTCCGGCAAAGGTCCCGCCCCGGGGTACATTTCGATGTCCGAACTGCTATCTTTTATTTTATTTGTGCTCTTATTTAAATCTGTGTTAAATCTGAACAGGTGCACATGCATTGTTTCACTCACTATAGTCATGCAAATATTTGTGAATTCAATTATAACCTTTGGAATTAAAGTATGGCCTATTACAGATAATTATCCAACAAAAACACGCTTCCCAAGACTTAGCTACAGTGTTTTTCTAAAGCTATAATATTTTTTCTACAATCCAATTAACACGCCCTTAGTCTACGCTCAGAAATTTAAACTGCAGAAATTTGCAGTGCCACAATGCATTTCAACTCAGCACTCCTGAAAGTTACACAGTGCACTATGTTCTTTTTTTTTTTTGGAAATTCTGCACCCGCACTTTCGTCTGAATCCAAGGCCTTGGGAACATAAATACCCAGGATGATTAGTCTCCATTCAGAAAGATGCATCACATTGGACTTTGCAGGCCTGAAATAAGTTTTTTCCAGAACTCATGGGACTCTTTCATTTTAAAGTCATGTATTATACACCAAAAAGACTGGCAGAATCAGTTCCGAAGGAAAAATATCATGCTACAGAGTCCAGTCCAGCTACCTTATACATAATTTCATGAAGAAAATATGGTTCTGCAGTGTTCACGAAGAAGAAAATTAGATGTTATTTGTTTACCTCTATGAAATTTTGAACCGAGAAGCGTGTTATGGGTCCGTGAATGGAGCAATCATGTCCCTGTGGAGGAAAATGAAAAAAAATAAGGTATTGAAATTTGTCTCAGGCACGCTACCAAAATTCTGAGAGCTCAAGAGAAATAAACTCTCTGCATTTCTCTATTCGGAATGTTCAACCACGGAAGACCATGAGGGCCAGCCCTGTAGTGTTGCTAGGCGGGGAAGCCGCACAGGGCCCCAAATAGTTGCGCCCCCCCACCCCCCACCCCCACATGTATGTATGCAGTATATATACTAAAGGCCCAACTATGGACAAATGGAAAATAATGAACAGCAGCCCAGGACTGAACCTAGAAGCCCTATCGACCATCTAACGCATCAACGAAGACACCGAGGTCACACCGTGCCACCATCGGTGCCTGTTCACCTCCTCGGCTCCTCCTCTTTTTCTCTCCACACCTGTTCGCCTCCTCCACGCACGACGACGGCTCTCCACCTCTCCAGATCGGCTCGTTTCCTCACCTCGCCGATTGATTTCCCCAGCCCAACGGTCTGTTTGAAGGAAGGTAGGAAGGATTGATCCCAAATCCCAAACTAATTACTGCTCAATTCAGTACAATCTCATTCAGTTTGTAATCTTTGTTTATTTTTTCTTTTAACTTCTAAATAAATCGGCTCAAGAGAAAGGGATTGATCATTGATGTCATCCAGAAGTAGAAAGTATCCATCAGGCAGCGAAAAAAGAAAGAAAAGAAAAAAAGAAGATGAGGTCATTGTTTCACAGTAAGGAGCCCTTAATAAATTTACGAAGCCAACTTCCAGCCCTCCAAGGAATGTCGAGGAGTTGGCCATAGTTTTTTTTCTCTCTCGAAAAAACGCAAGAGAGCTGTGATTTTATTATAATAATAAGAAGATGGGTAGAGAACCCAGTACGACACCCAACACCACACTCACCCGGAAAAAGTTTGGCTTACATTCGCGCCTTATGCTTTGGTAGAAAGCGACTAACACACACTCAACCTTCTAATCCCCCGGGATGGCAGCAGTCAGGAGGTTTAGCCCCCGTGCTCCAGCCATCGTCCAGAGGCATCATTCCTCTCCTGTTGCAGCCAGCAGACCGGCCAAACAAGGATTTGCACCATCGAAGACACACCTGTTTCTATGGTTCCAAAGCATCCAAGCTCCCAGGATTACCAGAGTGTTGAGTCCTTCACGATGCAGTCTGTTTGGTGCCTCATCCAATCGCTGCCACCAGGAATCAAAGCAGTGCTCATCTGGTTGGGGGGCTAGCGAGTGTAGGCCAACTTGTCGCAGCATATGGAACCAAAATTGTCTGACAAACACACATCCAACTAAAAGATGGACCAGTGACTCCTCAACTGGGTCACAAAGCGAGCAACGGTCTTGATGAGGTAACCCATGCTGTGCTAGACGGTCAGCAGTCCAGCACCGCTTGTCGTGCTGCTAGCCACATGAAAAATCTGCATTTGGGTGGTGCCCAGGACTTCCATATCCTCTCCCATGGACCAAACTGCGTCGGACCTATGAACATTGCTTCGAGTTGGCCATAGTTGCAGTGGGGGAAAATATAAATGAATGTTCAGAAGAAAATATTGACATCCAAGAAGATAATAACAATGTGAGTGACAGTGAGAACATTGCTGATCCATCTACTGCGGAATATGCTAGTGTTGATGATCACCAAGTTTCTAGTACTGATATCTATGATCCAAAAAATTGAAAAGATCTGGACAACAAAGCAAAGGATATTTTAGTTAAGAAGGGGCCTATAAGAGAAGGAAATCTTGAATTTCCTTTGAATGATAACTCTAGGCACTTTTCTTATGCTTGCTATTTTAAAAAGATGAGCAACGGGAGTGACATGACAGAAAATGGTTGATTTATTCTAAGCATGCTGATAGAGTGTTTTGCTTCTGTTGTAAGATTTTCAAATCTAACAACAATAATAGTTCATTAGCTAGTATTGGATTTAGATATTGGAAGCATATTAATGAGAGGCTGAAGGAACATGAAAATAGTTTTGAGCATATTACTTGCATGAACTATTGGAAGGAGTTAAAAACTAGATTGAGCGAGGAAGAAACCATTGACAAAGATTTGCAAAAGGAGATCAGAAAGGAGAAAGAACGCTTGAAGCAAGTTCTACTGAGAATAATTTCGATTGTAAAATTTCTTGGCAAGCGCAATTTGGCTTTTAGAGGATCGAGCGAGCAGCTTTACAACCCTAAGAATGGTAATTTCTTATCTTATGCTGAGATGGTTGCTGAATTTGATTCGGTGATGAAGACCATTTGAGACGTATTCAAAATAAAGAAATTCAATATCATTATCTCAGCCATAAAATTCAGAATGAGTTGATTTCTCTTTTGGCATCCAATATTACAAGCTCTATCATAAAGATTGTTGAGGCTAAATACTTCTCTGTTATTCTTGATTGTGAGTCATCAAGAACAAATGAGTTTACTAGTTCGATGTGTGAACATGTCTGACAGCAAAACAAAGGTTGAGGAGTACTTTCTGGGGTTTTGGAGGTAAATGACACATCTGGTTCAGGACTCTTGAATGTATTGATTGATTCCTTGGAGTCTTTTGGTCTAAACATTGATGACATAAGAGGCCAAGGTTATGACAATGGTTCTAATATGAAAGAAAGACATAACGGGGTACGAATTCGATTGCTTGATATGAATCCAAGAGCATTGTATATGCCATGTGCTTGCCAGTCTTAATCTTATTCTATGTGATATGGAAAAATCATGGGGTAAAACTATTTCATTTTTTGGAATTGTTCAACAAATATATGTGTTGTTTGCTGGTTCTACCAAAAGATGGAATGTTCTGCTTAACCATGTTTCTTGTTTAACTGTGAAATCATTATGCAATACTCGTTGGGAGAGTAGGATAAAAAGTGTTAAAGCAATTAGATATCTAGCTAAGGAGATCAGATCGGCTCTGTCCGAGTTACATAAAGGAAAAGATACTAAAGCCATGGCCAAAAGTGAGGCAAAAAGTTTATTTGATTTTCTTGGCAAGTTTGAGTTTATACTTGGTATGGTTATTTGGCATGATATTCTATTTGCTGTAAATATTGTAAGCAAGAAGTTGCAATCACCATCCATGTGCATCGACTATACCTTGCAGCAAATTGAATGTATAAGGGATTATTTTGAGAAGTATAGAAATGAAGGATTTGATTCTAGTATGACTATTGCCAAAGCACTTGCATCTGAAATGGGTATAGATCTATCATTTCCGGTGAAACTTAAGGCTACTAGGAAGACACAATTTGATGAAACTGATTACCAAGAAGAAATCCTAAAAACTGAGGAGGCTTTTAGGGTGAACTACTTTATTACTATGGTCGATAAGGCTAGAACTTCATTAAAAGATAGATTCGATGAACTTCTTGTGTTCAAAGGTATATTTGGGTTCTTACTAAGCTCAAGTACATTGAAGTCTTTGGATTATATTCAGCTGAATGATTGTTGTATTGAATATGCAAAAGCGGATGACTCATCTGATGTTGACTTGAATGATCTAATTTCTGAATTAAAGGTTATGAGATTGACTTTGCCTTATCAACCAATGTCTGCTATGGAGATACTTGATTTTGTTAGAGAAGCGGACTGCTATCCTGATATATCTATTGCATATAGAATCTTATTTACAGTGCCTTGACTGTAGCATCAGCTGAAATAAGCTTTTCTAAGTTGAAACTACTGTTGAATTACTTGAGGTCTGCAATGTCTCAAGAAAGGTTAAATGGTTTAGCAACCTTGACCATTCAGAAGAAGCTACTGGACGTGATTGATCTCAACACCATCGTCGATGATTTCGTGTCAAGAAATCTTAGAAGAAATAGTTCAAAATAATCTGGTAAGTGTTACCATCGTCTGTTTTGAAGTTATGCTTTTGATGTAACAATATGCCACTGTTTTTACCATATTATATTTTGTAATAAATAAAAATCAACTTTGCAACTAATATTGAACTAGTTGATATTTATGTGTAGTAAGGCCTCAAATTTTGGTTTCACCCCGGGCCCCAAAAAACATAGGACCGGCCTTGACCATGACTCACTACAAATATTCTCCACTTGCGATTAGTGAAGCCACCACTAGTTTAAGATTTCGCGGCCTGCTAGCGTAGCCACGTTAGCATGATATGTTGCCTCCGTCTGATGTGATTCCTATGGTTTTGATATGCTCTGAAGTCTCTTCTTGCCACTCTCATGCATGCACTTCATGATGGGTCGTTGTTGTCTGGACAATTCAAACATTGTTCAATACAATGACTCATCATTCCATTGCTACTCTCATCTACGTACTACATGAAAGCGCTGTTTTCGCAGCCTGCTAGCATGGCCACATTAGCATGATATGTTTCCTCCATCTGATGTGATTTCTATGATTTTGATATGATCTGAAGTCTCTTCTTGCCACTCTCATGCATGCACTTCATGATGGGTCCTGTAGTCAGCACAATTCGAACATTGTTCAATACAATGACTCACATTCCATTGCTATTCTCATCCACATACTACACGACAACTGATGTTATGTGAAAGAATGATGTGTTGCTGTCAGCGTGCTATTCAAACTCTGTTGAATCAAGATGACTCATCAGAGAAGAGGGATATGGCCGATCAGAGAGATGGGATATTATCAGCTTTGGCAAAATGCATGGGGCAGACCTATTTTGGATTTGCATGCATGCCACTAACATTTACAGTAGATGCTCAGCACCCTACACTGTGATCCACTTACTGCGTGCATGGTATGCTGCCAAATCTGACATGCGTCTATGCATCCTTAGAATGACCTTTTCAGTATGATTCTTAATTCATGTCCTCAACCTATCGCATACCCACACCCAGCGATGAGTGAACAGCCGAGATTGTATAGGTGTAACGGGATTCACCATCTATACCTCATCACAACTCTCACCGAATCTGCCCATTGCAAGGTGCGACTTATGGTACTGAGCTTCCCCATCCCATACTAAGCAGGTGGTTTGTATGAAAAAAGTGTTCAAGTATCACGGCGATAACGAATCGGTCCTTAATCAATTCGCACTACTATACAAATCATTTGTAATAACTCTTCCCTTTTTCCAGTAATGATGGGCACCCAAGAAAACATTATTGTGGTGCCTCGTTGCTGATGTCATCGGTTGAAGGGTCATTGCTGTGACCACAACAATGACGGGCGTTCATGACGTCATCATGGCTGCAGTTATTAGAAATGGATGGTTCCAAATAATAACAGAGGATGCTAACATCATCGTGATCCGTTATTACAAATACCATCTTTAATAACGGTATCACTACTGATGTCATCAGTGTCCGTTATTAGAAATTCCATCTTTAATAACGGCTGCAGCTGATCTCATCATTGTCCGTTATTAAAAATTGACGCTAGGGCTACTTTTCTAGGTGACGTCATCTATCCGTTATAAAAATATACCAAGGAATGCTGATTTCAGCTGCCCGTTATTGGAAACGATTTGTAATATCGGTCACCTGCTGACCTCATTTTGCCCATCACTAAAAATAGCGCACTATATATCCAGCCGTCTTCTTCCTCCAGACAGGCACTCTGTTCGACCAGAGACGCGGAGGTGTGTCCGTATGACGGCACAAAAATTCACAAAACAATGGGGAAAAGGTTTTGAATCCATTTTTTGTCAAGGGTTTTGATCTGGTAGGTAAATCCATGTCATTCCATGTATTTTTTGTCGATTAGATGTAGTTTTTCCCTCTTTTTTGATGGATTAAGATTCCTAGTTAGGGTTTCACCCTTTCTTTGCTCATAATAAAATAGCATAATGAAAATGACTTTTATCATGGATTGTGTATATTCCAACTTATTTTGGTCCTCTCCATGCCTCCCTTAGCTTTATTTAGGTTATTTCATAGTGAAACTTGGAAGATTTTGTTTTGGATCTAGACCATGTTTGAGGAGAGAGAAAAGGGTAATGTCAACTTAGAAATTTGGATTTAGATTATTATTCTCTTCATTTTCTCATCTATTAAATTATGATTTATGCTACATGCTGCTAGATTAGTTATAGATCTAGTTTTGTAAATATTTTGTTATCATATATATTCATAGTTAATAAATAATATAATGCTACAATTGCAAATCCATGTTATAATTGCTTGCTGTTGAATAATCCACGATGAGAATAGACACTACCATCTAAAATAATACATGTTGAATAAACTTCATTTTATAAATCTAATTTTGTAATATTATGTCACCGTATACATTCGTAGTAAATAAATAGTGAGCTTCATAATTGTAACTAATATTCTTTTTTGTCTATTTCTAATATATTTTTTCTTTTACCTATTATCTAATGCATTAGATGGAAGATCGACCTTGGATGTACAATGGCGGGGGAGGAAATGCACTTGTATATTTTCATGAAGTAACCGCATTTCTTGAAGCAGCAAAGGAGTATATATATATATATATATATATATATATATATATATATATATATATATATATATATATATATATATATATATATATATATATATATATATATATATATATATATATATACATATACATATATATATACATATACATATACATATATATATACATATACATATACATACATATACATATACATATATATATATACATATACATATATATATACACATATACATATACATATACATATACATATACATATATATATACATATACATATATATATATATATAGTCCTTGTACAAGGTGCAAGAACCTTTTCCTATTCGAGACGCCTGAGACCATACGTGAGCACTTGTTGGAGAAGGGATTTGTTCAGAACTATTTTATCTACACCAAACACGGTGAAACACAAACAAATTATCAAGGTGGTGTCGAACAGGTGATAAGGGTCGAACAAGTGACAAGGGCAGTAGGGAATACTGAGCGGGTGAGGACGGAAGGTCACAACCAAGAAAATGCAATGACAGAAGATCCTAATGTGGTCGATGAAAGTCAGGGTTTTGATGGTGGAATCGATGTGGAGGAATTGTTGGTCCACATTGATCATGAGAATTTAGTCAACAAGAATAAGAGAGGTTTGGATAACATCAAAGTTTTGGAGGAGGCATCAATGAAGCTTCTGTACGAGGAGTCCAATGGCTGTGATAAGGATTGCACGGTCTTGCAAGCAATGCTTGATCTTGTCACGCTTAAGGCTAAGGGCGGGTGGTCAGACACAAGCTTTAACCAACTGTTAGAGCTCCTAAAATTTTTTTTGCCAAAGCCAAACCATTTGCCTGTGAACACGTACCATGCAAAAAATCTACTATCACCGTTGACATTAGGTGTTCAAAAAATACACGCATGTCCAAAGCACTGCATATTGTATCGTAATGAGCATGCCGAGAAGACCAGATGTCCAATATGCAAAGCTCCTCGCTACAAAAGGAATGTCGATCATCATGACGATGCTGGATTGGTGGGGTAAGAACAAGACAAATAAGATGGGAGGGAAGAGGAAGAGAAGCACTAATGCTAACGATCATAGCGATGACCTAGAGGAAGAAGTGGTCAACGGAAGAAAGGTGCCTGCCCTTGTGATGTGGTACCTTCCGGTAATCGATCGCTTGAAGCGCCTTTTTGCTAATGCTAGAGACGCTAAACTGATGACATGGCATGATGATGGGCGTAATAAGGATGGGATGATTCGTCACCCCGCTGATGCATGGCAGTGGAAGACCTTTGACATAAACCATCACAAATTTGCTTCTGAAAAAAGGAATATCAGAATGGCCCTAAGTGCAGATGGAATGAATCCTTGGGGTGAGATGACAAACCCACATAGTACTTGGCCAGTGATAGTAAGCATATACAACATTCCCTCATGGTTGTGCAACAAGAGGAAGTATCTTTTGCTTACTACGTTGATTTCTGGTCCAAAGCAACTTGGTATTGACATTGATGTCTTTCTAGAACCTTTGATGGAAGACATGAAGACACTATGGGATAAAGGGGTCGATGTATTTGATGGGTATAGACAACAAAGCTTCATCCTACACGCCATAATTCTTTGTACCATCAGTGATAATCCTGCACGCTCAGATCTAAATGGGCAGATCAAAGGGAAGACAGCATGTTCAACATGTTTGGACCAGACTGCATCAGTGTACCTTCCGTTTTCTTCTAAACTGGTGTATGTAAAGCACCGACGATGGCTATAAAAAAAGCACAGATATCGTCAAATGCAAGGCACTTTTGATGGCACAATTGAGAACAATAGCACTCCAAAACCACGTGATGGTCAATTTGTGTATGAAATGGTCAAAAAATATCGAATACACCTATGGGAAGAAGGGGAAGAAAGGGAAGAAAACCGATAAGGATGTGCCATTTAGAAAACTATCAATTTTTCATCGGTATTTGGAGTGTTGGAGGGAATTGGAGATTGCCCATGCCATAGACCCTATGCATGTTGGAAATGGAGTCTTCGACAATTGTAATGGCACCTTGATGGAGTGTGCCAGGGTCCAAATAGTCAAGGTTGAAGACAACTATCTCACTTGCGAGCTAGATTATCCAGATGAAGAGGAGGGGATCGACACTCTCGGGGATGCTATTAATCATTTCGTCCTTTGGCCCAGACGTGATATCATAATTCATACAGTCTTAGATTCACCTCGGCCACATCAGGAAGAACTTGATCATGGCTTTTCTCTTGAGCCTTTACCACCTTCACCTCGGTCTTCTCCAATTCATGAGCAAGGTGGTCACTTGATGTCCACTCCACCCCATGGGACACAAAAAGAACTGATTGGCACGATTCGATGCTCATCCACTCCACCGCCAAAGAGACATGACAAAGTGGCTTGTGCGATTCGAAGCTTGTCAACTCCACCTCAGCAAACACAAGAAGAAGGGGTTTGTGATCCTTTGATGGAGCTCGTTCCACCGCCTCCAGGGAAGAAGGACACCTTCTCGAGCAAACAACTAGGTTAGTACACTTTGTAGTAATTATCAATATGTCTGTAGATAGTCACCTATTATAGTATCTAATATATTAGCATTTTGTCGTGCAGCTCAGTCGTGGCTTTATGATATGAAAAAAGCATACGAGCGTCAGCCTAATGAACTGGTGCCACATGTGCCTATCTTGCCGGATGGTGTCCCTAAGGGAGGTTGGGATCTTACACAGGATGATTATCCTCAATACTCCTGTGGCAGGCAATTCCCGTCTTAAAGAATTGTCATGGATTCATCGAAAATTTCAAGAATGGTACTTTGAGGCATGCGACAAAGGCATTCAATTCATCCAAGGCAACCTTCATGAAAAGCTTTTTGGACAACCTTCTTGCAATATACATGTGTCGTTTGAGGATATACATCTCTTGTATCGTCTTGACAGAATGGATGCCACTATTATTACTCTTTGGTGCCTGTAAGTGTTTTAAACCTTCATTACCTATATGCATGTAAATGACACATTAATAGAGAAAAATGACTAACACTTTTCATTCTTTAGAATGTGTCATCACTCTAGTGCCTCTAAGGAAGTAGGGTATCTAAACCCAACATCCATATGGCAGGGCTTGATTAATCTGGTGCATAACGACCAAGACCCTGAAATGGTCGGGAAGACGATGAACGAAAAGAAAAAAAAATACATGCCACGAAGGTTGAGGATGCAAGGTCACTCGTAGCAACCTACATCGACAGACGCATGTACGACTTGAGAGATAGGAGTTGCATTATAGCTCCTTACAACTTTGAGTAAGTTTTCTTATTTTTTTACTTTATGTGGAGTTGAATGTTTCACTTAGAAACTTACATGATTACGTGTTTCTATAGCAACCATTGGATTGCTTTCATAATATATCCGAAGAGTGCGCGACTTTTGGTACATGACTCTGCTGATCGTGATAAAAAAACGTACAAGGACTTTATGGAGGTCCTAGATAGGTAACATCAATTATTGTATGAAGTTGTAATCTTTAAAATGAAACTAATTGTGCATTATGGATTTCGTTTTGTATAACAGGGCCTATCAGTTCTACCTCAAGCTGGGTGGTGAGGGTCACAAGACACGAAAGACAAAAATGGGGTATAGAACACGTTTCCTGGTACGACTAACAACACTCTAATAGAACAATTCATCTCATTGTATTTAAGTTTGATTGTGTTGCAATTTCATGATTTACTTTATTTGAACAGTGCTATAAACATATCCCTGGTAGCATGCATTGTGGGTACTATGTGTGCAAGTACATAACCGATGGCACTGGCTCATACATGACATTTCCTACGGAAGAACCAAGCATATGGAAAGATGTAAGTATAAGGCCTATACTTGCATATAATACCACATTTGTTTGTTTTACTCAACACATTCTTAATATTTGGTTACTCCATATGTGCAGCCAAGTCAGAAACCTGCTAAAGAGAATTCCCACATTGATGAGCAGACACTCAATGTCATTGTCTCTAAGTTGCTTCGCTTCATCATGCGTGAATTCATTTGTCCACTCGGTGCATACCATGATGAAACTAGTCACTTGGCACAACATAAAGACCTTTGTAATTATTTCGGGAAAGGAGGCACCAAGGATATCACTGAGAAAAATAAGAAGGCCGGGAAGGAGAGGCTGGAGGCACAAGTCTCTGCATGGCCAGATGATAAAGTTGTTATGTAAACTGTTTTTATGACTCTGTTATGTAAACCATATGATTTTGTATGAATGGCGTGCACTTATGTTTTTGTAAATGCATGAGCTAATTGTATGAACTATGATGTGATGGCTGCTATGTGAAATATATTGTCTCTGTGTTGAATTATATTTAAATTTGTTGCCGGGAAATAAAATAAAATGTCAAAACTGGTTCAGGTCTGAATCATCACTGCAATGACGGTCATAATGACGTCATCAGTAATGTTATTGCAGTTGTATTCTTCAATAACGGTCAGGTGACGTCATGGTTGGCTTTGCAGCAATAACGGGCACGATGACATCAGCGTGTCCGTTATTAAAAATGCCACTACAGTGACGGGCATAATGACATCATGTGACCGTTATTGCAGTGTTATTTTTAATAACGGTCCTGGTGACGTCATCGTGCCCGTTATTGCAGTGACGATTTCTAATGAGGGACACTTTTGCCGTCACTGTAGGGTCGAGCCTGCAATGACAGGAACTTAATAACGGACCGTTTGCTTGTCATTACAGTGGCATTTTGCCTGTCATTACAGTGCTCTAGTGTAGTAGTGTCGAGCAAGCCTAACCATTTGAGTTCCACTCTCAACATGGCCCTACATCACTTGCCCAAATCTCGATCCATATTCAAGATTGTTCATATTTTAATCATTCTCAGCTATACCAGAATTAATTAGGCAAACACCTATATCTCATGAGTGGTGATGCCCGTGTCACCTCTCGATTTCTGCCGGCTAAGCATGGCTAAGCAATTAAATCTGTATAATTCAGCATACATACTTACTCCCTTCGTCCCAAAATAGATGTCATTCTCGCTTCCCAAGAAAAAACATCTTTAAGCATTAGCCAATTATATGTAAAATAATATTAAGATTTATAATACATCATTAGTACGATTAGATAGATATTTGAATCTAGTTTTTTAACAAATTTATTAGAGATATAAATATTGCATATATTTTTTACAAATTGAGTCAAAGTTAAGAACGTAACACGTGCACGCATCCCATAACGACATCCTTTTAGGGATGGAGGGAGTAGCTAGAAGTTGGTCTAGAGCTAAGACTTATGTCTATTAGGTTCTACCCTACTCATCACATATGAACAACTAGAAGGAGGCTTATGCACAAACAATAAGCAAATTATCATTCTGAAAATAGATTGAGAAAAGTGGTGTCTGCCTGGGATCCGGTTGTCCACGATCGTAACACTCTAAAACGTCATGCTCTACGAAAAGATGTGAATGCATGAATTGGAAAGGATGTTATGAATGCAAGTGTATATGCCGATGAGATGTGACAATGTGATGACTCATGAGGGGCAAAACAAAATGATTTAGAGTCATCTAGTAGTAATGAATTATTTGCATTTAGGAAATTGACATAGCATAGAGTGAAGGTCCCAAATAAATATTCACACATACTCACACATATGATTCTAATACAAGCTATAACAGGAGGGTGTCAATAAACTAATTCATCTCTTTAGTTGATATATGAATTGTCAAAAAATTATTTTAGTCACAACCAAGATTTGAGTAATCAACTAAGAAGCTTACAGTATAACTGCAATTAACCTCGGTTAATAAATATGGTACTGCTACACTAGTTTTTGCTAATTTTAGTTGTCAGGTGAGCTAGCAATAAATTAGCATGTCACACCACGAAGCATATAGCACGTGAGCTAACCTATAATTGTAAGTGATATTAAATATGAGACCATGCTCAAATAATCTAGGTATTATCATAAGTTTGCAACCTTAGATATATATTTTCAGAGTAAATTCCATCCACCATATAACAACTTGTAAGGTTGTATCATTTTAGTCCAACAAGTAACAAAATATGCAAATGGATACACGAACTTGTCAAATGCGTGCATGTACGGTCATATGTACTCCATGTAGATGTATTTTTACCACCATGGTATGTAACATGAAGGGTTTTATGCATGTAACCCCCTATCTTTCTCTCCCTTCTCATTTAAGTCTTAATCATGCACATAACTCTTTTTCATCATTTGTGAAAAGATTAAAAAAATGATTATGTGTGATAAGGTAAAGTATAACGCAATTTACATGATCTAATTCTAACCTCGCATATGTGTGCATCATATATATGGGGCCACAAGTTAGCTTCTAAATTTCTTTCACTTCCTATAGTTGATCGTAGTAATAAGATAAACGTTAGTACTAAGTATATTTTCAGCATTTACCTTTTTTAAAATATGTAGGCTGTAATATTTTTGGTTCCATATGTCATATTAGTCATCAAAATTTAGAGATTACCACAAAAAAATTATATATTTTACTTCCAAAACAAGAAGAATTAATAAAAGTACAGTACTTGTGCAAAAAAAAGTACAGTAGACACAATAACTTTGAAGTATTTTTTTTTAAAAAAAAGATGACAAGGTGGGACAAAAATAAGGGGCCACATGAATAAAAATACCCACCTTAAGTGCTACCATGGCAAAATACATCAACATAGCGTATATGTGACCGTATACGCACACATTTCACAAGTTCATGTATCCAATAGCATGATTTTCTACCTGTTGGACCAAAATGATGCAACCTTACAAGTTGTTGTATAATGGATGCAATTTACTCATATTTTTAGGAACTAAGAGGTCGCTAGCAGCATCACATAGATAGTAGTGACAACATTTTATAAAAAGATACTAGTTAATCGTGGTGTAATTGAGTTAGACAAAGATCATCATTGTAGTTCATACTATTGAGGTTTCTATACACAACTCATTTATTTAACTATCAAAGAGGGCCGGTTTACTGAACTTGTATAAATAAGTAATAAAGTTAATTCATAACTTTAGGAGAACAATAAAATAGTGGACTATGCATTCAATTGGTTAACTAGTTCTTCAAAGTGAATATTGTAAAATATATCACTAGGGTAACAAAGAATAAGTTAACCCGACAATGGCCATTGTGAATAACTCAGCTAGTTCCTAATAATGGTGTTGCCGGTGATTCCAGCGATCGATTGAAGTGGAGTTTGATCCTAAAGCTTCTACGAATGATGGGAAATTAGTTTTGGTGGCTATCACTGACATGCACAGAGGTTTAGAATGCACGCACCTTCAATGGGGATAGATAGCCTCATTTTTCCCTGTCTTTGGTGAGGCCCAAGCCGTTTCCCCTCTCCGTTCCTCCATTGCAAGCCACACGTCGGAGTAGAGCGGCGGTTGAGCGGATCGGGGCTGAACCTTCTTGAACGGAGTTTTAGGGAAGACGAACAGTCTGCTGGAGCACCTTGGTCCTTGCGTGGGAGACGGAGCTCGAGGGGAGGAGCAGCTCGCCCTTGCCCTAGTCGAGGTCGAGGCCAAGGCCGAGCGGCCTGCTGCTGGGCGACAGCGCAGGGGCGGAGGAGAGCGGAGCGCTTGAGGTCGGAGGAAAAAGAAACCCCATTTAAGATCAAGAAAACGTTATTTAAAGATTCCCCAAAATTGTGAAACTTTTCATAGAGATATATAAATTAAAAGCGATCCATTTTGCTTAAGTTTGACAGAAAAGCTGATATATTTTTCAAATGAGAATTCTTCCCGAAATGGCATATTTGTGTTTTCAGAGAAGCTGTTTGGCCTCAATATGGTTCCCAAAAATCCTCTAAAAATCATTTTAAATCTTTTTTAGAAAGGCATTATTTTATCAAGCTATTTCCCAACGGAAGCCTGAAAATTTGTAGTAGGACATAATTATGACCATGATGCAATGCTTAACAAGTATTCACATTTGGGTAGTTACAAAACCCTACGACACCGTGGATCAAAACGGATTGGAGAGAACGCCGATTCCTGCAGACAGAAGGGCGGCACCGACGGTGTTCAGACAGGCGAGGACGCCGATGAAGTGGGGCTCGACACCGGCCAAGTGGAGGACGACGACTGGCGACGGGGCGAGGAGGGCGACTGGCGACGTCGCCTTCCTGTAGTACTTCACCGATCGAGGAAGGAATTCTCGCGGAGGAGAAGGACGCAGGAAAGGATGACGATGCAAGACGCGGGAATGCGGGATGGTGCGGGGGCGATGCGAGATGCGGAGGTGCGGCGGCGACGCGAAAGGGGGCGCGATGTGAGCGACACAGACACGCGATGGGGCGAAGCGAGGTGTCGCAGGCGGCGATGAGTACACATTAGACTCTTTTTAGGAGTACTAACATCGTGGCCGAGCGTTGCTACGGGAAAAAATAATATAAAGAACATAGAAAATCATAAAAGATAATAATTCAATCATTTATTGTTGTAAAACTAAACAATCTGCTATATTAAATATTTAAACCGGGCGAATACATTAGTGGTTGTACGCACAAGGGAAAGCCAACTGGTCATAGCCGGCGACGTGCAGCAGCTACTCAATCACAGACAATGCAAGCTCGCTGGTGATGAAGACTCGGACATGCACGATCTGCGAAACCCAGCGAACACATTGGTAGTTGTCTGCACGAGGAAAGCCGACTGGCCATAGCCGGCAACATGCAATGGCTACTCGGTCACATAGACGGCCAGTTCATCGGCGTGTTCTGTCCAATGCCGAGCTCGCCTATGCCGAAGCCTGGCAGCAGTATGATCTGCACAACCGAACACATTGATGGTTGGTCCGCTTGAGGAAAGTCGATGATAATTGAATGATATAGTTTTATTGTAAAATAAAACAAATTCCTTCTGTGAGTATTGTTGACGGAGACGAAGACACCTTATCTGCACTACTCTATTTAAATTATTATATTGTCAACTTATGGTTACTGCATCAAAACGGTACAGTAGCTGATATTAGTAATCCTTTGACCAGATAATTAGGGTTGATGGATAGAAGTGGCAGGCAGTATGAAGGTTTCGTGTAAAAATACAATTGGATCTAGGCTCATTTATGAGGAACATGAGAATTTCATAGACAATACTCCCTCTATCCCAAAAAGCATGCAATTCTAGCCATGTTTCTAATTGTCTAGATTCATAGCATCTCTAATGAATCTGAACACTTATTTGTCTTGATTCATTGAAGATGCTATGAATCTAGTGAATGGTTAGAATTGCATTTTTTTTTTTGGGGCGGAGGGAGTAAATAAGTAAACCTTCAAGCTTCATTCCACTTGTATCAGTTGGATCCAGGTTGCTAGGACACCAAGTATACATGGCAAACTTCTCCACCTGTTAACAACAAAACCAATGTGCCTCTTTTGGTCAATATAGTAGCCATATGGACCAAGTAATTATTTACCATATCATAGTTCCATCGAGCGCGTCTTTTGCTCAGACATTATGGCTCATCACGATGCTTCTTTAATCTGGCTTCATACTGAACAGCCGTGTTAACTATGCAAGCAAAGCATATTTTGTCCACTATTATAAACGTACAGTTGTTGGTTAATTACACCTTGCGTTCTTTTTATGAGTAGAAATTTGTTATGTTAGTTGCCTTCCTCGAACTGGTACCCTACGAGCATATTGTTTGGGCGGACGTCCCTCGAAGTCAGAAACATACCTTTTATCTTCGCAGGAAAATCGAAGAGGTCAACCAACATGAAGACAGGAAACTCGAAGAAGCCAGCGCGAAAAGAATGAGCAGGTGAAGCAACGCCTCAAGCCTCAAATCCGATTGCGAATCAGGAGAAGCCAGTTTACGCGAAGTCGAGACACGAGGAGGAGGAGGACGAAGGCAGCTGAAGGTTTCTTACGACGAAACTGGACCGAGAGATGGCGGGAAGCAACGGTTGTCCGAGGTTTTCAATAGTTCGTAGGATTTGTGGCGGGAAGTAACGGTTATGTAATTGAACGAAGTTAGCCCCTATAAATAGCCTTTATGAAGCACTGTACAGTGTATGTAAAAAAGGAGTTTATGAAATACATCATACTGTTGCAACACGAGAGTTTGTGTTACAACAGTTGGCGCCGTCCGCGTGTTGGAATCGAAACTAAAACTCATGATGCCACCAAAGAAAAAGCAACGGGATGACGACCCACAAACTTCAAAAGCTCACAAAAACGAAAAAGAAAATGATGAACCTCAAGCTTCAGCCGAGCTAGCTATCATTGATGCCCCCCAAAACCAAGAAGAGGCTAGCCTCGAACAACTGTTACAAGAAATCAAGACTCAAGCGAGAAAAAGAGAAGCTGTTAAAGGAAGCAGAGATCCAAAGAAAAGAAGCTGACAAAGAGCGAAAAATAGCAGAGGCTAAGAATGAGCTCGTAAGACTCTAAAGAGAGCTCAACACGAGCAAAGAACACACTCAAGAGCTCCAAAGAGAATTTTCTCTGGAAACAACAAACCACAACATAGTTTTCAGAAGCTACGACGCGAATTCACCATTATCCCCGGGTCTTCGAAGCGCACCATGGCCAACCTCGTATAAACCCATCCCACTACCCAAATACAACGGCACCTGCGACCCAAGACAATTCCTAATGAGCTACGAAGTCGCCGTAGCTTCGGCAGGAGGAAACGAGCTAGTTCTGCCAAAATAATTCATCATAGCTTGCGAAGGACCGGCTCTTACATGGTTCACCAGATTAAACCCAGGATCAATATTCAGTTGGGAGTAGCTCAAGGCAAAAGTACTTCAGAATTTCTAGGGGTTCAACACACAACTTCTAACCTCGGGAGATCTCTTTGCATGCAAGCAAGAAGAAAAAGAATCTCTGGCTCAGTATTTTAAACGCTTTGTTTCAATTGAAAGCTCAAACAGATGACATAGCAGATTCAATAGCAATCGATGCATGCATCCATGGCTTAAGCCCAGGGCCATGCGCGTCTGAATTCGTCAAAAATAAGCCAAAGAATCTTCACGAACTATTTCACGAAATGGAAAAGTTCTACAGATCAGACGATGACCACAGAAGAAGAGTCAGCGAAAGAGCCATTCTCTGGAAAGCAAATGGAAGCTACAAGCAACCTACACATGAAAAGCAAAACTATAATCGACCAGCACAAGTGTTCAACATAGAAAATGAGAACGAGTAGAACAATAATGATTCGAATGAAACAAAGCAACAGTTTAACTCCGCATCCATGTGGGGAAGGGGCGGATGAGGTAGAGGTCGTGGAAGGGGGCGAAGCCAACCAGAAAATCAGTCTCACTCCTGGTTCTGCCAATTTCACGGTGAAAATCCAGACCACAGCACAGGAAGATGTCCCATAACTATTAGAGTAAAGCAGGAGATGAATCAAAACAGCCCTCAAGGCCGCATAGTTCAAATAATCTCCTAGCAGTGCACCCACCATAACACCCCAAACCCGCAATCGCAACTCCCAACAAATTCGGAATCCTACTCAACATACCATCAGCCTCGACTAGCATGGCATCAAGCCCAGTCAGAGTCAAATCAACAAGCTCACAGTTCCGTCCAAACGACCGTTGCAAGAAAAGACGAAGCCACGATGCAACCAGCTTTAACACAAAATCCCACACCAAACAAGGGTCCTATCCCCTCTCGAGGACTGATTCTGCCCATAGCAGGTGCATCTTCGGTCGACTTTAAAAGCAAAAGACAAAGAAAAGACTATTTCAGAAGGGTACACGCAATATTACCAGAAAGCCAGTAATAAAAACACACTGGTCTTATGTCCCAATAACCTTCACTGAGCAAGACCTCAAACTCCAATGCTATCCTCACACCGATGCCATGGTCATCCAAACAAACGTGGCGGGCTAGGAATTGACCAAGATATTGATAGATGATGGTAGCTCAGCCGACATTATCTTCGCAAGCGCCTTCGACCAAATGAACATCAGCAGGAGTTTGTTACAACCATCAGAAACACCACTCATGGCTTCGGAGGAAAAAGAATTCGAGCTCTAGAAAAATCAAATTACCAGTAACCATGGGAGACATGAGCAATCCCAAAACAGAACGAGTTACTTTTGACATAGTCGATATGTACTACCCTTATAATGCAATATTCGGAAGAGGTTTCCTTAACATATTCGAAGCTATTGTCCGACAAGCATATCTCTGTATGAAACTACCAGCAGCAAATGGAGTAATCACAGTTTTCGGAAACCAGCAAATTGCAAGAGATATCGAGCAAGGAATTACCCCAGGCGAGAAAAACGTCAACCTTTTGCAGACAAAGACCAAAGAGCAAAACAAAAAGACTCAAATAGAACAACTCAAACAACCCAATGTACCATTACGCTAGCCATGTGGCATGTGGATGATGCACCATACTGTACCAAACTGGATATTGCTCCTTCGATGGTCCCTGACCTACCCACGTATCTTCCAAAGAAATCGTGTTTGATTTCCATCATGTAGGTATGTATTTAATTGAACTCTCTATATGTGAACAATATGAAAATTGATATTCTTCTCTTTAATTGTATATGGATACATGGTAACACACAAAATGGTTAATTTGATATAAACAATAACATAAATAATATATTAATAATGATAGAAGTTCTATTAAAATTTTATATTGGTCCACTTGATTTTGTTATAATTATATAATTTAGAGTCATAATTAGTGTTACTTTAACTATTAGTATTGTCATATTGGATAATATATATTAAAGATCAAGGGGTTATTTAACATTATTTATATAATAACACAGGTGGGTAATTTACACGAAGATTAGGGAGTTACTTTAGACCAGTCTCAGTGCTGGTTTCATTTCATTTAATAGGGTGACACGTCAGAAAAAGGATGACATGGCAAAGAAGTTACGAGGAGAGAGAGTAGACGAGTTTTATCCCGATGAAATTGGGCTCACACAGTTACCAAAACAATGAAACCCGCACCGAGAATCCAATCGTTTCATCTGCTCCGCCACCGAGATCCAGTGCGGCAGCGATGGCGAGCGCGCGTGCAATCCCGCCAGATTTTTTTCTTCTCCCGCCCTCTCCCGCCATTCCTCCTCCATAATACCTCGCATTGCTTCCTCAGTTCCCTCTGATTCAAGTGCAGATCTGACGAAGAGTGCACAAAGAAGAGAGACGGAATGGGAATCTGCTGCTCCAGCGGCGGAGGGAGCCTGCAAGCTGGCCGCGAAGGGACCCAGCAACTGCAGGCATCTCGTCTCCTCTTATCCTCTTTGGTTCCATGGCTCGGAGAGTGAAGAATGGCAGCCCCAACATCCCGACGTCATCTCCATCGTCGCCGGCGCCGCCCCTGCCACCAGCGCTGCCTCCACAACCGGCGCAACCATCGCTACCTGCTCGATTCTGGCCGGGGGTTGGATGCAGCGGCAACATGTTCTCTGTACCCCAACCGCAGGGAAGCAGCTCATTTAATCCATGGTTAGTTAAAGATGTTTGGATTTGTTTAGTCAGATTGCTTTTCAAATCGGCCAGATTAGTTACTTCATAATATTGTTGCATAGATTATTCTCGAATCCAATTCTAATGCTATATATGATGCATATTTGTATATATGCAATGTCTGTCTCTGAAAGCAAGCTGTATGTTCGAGACCTCATTCAGTTAGCTAGATTAGATAATTTGTTTTTTACCATTTTCTTTGTGTTTCAGTTAGCTGCATATTCGTTGTGTTTCAGTTAATTGCATATTATTTGTGTTTCAGTTTTATCTGCTGTAAAATAGATCCTGTCATGTAAAATAGTTAAACAGGTCAACCTAAAGAATTGTTATCTGGCATTGTAACATTGTAATTATATCTGAACATTTTAGGGCCTATCCACCTGGTGGTTTTATGAATATCCTGCAACAACCACTGTCAGCTCCTTCACGTGGAGAAAATTCCCATTTTGTGGGACTTACTCAGAACTCCAACTCAATATCTCCACCTCCACCGCCATGTGCCAAAGGGACTCCATCAGGACAGCGTAATAAAAATGCTAGCATCAACATTGACGACAACGACAGCGAAGAGGCAACTAAGACAACAAGGAAAAGGCACTGGTCACACAATGAGGAAGTGAAATTGGTAAGCACGCTATAGAATCTTGTTCATTGCTTTGTTGGCTTTTTTTTTTACTGCAATGCTTGGCTAAATTACTCGGCAAGTTGAACTGATGATCATTTCCAATTTTGTATATTTACAGGCAAGTGCTTGGCTGAACGCTTCTAAAGACCCTATACATGGGAATGATAAGAAAAGTGATTCATTTTGGGGGCAAATCACTAAGGAGTTTAACAAGGACAACCCACCAGATCGTAGCAGGGATACTAATCTGTTAAAGGTCCATTGGTCACGCCTCAGCAAAACGATAAATGAATTCAATGGCTATTGGAGTTCAGTTTGTAAAATGAATAAGAGTGGATACTCCGATGATCAGCTGATGGATGAAGCACAACAGATGTATACAAAGAAGCATGGCAAGCCTTTCTCATTGGTCCATTGGTGGAGAATTCTTAAAAATGAACACAAATGGTGCACACATGTTGCTCAGTTGCAGAAAGAGAAAAGCAAGGCCATACACATTGATATTGCTGATGATAGAGAAGAGCAACGTCCTATGGGCAGAGAAACAGCTAAGGAACAGCGCAAAGGTAAGCATAAGGCAGAGCAGGTGATTGATGGCATTGTCATCCTTGGTGAGAACATAAACAAAATAGTTGAAATTACTCAAGAGCGTAAAAAGGAGCGTGAAAAAGTTACAAAGGAGCAGCTCGAGATCTCTAGGGCTTCACTTGAGGTTGCCAAAGAGCAAAAGAAAGCTAAGTTCCTAGAAGCTTATACTGCTCTACTGGTTCAAGACACAACCAATATGTCTGAAGAAGCAAAGGCTAGCAGAGAGAAGACATTGATAATGATGCAGAAGACATTGGTTGCAAATTTTGGATAAACCTAAGGTTTTGTGGGGCATTGTATTTTCGTTTTACATAATTCAGCATCCTGTCATGAACTTCTAACAGGATTTCTAACACCATTGTTGCATGCAGACAACAAAGAGAGGTGCTAGTCGAATCATGCAGGCGACAAAGAAAGGTAGCGAAGGCAATGCGGATTTTAATTCTGTCATTATGTTAGGAACATATCAGTGCTATGAAACTGCTATCTATTTATCATTTTTATCAAACCTTTTTATCAGCATTGTGAAAATGCTATATTTATGAGGAATGTGAATCGGTCTAGTATGAAATTATTCTACTATTTATGATTATGTAATGTGAGCGGTTCTTAGCATGTGTGAAATTGTGAATGTTAAACGGTTGTGCACAATGTGTGAATGTGAAATTGGATGCGCAAAGTATACTGCGGCTAGGACTTATCGATTGCAAAAGGCTACATAGTTCCTATGCCATATTTGATCACATCAATATGCAAGGTTTAAATGCTGCAGACTGTCTATGAAACTGTGCCATGAAACTGTGCACTGAGAGTAGTAGTTTCATTCCACTAAAAAACTGACGTGGCAGTCTAGGTAACTGTGAAATGATACTCCCCATTGAGACTGGCCTTATATTATCTGTTCCAACGACATAGGTGGGTAATTACTAATTACATGAAAGTTAGGAGTTACTTCATATTAGGTATTATAATGGCAGAATGGGTGCTATGCTAAAGTATTCCACTCAGCTTCTAAAATGTAAGATTTCAAATAAAACACAACCATCATTTTAAATAAAACATTTTAGTAATTAAAATATTTACAAAAATCAGAAAATCCTGGAAACCCCTTCATTAACCACTTCCTCCTAATAATCTAGTCTCATTTCTTTGTCACGCCACCATTCATTCCCTTCCTATCTTGTGCCACAAGACTACGTCTAGTCGCACGGTGGCACATCAACGGTCAGACTTGCTGCCATGCCTGACCGACTATGCAATACCAAGGGTCCAAGCCGCCTTTTTTATGGAATGTTACGCTCACTTGACACGTAAATGGTAGCCATGCATGTGGGGCAGCCATGTGACCATCTGAGGTACCTTTTACCTTTTGTTCAAAAGATCTATGTAAGAGCATCTCCAACATTAGCCCTCAAATCAGACTCTACATCTTAAGCAGTGGTTTCCGCTTATATTTGAGGGTTGGTTATTTAAACTCAACTCCAGTAGTAGCATCTAAATCTCACTTGCCTTTTTTAATCTCATGTGTGGGACCCATTCAGTTGATGGAGGCCTCCTAGAAACCCCTAGGAATAGATAGTGGAAGAATGGATGGAGAGGCCTCCACAAAATGAGGGCTCAAATAGAGTGATTTTTTTTTCACCCTCCAATTCTATAATAGGGGCTCTTTAGAGGCTCCACGTGAGTTGCTCTAAATGACTAAATTCTGAAGAGAAAAAAAGGAAAAGGAAAGTTAAATCGAACTCCACCAAGTTACCAAGTTAGATTTAGTTAGAAGATATTTTACCTGATATTGCATTTAAAAGATATAAATGATAAGAGGGATAAGTCCGTTTTTCAACCCTCAATATTATTTTCGTCCGATTTTCACCCTCGAACTATAAAATCAGACAACTTGCACCATGCAATTGTCAAAACCGAACACTTTACCATCACCCCCAGGCACAACCACCTGATTTTAGGTATGACATGGCAGCGGTTAGCTGATGTGGCTGCCGCTGCGTACATTTAACAAAATACAATAATGCACCCACCTGTCATCCTTATTTTTACCCTCTTACCCATGGAAATTACCAAAACGTCCATATCCTCTCTTTCTCTTCTCCCTGCTCCTGGCTGGCTGGCTCTCCGTCTCCGTCTTGTTCTGCAGAAGCCGCACCAGCTCAGCTCAAGCTGCTCGCCGCGCGGCCAAGGGGGCCGCCAGAGCTCACTGCCGCACCCGCTCAAGCTAACCACAGAGCTCGACAGGCCCGATGAGGCGCTGCTGGCGGGCGTAGACTCACTACTGAACAGAGCATGAAGAACCAATCCAAAAGGGCCAAGCACCAGAGCATGAGCCCGTGGAAGACCTCACCGTAATTTCCTGTGAGCTAACCAATTTTGCAGATAGGAACACATGCTAGGAAGCGTCGTATGGCCGCTGCAGGGACACATGAGCACCTTGTAATCACGTCGGCTGGCTGAGGCCGTGAGGCGAGGACGGAACAGGGACCGGCGACGTGGGATGCTGACTGTGTATCCTGCGCCACGTCGGATGGTGACTCGACCAGAATAAGATTGGTATTGCCCCGAGTAGGTAAAATGTCCGGTTTGTATACTTGGTGTTGTAGGCTGTCTAGTTTTGTAGTTTGACAGCTAAAAATCGGGCGAATGTCATAGGTGGAGGTTAAAAAAGATGTGTGAATAAATAAGATAACAGATCTGGTCACTATTACAATCAGAGTTGCCGGATTAATGGCCGGATATCATATATTGCTTTTAGTGAGACTTTTTTTGGCCGACTCTATTTTTTTTAGAGTGCCCAATAAGAATCTTAGGTGGCTTTATACGGGGGTTTTAAAAGGAGCCTTCAATTAGCAATAGTACAATATTATTTTAGCTTTTATCTGCCACTCTTTTTTCAACGTTTTCAGTACTAATTTTTTCTGCGGTATTATCTGTACTAATGCTATGGTCTATATAATTTAGATAATATATTATTTCTTTATCATGTACTTTTTTTGGGTTATTTGTTTTGATGCTGAGTCATTGGGATAGAGACGTACTCAATAGAGGCCAATTTTCTTCGGATTTTTTTCTCTCCGAGTAGATGGGCTAGAGGTAACCGTTGATGACCAAAAGTTGCAGCAAGTCGATCAGGCTTGGCTGGTTGTGCCATGTAGCCGATCTGACAAAACGACAGGAGGTCTGACCGCCTGTAGGGGCCGGTCTAACCGCCTATATGAAAGTGCTCAAAATATGAATGTGACTCCACCGTTGCATGGGCCTCGTCGAGATGATCATGCATATGTGGATCGCCCGATTTGGAGTCCGGATGAGGGAGTTATGGCTCTGGCAAGAAGCAGTGCTGCACCCAGCCAGTTAGACCGCCTGTACAGGGGGTTAGACAGATTGTGACAGTCCTAATTCGAATTAGAGTTGTATTTGACGGGATTTTTCTTATGTAATTGACTCCCCACTCTATAAATATAAAGCGCTATGGCCGATTGAGAGGTATCCAATCCAAGCGAAACTCACGTTTACTTTTATCCTCAAACCCTAATCTTTTCCAATCTCCCTTGCTGTTCATCGTGATCTCCACGGCTATTGATGGCGTCCTAAGGCTTGCTGGTCGACCTAGGGCACGTCCGGCGACGTCCAAGCCCTGACGGGTCCCTCCCGGGTGTGAGCATCGACGGTCTTTGCTAGTTTGCTCGTAAACTAGCCGTTCTTCGCCACGAAAGTGCGTTGGTTATCTCTTTATTGGTTTGCTCATAAACCTAGTCATCCACCACCACGTAAGTGTGGTAGTTATCCATCGAACAATCGATCTCGTGGCGTATCACGCACTCCTTCCATCGAAGAACCGCCTGCCACCCGCAACCGTTGCACGTCGCTCCGTCGCGTCGTCGCTTGCGCCGCCGTCGCACGTGCATCCATCGACCGCCGCCATCATCACGCCGGCACCAGCGCGTTCGTCAAATGTCGCGTCGCCGTGGAGCACACCGTATGAAGTACTCAGTCGATTGCATCTTGGTCCCCTGGAGGTCATGCATCAAGTTTGCATCTCGTGTCTCCTGTCAACTAGGTTTCATAGGATCTCCTGCATCTAGGGATTATTTTTTATTGAGGGAACTAGCCATTGCTTCGGCCAGCATGGAAGGAGGCTGCCGACTACCCATCGCGCCGTTGCCGCCGTCCACGAGGCACTCCCAACCCCGTTCACAGGAGCCGCAGGCCGTTCCTAGCAGCAATGGCATCGCTGTCCACAACGCTGCCCTGCAGGCTTCCCAACCACCGTTCCAGGCAGCTCCCACAAACCGCAGGCGTAAGACGTCGCTGCCGCCAACGTCGCCGGTCGTCCACCGGCCGTGACGTCGCTAGCCGCCACCAGCCAACCGAACACGCAGTCCGTCCACCAGCCACGACGTCGTCACACGATTCCCGTCAACTGGCCACAACGTTCTCGTCCGCAAGTTCGACCGCAGTGCACGCCGTCGACGTGACCGAGGTTCAACACTTTTGATCCCTGAAATTTTAATCCAGTTGTTCACGCGTCCATTAAGTTCGACCGCAGGCGCACGCCATCTCTCCCATGTCCTCACTGCACGAGCAGCTGCTAGACACGGTCAAGATCTTGACTGAGGTCCAACTCTTTTGATCTCTGAAAATTTAATCCAGTTGTTCACATGTATGAAAGGACATCAACACATACATCAATAGAGCTCGGAAACATAGATCGAGTGGTTCGGTAGACAGTAGAACAATTTTCTAGGCCTTAACTCCAAATCAACACATACATCTTTGATTCGTGGTTGTGCATTTCAGTGACTCTTGACCATAATGAATTGAGTTTATCATTGTGCAAGGAGATTTTTATGAGTGTTCTATTGCTTAGAGTAGCTGTCAGTTTTTCTTCAGTTCAGTAAGGTCTTTTGCTTCTACTAGGTCACTAAAAATGTATCGTCGTGTTATCAATTTCCGAATATATGACTTCACGGTCCACCACGCATGCTCTTGGCACTAATTTTCATGGATAGTCTTGCATCCATGCACTTCTCCTGTTTCTTCAAATGCCCTTCCCTGATTTTTTTAATGTTGTGTCTCTTAAATGAAAACTCTCGTATGTTTTCGGTTAATGTTACGTGGATACCCCAATGTTGATTTCTTACTCCGGTTTTCCAAAAAAAAATTAAACATGAAAAAAAACATGACTATCAATGATATCGGAAAGTCACATGGATCAATTAGATCAGATTATTTCATTTTTTTTTTGTCCGATGGAAAATGCATGAGGTTGCATCACCAAGCGTCCATCCTTAGCACTCAAGGTGTATTCAGGTGGGCATGCTGTATATTACCTCTATTGCATCCAGGGATGCATGCTTAAAAAAACTGAATAAGTATTTCGGTCGAGTTGGTTCTTAATGGCATCACCTCAAGATAATAGACACGCATAGCCTGATTGTCATTCTGTTGCATGACATAGCAACAAACATGTAGATTTGTTTAATATTATACTAATATATTGAATTAGTTATTTTGATGTTCATTCTTATTTTTATGCTATTATTTATTTTATGGTTTATATATTTTACATTATGAATTTTTTTGCATCCCGCTGCAACGTACGGGCACACGATCCTATAATATATACATGAGTACATGGGAGATGCTTCCAGCATATAAAATATTATCTTGATTGCAGAGCAGATTTAAATAGTTAATAGAGCAGATTGTTTCGTTTACAATAATAAACTATATCACTGAATTGTTGTCTTTGCAATGTTCTATATTGTTCTGTATACAATTTTCGCTGCCCCGTAGCAACGCACGGGCATGATACTAGTCAATAGCATAAATGGATAGTTGAGAAGCACAAAACTTTAGGTTATTATATTGTAATAAGAAAATACCGTATAAAAATGCCATAAAATTAAATCAATCAATTACATGTACACATATATAGTTCACAGCTCACACGAGAATGGTGTCATAGAGAATACAAAAATTGAGATACCATGTACATATTTTCATAGTACCACATGCTAAAATAAGATACATTAAATTTCACTAATGGTCCTTAGATTTATCCAGAATTCTCATCGTACTCTAAAAGTGCACATAATAGTTCTTAAAGTAATGTCACACCCGGCCCAAGTTGATATGGCGCAGTAGTGGCTCATGTGCGTGGTGTGCGCATGTATTAGTACCACCTTGCTAGTTTAGTAAGGGTGGAGCCAACTTATTAGCCTTTGTCCTCTAGCCATAGCACCTTCGGGTTGACCCTTTTACACGAAGCGAGGACGAAAGTGCAAGCAGGGTGCTAAGTGTACGCGTGCCCGCCCCTACCGAAGGGCTGGGCGGTGCGGCCTTGGGAGATGGGGTGTTATAGATAGTATCAGAGCCGACCCCCGCGGTTACGCGTACGGGTCAGTGTAAGGACATAGGGCGCATGGCGCGTGTGTGCCGGTTAGGACACATGGCGTGACATATGGGCCGGCACTAGACATACGATCGTGCGCTAAGAGGTAACATTCCTGGACATTTGGTCAGGTCAGTGTGCGGACATATGATGCGTGTGGGCCGGTAGGACACACGGCATATGGGTCGACACTGGATTAGTGAGTTGGACCGACGAGGACGTCGGGTTCTTTGAGGTGGGGTGTATGTCACACCCGACCCAAGTTGATATGGCCCAGTAGTGGCCCATGAGTGTGGTGCATGTTTAGTACCACCTTGCTAGTTTAGCAACAGTGGAGCCAACTTATAAGCCTTTGTCCCCCAGCCATAGCACCTTCGGTTTGACCGTTTTACACGAAACGAGGACAAAAGTGTAAGTAGGGTGCTCTGTGTACGCGTGCCCGCCCCTACGGAAGGGCTGGGCGGTGCGGCCTTGAGAGACGGGGTGTTACAAGTAATCTCATGTTCTCATCCTAGTCCTGCTAATCTCTAAATGCAAGTATAGGTCATTAAACTTGTACATACTATCATCTTGGTTTATATATACTTCTAAAATATTCTCATTTATATATACGTTGTAAATTTCTCAAAGATTTAGGATTTCAAACCAAGTTCAAATTACTAATCTAAAATTTATGGAGAATCAAAATTAACACTTAGTAATATATTAGATAGCCCCTTCTAACACACATGGCCTAGTGGGTAAATAAGATGAAGCTTATGAGAAGAGTGGCGGTGATGGATTACCAACATAAATAGTTATGTACTATACAGACAATAATGACATATGAGATCACTTGTCTCACTCCCTTGCATATTCTCATACCCCTATGTATATTCATATGGGTGTGTGCGTGCATGTTTACAAGTGTATTCATTTACTTGGTTTCACAGAAATAAAAGATATTGGCATAAGTAGGTGTTTCTGCTTATCGCCATAAATTAAGTTAGAAGAAAATGTGTCCTGAATGCTATTATTGGCAATATTTCTGAGTCTAATCTAGCCAATGGTTGGATATTTCATCAATCTATTTTTGCAACACATAAATAATTATTAAATTTATGGATATGCTGATTAGATTTTAATGACATTTTTGTTTGTTTATACAGCATCTTCCTAGATTTCAACAAAAGAATCTTGATAATAATGCCATGATATTTGAGCGTGTTAATGCAATGGCGATAAGAAAGGGATGCACACCGTCACAACTTGCATTGGCCTGGGTTCATCACCAGGGAAGGGATGTTTGTCCCATACCGGGAACAACCAAAATTGAGAATTTCAACAAGAATGTGGGAGCATTAGCTGTGAAGCTCACACAAGATGAGATGGCTGAACTTGAGTCCTATGCTTCTGCAGAAAATATCCAAGGTGAACGACATTTTCAAATGAACTCCACTTGGAGGAATTCTGAGACCCCTCCACTGTCGTCTTGGAAATATGAGTAGGTATATTCAAACTGTCTAATGGTCCAGTTGGTTGTAGTAACAGAGAAGATGAAGAAATGTTGTAATAAGTAATATGTTGGGTGCAAATGTTACTTTAAATTATTGTTCTGCGGATATGCTTCTGTTTATGTAAATTGATGCGTGTGGGTATATGGTAGTATATGCTCATTTGATAGGTGTGTAATATCAAATGGTGAAATAAATTTTGTGATAACACTCCCACTATTTCAAATTATAATTTGTTTGACTTTTTTTTCCAAAGCTTAACCACTCGTCTTATTAAAAAATTTGTTCAAAAAATCATTTTTTTGTCATTACATGTTTTATTAATAAAATTTCTTCAAGAATGACTTAAATTTGACTATGTTTATAAAATAATTTTTAATAGGACTAGTGGTCAAGCTTTGGATAAAAAAAGTCAAATGAATTATAATTTCGAACGGTGAAAGTATAAGTTTGTTCACTCTAAGACAGTCATATGCAATCAAATAGACGCATACCTAATTGCTAGATAGAATAGCCATGCTTTAGGTCAGAATAGCCGAGTCGGTTATGCCAATTGAGTGTGACAGTGGATTTAGGTCAAATCTTAAGGTAGAGGATCTGAGGTGTGTTAGTTTGTGGGGACTGGAACTTCTAATATTAAATTGTGATTCCAAACTTAAATAAACTATTTAGTGCAATGAATGTTTCGTGGATACAAGGCCATTCTCAATAGAGGATTTCATATTTATGTTTCCAAAAATGCAACATAAGTAAGAGAACATTGGATCCACAACTGAAATAGCTTCACATCTTACTATTACTAATTGGAGACTCCTTTTTAATCCTTAATATGAAGCCACCTAGGATCCTACGTGGACACTATAAAGAATAGAAAAAACTTAGAAATTCTAAAAAAAAAAAGTAAGAAACATCCATCCGCAAATCCATCAACTCTAATAATAGTAGTAATTGGATTTGTTATCTTTCCTAATAAATTTCCCACCTCCCCAAATAGACTAAAGTAACCCCTAAACATGTATCCAACTTCCCCAAATTTTCCTTAATAAAAAAACTAAAATAACCCCATAACCTTATCGTAAATTACCCACTTATGCCATTATAAATAATGCAAATAAACCCCCTAAATTTGCATATAAATTATCCTATTATGCCATTATTGAAAGTTAAAGCAACCCCTAAATCTAAATTATATAATTACTATACAATATTAAAATGGACCAAGATAAATTCTAAATTACTATTTCTCTCATTATTAATATATTATTTATATTGTGAAAGGGTCTCTAGCCTAGTGGTTAGAGCACCTAAGTAGCACCTAGCAGACCCATGTTCGATTTTCTGTGGGAGCGAAACTGGGTTTGGAATAAAAAAATATGAAAAAAATAGGTTGGGGCTTCCCTACTTCGGTCAAAAAAAATATTATTTATATTATTGTTTATATAAAAATACTACCCAAGATGTGTGCCATCATGTATGAGGGAAGACATAAGAATGTTTTGATGCAAAGTGAAATCTTTTGCAACTAAATATTGATAAATATGTATTTTAAAATACATGTTACAATAATTAATAGATGAAAGAGGATGCGGGAGCATGGGTTGATAAGCTAATTAAGTTTGTCCACTAGGCTACATGAAGACATGAATTTATTGGAAGACGTGTATTATATGGTTTTATCCTGACAAAACCAAGTTTACATTCTGTCTTAGTTAAAGTTTTGCCACATCATCACAAATGCTGGTATAGTAATCTATTTAATGAGAATAAAACTTCCAGTAGAAATGGCCTAACAATAAACCAGCTCTTAGTCATCATGTCGGAAGTTCAGCGTAGGTACATCGAAGGTGTCGGTCTGTGTGGAATTTCGGTTCCAGATCACATGTATAAGATACAGAGCCCGATAAAAGCAGGACGGTACATACTTGAGCAAGCCATCACGGTCAGAACGTAACATGCAATAGGTCAAATAGCTCAATGTGAATTGCAGTACCCACTACTAGAGAACCGAGCATTCGTCCCTGGCACGTTAGTACCGGTCGCACTTTGAACCGGTACTAACGTGCAAAATAGCCATGCGTTGACGTCACTGGGCCAATTTAGTATCGGCTGGTGTCACCAGCCGGTACTAAATGGTGCGCACCGACACCTCTGTTGTCATGGGCAACGGCTAGAACACGTTAGTACCGGCTGGTGACACCAGCCGGTACTAAATGCGCACAGTTAGCACCGGCTGGTGACTCCAGCCGGTGTAGGGTATTTAGTACCGGCTGGAGCCACCAGCCGGTACTAAACATTTACGGTTAGTACCGGCTGGTGGCTCCAGCCGGTACTAACTGCAATTATATAAAAAGGGGCTTCTTCCTCCTCCCGACAGACAGCCGCTCAAATTGCATCTACCCGAGAGGAGTTTGTTCTTCACGTCCAAGAGCTCTAGGGGGGAGGTGCTGCCCATTTTTTCAACTATTTGTGGAGATTTTACCCATCTAAGTGTTCTAAAGGTTAGTAACTTCATTTACCCGCGCACCGAAGTTTAGTATGTTGCAATTAATGCTTTGTAGCTAGAGAAATTTGTGATTTCCTAAAATGAAGGAGAGAGGAGAGAGATTTTGTAGTTGTTCATGATTGTTGTTAATAATTTCTATAGTTCTAGTGTTAATAATTTCTATAATCCTTTGCACTGTTTCATTTTTATTTTTTATATAAAAATTATCTTTTATCTTTTATTATATTGTAATGTTAATGTTTTCATTGTATATTAGCCCCTGGATTTTCAATTATTTTATTGTAATGTTAATGTTTCCGGTATGTAGCCCCTGGAATCATTATATTCTTATAAGTTAGCCCCTGGTTTTTTAGTTTAACTATGAACTAGCCCCTAGAATATTTATATTCATATAAGTTAGCACCTGGATTTCAAGATTAATTATTATCTAGCCCCTAGATAATTAATTCTTTATACTTTCTTTATATAAAAGTTAAAAGTATTGTCGAAAGGACATGGCTTCTGCTGCTGGAGGTAGCGGTGGTGGGCGAGATAACCGTCGTTCGTCTGGTGGGAAGGGAAAAAATGAATTGACCCCTAGCAAAAGTTACACCCCGAGCAAAAGTTTGTGAAGAGCACAACTTCGTTATTTGGAAGCAACACATGCGGAATATATTGTAGCATGAAAGGAACCTCCTTTTCATATTGAGGCTGTGAGGCGAGATTATTCGTCGGTTGTAGCACCACCAAACCCGGCGGTCACAGCTACACCATCCTCTCGTACGGAGGAAAAAAATAATCCTCAAGTGCATTCTAATGTCCCACCCAGTGATGGTTGAAGAACGTTGTCATGTTGGTTGTTAATTAATTTTTTTGGTTTATAAATATGAGTGAAATAAATTTTGTATTGAATATTAAGATAATGATGTAATATTTTGTGTTAAGATATATTTGCACGTCATGATTAAATAACTGTGTTTCTAGTAAATATTATGGTTAGTTATATTTTATACAAAAGGACGATAATTGTAAGTTGTAGATATAACAAAGGGAAATTTAATGCTTTGTAGCTAGAGAAATTTGTGATTTCTTAAAATGAGGGAGAGAGGAGAGAGATTTTGTAGTTGTTCATGATTGTTGTTCATAATTTTTATAGTCCTTGAGTTAATAATTTCTATAATCTGTTGCATGGTTTCATTTTTATTTTTTATATAAGAATAACCTTTTTCTCTTATTATATTATATTATGTAGCCCTAGATTTTTAGTATAACATTGAGTTAGCCTATGACGGAAGCTGTCTCCATCAAATTATATTAGGATCCTCGCGGCACGCCCTGATCGACTATCCATGGATCAATACTTGAGGCTCCACTATCTTGTGTCCTCTTCACTTCACTACATGCCATAGAAGCATACTAGAGTTTTCTACTTCTGAGCTCTCTCTCCACCATTGTTCATCTTGGCCACTCCGGTCTGCAATAGTCCAGTACGTGTCCTTCCTCGCGTATCATTTCTGTTGCTCGGTTATATATTTTGTCAATTTATGTATTTTATTTAAAAATTGAATAGACCATTATATTGTTGGTTGTTCATTAATGTTTTTGGCTTATGAATATGTGTGAAATAAATTATGTATTTCGTGGACGATAATTGTACAATTGTAGATATAACAAATGGCATAATTTGTATAATATGGTTTCAGATGGACCAGCGTTGGATGTATGGTGAACGAAGCACTGGCGCATGGGTTACTGGGCTGGATACATTTCTTGATGCTGCGGAGGCCAACCGGTCGGCAAAGGGGTTCACGTGTTGTCCATGTAGAGATTGCAAAAATGAAAAGGAATACTCCAAGCGGACACTCCACGCGCACCTTGCCGTTGTCGGTTTCATGCCTAACTATTCTCTTTGGACCAAACATGGTGAACCTGGTGTCGTGATGGAAGAGGACGAAGAAGAAGATGACCTTCTTGAGTGGGTTCAATTCCAAGAAGCCCCAGATGAGGATCCGATGGATGATGATGCTAATGAAAATTCCCTAGACGAGTTAGGTCAGGTTTTGCTGGATGGACAGAAAAAAAGTGTGACCGCATTAGAGCACAAAAAGTTTCAAAAGATGATTGAGGATCCTAAGAAGCTTATGTACATAGGCTATAAAGAGAAGCACAAGAAATTGCATACCACACTTGATATGCTTCAATGGAAGGCAACAAATAGTGTTTCAGATAAGGGTTTTGATCATCTGCTGTTAATGTTAAAGGATCTGCTCCCTGTCAATAATGAGCTTCCCTCGTCAACTTACGAGGCAAAAAATAATGTGTGTCCTTTAGGATTGGAGATACAGAAGATACATGCGTGTCCTAATGATTGTATCCTATAATGCGGCGAGGAATATGAAAACTTGGATGCATGCCATGTGTGTGAGGCATTGCAGTATAAGATAAGGCAAGATGGTGCAGGGGAGGTTGAGGGACAGGATCGCCATAAGAAAATTGCAGCTAAAGTGATGTGGTATTTCCCCATAATACCGCGTCTGAAGCGTTTGTTTAGAAGCAAGGAAAACGCTAAGTTGATGCGGTGGCACAAAGAGGAACGCAAGGAAGACGAGTTCATTTGACACCCCGCGGATGGGTCACAGTGGAGAAACATAAACAGGGACTTTCCAGACTTCGATGAGGTGGCAAGGAACATAAGGTTTGCCCTAAGTGAAGATGGAATGAATCCATTCGGTAACCAGAGCAGTAGTCATAGCACATGGCCTATGACTCTTAGTATTTTGAACATTCCTCCCTGGATGTGTTTGAAGTGGAAGTTTATCATGATGTCGATGCTTATCCCAGGTCCAAATCAAACAGGCAATGATATTGACGTGTACCTAAGGCCGTTGGTTGATCATCTTTTACTTCTGTGGAATAAAGGAGTAACTGTGTGGGACGAAGACAAACATGACGATTTCACCCTCCGAGCATTGCTTTTCGTAACCATCAACGATTGGCCTGCACTTAGTAATCTATCCGGACAGTCCAACAAGGGATATCGGGCATGTACCCATTGCCTTGATGATACGGATAGTATTTACCTAAAATACTGTAAAAAGAATGTATATATGGGTCATCGTCGGTTTCTTCCGGCTAATCACCCGTTACAGAAGCAAGGGAAGCATTTTGAAGGGTTGCAAGAAATTCGTTCAAAGCCTTTGCACCGTGATGGCAAACACGTGCATTCAATGTTACATGATGTTGATGTCATCCATGGAAAGGGCCCTGGTAGCAAACCAGCCCCAAAAGGGGACGACGGACACGCTCCCATGTGGAAGAAACAGTCAATCTTTTGGGAGCTACCCTATTGGGAATTCTTAGATGTTCATCACGCAATTGACGTTATGCACGTGACGAAATGTGTTTGTGTCAACTTGCTGGCTTCCTAGGTTTATATGGGAAAGGAAGAGATACACTCCAAGCACGTCAGGACTTGAAACATATGGGGCAACGAAAGGACTTACATACAGAGAAGAGGGATAACGGACAACATTATTTATGTCCGGCCAGCTACACTCTTAGCAAAGAGGAGAAGAAGAGCATGTTTGATTGCTTGAGCAGTGTCAAGGTACCGAGTGGGTACTCATCCAATGTTAAGGGAATAATACACGGCAGAAAAGAAATTCACAAATCTAAAGTCTTATGACTGCCATGTGTTGTTGACACAGTTGCTTCCGGTTGCATTAAGGGGTACTCTACCAGAGAATGTAAGATTGACAATCGTCAAGCTATGTGCCTTCCTAAATGAAATTTCACAGAAGATTATTGATCCAAGAAAATTTGAAAGGATGCAGCAGGATGTGGTCCAATGCCTTGTCAGTTTTGAGATGGTCTTTCCACCTTCATTCTTCAACATTACGACCCATCTCCTTACTCACCTTGTAAAAGATATCTCGATCTTGGGTCCAGTATTCCTACAGAATATGTTCCCCTTCGAGAGATACATGGCAGTCTTAAAGAAGTATGTTCGCAATCGTGATCGCTCAGAAGGATCCATCGCTAATGGCTATGCAACAGAGGAGATCATAGAATTCTGTGCTAATTTTGTTAATGACATTGATCCGGTCGGTCACCCCGTGTCACGCCACGAGGGGCGGCTGAAGGGAAAGGGAGCACTAGGGAAGAAAGGTAGTTTGACAATCCCTGAGTCTGATCACTAGTTGCTCCATATATGCTTCAACACAAGAATATTATCCGGTTATCAAACGCTGATAAGAGTGAAGCCTGGATTACACGTAACCACAAAGAAAAATTCGCTATTTGGCTCCGAAGACTTCTTATGGGTGACCAATCGATTGACAAACAACTTCAGTGGTTATCTAGGGGGCCATCTCTCACCATCTTGTTATACCAAGGGTACGATATAAACGGAAATACATATTATACAAGGAAACAAGACCAGAAGAGTACTAACCAGAACAGTGGTGTTTGTATTGATGCAATAATAGACGATGAGGGCACAAAAGAGACATATTATGGTGTCATAGAAGAGATATGTGAACTGGAGTATGGACCTCTATCGAAGGTCCCTTTATTTCGTTGCCAATGGGTGAACCATGCTCAAGGAGGCGTTTTGGTGGACCGGTATGGGATGACAACAGTCGACCTTAGTAACACTGGATACAAAGATGAACCTTTCGTTCTAGCAAAGGATGTCAGTCAGGTTTTTATGTGATGGACATGTCAAGCAAACCAAAAAAGGGCCCTAACAAAGACCAACCTAAACGCCATATAGTACTATCTGGGAAGAGGAAAATCGTTGGAGTTGAGGACGTTTCAGATAATTCCGAAGAATTTAATTGCATTGATGACCTCCCTCCATTTTCAATTGATGTTGACCCCACCATCGTTTTGTCTCGAGAAGATGGTCCGTATTTACGTCGTGATCATAAAGATGGAGTCTTAGTTAAGAAGAAAAGTATCAATGTTCCATTAGTTCGGTGAAAATCTTGCATGTATGAACTGAAGTAATGATTTGACCAATTTATTTAGAAGAAAAGTATCAATGTTCCATTACAATTTTATCAATGTTCCATTACAATTATATGTCAATTTATTGTCTTTTATTAATTTTATAATAAGAATTAGTCAAGCTACATAGATTTAAAATAAATTTATGTTAATTTATGTATTTTTTAAGAAATTGAATAAATTTCCAAAGTATAATAACCTTAAATTAGTAACAAATAAAGTAAAGAATTTATTAACTAAAGTCAACACAGTATACTATATTACATAAATTGTTGTAAACTATTTTTGCATGTTAAAAACAATATATACATTTCTATTTTATTGTCTTTCATTTATCTGAAATTCTATTTTTTCTATTTTATAATAAGAATTAGTCAAGCTACATAGATTTACAAGAATCCAAAATGTTGAATGATCACAAACATTTAAGAATGTGAATTTATTTAATTTAATGAACTTAATTTATGTATTTTCTATAATTTACTCAAATATCAAAACTTAAATGAGCCATAAAGGAAGTAAGCAATTTATTAACAGATAATGGCATATTAAATATATTAAATCTAATATATCAACCATTTTTGCATGTTGAAAATATATATTTTTTGATATTTTTCTGTATTTATTACTATAAATGAATAATAACAAATAATTAAAAAATACAAAACCAAAAAAAGAAGAAGGGGGAACTGAACACTTTTGGGCGTTTAGTACCGGCTGGTAGCACGAGCCCGTACTGCCACCCGCTTTGAATTCACGAACCGGGTGGCGTTTAGTACCGGCTGGTGCCACTAGTCGGTACTAACGGGCTGCGATTAGTACCTGGTGGCACCAGCCGGTACAGGGTGCCAATTTAGTACCGGCTGGTGGCAATAGCTGGTACTAAATGGCCCCCTATATAGATCTCCTACCCTCTTCTCCGCCCAGCACTTAGCCATTTTCGATCGCGCGCGTCCTTCTCCTCTGCTGCCGGCCGCCATCGTCGTCGCCGCCTGCACCTCGTCGCCGTTCCAGCCACCTCCTCCTCCTCGTCGCCGCTGCCGCCGACGGCCTCGTCCCCGTGTGTAACACCCTAAAAATGCCTCTTTTGAAAATAGTAAATAAATTGCTTTTTATATTTAAGTGCTCATAAATAATGTAGGAAAAATAAAATTTTTGAAGAATTAAAAGCAAATATAAGGTATAGAAACATTATTGATGCATTTCATGCTGGTGCATTTCTTTTGAGTGTTGAATTCAAAATTTGATTTGAATTGAAATGAGTGTTTAAAAACAAAAAAGAGAAAAAAAGAAAAACCCTTTCTCCCTCAGCCGGCCCAATCCCTCCTTCCCCTCCCGCAGTCCAGCCCTTCTCTCTCTCGCGCGGCCCAGCAAGCAGCAGCCCAGCGCCAGCCCACCTCAGCTTGCCAGCAGCAGCGCACTCTCTCACTCCGCGCTACTGACCAGCCGGGCCCGCGCATCAGTGCCGATAGGTGAGGAAGCTTCCCGTCCCTTCCGCGTTCGCTCTCTCCCTCTCCTCTGCTCGTGCGACCTCATCGGAGGTGGCCGCCAGCCATTGGACGTCACTAGCCTCCACCGTCGCTCAATCCTCGATGATGACCGCCAAAATAGAGTCCCCACCTTCTCCTCTCTCTCCAGGGCTTTGAATGACTCGAAACGGAGCTTCGTAGCCCCGGCTTGAGCCAACTCCGGCGAGCCTCGCCGCGGCCGTGGGCGGCGCCGCCGCCGACTCCGGCAGTTCAAACTCCAGAACGCTCAGAGCCGCTAGATCCAAATCCGACGGCCTAGATCTGATCGAGATTAGGTCAAACCCACCCTTACCGGTCAGCCATGGCGTTTTTGCAAAAGAGCCCCTGCAGTTTTTGGAAATCAACCCGCGGTCCACCTCTATTCAAAAATAATTACAGTTTAGTCCTTTTTCTTTTGGTTTAGCCCCTGCGCTTTTGAAAAATAGTGTCCGCCGTCCTAGATGGTTGTTTTACCCGTTAGCCCTCGGGTTTTTATACGAAATTATGTTTTGGGTCCCTGGTTTCTTTCAAAAACACCCCTGGAAGCCTAAAATTCTCACCAGCAAGCCCCTAGAGCCCGTTTTAAGCGTAGTTTCTTCGTTTTAACTCCGATTTGAGTGATTTTCGCGCTCATGTGTTCGTAGTAAAGCGTACAGTAACTCTAAAGCATTCTTTTCATCTTTTGTTTATGTTTGTTGTACTGTTCTAATTAAATACCTTGTTTGCATGTATGTGTGGATGCTTGTGTGGTGATCGATGTGAGTAGTTGATGAGCCGTTCGAATTCGCCGACGATCCCGTTCCCGAAGAGCAGGTGCAACAGTAGTTCACTGAGGAAGGAAAGTATAACACGGACAATCCTTGTTACCTATACACCGTTTAATCGTACAATTCATATGCATGTGTCTAATATTGTTATACATTAAGGATGTTCGCCAGTGGTTACCGAAAGGCGTATGTGGGGAACATTCGTGAGAGTATAGTTTGATCCATCGAGGACAGATTTATCCGTTGGCTATGTCTCGTTAGGCAAAGTCCCGTGATGTAAGCGCCCGATGTACGGCAGCCTCACACGTTGCGATGATTGCGCTCTCGCTCTGGACGCCATTGACCCCCTCACGTTGCGCCCTAAGCGTACGTCAATCTCGATCCCTTGGGTTATGCTGCCTATGTTGAACCAAAACGGCTACTGTGCTTGTTAGGGTGTATTGTGAAAGTCCTCGTAGCATAAGTTCTTTTGGATCTATGTGACCAGCGGGTAAAGGGCGAAACCTCTGCAGAGTGTTGATCTATCATGATAGTCGTGCTCACTTTTACGAGCGGCCTGGATCCTTTTTGATTGGAAGATGACGTTAGTGGTTGATGTTGGTTTATTCTATGATTACTTATACATTATTATTAATGGGTTTATACTTGGGTTCTACTCATTTGTAGTAATTTGGATGATAATAAAATAAAACTACTAAAAGTGCTATTGCATTTTAACCGTGTCAAGCCTTTTGTTCTTGCATAACCCGTGTTATACTTGTTAAGTAAGATGGTTTATTTACACTTGCAACTATTCAACAAAATCCCGGATGGTAACACATGGAGCATTGAATGATCAGTCGCTTGCTGAGTTTCCGGAGGATCTGCCGTACTTCTATCAGTGTTCGACCAGTCGGTGTCCCTGTGGACTTGAGGCTCTACTAGTTGATAAACGTTTAATAATATTAAGACTCCCGCTGTGTTATTTGTTTAAGACTATGTCTTGTGTCAAACTCTGATGTAAACTATTTTATTCGCGCATTGTGTTCTCTGTGATTTAATATTTGTTATGTATATGTGTTCGGTGGACATCCTGGGCACGCATATAGAAGCATTCGGATTTCTTAGAAATCTGGGTGTTACATCGTGCGCCGCCGACAGCCTCGTCGCCACGCTCCTCCTCCGCCGCCGGTCAGGACCTCGTCGCCGCCGCACCAGCCTCGTCGTCGTCGCTGCCGCATCCGCCTCGTCGGCGGCGGCGGCCTCGTCCTCCTGCGCCGCCGGCGAGCACCTCGTCGCCGCCGCATCCGCCTCCTCGTTGTCGTCGGAACCGCCGCCGCCGCCCGGCCGTAAGCCCTCGTCGGGCTGACGTCAGCACGATGTGCTGACGTCAGCCATCTTTAATTTAGGTTTTGTTTTAATTAGAAGTATAATTATAAATTAGACCCTAGATTAGTAGGTTTATTACAAATTAGCCCTTGGATTACTAGTTTAATTAGAAATTAGCCCCTGGATTCGTAGGTTTATTACAAATTAGCCCCTGGATTGCTACAAATATTACAAATTAGCCCCTGGATTACTAGTAATATTACAAATTAGCCCCTGGATTACTAGATTAATTAGAAATTAGACCCTGGATTACTAGTAATATTTCAAATTAACTCCTGGATTACTAGGTTTATTATAAATTAACCCCTGGAATATTACAAATTAGCCCCTAGATTGCTAGTAATATGACAAATTAGCCCCTGGATTACTAGTTTAATTAGAAATTAGCCCCTGAATTAGTAGGTTTATTAGAAATTAGCCCCTGGAATTTTAGTATTAGTAGAAATTAGCCCCTAGAATATTAGTAATATTGCAAATTAGCCCCTGGATTACTAGGTTTATTAGAAATTAGCCCCTGCATTACATGGTTAATTAGAAATTCGCCCCTGAATTACTAGTTTATTAAATAAGCTCATTGTGTTACTCTTAGCATTCCAAATGGATGATGGACGTGAAAACCTCGATGAGTTGATGAGTCAACTGATCAGAGGAGACAACTTTGAATTACCACCTGAACAAGATCTACCCAAAGGTGAGTATGATGGCAGCCAGTATCTTAACATGACAGGTGATGGTGATGAGGCTGCTCATTCTAACTCTGAGGAAGAAAATGTACCCGAGGTATATATACACAGACACATGCTATATATTTTTCGTTCATACTTAGGATCATTTATATATGAATGGATATCTTCTCAGGCTTCGACGTCTGGTCAGAAACGTAAACGAAGCACTAAAGCAAAGATGACGGGGAAAATCATCATTAGAGAGATTGACGAAGAAGGTGCCCCGAAAGCTCCAGAGGATGCAAGGACAAAGTTTGTCAATCAGGCAGGATACATTGTCAGGGAGAACATCCCCATCAGTTTCAAAGCTTGGAAAAAGGCTAAGGGGATTGAATATGCAGATGTAGTACCTGAACAACAGAAAGAGATGTGCTGGGAGCAGTTGTTGTCGCACTTCACACTTCCAGATGGAGAAAATATTAAGGAGCAAGTGAAGAAGTTCGCCTTGAAGAAAATAGTGAGTGCTTTCCAAACATTCAAGAAGAACTTAAAAAAAGATTATATCAAGAAAGGGACAACACCTGACTTTGAAAATAAGTTCCAGAAGCTTCGTCCACACTGGGATCAATTTGTCCAAAACTGTCTCACAGAAGACAGAGCCGCTTTGAGAGAGCAAAACAAAGCCAACGCGAGCAAAAAGATTCACTCCCCCCATACTGGACAAGGTGGCTATACGAAGGCAATTCCAAAGTGGGAGAAGATGGAAAAGGATCTGATCAAGAAAGGATTCACCCCGCGGACCCTACATTGGCCTGAAAGAGCGAAGTGGTACTATTTTGCACATGACGGGACTCTTGATATGACTACTGGAGATTTGATCCCGTCAGATTCATTGCGAGCAGCAGTAGATAAACTCGAGGCAGTGCTAAAGGCTAAGGAAGAAGGAATTTTCACACCAAACCAGGAGAAAGATGAGCTATCGTACGCCCTAGGGACTCTTGAACACACTGGGCCTGTGCGAGGCATGGGTGTAGTTCCATGGAAGCATGGCTTCTCCGTAGATCTCGAGACTTACAGAAGCAGAAGCCGAAGCAAGGCTGAAAATGAAGCGAAATTACGTGCACTAGAAGAACGAGTCTCTGCACTAGAAGAGCAAATCTCCCCCATCAGCCCCGCCTCCAATGTGTCGTCTAGTGTTGAATCCAGGGAGTTACCTCAAAGCTATTCCGTGAACTTTATCACCGAAAGGCAACCATGTGAGCTTCATACTCCCATAATCGAAAATAAGACCAAAGCAGTAGCACATGCTGTTGCTGAGGTCCCTATTGATGGCGGGGTGATACACGGCGTTCCAATTCCCCCAGGATATGCAAGGGTCAATGTCGATAGGGTCTTACTCGGGTGGGAGGACCTCGACCTCGAAATCGAAGGAGGCGATGGTGAGAAGGTGTTAGGTCAAGCGTTGCACAATTGGATATGTTAGCAGAAGAAGTATATCATATTTCCATGTTTGACTATAACCGAATCATCAGGACAGGACACTGGGATAAGATCACCACCGACTGCAGATGTAACGACCCCGAGCAAAGATCCACAGACACCTCCAGATCTAATTCATCAGCAGCCTGCTCAAATGGAGCCTCCACCACCTCCTATTAAAGACAAGGATGCGCAGCCTGCTGGAACATATCCGAGGGATAGCTCGCCAGCGCCTCCAACAAATTCTACAAATGCACCAATACCTGCACCAAAGGATGCAAGGACAATTGGTGGCGGAAGCAAAATTAGGATCCAGCCACCTCTTGTGCCCCCGCCTCCTAAGGAGAAGAAGGAGGCTTGGGAGAAAGCTCCTAAGAAACCGCCTCCCGTGCCGCAGAAACCGGCTCCACCGCCTAGTCAGAAGACCACGTCCGGGATGACTCGAAAGCAATTCACTGCGTGGCAGAAGCAACAACAGGCGAAGAAGCAACAAGAGACGAAAAGTCCCTTATCGGATTATGACCGTTGTTGACGCAAAAATCGGGAAAGATCTTCACGTACTATCACACAAAATCGGCTGTGACGGATGATGTAGGGCGTGCCAGTCAATCTAACCTGTTGATTGACAAGGAAAATCGAACGTTAGTAACACAGCTAAATCGGCTGGGTTTCCGATTTAGCAATGAAGACCAGATCGGCAGTGAATTCCGATCTATAATACAGAGCCGGCTAGATCAGCCGATTCTGATGCAAAGCAGATTAAGATTACTAAAACGTAACCTAACAAGCTAAGTAGAGTAACACTTAGAATAGATCTAAATGGTTATACTGGATCCGATAATGAAGTATAAATAACAGCCGATCAAAGCTTATTCTAAGCTGGATAAGGGTTGAATAAAATCTAAACGAAGCAACAGCAATGCGCCAGATACTAAAGCTTAGATATTTACTCGATAACTGTCGAATAATCCCAAACGAAGCAACAACGATACGCCGGTTGCTAAAGCTTGGAACTTACTCAGTAATACAGGACTTACAGGCAAGCCTTGAGATCTGATCACCCTCGACGTGCCCAAAAGAACTCGCGAAAAGAAAAGACGAAGTCGTCGACAATGTATGTAAGTTGCGAAAATTGTAGAGGTTTGTTTGATGTTGGTGTGTACAGCCTTCTATGACCACGCAGGGTTGATATTTATACTATGATAGCTACGACTCCTAAACTCTTACGACAAGCTTACTTGACACAAAAGAAAAGACCCTATTACAATCGTCTACGACTCGAACAACCGACTCTTTATTTTGGTCCTTCTATAAGCTTAGCCTCACAACCTTCTCTTTCCAAGACTCCTCCACGTCATCAGCTTCTTTTCCGATTTCTACCCGAATCAACCTTTCATCGGGTTCCGATTCCGATTCACACTGCTCTTTCCCCCGGACTCCGATTTTGATTTCTAATCTCTGCTTCATTTGGCACCGATGTGACATGTCAAAATCCGGTGTCAACACATGCCCCCCTAGTTTCACAGTAGAATTGATTTTGACTCGAAACTATTTTGATCCTTATCTTTTAGGTCAAACATCCTCTTTTCTCCCTTTTACCCTTAGCGAAACCTATATAAGGTCTGCCCCTTCTTCTTCCTCATTCATCTTCTTCACATAGCCACCGCCGCTTCGTCTTCCTCTACTCCCCGACCTTCAAGATCACCAGGCGCAAACAACTTCTCGCAAAGATCAACTCCCTATGACTCTAGCAACTCCTCTTCATGGCATCCGTCGCGGAAATCCCCGAGGTAAGTCCTCACACAACTCTCAGATCTAGATCTAATCTTGTTGGTAGATCTATTTTTCACAGTAATGCATTTCTTTAGGCCCTTCACAATAGCATCATTATCCTGGTAGCAGATAAGCCAGGTCTCACCATACTAGGCCCATTAGGTTCTCTAGATCCTACTGACTTCATCAACCAAGAAACACAAAGACTCCCCTTCAAATCATTTGATTCAGAACTTGACTAGAGCAATGCCTTTAGGTCATGGCCAACTCTTACCGCTGGATGGAAAACATGGTATAAAAGGGTTGCCAAATCAAAGATAAACGAATGGGAATCTTATGACCCCCGCCAATGTATCGCCCTTTCTCTGGCTGACATGGAGCGAAATGAACCTCTACTAGCCGCTGTCTCATATTTTTGGTCCGATGCCCTGAATGCTTTCCTGTTTGGTCAAGGTCCGATGACCCCTACCTTAGCCGACGTGCTAATGCTCACTGGTCTGAATATATCGGAATCGGACAAGACTTTCCTCATTCCCTCTAAAGCTACCCACAAGATTGACACCAAGCAGATAGGAGGTTGGAAGGGATACATAGAGAAGTATTCCAAGACATTAGGATCAGTGGATGCAAGGGAACACTTAGCTTTCCTGAATATGTGGTTGGAACATTTCGTCTTTTGTGGGAAGACAGTAGGCCCATCAATCCACTACCTCCGATTGTCAGAGTACTTAGCCTCAGCAAACAATTTCCCAATCGGAAAACACCTCCTCGGATCGGTATATAAGCTCCTTCACGAGGTTTCCATCCGATTAAGGACAAAGCAACAAATCGGACACCTTGGAGGTCCGTGGTGGTTTGTTAATCTCTGGCTGAATATGCACATACAGAAGCTACTGGATACTTCTATAATTAGCAAAGTATTCCCCGCCGATCAATTGAATGATGAAGAAGCTTCGGCGATGCATGTCTTTTGGCGAAGCTGCCTCAGGCTTCCCTGGAGAACGGCTTCCTTCTACTCGCACAGCCGAGTATTTCAGGGGGTTCTACAATGGCCTCAAGGAAGAATCCATGCCCTGGCACGTATATGCTGATCCCGATCATCATTTTGAACTCCCATTCAAATTCCGATTTGATGACATCGACACAGATGAGGATAGCCAAAAGAACTTCAAAGAAATCATCACCCCTCAAATACTTCCCGCAGACATCTTCATGGGGAAAAAGCAACAGTCATTTGAATATTACCATCCAACACTGGCTGCTCGTCAAATCGGATTTGTCCAAGGGTCGATTTCCTTGTATCTGGCCGATCTGGTGAAGCCTAGAGAAGTGATTCCATCAGGCATAGCATATGATAGGCTGATAAATTTATCACCTTCCCGGGAAACCACAGATTTATCTCTTTGGAAATTCTCAAGCTTCACTACGGCTTCATTCAAGACTTGGTGGCAAGAATGGAGGAACCATCTCTTCAGCCAACCTGCTCAAGATTATTGCCTACTCCTCAACCCTGATTTTGAGACTAGCGACCAGGTAAGAGCTCCAACCTTAGTCATTTTTCCAATCACTGATTACTTTGCGTTTAACACTTTCTCTTTTTGCCTTTGATCACAGGACGTGGCCATAAATCTTCCTTCAATTAGTAACAGTAGCCGTACGATTGAACACATGCGTCCCTCAGATAATCCTCACATCAGAATCTCCAGTCCATCTGTGATGGACGTTGCTACTGGTCGGAACAAGAAATCAGCCAAGAGTCCTACTCCAACAGTGCAAACCAAGCAACAAGGCACCAGTTCTTCCAAAAGGCCGAAGAAAAAGACTCAAGAAACTTCTTCTTCATGATCGGCCAAAAAGAAATCAAGCCATCGGAATCACAAGCCACGCCTTCAGAAGTCGGAGAAAAGCGCAAATTGGTGATATCAAAGACACTTTCAAGGAAGATTCCGAAAGTTGCCCGAAAGATTTCAGCTTCAGAAGCTGCAAGACGTATATCAAAAATACGCTCAAGTACCGGTAGCCCATCGTCTGTTCCGGAGGCAGTCACATCAAATCCGATTCAAGAAAATCCATCAGACGCAACAGCAACAACTACATCGGAACAGGTACAAAATTATTTCCGATTTGCTGCAATCTTTTTATTTCTTGAGCTAATTTCATGTGTATATAGACACCCTCTCAGGTCATGACCCTCGAGCAATCGGAACTGACAAAAAATGTTCTAGCTCCTTCTTCACTGCCGATTCCTCCACCAACCATCGTTAAACAAGAATCGGCAATCCAAACTTCAAAATTGGCCCAAGAACCTATCGTAAGAGTAATTACTATGTCCTTCGTTATTCGCCAAAGTTGATTCATCTCATTCCTCACATCTGAACTTTTGTACCAGGGGCGAATGGCAATCGGCCTTCCAATACCTTAGCCATCCCAATTCGATGAAATCAATTTGAAACAGGTAACTCCTTCTTTTCCATTTCCCATTAAATTAGGAGAAACTTAACATCTGATTTTTGCTTTTTCCTCTTCAGGCACAAGATTCTCCAACTCCCAGTGCTCTTGAAGCGGAGCACGCCGATCCCTCCACAGCAAAATCAGCTCCAAGCTCTGATCCGATTAGGAATCATCTTGAAGAAATGCTAAGCCTCTTGAACACTGAAATCAGACAACTTGTGAAGAATGCCGATCCTGTCCGATCGGTTTTCAAACACTTGCAAGGCCAAATACCTGAGTCAGTCGAGGAAGCTCTCTTCCCAGCTGCCTTCATAGAATTCAACTATTTCCAGGTGGTAAAGGCCCAAAAGAGATTATCCGACCGAGCTGAATTCGAGAAATCTTCCAAGGAGCAGGAGCAAATTGAATCGGATATTGAAGGCATAGAAACCCAAATCGAAAGCATAAAGCAAACTCAAGAAGCTCTAGAGAAGACCAAATCCGATTTGGAGTCCAAGCGTGAAGCCCATATGCAAGCAATAGCTAAGATTGACGCAGAGCTAAAAGTTGTGGAGGCCAACCGGTTGCAAATCCCTGGAAACTTGTCAACCTTTGAACCAAATAACCAAGCTCTTATGCAAAAGGTTGATCATCTCAAGAAGAACTTGAAACCGATTAAGGGTTCGGCCGATAACGATCGGAAAGCCATTTCCGATGTGGATGCTATTCGCCTGCGTGCGATCAAAGCGATCCAAGATTTCCTTGGGTCGTTGTAAAAACTCTACCCATGATATCTTTTGCAACGCGTACATTTAAAGCTGCCACATTATCTTGAATATGTACATCTTTGACTCACCTTTTGGCCACGTCTTGCTAAATCCGAAGCGTCTTTATTACCTTCAGCCGATGTGATCAGCTTTTACAGCGCATCTTCTGAAAATAGCATCTTTTGACCAAAACCCATTGGTCCCCGCACTTATTTATATCAAAAATTGAATGCTCTGAATCAAGTAGGTAGACCCTTTCGCCTATAAATAGAACCACACGCAGAATCCACCACGTCATCTCTCCCATTATTAAAAATCTTTTCGCATAATAGGCCCATGGCGTCTTCATCCAATCAACTATGGAGTAGCCTTATTTCTTTGCTTCATTATTTTGATCAAAGCAAACTAATCTTTCTGATTTTCAGGTTCAGCAAACATTAGAGCTCATCATCACTCAGCTTCAATCTGGCGTTCCCCTCTCTGCAGACCATCGATTTTTCTTATCTATTCATAGATATGAAATTATGAATTTGCTTCCCGAAGGCCTTACTTCAGTGTCATCCTTCATTCATGGCCAAGGACTCCCAAGAAGTGACATATCCAGGATTCAACATTAGATCTATAACCTTGAAACCAGCCTGAAGAAGCCCGTCTTGCCAGCCTAAAGAACAGTAGGGATCAACTCCGAGGAGAAATCGACGCAATCAACCGATCTGTGGCGGACCACTCCGAAAGTATTCCAAGTTAAGTACCCACAGACCACTAATCAAGTAGTCAGCTCTTAATCCAGAATAAGCTGGAGTGCCGTCGGATTATACCCGATTAACCGCGTACTTTCACGATCGAAACAACACGCGCGCCCACACGAAGGTGAGTCCCAGAAATTACAACATTCCACAAATTCAACTTACATAAATAGTATCAACAAGTTATTACAAACCAAGTTCGAATTTCAAATAAAAAGTAGGAGAGTTCATTGCAGCGGAAATATTAAACTAGCGACGATACATAGCAACACCATAATGAAGCCGGCCATGGTGCTACTCCTCCCGATCCTCGGCAGAGGACGAAACCCACTCGACATGCCAGCCAGGTGGAACCTGGGCAGGCCAGGGGATGGAATTCACCGCCTCCTCTAAAGCAGTACCTGAAATAAATGTCACAAGCAAGGCTGAGTATACTAATACTCAGCAAGGCTTACCCGTTGGGTGAAAACTACTTCACCGACTTCTAGACATCAGAGGCTTTTGGCTGGTGGGTTTGTTTGCCAGAATGCAACTAAGAGTGGATCCTTACTTTCATGATTTTAGCATCAATTTCTAATAGTGTTCACCATTCTAGATTAGCATCCTCTCTAAGCATACAAGTGGTGCAATACAATTTAGTACATACAACAAGTTCATCATCCTCATAGTTCCACTTGTTACTCAATGCAACATAGTGGTCAAGCAGTCTCATTAACCACGAGAAGCGGACAGATCGAACCGAATTTTGCTACCTGGCCAGGGAAAACCCAACACACACGGATAATGCTTGCTATAAAAGGTACAAGCACTTCCCAACCTTTCCCATCGATCCAAAATTCGGCGCCGGGTCCATTCCCTTAGGATAAGGGTTTACCGTTTCACTCACGGCATCACGCATATATCCACTTGTGTACGGCAAGGGAAACAAAATATTTCCAAGGAGAGATGGCTATCGGTCCTAGCTGTTTCAATTTGGTACCAGGCTTACCGATTCCCATAAGTCGGCATGTGCGTGGTACGTTCAAAAACTTGACACACAGAACCACACGTTCCAACCTTAATCCAATTATCATACACGGACGGGAGATCTACACATACCATCCCGCCCATCCCTCCTTATGATTCCAACATAAGTAAAGACAAGCAACTCCTATATCTCGCGAGTGACAGGAATCACTCGACTTGTAACGGTCCTAAAGCATTGCTCTATCGACCCTATCATACTAGTATTTCAAGACATAGGTACTAGAATTATGCAACTAGGGTATGCAAACAATTCCTTGATACGTAAATGCACAAGCATATATAATTCATAGTTGCATAAGTTTAAGAGTTAGGTTATGCTCCGGGGCTTGCCTTCTTGGGCTATGCCGGTGTCAGACTCCGGGTCAATCACGATCACGTCGGCACCACCTTCGGGAGCTTCGTCTTCGTTGGCGGAGACGAGGTTGTAGGTGCCGTCAGCGAGAGCGCCTTCTACATGAGATGCACAAGTTTTAAGAGTTGCTGCTGGTTTTTAGTCTAAAGGTTAAGGCTCTTGATGGCCATATTCACCTAGACATATAAGTGGTTCATTCTTCTCTTCAAAAAATTCAAGAAAGTGTGTGTGGTGTGAATTTTACGTTTTTATGATGGTGATTGCGTACATATATACAACAATACAAACTATTATTTCTATGCAAGTGTTTTAGTTCTGTAGTTTTAGAACTCCACATACCTTATTTATATAATTATCAAAAGTGACCTACTTCTTTTTATTAAACTCATTCTACTCTAGTTTCTTCCCATTTTTGTTTCTCTGTTTCTGTTCATCCTTTTTATCCACAAACTTTATGACAGCTATTGGAGTATAAGAGCTAGGCTCACTCCAAAATTTCGCTAAAACCGAGCTACACAGAATTTATTAAAAATAGTTCAAGTTGTTGCTCAAAGAAACAAGATCAATTCATATAAAATCAAAACTACTTCCAAAACAGAATATTTCTCTACCAGAGCTGGACATGAGTAAAAGAAAGGCTCTGACCAAATGGTGGCTAAAAATAACATTTGGTCAGCCCTCACAAATTTTCTATCCTAAAACCATCATCTATTGATTTGCTAGTTCTAACAGGGTCAAAAATTAAGTTTAGCATTTTTAGCACATGTACCAACAAGTTTCTAGACCTCTGGTGCAAGATGGTGATTTTTGGCTGCATGTATTTTTTTTAATAAATGCAGAACCGAACTAGAGTAGAAATCACAAAATACATCATAACTGAAGTTACAGGCCATATTTTTAGGTCTCCATTGGACACAAAGCTTCTACAGTCCCTACAAGCAACAAAACTACAGAAGTGTTTAGGATTTGAAATGGTGCACAAAACTCTAAAATCACAGTTCGAATTTTAATTCAAAAACTACTCCTGAAAATTATATACATGCAAAAATGAGATTGGAGTTTACAACCTCACGAGTCCAGGGAGTATTTTTCTGTATTTTTCTGATTTTTCTATGAGTTTTAGTGGATTTTACAAGATCTCAGAAAAATGGATCTAGGTTTAAGAATCTCTTTTACGCCGAAGACCCTAGAACTTTTAAAACCTTTCAAACACGTCCCTAAAACTTACACGGAGGACCCTAGAACTAAAATGGGGAACGCATCTAGGTCCCTTCGCTCGCCGGCGACCGGATTCCGGCGAGGAGACGGCGAACCGGCGCGGAGGAAGTGGGGGAAAACGATGAGGGGCTCACTGCGAGTCGTTGGGGGTAGCTCTCGAGGACGGTGGTGAAGCGGCGCGGCTCCTCGATTGTGAGCGGCAGAGCGGTTAGCTCCGGCGACGTCGGTAGCCGGCTGTGGGGGTCGATGCGAGGCGCGGAACGGCGCGTGAGCTTCACCTGGAGTAGGCGGAGCTCGTCATGGGGCTCGACGGCGACGGGGATGGCCGGAAGATAGAGCTCGACGTGGAGGTGGAGCTCGCTACGGGAACGGCCGAGCGGCGAGGAATTTCTTCGATTCCCGGCGAGGGCTGCTCGATTCGAGCTAGGGATGATTCGAGGGGCTAGCTAGGTGGATGAGCAAGCTTCGGGTGCGGTGGATTAGGAAACCATGGAGGGAATTACGGGGGATTGGGTTCGCGGCGGCAGGAACTCGGGTTCGGTTCAGTACCGCCGGAGGTGGAAGAAGAAGTGCGCGAGCACGGAGGAGATGGAAATGGCAGGGTGCTGGCTGGGAGAGAGTGTGAGGTCACTCGGTGGAGTGTTTGGGCACGCTAGGGAGGGCTGAGCTGCCTTGGGAGCGCGCACAGGGAGGATGGACGGCTGAGCAGCGCCATTGATGGCCTGAGAGCTCGAGCAGAGCGCTGGCCGGCGGTTGGGCGAGGGGGATTGTGGCGTGGGGGAGTGAAGATCCTCCGCAGAGGCGCTTGGCGCGTAGCAGGCTGGAATCCGGCCGCGGGTCAGCGCAGTCCGACGCGCGCGCTGGCGGCCTATGGCGGAGCTCTGCTCACCATGATGGCGCGCCCGCGTAGCGAGGCTCGCTCCTGCGCTGTAGCGCGCGAAGTGACAGGTCGGGGGCGCTGGCGTGCTTGTGGGGAAGGAAGGCACGGCTGCCGTGGCTTTGGCCGGCCTGGCCGGGTCGCCGCCGCTCGCCTGCCACGTGGCGGCCGCTGCCGGCCTCGGGCAGAGCACGCCCGGGATGAGGTCGGAGCGCCCGTGGAGCTCCCTGGTTCAAATGCGTTTATCTCCAAAAATTTGAATTGAACTTCAAAAAGTGCAAACACAAAAGTTGGAGTTTGAATTGTGAGACACAACTTTATTTTTGGGGTGAACCTACAATTTTGAATTTTTCAATCTCAAACAAGCCATATTTGAAAAGGTGTTCTGCACGGTTTTTAGAGTTTTTGAGGGGCTTAACTGCAAAATTTGGAAAAGTTCCCAACAGTAACCAGGCTTTATTTGTGATGACAAACAACTTATATTTTTGGAGATTTTCAAGTTTAGTACAAAATGTTTGAGATTTCAGTCAGGTCTCAAAATGGCCTTATAGAAAATTCAATTTCAAAATTTAGCTCAATTTAAGTGTGCTAACCCAATGCTGCCCCTTTAACCCTGTTTTTAGTAGATTTTTATGGTTTTTAACATCTGGGATGTCACACGATCTATATCTAGATCTGAAGCGAATGTCAACCAAATCCACGCTTCTCATGAATCTAGAAACCAGATCATAGAAAATCATGAACACCATGAGTCTCGCATGCGAGCCATTCAATCGATTCAATACTTTGTAATGTTTTGTATTTTTTGCCCTAAGGGCGATGCATAACGCATCGGCCATGTATCCTTGGATGTTTTAGTCCAATCTTGGATTCATGAATGTACTACTTTTACTTATTTTTTCTGCTAAAGGCGATACTTTGTATCGGCTATGATCATTTCCGATTTCTTCACCGAAAATCGGCTCATGCATCAACCCAAATACTGGGGTAATACTTTTTCAAGTATTTCCCATTCAAACCTCGAGGAAATTCTTCTCCCCCTAATGTTTCCAAAATGTACGCATTGCCTGGAGCACATCGATTTATTCGCTATGGACCTTCCCAAGATGGAGACCATTTACCGAATTTAGAGTCTTTAGATCCGATCGGCAAAATCAATTTCCAGACCAATTCTCCTTGAGAAAATTCTTTGACCTTAACTTTCTTGTTATACCATCTAGCAATGCGCTCCTTATTAGCTTCTAAATTCTCAAGAGCTTTCAAACAATATTGAATCAAATTTTCCAACTCATCTTTTATAATAATGGAATATTCATCGGCTGTCAACTTATTTTGAAACTCAATACGTCTAGAGCCGATTTTCAATTCCCAGGGCAACACAGCTTTGTGTCCATAAACCAACTGATAAGGTGACATTTTAATCGCACCGTGACAAGCCATCCGATATGACCATAATGCCTCATGCAACACAGTATGCCATCTTCTGGGAAATTCATCAACCTTTCTCTTTATTAACTTGATCAAACTTTTGTTGGATGCTTCTGCTTGACTATTAGCTTGAGCATAATAATGAGAGGAATTCAATAATTTAATCCCCATGCTTTCAGCAAACTCTCCAAATTCCCCTGAAGTAAATATAGTTCCCTGATCGGTTGTAATTGTTTGAGAAATACCAAACCGATAGATAATATGTTCTTTAACAAAGTCTATCATATTAGCCGATGATACAATCTCCAAAGGAATTGCTTCAACTCCACTTAGTGAAATAATCGTCGCTACTAATACAAACTTATGTTCTTTGCTTGATGCAGGATTAATTTGACCAATTAAATCAATTCCCCATCCTCAGAAAGGTCAAGGCTTTAAAATCGGATTCATAGCAGATGCAGGAGCCCTTTGAACGTTCCCAAATCGTTGACAGTCCTGACATCCCTTGTAATATTTAAAACAATCCTCATGAATCGTGGGCCAAAAGTATCCAATCCTCCTGATCATCCACTTCATCTTGAAGGCCGATTGATGTGCTCCACATACTCCTTCATGGATTTCTCCCATTAGTACCTTAGCTTCTTCCGATCCGACACATTTAAGCAAAACTCCATCAATCGTCCAATAATAGAGATCATCTTCAAGCATAACATATTTGACTGCCTGAATCCTTATCTTCCTTTCAACTTTTTTCGACGGATCTTTCAAATATTCATAAATCTTTTTCCTCCAATCGGTGTCTTCCAACTCCAGATTCAAAATTTCTCTGATCGGACGATAACCCGATGCTCCTTGAGCCAATCGGTTAGCTTCTTCATTATGACATTTGGGAATATGTTCGATCTTAACAAGTCTGAGCTCCTTTAACAACTGGAGGCATTCATCATGATATACCTTCAAAATACCATCATTGCATTCATACTCACCCATCAATTGCTTAACCACCAACATAGAATCTCCAAATATTTCAATAGCATCGGCCTTGATTTCTTTGAGTAGCTTGATACCTTTAAGAACAGCCCGATATTCTGCTTGATTATCGGTGGCTTCCTTTTCAATCGGAAAAGAGAACTCAAAGCTTGCCCCCCGAGGCAAGATCAACACAATTCTGTTTCCAGAACCAACTCCACAAGAAGATCCATCAAAAAACAAAGTCCATGGCACAAAGTTCCACCAAATGAATCTCTGGACCACAATGATGAGTGACAAAATCAGCAAGTACCTGCCCTTTAACTGTCTTTGACGACTCAAAGCGTAAATCAAACTCCGATAGGGCCAAAATCCACTTTCCGATTCTACCATTCAAAATCGACAACGACAGCATGTACTTTATAACATCATCTTTACTAACAACAATGCATTCAGCCGATAGTAAATAATGTATGAACTTGATGCAGGAAAAATATAGACATAAACACAATTTCTCAATCGGGGAATACCTTGTTTCTGCATCCAAAAGCCTTCTACTCACAAAATAGATAACACACTCTTTTCCTTCAAATTCTTGAATAAGGGCCGATCCAATAGAAGAATCATCAGCCGATAAATATAATTTGAACGGCTTGTCTTTCTGAGGAGGAACTAAAACAGGAGGAGACACCAAATACCTCTTAATTCGTTCCAAAGCCTTTTCTTGCTCTTTTCCCCAAACAAACTCCTGATCGGCCTTCAGTTTCAACAAGGGTGTAAACGGCTTGCTCTTACCAAAGAGATTAGAAATAAATCTCCTAATAAAATTAATCTTGCCGATTAACGATTGAAGTTTGGTCTTATTTTCTGGAGCAACAAATTTATTGATGGAGCCTATCAAAGTTTGACTGATCTCAATCCCCCTTTCATGAACCATAAATGCTCGAAAATGACTAGCAGAAAATCCAAATGCACACTTCATCGGATTCATTTTCAAGCCATGTCTTCTTGTGCATTCCAGAGTCTTACGTAAATCGGCTAAATGTTGTCTATAGCTTTCCGATTTAACCACCACATCATAAATATAAATTTCAAGAATTTTACCAATAAGCTCATGGAAAATATAATTCATAGCACGTTGATAGGTAGCTCCAGCATTTTTCAAACCAAAAGTCATGAATACCCACTCATATAAACCGACATGCCCAGGACAACGAAAATAAGTTTTATGAATATCTTCTTCAGCCATAAAAATCTGATTATAACCAGCGTTACCGTCCATGAAGCTTATGACTTTGTGTCCTGCTGCAGCATCAACCAATAAATCGGCAATAGGCATCGGATATCCATCCATCGGTGTTGCCTTATTAAGATTCCTGAAATCAATGCAAATATGTAATTTCCCATTCTTTTTATACACAGGAACCACATTAGAAATCTACTCAACACATCGGCATTGCCTAATGAATTTCGCTTCAAACAACTTAGTAATTTCGGCCTTTATATCAGGTAAGATCTTAGGATTACATCATCGAGGATCTTGATGATATGGCTGATATCCTGGTTTTATAGGCAACCGATGTTCGACAATAGATCGGTCTAGACCAGGCATTTCATAGTACTCCCAAGCAAAGCAATCTTTAAATTCTCTTAATAAAGAAATTAAATCTTTTTTGTACTCAGGATCTAATTTTGCACTAATAAACGTCGGCCTTGGTTTATCACCATCTCCTAAATCTATTTTTTCTAATACATCGGCCGACATGAAACCATACCCCAACTTCCCTTCATCTTCTTGAAGAAATTCATCCACCAAGACGAATCCTCTAAGCCGACTGCTTGGATCGGCTGTAGACCAAAATCGGCCACTCTGAGGAATTCATTGTCTAGAGCTTTTCTTGATATGCACATCACTTGTTCATAACTCCATGGTTGTGCTTCTGCAATAGCTATGCTGTATGATGTGTCTGCTTTGACAACTTCCACTGTATCCTCAATCCATTGAACCAAACACTGATGCATGGTAGATGGAATACAACAATTAGCATGGATCCAATCTCTTCCCTGCAACAGGTTGTATGATCCTTTGCATTGACTATGAAGAAAGTGGTAGGTAAGGTTTTGCTTCTGATAGTTAGATCAACACATAATGCCCCCCGAGCTGGAGAAATCTTTCCTTCATAATCTTTTAGCATGATATCTGTTTTGATCAAATCATCTTCACTTTTGCCGATTTTACGGAAAACGGCATAAGGCATCAGTTTAACAGCGGCTCCTCCATCAACCATCATCTTGGTCATTGGCTTACCATCAACATGTCCCTTCAGAAACAAAGGCTTCAAATGAACACACTCCTTTTCTTCTGGTTTCTCGAAGGTTGCTTGCATTGGTTCTAAATTCCGTTGAGCCATCGCTTCTTCAATTTCAGAACATTTTTCAACACTGGCCTATACCATGAATTCCCTTAGCAGGATGAAAACCATATCAACATCAGCCACAGAGTCATCTTGGTCCTGTTGCTTATGACGCCATACTTTAGACAACACCTTTTTATTCTTCAAAAGCTGGCGTGATTTTCCCTCTTGAATTTCATCAAATCGGAGCCTCTGCAACCTCCTCTTCTGTGATTTTGTGACCCCTTCCGAACACCACCTTGGCTGAGGTATTTTAGCTTTGTGACGAATATTCCGATCCCGATTTGGCAAAGGCTCTTCATCGGAAACCAAATTATTAGCGCGCTCTTCTAGTTCTCTGCTCATAATTGGTTTGTTTCCCAATTGATCATACACACTCTGCCTGCCTCCGATTCTCTCATGAACTGGAGTACGCCGATATTCTTCATCTCTATCCCGAATAATCGATCGATGCTCCCTATCCTCAAATCGGGGCCTTTTGAATGACCTATCTCCTCCATAGCTCCTATTGCACTCTGGGCAATCATCTGGAGATGGTAATTTGATTCCTTCTTCCCAGCAATAAACGAAAAAAGGACATCTCCAATGATCTTTATGTCGATACATCCTTTCTTCTTGCTGCCTTGTCCTCTCTTGCTGGTGTTGATATTTCTTGATCAATCCTTCAGAAGTTACGTGCCTTTGAGAATTTCTGGGATAATCATTCTTTTCCCACTGTTTTTTATCCTTCAAATCGGAAGCAGAAATTTACACTCTATGATCAACAGCCCCTTTTTCTTTTGCAGATTCCGATGTCAAGATTTTAGTCTATAGAGCGTTTCCTTTAGCTGGCTCTACCATATTCACTGGGAAAGGATGCAATCGATCTTCATCGGCTTGACTGGTTTAGAAGGAATCTCAAATTGCAACTTCCCTTGTTCAATTGCCGATTGGATTTGGTTTCTGAATACCTTGCAATCGTTAGTATTATGAGATGTAGCATTGTGCCACTTACAATACACCATCTTCTTGGGCTCTTCTGCAGATGGAAGACTATGATTGGCCGATAATTTGATCATTCCTTCTTTAAGCAGCAAATCAAAAATCCTATCCGCCTTAGTAATATCAAAACCAAATCTTTCTGGTTCTTTCTTACCAAAAGGACAGGAAATCGGCTTCTTATTTTTAACCCACTCTGCGAGGCCGATTTCTTTATCTTCATCGGAATCGGACTCGGAATCGGAACTGTAATCAAGGTAATTTACCTTCTTATGATAAGCTCGCTTTTGTTCATAAATCCGATTCTCATGCTTCGACATTCTCTGTACAATATGGCTCAAGCTTTCAAATTCTTGAGAGTCATACTTCTCTTTGAAGTAGGGAAGTAAACCATCAAATGCTAACGTGTCAATTGGACATATGTTAGGTTTAACCCATAGCATCTACTTTTTGTCTCCCTGACTCTCTGAATGAAATTTGCTACCGACTCATCATTCCTTTTCTTCAAGCTTGTTAAATCCGTAATAGTCTTCTCTTGAACACCAGCAAAGAAATATTGATGGAATTGCTTCTCCAGGTCAGACCAGTAAATAATAGAATTTGCTGGTAATGTCATAAACCATGAAAAAGCTGGTCCAGATAAAGAACTTGCAAATAATCGGACCCTCAGTGCCTCGGTTGCTGCAGCTTCTCCACATTGTACCAGGAATCTGTTGACATGCTCTATCGTGGAGCTATCATCATTGCCAGAAAACTTAGAGAAATCAGGGATCTTGTAGCGATGAGGATAGGGTAGCGAGTCATAAGCAGGTGGATAGGGAGTTCTGTACATCACTTGTTGAGTTTTGGGCTTTAATCCAAACTGATTTTGCATTATATCAGCAATTTGAGCTGCTCAATCCACTTGATTTGCTCCTTGTGCTATCTCTTGTACTGGCTGATGCACTCTTTCTATATCTTGACTTGGCTGAATCGGTCTTGCATATCCCTTTGGTACCGATTCATTCTGCCTGGCTGATTCTGGTTGACCAATCTCACGAATATGCCCTGAAGATGTATTCGGATTGGTTATCTGACCCTGACTTTGAAGTTGGGTATTATGATAAACCTCGATAGCTGACGTGATGTTACCATGTGTCTCTGACTAATTCGGCATATGCCTATTAGGTATCTTTGTCGATTCTAGTTTTGAAGTCCATATCTGGCGTACAATTCCCTTCTCATCGATCAAAGACCAATTAATTCCATCAGCATGCGGTACCCAAATCATCTTTGGCTCCTCAGGTTGAGTCTTTTGAGTTGACTTAGGAGATGTCAAAAAATATTCAAGAGGCATCCCTAATCCAGTATTGGGGTCATATCCTTTGAAAAAATCAGCTCCCTTTGATGCCGATGCTATCGGCGATGATGAGGTTAAGACTGCTGAGCTATTTGGCAGAGTTTGAATTTGAGGTATGGCAAATGATGTTGCCGCTGTAAACCTTCCTTGTGTGATCGGCCTTGATGCCGATTGCATTTATCCGATCGGCTGATCTGCCGATGTACTATTGAACACCTGAGAAAATGCAGTTTTTGCAGCCCCTGCCACAGTATCTCTTGCTGAAGTATCAACTTCAAATGGAGGAATTTGTTGATATGCTGGACCTTTAAATTGAAGATCACCTTCACGCAATATGCGAACCATTTGATTATGGAATTCATTACCCAAAACTTTACCTTGATTCACAAAGGCCTGATGGACTGCTTCATTGATCATCTCATGCAACTTTCCAGGTGTTTCAGCTATTTTGACTTCACGAGGCAATGGAAAGTCAGTTTTTTTGATAGCTTGGCCTCGTTTGGTGTTTCAGCTATTTTGACTTACGAGGCAATGGAAAGTCAGTTTTCTTGATAGCTTGGCTTAAAAGTTCAAATTCTTCAACTACTCTTGCCATCTCAGCCTTCTGTTCATCATTGAGATCTTCTTTAGTAGTGTCAATGACATTCTGATTCCCAATCTCAAAACGACCACCCTCCTTTTTTGACATAGTTGAAATTGTCGTGTCCCACCGAGCGTGCCAAAAGTGTGTTGACGTAAAAATCGGGGAAGATCTTCATGTACTATCACACGAAATCGGTGGTGGCCGATGATGCAGGGCGTGCCAGTCAATCTGACCTGTTGATTGACAAGGAAAATCAGATGTTAGTAACACAGCGAAATCGGCTGGGTTTCTGATTTAGCAATGAAGACCAGATCGGCAGTGAATTCCGATCTATAATAGAGAGCCGGCTAGATCAGCCGATTCTGATGCAAAGCAGAGTAAGATTACTAAAACGTAACCTAACAAGCTAAGCAGAGCAACACTTAGAATTGATCTAAACGGCTATACTAGATCCGATAATGAAGTATAAATAACAGCCGATCAAAGCTTATTCTAAGCTGGATAAGGGTTGAATAAAATCTAAACAAAGCAACAGCGATGCGCCAGATACTAAAGCTTAGATATTTACTCGATAACTGTCAAATAATCCCAAATGAAGCAACAACGATATGCCAGTTGTTAAAGCTTGGATCTTACTCAGTAATACGGGACTTAGAAGCAAGCCTTCAGATCTGATTACCCTCGACGTGCCCAAAAGAACTCGCGAAAAGAAAAGACGAAGTCGTCGACAATGTATGTAAGGTGCGAAAATTGTAGAGATTTGTTTGAAGTTGGTGTGTACAGCCTTCTATGACCACGTAGGGTCGATAGTTATACTATGATAGCTACAACTCCTAAACTCTTACGACAAGCTTACTTGACACAAAAGAAAAGACCCTATTACAACCGTCTACGACTCGAACAACCAACTCTTTATTTCGGTCCTTCTATAAGCTTAGCCTGGCAGCCATCTCTTTCCAAGACTCCTCCATGTCATCAGCTTCTTTTCCGATTTTGACACGAATCAAACTTTCATTGGGTTCCGATTCCGATTCAAACTGCTCTTTCCCCCGGATTCCGATTTCCAATCTCTGCTTCACTTGGCACCGGTGTGACCTTTCCAAATCCGATGTCAACAACCGTCAAATAAAAAAGGCAACCCAGCGTAAGAGCAAGGCGTCGAGCATTCCACAGCTTGGTATGCAGAGGAATCAGTCAATCCCACCTCTCAAAGTGCTATCAAAGGAGGACCAAGCTCTCGTTGATTTTGTCTGCGACACAAGGCTCACCAAAGCACAACTACGAGGCGAGGACCATATCCCAATTCATCCTGGAGCTGAAAGAACTCAATTTGAATTGAAGAAACCTCTAGTGTTTGAACACCAACTCAGGGATCTTCCAACAAGGATGCGTAATCTCCATAGTTGGTACACGAAACAATCTGCAAACGGCCAATGCTACCTAACTCTTCGTATAAGAGATGAACATTATTTTCGAGGGGTGGATGAGATAAATATTGAGTTCTCGGAATTCTGGTATCTGTTCAATTAGGACGCCTCGACAAATCACTCATCAGTGCATGGGTTCTGTAAGTCTTTCATCTCATTTATGTTCCATCCATCTATTCATTAATATTGTTCACCATCACATTTTTAATTTGATCGTCTCGTGTAGAATGGAACAACAAGTTTGCCGGAGAAAAGGCTTTGAAAACCTTGGCTTCATGGACCCAAATGTGATCCACGAATATACTGTCAAGAACACCCCAACTCGACCACGAAGAATATATGCCATTCTTGGATAAACAGAAAAAATGTGATTTCATATTGTTCCCGTAGAAGCAACCAATATATCTAACGTAGTATGCGTCTTTCACTACATAGCTTCCATTGGATGCTCTTCGTTATGGAGCTACAGAGAAGCTTGGTCATAGTCCTTGACCCAAAGAAGAAGGGACAAGAAGAATTCCAAGACGTCATCGACCTCATGAACAAGGCATGGGCTCGCTTCCGGGAAGAAAATGAAGGTCCATTTAAGGAGCAACTCCATATAAAGCTAGACTTTCCGGTAACAACTCAATTATAACATTTAGCGTCATTAGTGACATATGTTTATACGCAATAGTTATTATTAATAACACTTTTGCATTCCACATAAGTGTATGAGACAGGAGCATGGGAATAACCTATGTGGCTACTATGTGTGTGAGTTTATTCACCGGTTTGTATGACCGACTGGCGCAATGAAGCCAGATGAATTCGAGATATGTCACGCATATGATCATATTCAAACATAAGACTTGTATATCGATATATTTAATATTTTTTTGATGTGACAGAAATGGCGTATGGAAGAATGCCTCCTACTGACGGACAGAATCAAGGCCGTACAAGAACAACTTTGCGGATTCCTAATAGACGAGGTCATTGGCCCTAAAGGCGAATTCCACAACGATGGATCTTTCTGCAAACCAGACGTAGGCATCCAAGACGAAGATGAAGCGTGGCTGTAATTTCAAACATTTCGATATATGACATATGTATGTAATACGCCGGGTTTTGCATATATATATATATATATATATATATATATACACACACACATAGATATATATATATACATATATATATATATATATTAGACAGGATTTGCTACAACCGGGGTAGCTCTCACCCTACCTTTGGTAGCTACCCCTCCACCCTGCGGGCGCCACCTGTCTTGCACCATGCGGTTCCTCCGTCTGTTTCCATCGTCCAACCGTTATGCCTTGGGTTCGGTCGTCCTGACGTTTGCATATGCGTGCCCCTGGTGTATGCATAGGTACGTCGCTTGGTTCCTGGTGCTGTGGTGCAGACGCTCACAGGAGCTGATTTTTGGTGGCCAGGTTAGTGTTGTCCGTTGTGTAGCTTTTTTTCCACTTGATGCACTTTCGGACGAGTGTGAAAACCACTATAAGTCTATAAGTAACTAGCATATTGGTACGAGTGTTAATGCCTCATCAGAACAAGCTGTTGCGGCAGGCCCTTGCACAAGGGCTGTTCAAACGAGTTCTGCAAAAGACACAGGGAAAGTGAAAAACAAAAATAATCACTAGAAAACAATATCTGCAAGGGTTTTTCCAAAGGATAGGGAAAACAAAAAAACACATAAATGATATGGTAAAAAAAACAGCCCTTATATTTTTTTTAAAAAAAAGGTCGTCTTTCAAAGGGGGCCAAAAAAAGAGGCACATTGGCAGTCCGTGGAGTACCCTGGGGTACCTGGGCACAGCACCTACCTGCGCACAGCACCTACCTGGGCACACAACCACCCCTAGCGGCAGGCCCAAAACCACCACCCCAACTGTCCATCCCAAGACAAAATAAACAGAAAAAAATGACTGTCAGGCAGGCTTTAGCTGCTAACAAAACCATAAACAGATAAAAGCACTTGAAAAAGTAATGCAAAAGATCTCAGGTAAACTTTTTTACCATGTGCTCCCCCGTGTAATCAACTTCAGGTACGAATGAAAAGAAGTGTATTTATAGGAAACGAGTAGCTCGACTAGGCTAGCCTGGAAACGAAAAAACAAAAAAAAGTTCGGCACTCCCGCTCACGGCTGGCCTGGAGGCTGGAGCCATGTGCAAAAACAGAAATGCCACCCATACTTGCCAACGCCTCTGGTCCGGTTTAGGACCAGTGCGTGCAGTTGGCAGGCAGAGACCCTGGCACTCCTCAGTACTAACTTTGGCTCGTTCAAAATTGACGCCGTTAACCTTTGCTGATCCCACGTGGACGGCGGTACCAGCTCCTGCATGAGATCGGACGACTGCTTGGACCAGGTTAGCTACCCATAGGGGGTGGAGAGGTACCACCGTAGGTAGCACGTTATTTTCGATATATATATATATGTGTGTATGTGTATGTATATACATATATATACGGTGAGTATACTCCGTGGCTGATTTTACCAAATTATTGCACCCATAACTCCTTTGTTTGGGCCAGCTGACCGGATGAGGATGGGGCTGGCTACAGAATTACTTATTTTGTGGCTAGCTACAGAGCATAGGGTCTATGTATGTGTGTGTATATATATATTGCTTCAATTATGCTAATCTTATGAGTACGAGAATACACGTAGGAACCACTACTACTGCATATAGGAACGTAACATGTAAAAAAACTAAAAATAAACAATAACAGCAACTTCTAAAAGAAAAATAAAAGGCGGGCTCAAACATTTAGTACCGGCTCGTAACACCAGCCGGTACTAAATGAACTGGGCCTAAAGCGCCCCTGTTGTTGCCGCGTGGCATCACGTTAGTACCGGCTGGTAACACCAGCCGGTACAAAACGCATGGTGCGTGGCCGCGCCGCGTGGCCGGCCGTTTGTACCGGCTGGTGTTACCAGCCGGTACTAAATTGCGTCCGTTAGTACCGGGTAATGCAGCCAGTACTAATGGGCTGCCCATTAGTACCGGGAGCTCGGTACCGGGCGCATAACCGGTACTAAACCGGCTTTGCGCCCGGAACTAAATAAGCTGGGTTCTCCAGTAGTGACAATCTACGACACTCACGTATACGCAGAAATACTCACTTCTATAAATACATGTATGCAACTCTACCCCTATGAGCATCTTTTTTTTGCGCAAACCCTGTGAGCACCTTCAAGACACTAAGCCACCTGATCTCGGAATTGATGAGGTCACCATAGACATCTCGCTGTCGACACAAACATCATCTACCATTGAAAAATAATGCCAATTAATTCAATCGGACAACCTCATGACATGTCTGCCTTTTTCATGCTCGCCTTACATTCCAGCATTTCATACTAGAAAGTAGAAAAAGGAGTGCCTTACTGTTTTTAGCATTTTTCTTGTTAGGATAATCCTCCTAGATGCAAAATCAGTGCATGCAAACACTAGATACAACATAGTTACATAGTTAATATATTCTAAATCTATATTTATTGATGCAATTCATGGCCAATATACCAATAAGGGCTAGATTGCGCGGGTAGCATACAGACCAAATAACAGTCAGATTGGTGAACGCTGGTTAAGACAGTTTCCTCGTGTGGATATAACTACTATGCTTACGTCATGGAAAACGACTAGGTTTACGAGCAACCAACAAAGGATAACCAACATCCTTGTGTGACGAAGCATCTACGTTACAACCAAACTAGCAAAGCCCGTCGAAGCTCTCGTCCAAGGAGGACCCAGTCAGGGCATGGACATTGGCAGCGTGCCCTAGGTTGACCAGCAAACTTAGAACACCATCTATGGTAGTGGAGACAAGTATATGTGTAATACCCCGACCATTAGTGTTCCAGTTTCGGCCTGTTGGCCCATGTGTCTTGTTCTAAGTAGATTTAGTCCCACCTTGGTAGTCTAAGTAGGTTCAGGTTAGCTTATAAGTCTTCATATTTCAAACATATAATCTCCGAGTTAACCCTTACACGGAGCGAGAGAAGTGTAAGTGGGTGATCTACATATGCGGGGTGAGGACGAAAGTTTGAGGAGCTAGGCCGTAAGCAGATTTTGGAGCAAGGTGGGGGTGTTACAAGATGAATATCATACAAGATTGGAAATAATTATGGTTTAGAGATAACAAAAGGTAACTATATTGCATTTGGTTCGATTAATGATAGATTCCTCATAGACTTTTATATTTGTAGGGAGGGGAGATCTTGCCCCCACAAGAAAGTCATTTTATAAATTGAAATCTACAAATTTTTTCTATATGTACACAGAGTTCTTACAAACAGGTCAGACCAATTTGCCTCGCCTTTGTGCCCATTCCAACACAACCTCGCCAAATCGATCGGCTCAGTGCCCGTTCCAACACATCAGGTTGGTGTGCCTCACCAAATAAGGTCCATGCCGATTCCAACACATCAGGTTTGTGTGCCTCACCGGATAAGCTCCATACCGATTCCAACACATCATGGCGGTCTGCCTCGCCAAATTGGCCCCGTTCCGATTCCAATACATCGGTCAGTCTGCTTCGTAAGGTCAGCCTAGAACCCATTTTGACCATAAACCTAATTGGTGCCAATTTATTATTGTCAATGATACTTTTTATATTTGTGCAAATAGAGTGGAATTCAAAATATTAATGTTTTCATTGTCTTATTAATTCACGCCCTCTTGCATTTAGGCCATTTGACCACCGATTGCTTTCATGCAACAGCCATCACATTAGTCTATTTAAAATAACACTATTTTCCAATTTCTACTCCCTCCATTCTAAATTGTAGATTATTTTTGGCATAGTTAGGTACATAGTTTTTATGCATTTAAACAAGTGTATATCCAATTAAATAACACAATATATGCACCTATAAAGCTAAAACGACCTATAATTTGGATGGGTAAAACTCATAGGGGCCGCATATAAGTTAAAATCAGTTACACACAAAGATTTACTTAATATATCTTTATAATTGCGTGTTGTGGACTTGTAGGAAAACCGTATAGCCCTTTTGGTGAGTAGAAAACGATGTTTTTTAACACAGACGCTCACAACATGCAAACACACTCACCCTCTACAAATACATGTAAGCCCCTACCTCTACGAGCGGCTCGTCTCGATTGTTCAACTGTGTAAAAATGATCTTTGGAACTATATATATACATATTTGCAAAAAAAAACTACATGTATACAAATAGATTATTATTGCATTTAAGGGAGATCTCGACACATTTTGTTTGTTTGGAAAAACGTTTTTGTTAGTTAGGAATATAAAAGGTGACAAATGCTCAAAAGTTTTAGGTAGATACACTGACATTTCTTGATAAAAAATATGACTGATAAGCATGCAATTCAATTTCGCCTTTACCGCATATCGTTTAGTCCTGTGTTGAAAACTGATCTATTCCACAAATGAAATCACTACATTTCTTGGTCACAAAAATTGACTGATAATTTTCAAGCAAGTTTTCAAATCAATTTCGTTTAGTTGAAAAAGAAAGCGCTTGACTGCACGTCATTTAGTCGTTGTGTGTCAAAAAGTGACCTCGTTTCCATAATAAAAAGTAGCTATGTATATCACATAGACTTTCAATCTAAATATTAATATATGCTATGCCGCCATGAGGGGAAAACATGCTTGTGTCGTGTGGCCCATATCTTGGTGGTTTTTAACTTTTTTTTTTGTCACATGCTTGGTGGTTTCGGTGGCAAAGCTTTGTTGTTGGGCCAGTCACGTGGTCAGCGCTGAGCCGCTGAGTCATACTCTCAAAGCCGCCGGGCTGGGGATGATCATGTTGCCAGAAGCTTCTTCATCAGGTTCAGCGATCACATTATCAATTCACAGACGAACAAGACCATCTCCTGCCTAACATTGTAAGGTCTCTACTCTGAATCTGTACAAACGCATGCAGCAGAGAGAGAGAATCATCCTATCCACGAATGGTCGCTGCTGCTCGGGTGGTGCGGTGCTACATAGCTGGGATCGCTGGGGCTGGAGGTGTCAGCGCAGGCCCTCAGCCGCATAGGCAAGCATGACCAGCTACTACGGCCCGCCCAAGCCAGAGCCAGACATGATCGCGCTCATCCACCACGCCGTCACGGCCGGCGTGACCTTGCTCGACACGGGCGAATCTGAATCTGAATATGTGTTGTGTGGTATATTCCTATGCAAATATTGTTAAAAGTAAAAATAATTTGAAAAATTGCTAAACGGATTAAAACGTGAGCTACAAACTGGGTCTGCTGCTTTGCATATCACTCACGGCCTGTTGGTATTACTGACTAGCCGTGAGTATTATTGACTAGCCGTGATACGTGTTGATCAATGCAGCCAGTTTGTTCTCTGAAAACCCGCTGTGATGTGATGTCGGCAGTTTGTTCATCAGTCAATTTACATGCATTTCTTTTTTCCGTGCATTGTAGATGTTTTAAATTTTTTTTTGAAAGAAGTGCCTTTGAACTACATCAACGGTAGTTTCATGTGTTCTGTTTCCTTTACTTTTGTTCTTTTTGTGTTATTGTCCTTTCCGTTCGTGGAAGGGTCATTAAGAAGATGAGGATGATTTATTCCTGTACAGTTTCTAAGAAAACAGGAAGGTCAATTATAAAAATCATTATTAATTTCAGAATAGTTCTTCGTTTTATACTGTGATAGATTTCCCTACTTTGGTGAAACTGGTAATGAAATATGATTTTGAAACCGCATAAATTTTGTTCATAATGTCTACAATTGTTCAAAAACTAATTGACCGTAGTTTATAAAATGTTCACCAATATTTGTTTGGAATTATTTTGTATCTTTTTCGAATTGTTAAAATGATTGAAGCTCTCAACATCGTTACCTGGTCCAAGATAAAATATAGATCATAATGATGAAATGTTTTATTGGTTGATACAGTCCATAAAAAAAAAGAAAAAAAGTCGCATTTGTATTGATTGTTCGCCCACGAGGGGAAAACATAATTGGCTAGCTGGGCCCAAATAGGATTATGGGTTTGGCGATCGGGCGTCGGAGCTGCCATGTAGTCGGCAATATACAAGTCGTCCATGACGTAAGCCGTTACGTATCACACGCTGTCGCCGTCGGTAGTGACGTAGTCACGCTGGTCGCCGAAAGCCGCTTGCTGCTTCAGGCTCAGGCGTTGAGCAGAGGGACCTTCCAATTCCAAGCACACTATAAATAAGGCCCTTTCACCCAATAACATTCAGAGGTCTAATTTAAACTGTGAGTGAACATTCAGTTTAGCAGCTCAGCAGTTCTCGCCATGGCTGCTGCTCCGATGGTGGTGCCGCGCATGAAGCTGGGTTCACAGGGGCTGGAGGTCTCAGCCCAGGGCCTCGGCTGCATGGGCATGACTGCCTACTACGGCCCGCCCAAGCCCGAGCCCGACATGATCGCTCTGATCCACCACGCCGTGGCCACCGGCGTGACCTTGCTCGACACCGCCGACAGCTACGGCCCCCACACCAACGAGATCCTCCTCGGCAAGGCTCTGAAGGCCGGGCTGAGGGAGAAGGTGGACCTGGCCTCCAAGTTCGGTGTCGCCTTCGTCGACGGCGAGCCTGACTTCCGCGGCGACCCGGCGTACGTGCGTGCGGCGTGCGAAGGCAGCCTCAAGAGGTTGGGTGTGGACTGCATCGACCTTTACTACCAGCACCGGATCGACACCAGAGTGCCCATTGAAGTCACGGTGAGAGGCCACATTCTTTCCCATAAGATAGCTTTTTGTTTACTTGGGTTACAGCAATCGTTTGAAGATGTCAGATGCACTAATGGTATCTTAATGAGTATGGAGATATGCATGTTACATTGTTACTCCAATATTTGCTCCCAATCCTTTTTTTTTTCTTTTCTTGGATCAGTGATTAAACTTTTGAAGTGCAGATTGGTGAACTCAAGAAGCTAGTTGAGGAAGGGAAGATAAAATATGTCGGGTTATCTGAAGCATCTGCATCCACAATTAGGAGAGCTCATGCAGTCCATCCTATCACCGCGGTTGAGCTGGAGTGGTCATTATGGACTAGAGATGCAGAAGAAGATATAATTCCTACCTGCAGGTAGTATTGTACTTAACAAATGACTTATTTAACTTAAAAGTCAGACAATTTGTTCGATCATTCTGAATTATTAGTCACACTGACAATTGTAGGGAACTAGGAATCGGAATCGTAGCTTACAGTCCACTAGGCAGAGGTTTCTTCTCTGGTGGGGCAAAGTTGATTGAATCGCTACCAGATGGTGACATCCGTAAGGTGAATTTTCCTCTTTTTTTTTTAAGAAAGGAAATGTTTCTGGCCTCTGCAGCTATACAAAACCATTTTTCTTACATCTTTCTCAGCATAAACGCTAATAACAAATAAATGAAAATAATTAAACTAAAAATAAATAATGAAAATGAGAGTTAATCTACATTAGCAAGGTGAATTTTTATGACATATACCTAATCGTTTTTTGTAAAGTACCACAAAGTTATTCGTCATAATTCTTTGTGTCTAAAATATATTCTTAGCTTAGGATGAACCAAAAAAAATTATGGGCGCAAAGCATTACAGATATTGACTTAATATGGATCGTTACGTAGTGCATTTATCCTTGTTTACTTCTACCTTCAAATCGTAGTAAAGTACTAGAAATCTATTTGTATCACGCTGATCTGTTCTCTGCACATAATGGTTTTGTTCATCTATTACAAAAAGAAAACAGAAACTTATTGGATTTATGATAATATATGTTTGATTTGTATATAATGTACCATTCAGCTATTTGTACAAACTGAATTTGCTTGTTTTTAATGAGAACTTTATACTCTTCCAGAATTGGCCTAGATTTCAGCCTGAGAATTTCGACAAGAACATACAGATATTCGAGCGTGTTAATGAAATGGCGAAAAGGAAAGGATGCACGCCGTCGCAGCTTGCATTGGCTTGGGTGCACCACCAGGGAAATGATGTGTGCCCCATACCTGGAACAACAAAAATAGAGAACTTCAATCAGAATGTTCGTGCCCTGTCTGTAAAGCTCACACCAGAGGAAATGTCCGAACTTGAATCCTACGCTGCTGCTGATATTGTCCAAGGTGACCGAGACCCTCAAAGTGCTTACACCTGGAAGAATTCTGAGACCCCTCCATTATCGTCTTGGAAAGGCGAGTAGCTATGCTCTGCTGGGCCTAATGTCCTGTTTTGCTATCGGGAGACAATAAAATAATTAAATATTGTAATATATATATATATATATATATATATATATATATATATATATATATATATATATATATATAACCAGCCAGCTGTGTTTCAGCTCATCTTTTCCACTATAATAAAGACTGCAGAGCATGCTCATATCTTCTCAAGAAGAGTGTCATTTTGATATAAATAAACTGACATCAGCTTAGCCCAAAAAATAAATAAATTGACATCAGCTCTTACATGTTTATGCTAGCCCAGATGTGCAGTGACCTCATTGTATCCAGTTCCTGCCCCGCTGGAACTGTGCCAGCCTCACTCTATAAAGCTGGAAGCCCCTCGCCTGGCCGATGACCAGTCCACACCGCACCGCCAAGAAAAGACACTGTCGGGCGGCCGCAACAAGTCATACCATCCAAGAGCAGCGGCGAGCATCCCGGAGCTGCATCCGCCATGGCTGCCGCTCCCGTGTCCGTTTCACGCATCAAGCTCGGCTCGCAGGGGATGGAGGTCTCCGCGCAGGGCCTCGGCTGCATGGGCATGTCCGCCTTCTACGGCCCGCCCAAGCCTGAGCCTGACATGATCAAGCTCATCCACCACGCCGTCGCCGCAGGGGTCACCTTCCTCGACACCTCCGACATCTACGGCCCACACACCAACGAGATCCTCCTCGGCAAGGTAGGTTTGGGATTTTGGGAATTGGGACTCTCTCTGTGACTCTATTTCTGTTGCCGTCTCTCTAGCATTTTTTCGGTTTGTGCTGAAGGTTTTCGATGTAATGCTTCTGAATCCCTGAGCAGGCGCTGCAAGGCGGGGTGCGGGAGAAAGTCGAGGTGGGCACCAAGTTCGCCATCTCGCTTGCCGACGGCAAGCCGGAGATCCGTGGGGACCCGGCGTACGTGCGGGCAGCATGCGAGGGCAGCCTCAAGCGGCTCGGCTTAGACTGCATCGATCTCTACTACCAGCACCGCATCGACAAGAGGGTGCCCATCGAAGTCACGGTGCGTGGACCTTCTTTGTCTGTTTCTCTTGGTTTGGTATGTGGTTGGGGATGCTGGCTGTGAACATGCACACAAAGGCACTGATCACTGAGAGCTATGGTGGTGATCCGTCGAATGGAGGCAGGTTTACTATTTACACCTTTTTACAAAGGGTCTGCTGGTCTACAGTGAAATCTTTCGCCGAGAATATCAACCTCCACAATCATAATTCACTCAAAAAAAAAAGAAGTAAACCACATTCCAGAACCATATTGCTACACTCTGCAGGGTGTTCTCATAAATCGGTGAACAAAGTATAAATCAGGAAATGGTCTGATAATTGGCCGATACTAAAATGATTCCTTGTTAGCTTCAGTGCTGTCAGCAACTTATAGAAGATCACATGAGAAACAACTGCATATACCTGCAGGGGTTAAGACATCCATGTGCATTTTGGTAGGAAGAAGACCTTTCAAGAAAACCCATGTACCACCTTTACATGTTATCATAGCCGTGAGATGACCAACGGCTTGAGCCGAGCCTTAAATCTATGATTTGGTACGGGACAGAGTAGATTTTTTTCAACCTCATCTTGAAGTTCGCTCACACGGAGGGTCGAACCTAAACCTGGGAAGTGCTGCAAGAGCCACCCAGTCGACACCTAGAGACCTGTATCAGTGCCTTTGCAAAATGAATTATGGTGTTTTTTAAAAAGCATTGCAGGTTATTACTTTTTATGCAAATCAGTGCCACATACCAGAATGCACCATGGCTTAAACCACAAACTTCTCTTTAAGGAAAACATTATTGAGTCATTTGTTCCGTTCTAGATGGGTGAACTCAAGAAGCTAGTTGAAGAAGGAAAGATAAAGTACATTGGATTATCAGAAGCATCTGCGTCAACAATTAGAAGAGCTCATGCTGTCCATCCTATCACTGCAATTCAACTGGAATGGTCATTATGGACTAGAGATGCAGAAGAAGATGTAATTCCAACCTGCAGGTACTTTTATGAGAAGTCAAACACGAGCGTAGTCAAGTCAATATCTCATGTTTCCGTTACTATTTCAGAGAACTTGGAATCGGAATTGTGGCTTACAGTCCGCTAGGCAGAGGCTTCTTGTCCAGTGGGACAAAACTTGTTGACTCACTTTCCGAGCAGGATTCCCGCAAGGTGAACTGAAACTGATACATATGGAGCATTGATTGTGCCTTGGTAGCATACTAGCATGCTATTATCATTATCCTTTGGTTTTACTTTTACTGAGACTAAAAGGTATTGCGTATTTTATAAAACAATTTTCTTCACTGTAAGGTTGGCGTCAAATGCATAATACGCACTTATCTTGATGGCTGTCTTTACCATTTACTTGATGTTAGATACCTTCTAGGACTCTACTCACCCATTTGAGCTATGCAAAAGTCTCATCCATCAACCCCAATAAAATTTAAATACAACAATTGTCTCTTCATAATGAGAATTCCATACTTATGCAGCGTATGCCTAGGTTTCAACCAGAGAATCTTGACAAGAATGCTCAGATATTCGAGCGTGTCAACGCAATGGCGGCACGAAAAGGATGCACACCATCACAACTTGCATTGGCTTGGGTTCACCATCAGGGGAACGATGTGTGTCCCATACCAGGCACAACAAAAATCGAGAATTTCAATCAGAATGTGGGAGCGCTGTTTGTGAAACTGACACCAGATGAGATGGCTGAACTTGAATCGTACGCGGCGGCAGGTGATGTCGCAGGTGGCCGATACGCTCAGATGGCTTACACCTGGAAGGATTCTGAGACTCCACCATTGTCGTTTTGGAAAGTTGAATAGCCAATACGGTTTCTTTAGTTGCGTGCATTGCTCGTATCTCCATGTTGGACAGCCACAACTGCTCAGATATTCGCTGTACCTAAGAGGGTCAATAAGATGTCTTGTCCTGTGGCAAATGCGGTAATGTGTGTGTATGTCATACCTCGTTGTATTTCTGTGCTTTAGAACAACTGTCTCCATGAATTAGATTGTGCATTGTTTGGACGTACTTGAAAGACCATCGAGACGAAGAAAGAAACTAAGGGTCGGAAAAAGCTAGGGTTTGGAATAAAAGAGTCAAAAGTTTTTTTTGGTCAATTGGGTAATTTGTCTCAACCGGACACGACACTTTATATCTATAAGGTGGGGGAGTTATTGCCCTGTAGGGAAATCATTTTTTTTAAAAAAAACTAAATCTACAGTACTCCTGAATTCTCCATTTACTGGCCGAAGGGGTCTGACCGATCGAGCCCAACGGTCAAATTAGTTTGCCTTTGCTACACCGACTAATGGGTCCAATCTGGTCAAACCTCCTATAGGGATTGGACTCATCAGCTAGCCTAGGTTAATCGGTTTGTTGTCATTTTGGGTCATCGACATATACCCCTATTTTTTTTGTGAAACATATCCCCATATTTTGTTGATAAATTATAGTGTACCAGAAATAACAATAATCCTAAAGGCGATGCTCCCTATAGAATCCCTCGGCCACTCACTCTAACGACTATATTGTAGATATCGATCATATTACATCAACCGTTCTGCCAATACTTGGACAATCTTCAGGTACCTTTTTTTTATTCCGAGACGACACTTATGTCCCAAGAAAACTTCTATCATATAGGAATTTATAAGACACCTTCACAATTTTGTATGGCCCTTCCCAGCTTGGAGACCATGTGCCAAACTTATCAGCCATGCATATTACATCAAACGTTCTACCGAACACTTAGATAATGCTTCTTCAGGTGCCTTTTATTGAGAGCTCTCGAAAAGTGATTTCCCTAGAAAATTTCCCCTACATAGGAATTCTCATAACATACCTTCACAATTTTGTATGGCCCTTCCCATCTTGGTGGCCACTTGACAAACTTGTTACTTGACGGGTCCATAGACACAGGGCATGCTTTGTATAAAGCATTCCAGTCCAACTAAACATTACGGCAGGCGAACTACATCTGGGTTGGCCCATATCGATCTACCCGATCGAGTCAGCACCTCTAACCTAGAGATAGGTGGGGAATATGTCTTCCCACATCTGACCATGGCTGGAGCTTTTGACAGGGACCACACCCCAAGTCGAGGCAACCTCTACAGATGTCACCTCCGACCCGCTTGATCGGGGCCAATTATAGCACCACTTGATAAGGATTCGAACCAAAGTCAAATATCATATTAGTAACTATTTCCCACCACAACGCACAAGGCTACCTCGCCACGATGAAGCACTATTCTACCAACCTATCAGAATGGTGTGAGGAGACAACAAAGTAAGGCCAACATGATGGAGCAAGATGGCCATCATGTGTACTATCGCTTCAGTGGAGTTGATGGAGTGATTCTGTATATGTATGTAGATGACATACAAATCTTCGGGATGAATCTTAATGTGATTAAGGAAGTCAATGAATTTTTATCTCGAAGCTTTGAGATGAAAGACCTGGGAGAGGTTGATGCTATTCTTTAGATAAAGCTGGTGAAGGATGAAAATGATAGGTCGACTTTGTCATGGACTCACTATATGAAGAAGATGTTAAATCGCTTTGGATATAGCAACTCTAAATCTGCCTCAACACCTTATGATGCCAGCATGATATTGAAGAAGAATAAAGGGATAATGAGATCAGCTGAGATACTCTCAGATAATTGGTTCATTGTTGTACCTAGCCAGTGCCACGAGATTGACATCACATTTGCCAGATTGTTTCAAACTGAGACGGATTGTTTCAAATCCGGGAGATGATAATTGGAAAGGCCTTGAAAGAGTAATGCATAATCTAGTAGGTACAATGGACTATAGAATTCACTATACCAGGAACCTTACGGTTCTAGAAGGGTACGATGATTCTAATTAGATTTCTGATGCTGATGAGATTAAAGCAATGAGTGGTTATGTGTTCACACTCGAAGGTGATGTTATTTCCTATAATCTTGCAAGCAGACCATCTTAATGAGGTCAATAATGAAATCAGAACTCAAAAAGTTAGACACCGCTACGGTTGAGGCTTAGTGGCTTTGTGAACTCCTAATGAATCTGCCAGTAGTTGAAAAAACGATAACGACAATTCTAATGAACTGTGATAATCAAATTTTGCTTGTTAAGGTGAATAGTTCTAAGGACAACATAAAAGTCATTCAGACACGTAAAGAGGCGGTTGAAGTGTATCAGGAAGCTGAGAAACTCTGGAACTTAGATTATATTCAAATGGCTAAGAACTCGTTAGACCAATTCACAAAGGTTATTTCACTTAATGTGATAGACTATGCATCCTTGGAATTTGGCTTCTAACCCACTTGAGTTACTCTACATTGGTAACTTGTCTTGTGTGATCGGATATCCCGTGAAGTAGGATGGTGAAACAAGCCCTAGTTTAGTTGAGAGAAGAACCTTTGTAAAAGGGTCATTCCACCTGAAGATGCATTTCTCTTCAAATATGTATGGTATGATGGTTCATATCTTAATGTGTCCCGAATGGTTTAATTTTCATAGGAACAAGACAGCTGTTTCCTTCAAACAGACATGTTGTCCTACATAACATCTTTAAAGATACAACTACATGAGTTTGACAATTTGTCATAGTCAATGAGATGTGGGTGATCTCTAGAAAACTCATGAATAAAGCATGGATTATGACTTATAAGCTCCAAAAAAAAAGTGGGAACGCTTATGCACACACGTATCATTGTAGGGCTCTGGTGAAACTCAAGGCATAGTCCATTGTTTAGGCATGAATGAGTGTGAAAGAATCTGGATGTCGCCTAGAGGGGGGTGAATAGGCCGACTTGAAATTTATAACAAAATAGCAGCAGAAAAATAGTTCTCAACAAATGAACTGCCAGCCACCCAAACCGGAACTTATGGTTCTACCAAACCAGAACTTCCGTTTCTACACAGAACAGAGCACTTAGCTCAAAAACCCCTTCTCACGAGCTCTGATTTGATGAATCTTGTAGAGTGAGCTTTTGCAGTGTTTCTTTAGCAAGTTCACAGAGTCCCTACACACAGAAACACCACCAACACAGTAGATCAAACAATTTCATCAAATCACAAATAATGCAAGAATAAATGGAACAAAGGAGAGACACAAGGATTCACCCTGTGCCCGCAAGCAGCCACACATGACCGGTGAATCCTACTCTCCGTTGAGGAACTCTCTAGGGACCGAGTCTTTTACAACACTTTCCACCGAGTCGGGTCTCTTTCAACCACTTCCCCACTTCCACTATCTTGCTTCTTTCCTTGCGAAGGCGAAGCGCAACCCTCACAAACTTCCCGCAACTCACCACACGACTTGGGAGCTCACGAGCAACCTCTAACTGTCTAAGAGGCTAAACCTCCAAGAGTAATAAATGAATCACTTGTAGAACGAGGTCAATGCAGCAATGCTCAAAGTGTTTGTGCTCTCACAATCTTGCTCACGGATTCTCTCTTCAACCCAACTCAAGGATATGATCTACTCTCAAGCTACCTCACAAAGAGGGGTTGGGGAGAGCAATACTTGGCTATCTTTCAGTTCTAGATGCAAGGGAAGCACAACAGCAACCACAGCAGCAGCAACCAGCACAAGAGGGTGTGGAGAGGCTTTTATAGATGCTCTCCACGAAACTAGCCGTTAGTAGCCATTGGAAGTCGGAACTTCTGGTTTCCCAAAACCGGAACTTCCGGGATTCGAACGAACTAGCCGTTGTACTCTGTCAGCACACGAACTACTCAAGAACCGGAATTTCCGATTTGGGAAACCGGAACTTCTGGTTTTCCCCAGTCAGTACATGTCTAAGTGTTCGTGTGGCTTGTGTGTCTCTCATCAACTCACATGGGTTACTTTGAGCACTGATACTTGATCAAGACACAATGTGATGCATCCCTTTTAATAGTACGGCTTTCCTAAAATCAAGATTATAATAAAGCACATTTCTTCAACTTGAGCTTCTCTTTTGATTATTGAGCCATACTTGATCAATATCTCTTTATGAGGATTTGCATCATCTTTTTTCTTGTCTCTTAGCACATAAACCTTTGAGCGAGTGACTTGAACCAAGATCTCTAACTCATGAGAGTGATACTCATTCTTTGGTCCATATAGTCACCTTTATCATATAAAATAATTATGCTTTCCATTATGAGACTCGCATGACCTTTGATTCTTCACCTTAGCTGAGTTCTTCGCGGTCTAGTCACCACTTGCCCTTGACCTTTGCTTAGTCCCTCAAATCCAAGCACTTGGTCAGAACAACCTTCACCTTAGGGCCACTTGAGCTTCACTGAGGACATCACCTTAAATAAATCTTTCATCAAATACTTATTGTTGAATTTCCATCATTTGATGTGTAGCTTTCTTTTACTCAATCATTCATGCCTTCATAATTTGTCCTTTGAACATATTTGCAATTTTCCAATAATGAGACCATCATATATAATTTAACCAGATGTCTCATTGGTAATGCATTCATGAAACATTGTAATTTTCAGTCCTTATAATATTATGATTCATCGCTTGACCTTGTGTTCATAACATCATCACGGGATCATATACTATTGTGAGTCATATAACCAATATTTAATCTTGTTATGTCCATGTGGCTTGTGACTATGTGAATACCAACCTGCTCACAATCTTAGATGAAAACGTTAGTCCTTTAATCATTGTTGTCACACAAATCACCAAAACCACTAGGGGAACTAGATGCTCTTTCAGAGTGTAACCTTGGTCCTAGATGGTAGTTCAACTTAACAGTCTCCATCAAATGCTGGTATATCAAAGAGGCCATTATTAGAATATTTGTGCTTGATCCTTTATTCTTTTAATTTGAAGGATTAAATCCTACCATCTAATGTTATAGATATTGGGGTTAATTGAATATGTGCCATTGCAAATTAACGACCTCGAACATATACAATTACAATTCAACTATTTGGATTCGTGTCATTACAATTCTCTCAAAGTCTGAACAATGCCATTTATATGTGTTTAAAGTATTAGGCCCACTTGCGGATGGTCTTCCTCTGGCATTCCCCCTGGTGCTAAACCTCCCAGATCGCATGCGGCTCGTAGAGCTGATGCTTATGGCACCGACTTCTACCGCTGGTCAGTTTCGTCATTTGCAGGATTTGGCTGGTCAACAGCCAACCGGACTCGGCCTTGACTTGGCAGGATGCAGGAGAACAGAGAGAGGGAAGTGATGACGTGTGGGATCGGCGTGTCAGCTAGATGTAGAAAGAGATGTACCCAGGGCTTTTTTTGTGATACGAAAATACAATGGTCTGCGGTTGGGTCCAAGAGCATAAAAACATACAAAATGGTAAGTTTCAAGAAAGATCGGAATTGTAATGACATATTTACAAATAGATGAATTGTAATGGTATATATTAAAACTCGTATATTTGCAATGGCACTGTTCCAATTAACCCTAGATATTATGGTTACTCCTGTATGGGTAGTTATAGAGGATCTCAACTGACTTTCTAGATAGGGTAAATTACGCCCACAGTACATGAACTTGCAACATTGTATCACTTTAGTCCACCAAGTTACAAAGCACGCAGTTGCATGCAACAAATAGTTTGCTACGTGCATGTACGGTCCCGATACGCCAGCATGTTGTATTTAGCTATCGTGTCCTTCTTAAGCTATGTAAATAACACCCTGCCTGATAAAAAAAAAGAAAGAAAGAAAACACCCGCTAAGCTTGGATGAAATCTCAGGAATCAAGTGAGCATCTTTGATTGTACAGTGATTCGTGAAAAAAAAGGGATAATATACTTGTCACAAATATTCATGAAGATTTGTTCAAATACATTAGATTTTTTTATCCAATTCAACATTATCAATTTTGTTTGCTAAATTGTATTGTGCTAATTTTGGATCACATAATTTGTATTTGGTTCATTTTATTCACCTCTTGTTACTGGACGTCAAGTTGTCTTGTACAGTTTGTCACGCTCACCGTTCTTCAAACAACAATCCAAGCTCATCTTTATCCAGCCGTTGTTTCTCCTCTTAAAAAAACAATACATTGTATTGACCAGTCATAATGGCTCATACTACTTTCACCGTATCAAAATATGTTGACATAGCGTAACTAAAACTGTATGTGCACAAAATGAACTACTTGTTGCATGGAATTGCTCACTTTACAACTTGATCGACTAAAGTGATACATGGTTACAAGTTTTTGCATCATGGATGCAATTTACTCTTCTAGATATCCAAGTTGCCCAACACAAAGTACAAGCTTCTACCAAAATCTTGTATCTGAGTTTCTTATCCACCCTAGGGATGGCAATGGGTTGGGTTCGGGACAGATATCCACGGATTTGGGTTTTGGTTTTGGGTTCTATTTTGTACCCACAGATTTGTGGGTTTGGATACCCGAAATATTATGGGTTTGGGACAGATTCTAAATTTGACCCGTGGATCTCCATCAGAGCCCCAAAAAATTTGGCCCACTGAAAGCCCACTGAATTCCCCAAGTTGTCTACCTAGATTTGATAAAAAAAAAACTACCAATTAGTCATATGTCGTGTCTAAGTGTATCATGCTCCTTGTTTTGTATGAATGTTATGAAATCTGGATATTTTCCTTAATGTATTGTTGTATGTTGAATTGCTATTTTACTGTTGCTGGCCTTTCTAAATGCTGATTTTATTATGATATTCTTGGGTTTCGGTTAATTCGTGGGTTTGGTTAATCCGCGGGTTTGGGATTGGGTTTAGAATTTCACCCGAACAGGAGTTTGGGTCGGATTCAGATTTTAGGTTTGGGTTTTGGGTTTAGGCGCCCAGACACTCGACCCGATCCGAACCCGACCCATTGCCATTCCTAACCCTGACTAACCAAAATCTTGGCATCACAAGCATGGACAAATGGCCATGTGAGCTGTGCATAAGATGCATTGGAAGGGAATTGCAAAGAAACAAAAAAAAAATTATTCATGTATCATTTGCCTCTGTTCCTACCTTTTCCTGCTCCGACCTTTTCCTCGAGACCGGCGGGGCAAATGGTTGGTTGTCACTAGAGAGACGAAGGAGAGTAGATTCGGAGGGACTAATCCATAGACGGTCAGGGACTTTCATAACACGTCTTTAATAGGTTGAGGACTTAGATAATCACTTTTATAGTTCATGGACCTAAGTGAGACCTCAAAATTAGTTGAAGGACCTACAATGAAGTTCACTCATCTAATTTACTCTGAGGCCAATATGGTGAAAATTATCCCCACACCGCAACAATAAACTAAAAGATTAAATAATTTAGGAGGCAACAACACAGGCTTTCAGTGTAAAAAATGTATCCATAGCTAGGCGATTTAGATAATATTTTTTATGTGGAAATTGATTATATATTGGCATACAACTTCAACTTTTTAAGCATTTTCCTTATAAACAAATTAGACTTTTTTTTGAGAAACCTGGTTTCGTCCGATGTGGCGACATGTCATCAGTCCGACGTGTCACAGGCCCACCTGTCATCCGCTCCACTCATCTTTAGTTCTTTTACTCACCGCCTGCTCTGGCCCGACACCGCCGTCTCTCCGCGTGTCGTTTCCTCCTCGCTCCACACCTTGCACACACCGATGACTCGCTCACCATCTCAAGGCTGCCAATGGGATACATGAGCAGGTGTGGTGATGCATCCTCACAGCAGCAACACCACGAGATGGAGATGGCTATCAGTCTCAGATCACGTCCGTGCCTCCACCCAGGATGGAGGCGGAGCGATACAGGGTCCACCAATGCCTACATGATCTATGTGATGAGGCTCATCCATTGGTGGGTGATCACATCGAAGAAAACTGGTCGACCATGGTCGACGGCGTGCGACAACGGCTCTACACGGCGACGCCTGGTGGGTGGTAGTTTCGGCGGCGAAAAGAGCACAAAAGCAATAGAGGATTACCTCGAGTTGATTTTGGGGTGGGTTGGGGCGGAGACAGTTGGAGACGGCCTGCCAACGTTGAGCTCAAGCTTGGTTCGGCAGCAATGGCGGCCGACGGCCGGGGAATATCTTATTCCTGGTCGTGCAGTGGTCGAGGCTTGGTATGGAGGAGCCCGTGAGCGAGCTAGGGAGGTCAGTGAGCTTTGGTCACGAAGGATTTGAAAGAGGTGGCCGGCGCGGGAGGCATTTTAGTCGGCAGCCTGGGCTTGTTCGAGCGCTTGCGCCTAGGCAGAGAAAGAAGCACGTTGGGGGTGGTCCTCGCCCATGGCACTACTATAGGACATACTTTTAGTAACACATTCTTGTAACATATTCATCAATGTGTTACAAAGGAACTTTATAGAAACACAAAGCTATGTGTTACAGATGACCATGGTAACACATTGCACTTGTTTTCCAAGATGTGTTAAAAGAAACAATTATAGTAACACAAAATTAAGGTTATAACTAAATGTTACAAACTGGCAATATTTGTAACACATATAAAATTTATAGTAACACAAAATTATTGTTACAACTAAATGTTATGACATGACAATATTTTGTAATACATATAAGTATACTTAATTTCTCAAATTTGAAATTTAAACGACCTCAGATGGCAAAACGAGTAAAATGAGAGTTGTAGATCACAATCAGTTATCAAACCATATAGTTGATAATTTTTTTTTGTTTGAATTTATCTAGTCAATGAAAACTTAGTTTGAATTTCTAAAATTTGAAATTTATGTTTTATTAACGATGTTGGGTTGAAAAACTACCAAAATAAAACTTGTACATCTTGAAAAGTTATGAAACTTTGTAGTTTAAAATATTTTAATTTAAATTCTTTTAAGGCCTCAAATAAGAAATTTACACTCGGTATCTATAATATTTGAGGATTCGAAACAGAAACTTAACATAAGTTGGAGTGTGGTGTAGTGGTAAAGGTGGTTACATGTGAGGAATGGAGAAGGTTGTTGGTTTGAATCCCATTAGCCCATGTAGCATGAATAATTTTTGTTATTTTTTGGGTGTTTTCTGTTCACAAAGTGTTACTAAAAAATGTAAAAGTGTTACAACATCTAAAAAAATATGTTACACAAAAGAACTTGTAACACTTTTTTGGAAAGAAAACAACACGTGTTTTGTTACAATAGATAATGTAGTAGTAACATTGAGAATAGTAACACTAACAAGATATGTTACTAGCATGTGCAATAACACATTTATTGAGATATAATAACGCAAGTTGGTGTTAGTATAACTCTGTTCTCTAGTTGTGTGGAGACTAAGAATGGCGCTGCCTTGTGCTTCCCTCTCCCGTGCATTCCCTCCACGCTCGAGCGCCCTACCCCTCTCACGGTGGAGGAGCGGAGGGACGACATTACCCCTCTCACGGTGGAGGAGCGGAGGGACGACATTGCGGTATGGTGGCGACCGGTCAAGAGAATCGAAGATGAGAAGTGGAGCGGATGACAGGTGGGCCCTATGAGACGTCGGACTGGCGTCGTTTCGATGACATGTCGCCATGTCGGACGAAACCGGGTTGAGATTGCGGCAGGGGGTTGGTTGCCTGGTTTTAGAAATTCAAGGTAACAAACACATGGTTTTGGAGTACGATGGGGAACGCACACTCAGCCGATAGTTCAGGGGGTAAATGGGATCCATATCAATATAACCCTGGCCACAATGTGGGCCCAAGCATGCTCGGTTTCCTTATTGGGCCAGACTGAGCCCATTTGCAAAGGTAATAAATTTTCAATATAGTTTTTTATTTGTCTCTGTAGTAAGGTTGTACTATAATTGACATCGACAAGGAAATCGACCTTCCAACTCAGTTCGACGCGAGTGAATAAAAGATTCGGCGACGGTTCCTTCCCCGGGTGCCCGTGGGGTAGGATGAGGCTTCGTATCGTATCTGCGGTGGATTTGTTCCCCTTCTGCGCAAACATGCACGGGTCATATTTTTACTCTGACGTGGCCCCCACAAATCGACCTCTACGCTGTGACCAGACGACACCAGCAAGAAAAGTCTCTGCCCAGAGAGCAGCGGGGACTCGCCAGTATATATATTGACATCAGCCGTTACATCTTTTAAGCTAGCTCGCGTGTGCAGTGACGTGATCATATCCAGTCCCCTGCCTTGCTGGCACTATGCCACTCTCACTCTATAAACCTGGAAGGACCTGTCAAGTGACCAGACGACACAGGCAAGAGAAGTCCCTGCCCACCATCCGAGAGAGCAGCGGCGACCGGGGGCGAGCATCACGTACCTGCATCCGCCATGGCTGCCGCTCCCGTGTCCGTTCCCCGCATCAAGCTCGGCTCGCAGGGGCTGGAGGTCTCCGCGCAGGGCCTCGGCTGCATGGGCATGTCCGCCTACTACGGCCCGCCCAAGCCAGAGCCTGACATGATCAAGCTCATCCACCACGCCGTCGCCACGGGGGTCACCTTCCTCGACACCTCCGACGTCTACGGCCCTCACACCAACGAGATTCTCCTCGGCAAGGTCGATCAGATTTTGGGTCTCTCTCTGTAACTCTGTTGCTTTCTCTTTGCTTTCTTTTCGGTTCGTTCTGAAGGTGTTCGATGTAATGCTTCTGAATCCTAAGCAGGCGCTGCAAGGTGGGGTGCGGGGGAAGGTCGAGCTGGCCACAAAGTTCGGCGTCTCGTTGGTCGACGGCAAGCGCGAGGTCCACGGGGACCCGGCGTACGTGCGCGCGGCGTGCGAGGGCAGCCTCAAACGGCTTGGCGTTGACTGCGTCGACCTATACTACCAGCACCGCATCGACAAGAATGTGCCCATCGAAGTCACGGTGCGTGGACCTTCTCCATTTGTTTCGGTTTGTCTGGTAGTTGGAGTCTTGGAGATGGTGGCTATAAACATGCAGGTTTATTGTTTAAATCCGTGCTGCATAGTGTAAGAATCAGAGGTTCTAAGAAATATGAGCATCACAAACATTTTACGAAGACTCTGCTCCTAGCATGAGAATGAGAGGTTATAGAAAAATAGGAACTGCGCGCACTTTTTACAAAGAGGGCCTGCTGGTATACAACAAAGTCTTTGTCTTCTATAATTAATATAAAAACTAGGCCATGGATATCAACCACAATCTTCAAATTACCCAAAAGAGATAAGGAGAAGTAAACAATGTTCAGAAGCATCCTGCTACACTCTGCAGTGTTCTCATATTCTGTGAACCAAGTCTAAATCAGGAAATGGTCTGATAACTGGTGGATATTAAAATGATTCTGTGTCGAAGAGATAGCTTCTATGCTTTCAGTAACTTATAGAAGATCGTAAGATCATATGAAATACTATTGTACATACCAGTTTTATACGTCTTAGGAGTATATCAATGCCTCTGCAAAATTAAATTATGGCGTTTATAAAGCATTGCAGGTTATTTTTTTCTGCCAATCAGTGCCCCTTACCCGAATCTGCACCATGGCTTAAACCACGAACTTCTCTTTTAGGGAGACATTATTGAGTCATTTTTTTCTTTGCTAGATGGGTGAACTCAAGAAACTAGTTGAAGAAGGAAAGATAAAGTACATTGGATTATCAGAACCATCTGCGTCAACAATCCGAAGGGCTCATGCAGTGCATCCTATCACTGCAGTTCAACTGGAATGGTCATTATGGACTAGAGATGCAGAAGAAGATATAATTCCCACCTGCAGGTACTTTTATGGGAAGCCGAACACAAGCGTTGTCAAGTCACTGTGTGAATCTTTATTTTCTGAATTGTCTTGTTTCTGTCACTATTTCAGAGAACTTGGAATTGGAATTGTGGCTTACAGTCCGCTAGGTAGAGGCTTCTTGTCTAGTGGGACAAAACTTGTCGACTCACTTTCCGAGCAGGATTTCCGGAAGGTGAACTTAAATTGATACATATGGACCATTGATTCTTCCTTGGTAGTATAACACACACTTATCTTGATGCGTGTATACAGCCAATTGTCTCTTCCTAACGGTAATTCCATATTTCTGCAGCATATGCCTAGATTTCAACCAGAGAATCTTGACAAGAACGCTCAGATATTCGAGTTTGTCAACACAATGGCAGAAAGAAAAGGATGCACACCCTCGCAACTTGCATTGGCTTGGGTTCACCATCAAGGGAACGATGTTTGCCCCATACCAGGCACAACAAAAATCGAGAATTTCAACCAGAATGTGGGGGCACTGTCTGTGAAGTTGACGCCAGATGAGTTGGCCGAACTTGAATCATACGCTGCTGCAAGTGAAGTCGTGGGTGACCGATATCCTCAGATGACTTACACTTGGAAGGATTCTGAGACCCCATCATTATCTTCTTGGAAAGCTGAGTAGCCCAATACGTTTTCTTCAACTGGGTGCATTGCTCGTATCTACAAGTTGTTGTACAGCCGCAGCTGCTCAGGCTCAGGTATTCGTTGCAAGTGCATCCATCAGATGTTCTGTTCCAAGTGCTGATGTGTAGTAGTTTGTGTATATTACATACCTTCTTGCATTTCTATGCTTTAGAGCGCCTGTCGCCATGAATAAGTTTGTGTATTGTACATTTGTACGATGAGTCATATGGTACTAGTAGTACATTGACTTTTGTATAAGATGGAGGTGTGATAATAATACTTTGACTTGAACTGGTTAATGATATTGTGTACTTTTGTTCAAATAAGTGAAAAGTCTATTTTTCACCCTTCAATGGTTACAAAAGTCTGATTTTCAACCTCAACCTACAAAACCGGATACTAAACGTCCTCCAACTATCCAAACCATGCAAAATTGGTCCTTTGGGTGGTTTTGAGGGTGGGTGTGGATATTCTAAAAATAGCAGAAATATTATTTAAACTTTAAAAACCCTAACTAATTCGTTTTGGACCCAAAAAATATGAAATCAGTGCAAAAAGTTCTCTTAAAATGTAACCAACCTATTGGCACACCATTTAATTTTATTTGGGTATTATATATTTATATTACTAGTGTCTTATTGTTTTTTAAAACATAATTAGAATAAAAATAAATAATATGCAAATAACCTCTAATGGTGCACCAACATGTAGTTCACATTTTCAGAAAAACATTTGCACCAGTTTCTAATTTTTCTAGTTCAAAATAAATTAGTTATGATTTTTTTTAATACAAAATTATTTTTAATTTTTTTTGGAAAGTACAAAACCACCTTCAAAACCACCCAAAGGGCCAATTTTGCACGGTTTGGATAGTTGGAGGGTGTTTAGTGTCCGGTTTTGTAGTTGTATGTTGAAAATCATACTTTTGTAACAGTTGGAGGGTGAAAAATAGACTTTTCCCTTCGAATAACCACACTAGGATGTCTTGTTAGTTTCAGAATTTCATGAGAAGCAACTAATTTCTGGTCAATCTGATTCTGAGTTTCCGGAAGCTAAAACACATGCATAACAAGGTATATGTAGCAGCAACCACATAAACCAAAGGGTCACTAGATTTTTCATGGCCTATTTAGAACAACGGAACAGAAAACAGAGCTATATGGAGCATATGAATCGAAAACAGAGCTACTAGAAGGAAGGCGTGCTTCGCTGCGCCCGCCAGAGTGACTGTACTTGTATAGTTTATTATGTTGTTCTATTGTGCATGAATGAGTATATGCGTTTTTCGTTCTCATACGAATGAAATGTTAGAGAATATAGAAAAAAATACAGATATATACATGTGTGCCACATTATCTGTGTCCATCATTTATAATTTAATTTCCATATATAAAATAGTATGCAGCTTTTTCATATAAAATAATATGCAGCTAATATACCAGTCCGCTTACATAATTAAGGAGATAACTTCAAGGTAGTACATGTGGGACATGCAGGTAGCTTATCTACATGGAGTTATATATCATGCCCTCTGGATCTAGCAATTACCGTAAGTAGGAAACCCTTATTGCGTCAAATTGCCTAGAGGTTTGCCTATTGAAGGGTTAAATACGCCTCAAGGGTGTTTGATTTCGGGGGAGTAAACTTTAATCCATGCCATAAAGGGTGTTTGATTTCGGGGAAGTAAACTTTAGTCCATGTCATATCAAAATTTTGGTTACTAATTAGGAGTATTGAGCATAAAACATAAATGCAGAATTAATTGTGAAGATATAGGCTAATATAAGTTGGGAGATGAATATATTAAGTCCAATTAATCCATGTGATAATGTGGTGCTACAACAAACACATTTTTTTTAAGAACAACAAACATATTATTATGATAGATTAATTAGACTTAATAGATCCGTCTCCTAAATTAGCCTCCATTTGTGCAACTAAACTTGTGGTACCAATGAATTTATTAGGCTTAATAGATCCCACTTCTGAATTAGCATCCATCTGTGTATGAATGACAACCAAATACGTGGAAGGATTCCGTTAATCTTTCTCTCTAATGTATGATGTCCCATATGTAGAACGGCGAAGGCTAGCCATATAAACCAGGGAATCTATTAAGTCTAATTAGTCATTGATTTGACAATATCGTACTACCGTAAGTGTGAGCTAATGATGCATTAATTATACTTAATAAATTTGTCTCTATCTCTACAATTAGATTTGTAATTAGTCTATGTTTGATACTCCTAGTTATGCCATCCAACTCTTCGATTTTTCTAAGACGTGAGAAAAAATAAACACGCAACGCTATGTAAATGGGAGACGAAGTCGTAGGAAACATGCATACAACGCATATATCATGACACAACCGGCTGAACATGTGGGCGGTCTCTGTCGCATAATGTCCTATGTGTAGAATGGAGATAACCCAATTATATAGGCTATGAGACCCATATGTACTCTATTAATACCGTCCCATATGGCAAATCGATAGGACACGTGTCGCATCCTGTTAACCCAGGCGAGTGGGAGGCGATATTTTTGGCGCACATCGACGACGCATACGCCTATGGCAGCTGCATGGGAGCAGTCACTTTATCTGGTGGGAGCATTTTTTTCCCTTACGCTCAGTAGGACGATGTGTCGGAGACTTGCCTTTTTTCCAGCGAAGGAATATGCGAGAACAGGCCGAGGCCGCACAAGTGAGCCATTCAACGAATGAAGAAAGCCCGCATACACATTGATGACTCGTGGGCCAAGGCCGGTAGGAACGGAGGAGCACAACTGAGATTGCGGATGCTGTGAAAAATGAAACGCTGTAAAAAGTCCATCGGGCAGATACACACGTCAACAAAGGATAGGATTTCGGCGGTGGAGCGCTCTCATTGCTCGAAATCTTCGAGCGATAAAAGGTGAGTTATTTAGAACAAAGGAATCGGAAACAGAGTATAACGAGAAAGAAGAACGGAAAATAGATGAATGGGATGCAGGAATGGAAAAAGGAACCATAGTACGCATAGCCGATTTGATTGTAATCGGTTGACACGTTAGGCGTCGTCCTTAGAGCACACCAATACATATAAGGTCATCTGGAAATGATCAGTTTGAATAGTCTTATTTTTGCTTGTGTCTTCATATGCTTGAAAGGATTTTTACTCAAAAGAAGAGTGGCCAGCCGAATGCCATTCGGAGATAAAAAGATATATTCCATCATAAAGACGGTTTGGAAGAGCTGTCATTATAGTTTTATCCATGTATAGAACAAGCTTGGCAGATAAAAAGATATATACCGTCATAAATACGGTTTGGAAGGGTTGTCATTATAGTTTCATCTATGTATCCAACAAGCTTGGCCCACATGAGCTTATCGCAAGTTTTATACTGGCACTGATACTAAATGACAGGTTTTTGGCAAAGAATCGATGATCTTACAGATTCCAAGTTGCCATTGGCAAAGAAGAAATGTTGATCTTGAGCCGATCTGTAGATGAAGAGCTTGCGTATACTCATCGAGTACTTTGCCTATAGTTGTGGATTGAAGATATATATATAATTAATGAATGCATGCTTATAGGATGAGCCAAGGAGGAGTACAAAGCAGCAACCTTTTTCCTTGTTTCTTGTGTCTCAACTCGCATCTCACCAAGAGCCCATTCTACCTCTCTCTGTCATGTACTCTCTTCTCCATCTCAGATTCTTTTTACGTGGAGTAGCATTTCGCTAGCTGACGAGGCGCCATTATAATACCTGCTCAAAGAGACATGCTCTCTGGCGGCAGAGGTGGTGGGTTTTAGCTGGTTTTAGCGCAAGCCGTACCTCTAAAGGCTTATTATGCCATTCACATATCATTCTATTTCAACGACGTTTGCCCTCGGGATTCTTATATTTGTTTAGTTTTCAAACTGAATACGAAAGCAATATCATGGTTCTACTACCGGATATTAATTGAGAGATATACAAAATATAATTACAGTCATCAGTAACATATATTCTCCGCCCATCTATCATTAATTCATTATATAAATCATATATTGAATTAAGGGCCTGTTTGTTTCCTACTTTAGAGTATATAATCTATCTTATAATATATGAGCTGAAACACACGATAGATAGATTACATAGTCATCAGTAACATATATAGATTATGACAATTCATAAGCCAAATTATTACAATTCAATAATCTGATCTTTTCTAGCTTATAGAATAGATTATAAGTTGGATTATGGGTGGGAAACAAATAGGCACTATATCAGTTGAAAATTTTGACGAACCATACGTAAAATTGTATATTAGTTTTGGGGATGCTTTTTTCCATACTGGAGTATATAATCTAGTTTCTACTCTAGGGCCAATATGCTGAAAATTAGCCCTGAAACACAAACAACACAAATAAACAATCCTTCTTGGGCCAGGTCGGGCCCATTTGCCAAGACACTTCTGGTTGGACTTTCTAAAGTTTTATTTGCAACCTTATATTAGGTCGGTAATAATAATATTTGACATCAGCTCTTACATCTTTTGGCTAGCTCACATGCGCAGTGACGTCACCATATCCAGTCCCCTGCCCCGCTGGCACTGTCCCGCTTTCACTCTCTATAAAGCTGGAACCCCTCCACCTGTCCGGTGGCCAGCCCACACAAGCAAGAAAAGATACTGCCGGGCGGCCGCACCAACCCACTATCCGAGAGCAGCGGCGAGCATCTCGCAGCTGCATTCGCCATGGCTGCCGCTCCCGTGTACGTTCCGCGCATCAAGCTCGGCTCGCAAGGGCTGGAGATCTCCGCGCAGGGCCTCGGCTGCATGGGCATGTCCGCCTTCTACGGCCCGCCCAAGCCTGAGCCGGACATGATCAAGCTCATCCACCACGCCGTCGCCACGGGGGTCACCTTCCTCGATACCTCCGACGTGTATGGCCCGCACACCAACGAGATCCTCCTCGGCAAGGTCGGTCAGATTTTGGATCTCTGTCTCTCTCTCTTGGTCTTTAGCTTCTTTTCTGTTCGTGCTGAAGATGTTCGACATAATGCATCTGAATCCTGAGCAGGCGCTGCAAGGTGGGGTGCGGGAGAAGGTCGAGCTGGCCACCAAGTTCGGCATCTCGTTTGCCGACGGCAAGCGCGAGATCCGTGGGGACCCGGCGTACGTTCGTACTGCGTGCGAGGGCAGCCTCAAGCGGCTCGGCGTCGACTGCATCGACCTCTACTACCAGCACCGCATAGACAAGAGGGTGCCCATCGAGGTCACGGTAAGTGGATCTTCACCATTTTTTTTTTGTTTGTTTGGTAGTTGGGGATGGTGGGTGTGAACATGCACAGAGAGGCACTGAGCTATGGTGGTGATTGGTACAATTGAGGCATGTGTATTGTTTAAATCCGTTCTTAGAGAATCAGAGGTTCTACGAAAATAGGACCATCACAAACATTTTACGAAGAGGGCCATTTGATTTCTTTGTTTAGTAGCTGGGAATGGTGGATGTGAATATACAAGTGGAGTCTAGAAATGTGAGCATGTGTGGGGAAAGTTCTAGACTGAAAGTGATGGTGGTTAGTGGAAGCAAGGTTTGTTTAAGATTCTGTTCCTAGCTAGCTTGAGAATGAGAACTTATAGAAAAATAGGAACTTCACACACTTTTTACAAAGAGAGCCTGCTGGTGTACAATGAAATCTTTTCTTCTATAATATAAGAACCTGGCCAAGAATATCAATCAAAGCCTCAGTTTACCCCAAAAAAATGACAAGAAAACCACGTTCCAGAACCATCCTGCTACACTCTGCATTGTTCTTATAAATCTGTGAAGCAAGTCTAAATCAGGAAATGGTCTGATAATTGGTAAAATGATTATGTGTCGAAGAGATAGCTTCTGTGCTGTCAATAACTTATAGATGATCATATGATCATATGAGATACTATGGCATCTACCAGCTTTATGACTCCGCAATAAATTATGTCATTTTTAAAGCATTGCAGGTTACTTTTTATGCAAATAAGTGCCCCTTGCCAGAATCCACACCATGCCTTAAAACCATAAACTTCTCTTTTAGGGACACATTATTAAGTCATTTTTTTCGTTGCTAGATGGGTGAACTCAAGAAGCTAGTTGAAGAAGGAAAGATAAAGTACGTTGGATTATCAGAAGCATCTGCATCAACAATTAGAAGAGCTCATGCAGTCCATCCTATCACTGCAGTTCAACTGGAATGGTCATTATGGACTAGAGATGCAGAAGAAGATATAATTCCCACCTGCAGGTACTTTTATGAGAAGTCGAACCCAAGCATTGTCAAGTCACTACGTGGAAAGCTTTATTTTCTGAATTTTCTTGTTTCCGTGATTATTTCAGAGAACTCGGAATTGGAATTGTGGCTTACAGTCCACTAGGCAGAGGCTTCTTTTCCAGTGGGACAAAACTTGTTGACTCACTTTCCGAGCAGGATTTCCGCAAGGTGAACTTAAAGTGATACAAATGGAACATTGATTGTGCCTTGGCAGCATGCTATTATTATTAGTATTATTATTATTATCCTTTGGTTTTACTTTTCATAGGACTATAAGGTATTACATAATTTTTTAAACAATTTTCCTCATTGTAAGCCTGACCTAAAATTCATAAATGTCTTTAATCATTTACTTGATGTTAGATACCTTCTTAGATTCAGCTCATCCGTTTGAGCTATGCAAAAGTCTCATCCATCGACTCCAATAAAATTTATATACAGACAATTGTCTCTTCCTAATGAGAATTCCATATTTCTGCAGCATATGCCTAGATTTCAACCAGAGAATCTTGACAAGAATGCTCAGATATTCGAGCGTGTCAACTCAATGGCATCAAGAAAAGGATGCACACCATCACAACTTGCATTGGCTTGGGTTCATCATCAGGGGAACGATGTCTGCCCCATACCAGGCACAACAAAAATCGAGAATTTCAACCAGAATGTGGGAGCGTTGTCTGTGAAGCTGACACCAGATGAGATAGCCGAACTTGAATCATACGCTGCTGCAGGTGAAGTCGTGGGTGACCGCTATGCTCAGATGACTAACACCTGGAAGGATTCTGAGACCCCACCATTGTCGTCTTGGAAAGCTGAATAGCCCAATACAGTTCCTTCAACTGCGTGCATTGCTTGTATCTACAAGTTATTGGACTGCCGCAGCCGCAGCTGCTCAGGTATTCGTTGCAAGAATGTCCATCAGATTTCTTGTTCCAAGTGATGATATCTTGTAGTGTGTGTGTATTACATACCTCGTTGCATTTCTATGCTTTAGAACAACTGAATAAGCTTGTGCATTGTATGATGAGTCATATGGTACTAGTAGTACATTGAATTTTGTATAAGATGGAGGTGTGATAATAATCCATTGACTTGAACTGGTTAATGATATTGTGTACTTTTGGTCGAATAACCACGCTTGGATATCTTTCTAGTTTCAGACATTCATGAGAAGCAACTAATTTCTGCTCAATCTATTTCTGAGTTTCAGGAAGCTAAAACACATGCATAACAAGATATGTGGAGCAGCAACCACATAAACCAAAGGGACACTTGATTTTTCATGGCCTGTTTAGAATGGAACAAAAAAACAAAGCTATTTAGAGCAAATGAATCGAAAACAGAGCTATTTAGAACAAAGGAATCTAAAACAGAGTATAACGGGAAAGACGAACGGAAAACAGAGGCATATGCATGTTGTCACCCCATGAGCACCATACCATCAAATATATTTACCTAGTAGACCTTGGAAATTGACATGTCAATTTCCAAAGTCTACTAGGTAAATATATTTGATGGTATGGTGCTCATGGGGTGACAACATGCATATGCCTCTGTTTATCTCAATTTCCAAAATCTACTAGGTAAATATATTTGATGGTATGGTGCTCATGGGGTGATAACATGCATATGCCTCTGTTTTCCGTTCGTCTTTCCCGTTATGAAAACCATAACTAACTTGTAATACATCTAAGAAATTTCGAGAACTCATGCTAAGTTGAGTACTCAAGCTCTAGTGGACAGGTTGCATCAAAATAAACCTTATGAAAATAACATTTGATCCTCTTATTTCACCAATGGAGTCAGACCATCAATTTGGCAATCAAGACCTCTAGAAATTTTGAGTGTAAAACTAAAACGTTATGAACTGAAAACAAGAACCCCATAAGAGTTTGTCGATAATGTCACTGCATTTAGCACACACAATTATATAGAAAGAGTATTCATGCATAGACAATTAAACATAAAAAAGTAAAAGAGAACTAATATGAAATGGACCTACAAAACATTACAAATTGTTGCACCAGTTTGATGTGACACAAATATTAGGCCTGCAATGGAAACACGAACATCGCCATAAGATTTTGCCAGCCCATGCGTCTGCTTCGATCCTGAATAATAGTGCTACGGGCCCATCTTTATGACATGCAACGCAGACAGTGCGAAACAAAAATCTTCTACAGCCCATCGTTATATATACATTCTTCTATATAAGGCCCAGCAAAGGTAGCAAATCTTGTTGGATGAAGTTGACATTTGATCTGGTTTCAATCTCACTGACTTTTTTTAGCCATTGTATAGCTGCAAAAGGACTGGAGGCAGCTGATAAAACGATTTGTTACAGCTGCACTAGAAAATATGAAAACCTAGACGTGCTTAGTACATGATTGGTGGTACATATATATATATTCTTCTAGCTTACCGTACCATTTTATTTTTCATGTATTTTGAATTGTACTGCACATGAACAATACTTATTCATCAAATAAAAGGTAACATTTTAATCACTTTTATTCACTCATTATTTGCTGTTTGTCGTGATCGCAATATGTGAATATAATGTTCATATTTCTTTTTGGGATCAGTATCAGACTAAAGTCCGTCTCACCTATAATTTATTCTGGGTCTGCCACTGTAGGTAAATCAATAAATGTTAGCAACCAAGGATACACTAAGCAGGTCATTTACTATAATGCCACTAATTTGACAGAAAATAGATACTTGCATTTTTTTAATGAGACAGTATGGTTTATTTAAAACATATTGTTCTTGGACTCCAACTAATACTGGCCACGGCTACGTGTTGGGTTAGAGTCAGACCATCATGAAACTCATGCTGCACTTCATTTTGTGTTTTCCGGCCGGCTGCAGCCACGCAGGCGCCTGCTTGCAAGTATTTCCTGGGCAAAAGAAATGTTATATTCTCCTTCAATTCTCCACCAGTTGGGACAACAATAAAAAGGATCACCTCCAATCAATGGAGCACCGAAATAAGATGTAAAAAAATTCTTCAGCGGTTATAATATGCTCCGGCAAATCTCATCTCCCAACTGTAGGATAACTAGTGCTGGCATGGCTATATTTTGAGAATTAGTCAGCACTATAGTTGAGTAATCTCTGGATCAGATCATCACTTGTATGTCCTTGCAAATCTCCATTTGTTTATTGCTAACTAGCAAAGGCGCACGTGCGACACGCACGTGGTACAAAATTATTTGTCTTTTTCAATAAGAGACGGTTCTGTCACGGTTTTGTGTTGTAAGATGTTTATATATGTATGTGGCAAATTTTATCATGTAAATGTTATTTACTTTACTCAACATATATAAAAACATTACAACCAAGCCCCCTCCCCCTCCCCCAATTATTTCAATCTTAAGAATCGTGCAATTGATGATCATGATTCAGTGAGTGTCGGTGTCCTTTAGAGGTTCAAGATCTGTTTTAGTGTAAAGATGGTATTTGCTGACTTTATGAAACTGGAATGTATTATGAAAACATGACATCGAATAGTATAAAAATATATTTAATAAAAAAACTAATGGTATTAACGTTAGTATTTGTTGTGCAAATTTGACCAAATTTAGGATGCTTTAACTCTTTAAACGGTTTGAATGACTTACATAATTTATAATGGAGGGAGCGGATCAGATGGCGCCGCCTTTGATTTGTGCACCTTTGAATGTTTCCAACTGGCCTTGTGGTGGTAGTGTCGTTAAAGCTTTGTATATTGGAACCAGAAGAAATGTCGGACAATCAAACTCGTTAGTTTACCATTACCAATTTACCATGAGTCCATGACTCCCAGTCCCCACCCACTCTCGCCATGCATCTGAGCTCCAAAAATCATACAGCACACTGCCCTCCCGATCGGACAACAATAAGCTTCCCGTGCTCATCTTACTTCCACGATGGCGGCTTCGTCACTCGGCTAGCTAGTCTGCTGCATCTCCGGTGTACCAGCCCTTCCACAACTTCATGGCCACGAGGGCCGGCCTGCTCGTCATCTCCGTGAACTGCCGCGTGTCCCCATGGAGACCCCTGGCTGTCACAGCACGACGGCCTCAGCCACTTTGTTCCTGGGCGACGACAGCGCCGGGCTATCTGAGCCGCTTGTTCTTGGCTGGTGGATGCATCAGATCGGCGAGGCGGGCTCGAGCGCAGCGGCTGTTGAGGCACAAATCGAGGGGGCGGTTCTGCTCCACGGGGCCACACGAAGGTCGGTGGGAGAGAGCCCATCGGCTTCCTGTGCCCCGCCCGGCCGCTCGCGGTGACGAACGGCGTGAATGACCCGCGGATGAATCTGCCGTCGCCTGGGCGAGTCTAGAGGCTGGAGAAATGAACTTCCGTGCGTCGCTGGTGTCCAACAGGTGGGGACGGTTGGGTGCATTGCGGGTAGAGCATGTTACGGTGAAAAAAACAATTCATTTTCGGCACAAACATTTTCTAACTCGCGGTTTTGAGGGCTCTACATCTAATCCCACCTCCGTTCGCTTTTACGGGTGGGTCCGACGTAAGGGGTAAGTGGACCCGAATTATATGAGAAATGTTTTCAATTCTAATCGTTCTTTTAGTTCTTTTATAGATAGATACGTCTAACATATCAAGACACTATCGTGCACACATAACCTGAGGTGGGACAAGAACATATTACAAATTGAACATTTTTTATATAGTTTATATTTCTCAATTATGGGTGAATACAAGGTATATTTTGTGTGCACTTGTTTTCGGTAATTTGTAGTGTTTCTGGGAATTGAAATAATGTCAAGATTCAGATGCTAATTTATTACTTTCATTCTCAGGAAAATGAACTCTCATCCATTTGGGTAAAATTGAAAAGAGTACGATAAGGACTGGCCACCGTAAATAACACACAGGAAATATATGAGATTTCTGATGTCTTTTTTTTAACGGAACAAACGTTCCTGCCTCTACACCTTTTGGGTGTACACAACAAATATTACAAAACAAGAGTACTTAGACTCTACTAAGATAAAAATAAATGCTAAAACTTCAACTGCTAAAACTTCAAGTTGCGCAGAAGGGAAGTTCTAGGCTAGCAACATGATGCAAAGACAAAAGCATCTCACACAGGAGAGCAACCACACAATATAAATTGAGCCAAGTTCCAAAGATACGAGGGACCAATAAAATTGAACACTAGGCCTGAATTCTATTAGAAAACCTCCATCCAAACTTGGCGAAAAGCTCCATGATGACAGTTTCTAGCAACCTACACCCATCCTTGAGTGAAGTTTGGACATCCTCATCTTTATGCAACATCGACCATGTATGAATCCAGTAGGTCATCCTGAAAATTACCTGCAAAAAAATGCTTGGTTTGGTCTTATTAAAAAACTAATCATTTCTATTCTACCAAAGAGCCCATAGGAGGGCTGCCACGCCCACTAACACTTGTTTCTTTAGACAGTGCTAAAACCATGAATCCAAGAATGAAACAGATTTGAAATTCCTAATGGTGGTTGAATTCCAAAAGTGATGAAAACTGAATTCCATACCAAGCAGGCAAAATGACAATAAAAAAAGAGATGTTGAATGGTCTCTAGTGAGCTGCAACAACAACATTCAAGAGAACCATGTCAATTCCTTTTTGCCAAGTTATCTTTTGTTAAAGTTACTCCTCTAATAAGGTACCAAAGAAAGATTTTAATTTTCAGAGGCATCTTAATCTCCCATATAGGACATTTGAGACGTATAATCCCACTTTGTATGATAGCTTTGTACATGGACTTAACCGAGAAGGTACCACTACTATGTAGATCCCAACAAAACGTATCCCTGTCTATGAGATCTCTGATGTCTAGTACTACAATGGTTGTGCTCACTCGGGTATGGACTATGGAACGACACAAGCATAACTTGATGACATCAAGTATTGGCCTTGCGGTGACTACACTGTTGGAAACTGATCCACACGATCAACGCCCCTCACGAACTCTCTGCACAAATGCAAACAAGAGCACTCCTTGCAATCTTCACTCGGTGGATGAAAACACAAACACACACGGGAGCTTTTGCAGCACTGCACACCAGTGCCCTTTTCACTATTTCTCCACCCCACTAAACACACATGATTACATGGCTTAAATACACACTCACGCACAGATTGATCCACGTCTGGCCGCACGACCCGGCCAAGCACTCCCGTGGCCTGTCACTAACTCCACTCTCCTACATGCAAGGCACATCTCCCTGCATGCATATCACCACCATCCCCTTCTCTTGCCATGAGTCGTTCACTTGAATCGGACACAACTAACGCATGCGCCGGCTAACTTGCACCTAAGCACTCACCATAACTTGACCAGGCACCACTGCAAGAAAACCCCCCTGTGTCCAACATGGGTGTATGTATTCATCAATTGACTTAACTTTAGTTTTGGCATAATTCATCCCCAACTTCCCGCCTCCTAGATCCCCTCCACCCTAGCTCTGATAGCCTACCGGCCACCTCCGCCGTGGCCACCCTAACTCGACCAACCTTCACGCCCCCGCCGGCCGCCACACTCACGGCTCTGGCCGCCTTTCGGTCGCCTCCACCACCTCCACGCCTTCGCCGCCCACCACTATCCGCCACCCACCACCTACCCTAACTCGTTCACCTTAATTTAGATTTTGCTTTGGCACAAGGCATCCTCAACCTCCCGCCTCCCCCACCCCCGCCGCCTAAGCTCTGGCAGTCTGCCAACCACCTCCACAGCCTCCACCCTAACCCAACAAACCTCCATGCCCCCGCCACCCACCACCTCCCACCCCCACCCTAACCCGTTCACCTCAATGCCCCTACCAACTGCCACAACCTTCATAACCGACACTAATAATAGCAAGCTTCTCACCCACGCCCACCGGATGTCCAACATGGGTCTATGTATTAATCAATTGTAGCTTTGCCATAAGTCATCCTCAATTTCCTACCTCTCCCACCCACCGCCCAAGCTCTAGCGGCCTGCCGGCCACCTCCGCTGCCGTCACCCTAACCTGATCAACCTTCAAGCCCCCGCCAGCCGCCACCGCTCACGGCTCTGGCCGCCTGCCAGCCATCTCCACCACCTCCACGTTGTCGCGAACCGCCGCCACATGCCACCCACCCTAACCCGTTCACCTCAACTTAGATTTAGCTTTCGCATAAGTCATCCTCAACCTCCTGCCTCCCCCACCCTCGTTGCCCGAGCTCCGATGGCCTGCCATGCTGCCGCCACCGTAACCCAACCAACCTCCATGCCCCCGCCGCCCACCACCTTCCACCACCCACCACCCACCCTAACCCATTCTCCTCAACACCCCGCTAATCGCCACCGCATCGCCGCTGACAGTAACAATAGCAAGCTTTTTACCCCCGCCACCGGCCACCGCCCACCGGTTATTCAACATGGGCCTATGCATTCATCAATTGACTTAGATTTAGTTTTGGCATAAGTCATCCTCAACTTCCTGCCTTCCCCATCCCCGTCGCCGCCACCCTAACCCGACCAACCTTCACACCCCTGCTGGTCGCCGCCATTCATGGCTCCATGCCCCCACCGCCGCCCACCGGCTCCGGTGGCCTCTGGACACCCTAACCCGTTCACCACAGCACCCACGCCTTCGCTGCCGCCCGTCGCCGCACTAACAATAGCAAGCTTCTCACCCCTGCCACCGCCCACTAGATGTCCAACATCGGTCTATCTATTTTTCCACGGTTGAACCTTCTGATAAACATGTAAGCTTTACTATGATAGCCTTCTTTATCTTCAAGCTCAGTTACTACAATGAAGTTTGGATCTTTGATCTCAAGGTCATAAGTATTGCACAGGAAATTGATGTTGTGGTGCATGACAATTAAGTAGCTTCACATGTATCTGAAACTTGACAACTTATTTTTTTTGCACGACAATATCACTCTACTTCGTCAAATTGTGTACATGTTCCCAACAACTATTAATACTGTGCACTGATAACCTTCCTTGGAAGCGATGTCCTAAAGAGTAACCCTTAACTCACTAACGAGTTTCATTGTTGCTACCTGAACAAAATGAGAATTGCATATCCAAAACACCCTGACCAAGCTAGTCTCCAAGACCGAACATATTGCATGGGCGTAGCATGCCCGTTCCTGTCCCGTCCACCCTGTCCACACTGAGCACCTTCATCTCCACCTGTGACCTCATCTTCCCACCCGCAGTATCCGCACTCATCATCTTCATCTCCTCCTACAACCTCAACTTCCTCACTGACACCATCATAGTTATAAGGAGAGAACTATTGGTTAGTAAGATCATCTAGTAATCCTCAACCTCCTTGCCTACCCCATCTCCACTGCTGCCCGGGCTCCGACGGACTGCTGGGTACCTCCGTCGCCACGCACCAGCCACTGCCACCCTAACTCGACCAACCTCCATGCCCCCACCAGACACCGCCAACCACAGTTCCGGTGGCCTGTCAGTCTTCTACGCCACCACCCGGCCAACCTCCACGCCCTCGCTGGCCTCTTGCGCTACCACCCTAACCCAACCAACATCCATGCCCTCGTGAGCCACAGCTAACCACAGTTCCGGTGGCCTGTCAGCCACACCACCTTAACCCAACCAACCTTCATGCCCCCGCCGGCCGCTGCCACCCATGGCTCCGACGGTTTCCGGCAGCCTGTGCCACTGCCCTCCACCAACCCTAATGATGTGTTCACCTCAACGCCCCCGCCAACTGCCACTGTGGGCACTTAGTATGTGTTCCTAAGTAAGACAAAGACTATGATATGCACATTAAGTAAGAGAATGGAAAGCACACTAAACAATGACATTAAAACATCATTCATTCTTATAAACTTATTTTATTGGTTGTTGTTTCATCAGAAAAAACGAAATTCAGGATAACATGAATACAAAAACAAAGCTTATTACATGACGAAGCCATCTATCGATATTCATGAGTGATAGTACGCATGAAATTGGGAACCAAGATAGATACACATAGTTTCCTAGATCCTACTATCGATCTTTTCATGAAATAAATGGGGGAGAATATTTCCCCGATAGCTTATGAGAATCTTTCAGCTCTCTAGCCCCAAATGCTGATGGATCCCTATAGTATTATGTTTTAAGCTACCAATCTATGGGCCACTCAACAATAGGCTTGATCTTTAGATTTCATAAATTTATAGTCGAATAATTTATGTCCAAAATATATGGAAACCGAGCATCAAAATAGATGACCTCCCGGTCATTTTGCGGAAGAACAGGAGGAGCTTGTCGTTTCGGGGTCTGTTCTTGGTCAACGCCGTGCACCCGGCCATGCACTTAGTCGCCGCCACCGTTGAAGGGGCGCAACCAGCTCCAACATTTCCCTATTCCAAGCGCCGCTGCCACACCAATGTTCACCTTGGCAACATCAACTACCTGTCCCCGCGCTGGAACCACCAGCCCTCCTGCTTGTCCCACCCACTCCTGCCACGCTGCGCGCAGCTGGACTAAGCCAGCGCTGACCACCCAAACAACACAACTGCCGAGGGCCCAAGGCATCAGCCGTGCCACCCTACTCGGCAACATCGCCGCACCCCCGCATCGGAACCACAAGCCATCTGTTTTTCCGATGATCTTTGCATGTGTTGTATCAGTCTTGCCTACTGTTGATGGTAGAAAATGGCTTAAAGCCGATCAGGCTGGGACAACCGGTTTAGACCGCCTGTACATGCTGTTAGACCAGCTGGGCCCTGTAGCCGATCTGACAATGTGCAAGGCGGTCTAACCGCCTGTCACAGGCGGTCTGACTGCCTGTCCCCGAGTCCGAGTAGAACTAGAATTTTCCACGTTTTTTAGATCTGTACAAGGACTTCCATGCGGGGCAAGACCTCCCCACCCTATAAATATAAAGGGTCGTGGCCGATTGAGGACCTCTACCCAATCGTACAAATCATTGTCTTACTTTTTTATCTCTAAACCCGAGGTTTTCCAACTCCTTTTGCTTTCCTTCTTCGTCTCTACGACGTTTTAGGACGTTCTAAGTGGCCTTGTAGACCTTAGAACAACCCTACGTTCACGGCCTCCGATGGGGTCCCTCCCGAGGTTGTGATCGTAGGCTTTCGCGGCGCCTCTGTTACAGGCGGTCTGACCGGCCCCTACAGGCGGTCTGACCGGCTGCGTCCAGGAGCTCCGGCGAGGAGAATTCGACAACCGCGCGATCTAGCGCTTTCGTGTCTTGACCAAAAGCGCGTCAACATATTTTGGCGACTCCGCTGGGGAATGAATCTAGTTTTTGAAGACCGATCTACTATCCCTAGCACTATGGGCTTCGATGTTGGAGAAGAGAACATTGTGACGCCAACACTTGAAGATCTTAGCGCTAAAGATCATGAGAGATTTATGGTGCTCCAGAGGCATCTTGAATCGGAGTTTTTGAAGACGTTCCGGAAGAGTTGTGAAGATCGTCTGGCAAAAAGCATTCAAGACTTCGTGATGCCTTCTTTCAAGATGAGTAAGGGGCAGATTGAGGTAATCAACGATGTAAGCACCTCTGCGCTTCACCCTACTGCATCTGCTCCTATCGCTCCATGTTTTTCGGATCGTGATGCATTAGTTGAGCAATTACTAGAACAACTCGAAAAACTAGAACGGAAGTCTTTAGATACTCGTGAATTACCTGAGCATAATATTTTTTATGGCATTCCACCGAATTACTATGCTGGACAGACTCCACCACCACCCAACATGCTCGGACCAAAAACGGTCAATGTAGATGGGTCGGTAGCGGTTGGATCTGCAGCTGGTCAAACCGCCAGCACGGTCGGTCTAACCGCGACAGGTGGTCAGACCGTTGGTTCTGGTGGTCAGATTAATTCTACTAGTGCTTTGGTATTCATGCCGGATCAACCGTTGCCGTTGTCTATTGTTCCAAATTTGGTCTCCCCTGGGCGTGCTGGTGCATTATCTACAGCAGGTGCTACATATTCTACAACTATGCATACTGTACAATCAGGTGATATTCCCAATGAAGTTTTTGATGCACATAGGAATATGTAGAGTAGACATGCACCTCACCTGAATTATATGAATGCTATGCAGTCATCGGCCCAACAAAACCCCCAATCGGCCGAATTCACTAGATTCAGTGATGAATTGTCTGATGTGATGAGAAATAAGCTAGGTGTTGATTTTGGTAACACTAGAATATATCAGAAACATTATCATGCTAGCTTTGATACTGCTCCTTTTCCCAATGGGTGGCGCTTGCCTGATTTTGTGAAATTTAGTGGAGATGATGGCGCACCACTTGGGAACACATTAGCCAATATGTTGCTCAACTAGGAGAAGCAGGGAATATACAAGAAATTAGAGTATGATTGTTTTCATTATCACTTACTGGTACTACATTTGCTTGGTTTTCTTCGTTAACTCCAGGTTCTATTATGACTTGGGATCAACTAGAACGTAAGTTTCATGATCATTTTTATAGTGGAAATCATGAGATGAAGTTGGTAGATTTAGCATCGGTTAGGCAGGGTCGGGATGAGACCGTCTCTCAGTTTATGAGAAGATTTAAAGATGTTAAAAATCGTCGCTTTAATTTGTCAATTTCTAAAGTTGATCTTGCTGGCTTATGTCTTAGAGGTTTGAAATCCTCCATTAGAGAGAAGATTGACAATTCTTATTATTATTCGGTCGCGTAAGTGCATATTAGGGCCGAGGTGGCTGAAGGCTAAATTAATAAAGAGAAGGAGGGTTTTAAGACACGTCGGTCTAATGTTCATTTAGTTAACTATGAATCCGGTAATTCGACCGACGATGATAATGATGTTTATCTAGCAGAATTTGTATGGCCTGCTAATAAGAAAACTGTGTCATGCCAATCACTTAAGCCGATTCATAAGAATCAGTAAGAAGATATAAAATTTACTTTTGATGTGTCCAAATGTGATCGCATATTTGATGAGTTGCATAGATTTGGCTACATCACGGTTTCTCATGCTATACCGCCTATGGAAGAATTGAGGAAGCGTGCTTATTGTAAGTTTCATAATTCTTTCTCACATGCTACTAACGATTGCAATGTCTTTTGTCGGCAGGTTCAATCGGCTATTAATGAGAGCCGTTTGAAGTTTCATGAGATGCAAATTGATGAAACTCCTTTTCCGGTCAACACCATGGAATTGCAGAAGCCAAAGGTCTTGATTCGGCCACATCAAGCCGAATCTAACAAGGGAAAGAATGTGTTGATTGGAGAAGAAAGACAATCTTCAAAAGAGTCGGTTAGAGAGGTGACTTATGAGAAGGCGGCTGATGGCAAAGAGTCATTCAAGGTCACTGTGAAGTCCTCTGGACAAGGGGAGCAAGAGTCGGTCGCTATTCCCGGGCTACGGGCGCCCAGGTCTGGTCTGCTACGGGCGGTCAGACCAGCTGCGCCAAGCGGTCAGACCGCCTGTCCCCATGGACACCCAAAGATGCTAATTCCGAAGCGTCCAGAAGTTGGTACTTGGAAGATGAACGTGGTAAAAGAACAGGGGGTTCAGAAGACTAAGGTCACGTTTGATATGCTTTATGACAAATACACCAAACAAAAGGCCGTTCCGAGCGATCAGCCGTTAAAAAAAGGAATGAGATCACCGATTCAGCATGAGAGGATTCCTTCGCCTCCTCGCATGAACTTGGATCCAGTGTGGGATAACAATGGAGTGATGTGGGTACCATATCATTCAACAGTGCAGCCTTCATTTCATCCTGGCTGGGAAGGTCCAAAAAGACGCAGATAGGACAGGATTGTACATCCCGGACATCACCGATTGGCTTTCCGCCAATTTGGTCGAGGCGACTGGTCACAGGCGGTCAGACTGCCTGTTACAAGCAGTCAGACCGCCCATGACGGTCAGCTGCCAAAGGCTCATCTGAAACAGGTTTATCGACCCAAGAAGAAGGAGGCGGTGAAAAACATGGAGGTGGACTCAGAGAGGACTACTGAGTTCGATATTATTCAAGTTGGGACTATGGATGTCTCTATTGAGAAAAGTCTAGCTACAAAGCCGACGTCCAGCGAAAAGATGGTGGAAGATCAGGGGTCTAGTGCTAGTAAGACTCAGAGCGCTTTCTTCCGAAGTGGTGTCCCGAAGGTTTGACTTGTACGCAGAAGAGGAAGCTCCAGAGGCTCCGTTTTCGGGAAAGGCAAGAACAAGAGTTGGAGAAGCAGAGGGATGAATTCTTCAACTAGAACAGGCCCATGATTCCCTAGAAGAAAGAGTGGAAGCCGAAGGAAGACCCGCAGACGGTCCAACGACCGGCTGTACAGGCGGTCCAAACCGCCTGTCATTCAGAGCCAGTGGCCCAGGCGGTCAGACCGCCTGTACAGGCGGTCAAACCGGGTGATGCAGGAGCACCCGATGTTTCTTCTTCTGATTCTTCGGCTTGTGACAACGAGTTACCATCGGCTCCCACTGCTGAGGACGATGAAGAGCTCGTTGATTACAGTTCTTCTCCGGAGCGTATGAATCTTGATGTGAATGTGCTTCATATGCCTATGAATGGAGACATGCTTTCGGAGGGGGAGGTTGCTCATCTTGATTTTGGTCCCAAGGAAGCTATATTTCAGAAGCCTAAAGCTGGAGACAATCACTTGAAGGTTTTGTATTTGAAGGGACATATCAATGGGAAGGCAATCTCACGGATGTTGGTCGATGGAGGGGCTATTGTGAACTTAATGCCTTATTCTTTGTACAAGAAGCTTGGTGGTTCAGATTCGGAGCTGATCAAGACCAACATGACCGTCAGCGGCATTGGAGGAGGAGAGCCTATTGGTGCCAAGGGAGTGATTTCAATGAAGCTTACTATTGGGAGCAAGACCTTGGCGACTGCTTTCTTCGTCGCTGAGACTCAAGGTAACTTTAGTTTAATCTTGGGTAATGATTGGATTTATGCGAACCAATGTATTCCTTCTACTTTGCGTCAATGCTTAATTCAGTGGGTAGATGATGATGTAGAGGTTGTGCATGGTGATACATCTACTTGTGTTGCTTTAGCAGATAGCTCTTTGATTGGCATTCATGATGATGTTAGATGTTTGTCAGGCTTAGATCTTTCTGAATTTGAGTTTATCAGCTGTACTAAGAATGGCTTCATCCCTGTTGTCATAAAGTCGATGAACAATCGGCTGAATCATCTCATGTGATTTAATGGATAATCAAGAGTGGTTGCAACAGATACTTGAACACTATCGGTCGCATCAGAATGATATGTATGAGGCTATTGAAGACTTAGATAATATAAGCAAGCTAGAATGTGGTTTCACGTCGGCCGATACTCTTGAGGAGGTAGACATTGATGATGATTATATACCTAGGCCGACGTTTGTAAATAACAATTTAGATCCTGCTTTTAAATCTGAATTATTAAAGTTGTTAAAAGAGTATGTTGATTGCTTTGCTTGGAATTATCATGAAATGTCTGGTTTAAGCCGAGAGCTTGTTAAGCATCGGTTGCCTATTAAATCTGGTTTTAGGCCTTATAAACAACCAACTAGGCGTTTTAATCCTGAAATTTATGACCAAGTTAAAGAAGAAATAAATCAGTTATTAGAAGAAAAGTTTATTAGACCTTGTCGATATGCTGATTGGATTTCTAATATTGTGGCCGTGGATAAGAAAGGAACGGGTAAGATTAGAGTGTGTATTGATTTTAGAAACTTAATCGTGCTACTCCTAAAGATGAATATCCTATGCCAATAGCCGATATACTTATCGATGCTGCGTCTGGACATAGAATGATTAGTTTTGCTGGTGGTAATGCTGGTTACAATCAAATATTTATGGCCGAACAGGACGTATCCAAAACGGCTTTCGTATGTCCAGGCTTTGTTGGTTTGTTTGAGTAGATTGTTATGAGTTTTGGTTTGAAGAATGCCGGTGCTAATTATCAAAGGGCGATGAATTTGATTTTCATGATTTACTCGGTATTATTTTGGAAGTTTATATTGATGATATTGTAGTCAAACCGGCTCGAAGTGTTTCTCATTTGACCGATTTAAGACTTGCATTTGAAAGGATGCGTCGGTATGGTTTAAAGATAAATCTACTCAATTGTGCTTTTGGTGTATCGGTCGGTAAGTTTTTGGGCTTTATAGTTCATGAGCATGGCATAGAGATTGATCTGAAAAAGGCCGATACCATTGACAAGTTGCAGGCGCCTAGCTCTAAGAAGGAGTTGCAAAAATTCTTGGGCAAGGTTAATTATTTGAGGAGATTTATTTGCAATTTGTCGGGAAGGTGAATGCTTTTACTCCTTTGCTTCGGTTGAAAGATGATGCTGATTCACTTGGGGAGCAAAACAGCAAGAGGCGTTTGATGAGATCAAGCATTATTTGTCTTCGCCTCCGGTTCTTCGGGCACCTAGGAGAGGGGTTCCTTTCAAATTATATATTGCAGCCGAAGAAAGTGTTATCGGAGCTGTTTTGATCCAAGAGACCAAAGGGAAGGAATATATTATTGCATATGCAAGTAGGAGATTATTGGATGCCAAAACTAGGTATACTTTTGTTGAAAAGTTATGCTTGTCATTATATAATACTTGTACAAAGTTGAGGCATTATTTGTTACTAAATACTTACATAGTTAAATACATAATTAAATACATGTTGCATAGAGCTATATTAAGTGGTAGAATCGGCAAATGGGCTTATGCTTTGATTGAATATGATTTAGTATTTGAGCCATTGAAATCTATGAAAGGACAAATCGTTGCCGATTTTATTGTTGAACATAGGATTAATGAACATCTTGATTTAAATGTCGGCTATATTACTTTTACTCCATGGAAATTGCATTTTGATGGATCGATTTGCAAAAGTGGTTGCGGAGTTGGTGTTATTCTTATATCACCAAATGGTGTTGTTTTTGAAGCTCTTAACCGATTAGATCATAAATGCACTAATAACCAAACCGAATATGAAGCCTTGTTATTCGGGTTGGAGATTTTATATGACATGGGAGTAAAACATGTAGAAGCATATTGTGATTCTCTATTGGTAGTGCAGCAAGTGTCTAAGGTTTGTCAATGCTTAGATGGGTTTTTGAATGCTTATCTTGATAAATGCTTAGATATTATAACTTGCTTTGATGAATTTATGATTTATCATGTGCCAAGAGAAGAGAATCCTAGAGCTAATGCATTGGCACAGCAAGCATCAGGCTACAATGCTCAGAAAAGACATTTTTATGAAAAGAAACTGATGTTTCATGAAGCCGACGTTTCTGCTCTGGAACAGGCGGTCCGACCGCCTGTCACAGCCGGTCCGACCGGCACGGTCGATCTAACCGCCAGCACAGGCGGTCTGACCACCTGCGCCTCTGAAAACACCGATTCGGCTGTTAATGATTTCTAATTTATTGTGGCCGATGCTGGTGATTGGAGGAATTCTCTGATGGAGTATTTGCAGAATACTAGCAGGTCAATGGATCGAAAAGTCCGGCGATTGGCTTTCAAGTTCCCTTTGATTGATGGTAAACTATATTGTCGGACCTTGGATTGGTTGCTTTTGAAATGTTTAGATCCTGATCAAGATAGATTAGCTATGGCAGAGGTTCATAAAGGAATTTGTGGTACACATCAATCGGCTCGGATGATGAAGTAGCTCCTTAGGCGGGCTTGCTTTTATTGGCCTACGATGATAGCCGATTGTTTTCGTTACTACAAAGGATGTGAAGAGTGTCAAAAGTTCGGGGATATTCAGTTAGCACCTGCTGCGTTGATGCATCGAATCATTAAACCTTGGCCTTTTAGAGGATGGAGTTTGGATTTTGTTGGTAAGATTCATCCTTCGTCGTCCAAGGGGTATTGTTTTGTGATTGTGGCTACTGATTATTTTACTAAGTGGACTGAAGTTGTTCCCCTCGAGAACATGACACGTAGAGATGTGATTGAGTTTATTACTGAGCATATTATTCATAGATTTAGGATTCCTCAAACATTGAGGACGTCGTTTATATCTAAGGAGGTACGTGAGTTTGTTGAATCCTATGGTATTGAATTTCTCAATTCATCTCCATATTATGCTGAAGCTAATAGTCAAGCCGAGTCTAGCAATAAGATTTTGATCAAGCTCGTAAAGAAGAAAATTGAACATCATCCTAAGCAGTGGCATGAGGTGTTATCTGAAGCGTTATGGGTGCATCGTATTTCTAGACATGGGGCTACCAAGGTTACTCCGTTGGAGCTTGTCTATGGTCAAGAGGCCGTTTTGCCATTGAGGTGAATCTGACTGCTTATAGATTGGCTAAACAAAATGATCTTGACGCTAGCACATATTGTGCTTTGATGGATAATATTGATGAAGTGACAGACAAACGTTTGGAGGCCTTGGAGGAAATTGAAAAAGATAAAAGAAGAGTTGCTCGAGCTTATAACAAGAAGGTAAAACGTAAATCCTTTCAGGTTGATGATTTGGTTTGGAAGACTATTTTACCTATAGGAACGAAGAGCAACAAATTTGGCAAATGGTCGCCAAATTGGAAAGGACCATATTGTATTGTGAAGGTTTGTTCTGGGAATTCCTATATGGTGGAGACTTTGCAAGGATTTCAATTGCCTAGAGCACTCAATGGGAAGTACTTGAAGAAATATTATCCAAGTGTTTGACAACATGTTTGAAAGGATATGTCCGATATATGATATCGCCCTTAGAGAAAAAATGGCCGACAATAGAGGGTTGCCTTTAGTCTGATTAAATGTTTTATGGTAAGCAAAGCTTTACCAAAAAAAACAGGGGGGGCATATGTTGATGGCAGAAAAGGGTTTAAAGCCGATCAGGCTGGGACAACCGGTCTAGACCGCCTGTACATGCTGTTAGACCGGCTGGGCCCTGTAGCCGATCTGGCAATGTGCAAGGCGGTCTAACCGCCTGCCACAGGCGGTCTGACCGCCTGTCCCCGAGTCCGAGTAGAACTAGAATTTTCCATGTTTTTAGATTTGTACAAGGACTTCTATGCGGGGCAAGACCTCCCCACCCTATAAATATAAAGGGCCGTGGCCGATTGAGGACTTCTACCCAATCGTACAAATCATTGTGTTACTTTTTATCTCCAAACCCTAGCTTTTCCAACCCCTTTTGCTTTACTTCTTCGTCTCTACGATGTTTTAGGACATTCTAAGTGGCATTGCCGACCTTAGAACAACCCTAGGTTCGCAGACTCCGACGGGGTCCCTCCCAAAGTTGTAATCGTACGTTTTCACGGCGCCTCTGTTATAGGCAGTCTGACCGGGCCCTACAGGCGGTCTGATCAGCTGCGTCGAGGAGCTCCGGCGCGGAGAATTCGACGACCGCGCGATCTAGCGCTTTCGTGTGTTGACCAGAAGCGCGTCAACACCTACAAACAAGAAACATATGACCCATAAACACATGAATGTGACGGTAGTGTGATACACATCTTATTTTTCTGTGACACATGTGGGTAGCCAAACAGCCAATAACATGTTAAATACCTCAGCATCCATGTCAATAGTCCTGAAGATGTCCCATTGACCAGCACTTATCCTGCGGAATGCTGCCAAGGGAAGTTCTTCACCTAAATAAGCATTACAACATAGAGATGAGCTTTAAGAAAACAAGGAACAAAGTGATCGAAGTTGCAACTCTGTAGTAAACACCTGAGAATTGATGACATCGCATCTCACTGAATTAGGAAAAAAGTACAGCAGTTGCCCTATAGGCAGCATTTACAAAAACTTGATAGTTTTAACGGCATTTTTTAACCAAAAGACTTGGTTCACATCCTCGAATTATTACTACTTCAGTTCACATTCTTGATTGCTAAGCTCATTTTCCTACTTCAGCTCACATCGTAGAAAGAGACTATTCATTATAGTCTGAATCAGGATAACAATATAAAAATAGTAACAGTGCAATACTCTTTTTTCATGTGTCTGCAAACACATGCATTTAGTCTCTTTTTTCTCCAAATGCTTAGAATGAGAGCATTTCTAGTGACCTGTACAGAGAAAGCTTGAACTAATATTAACAGCCATTCCTATTTTTCTCTTCTCAAGAACACAAATCAGAGAAAGCTTGAACTAATATTAACACTGGCTACAATGTAGTTGCACGGAATATTTTTCTCTTCACAAAACAGCTGTTATTTCAGAACGCAGACTATGATGGTAAAACATCTTCTGCAAGCCGCGAAAGATAGCGAATTCCCATCAAAGATGATGCTATTACGATGTGTCCAAATAGCCCACATTGCCATTATGATAACCTCCCTGAAGATAATTGAACCAAATCTTTCTCTTATTCGCAGCACCATGAGTTGGAAATCTAGAGATGTGTCCCAATGAATGTCAAGAAATCTTTCTCTTATTCGCAGCACCATGAGTTGGAAATCTAGAGATGTGTCCCAATGAATGTCAAGAAATATCCAACATGCACTAGAGAAAGGGCATTCAAAAAACAGATGCATGATATCTTCATCAACATTCTCCACACACAGAACACAGTGGTAAGAGTCAAGATGCATATTTTTCCGTCGTAGTAGAGCCCTTGTGTTCAGACGGTCACGAAGCAAGAGCCAAAAGAAGAATTTGTGAGTGTGTTGAACCTTTGAATTCCATAACCATTTGAAAAGAGGGGAGGCATGATATGATCCACACAGACTCTTATAAGCTTTATTGCAACTGAAAATTGGGGATCCCCAAATGTAGGTCCAGATGTGATTATCATCCATATTGAGATTCAATTCACCAATCTCTTCATTTAAGCGTACCAGTTGAGAGGATGCCTGCATGGAGAGGGGTAATCTGAAAGTTCTATTAGCTGCCCAATCGATAAACTGCCTCACTGACATAGCTTCCTTTCTGACAAAGGAGAACAATTGCTCAAATCTCCATTTGGGGACTCCAATGTCCCAAAGATCATTCAAAAACTCATTGTGATCCCTTTTTGAACCTTGCATGATGCAATCACAAAGTAATTCTCAGATAGGGACATTATATCCCACCACCAAAAAGAACCAACACCTTTTCTGGCATGAGGAGGAGTGCCATTTGTATACAAGCATTGCCAAGTTAACTGCACCCAAGGGAAATCCAGGTTGTTAACTGCGTCCAAGATGTACAATTTGGATGCTAGTGTCCTGCCATAAGGAAAACTAGACATCTTGTGGCTACTCTGTTGTGCAGCAGCGGCAAATCTGATCCTGAATCAGCGGCACAAGGTGGGTGGAGCATGCCATGGAGATGTATGCAGCAGAAGCAGTGCCAAACTGCTAACAACGAGGAGGATGTGGCATTGTCAGTGCTATCCGCGATATATTAGTTTCATTATATTGTACACTTTGATTTATTTCGAACTAGTTCGTGGTCATGGGTTAGAAGTACCGACCCACAACTTGGTTTCTTGTAATAGATATAGTCTCTCACTTTGTAACAATTGGTTCTAAATCCATAAACTTATAATTCCAATGTGCCGTAAAATTTCATTTGTTGATATGGGAAGATCTTATTATGTACAAGAATTACTAATCATCAGCCCATAGTGCACTGCAAAATATAGGTCATTAACAATTCCCACTTTGCTGGTGGCTTCCTGCAACCGGATAACATATATTTAAAAAAGAAGCATAAGTAATTCACTGGGCCATGCCGACTAACTTAATAAATTCTGCACTATATACGACGACCCCAAAAAGGACATAACTTTTGTCATGCACCTAAGGTAAAAAGGTGTAGCCACTGTTGGAGGAAAATCATTAATGAAAACTACCCTAACCACTATGACCTGATGCCAAGGAAGAAAATAAACTAGATAGTCCAATAATAATTGCTATAAGGTGACCACAGGGCGGCTATATCCCGAGAGAATCATGGATCATGAAAAACTGGCTTTATCCCGGGGATTTCTTTTGTTCGGCCGGACATGGTTTAAATAATTTTTTTTTCCCTTGTCCGGGGATCTTGTGTACCAACTCCCGCCTAAACCAGCAGCTGCAGCTCTATTGTATTCCCCACAGAGCTATTAGCCGCCGGATGACGTATTCTCTGACGTTTCAATGGCCTACCAACTGCAATATAAATTGAGGCACCAGTAAGCCACTTCACTCATCACTCGAACTACTGCTCAGCAGCCAGCTCTCGAGTATAGCAAGGGTGCGGTCAGCCATGGCTGCCGCTCCGGTGACGGTGCCACGCATGAAGCTGGGGTCTCAGGGGCTGGAGGTCTCGGCCCAGGGTCTGGGCTGCATGGGCATGTCCGCCTACTACGGCCCACCCAAGCCCGAGCCCGATATGATCGCGCTCATCCACCATGCCGTCGCCGCCGGCATCACCCTGCTCGACACCTCTGACGTCTATGGCCCACACACCAATGAGGTCCTGCTTGGCAAGGCGCTGCAGGGTGTGGTGAGGGAGAAGGTGCAGCTGGCAACCAAGTTCGGCATAAACTTAGGCGCCGATGGCAGCCGGGAGATCCGTGGCGACCCGGCGTATGTGCGGGCGGCGTGCGAGGGCAGCCTCAAGCGGTTGGGTGTGGACTGCATCGACCTCTATTATCAGCACCGTATCGACACCAGGGTGCCCATAGAGGTCACGGTGAGTCCAGTCCCTGTTAGTCTTGGCTGAAATGCTTCAATGTTTATAACAGTCTTTGGTACCTTCTAGTTATACTTTGCAGAGTAGATTCTCCCTTAATTGTTTTGTACCATGCCTAAGCTTTATTAACCAATTTATTTTTCTTAGATCTCATACTCTTTTAAAAACCTGGATTTTTTTCTATTAATTTTTTTGTAGTATGCTTGAGCTTTCCCAATTTATTTTTCAACTCAAATATTTGGCAATCCTACCAGACAGTCACTCAATACCTGTGAGCCTAGGTTTGCTTTTGCAGGACTCCATTACTTTACTAGTTGTGTCCAATAATTAACCTTAAATACTAATATGATATTTATGGATAACCTCATATTGTTGACATTGACAGATAGGTGAACTCAAGAAACTAGTCGAAGAGGGTAAGATAAAATACATTGGCCTGTCTGAAGCATCAGCGTCAACAATCAGGAGGGCGCACGCTGTTCATCCCATCACTGCTGTCCAGATGGAGTGGTCTCTCTGGTCAAGAGATGTTGAGGCAGACATAATCCCAACTTGCAGGTGTTTCCGTGACCTACCTTTCTTGGGTCACTGAACATATATCTTATATTGTGGTTTCATGAACCGTTGACATGTTCTGATAATTTCAGGGAGCTCGGCATTGGGATAGTGGCATATAGTCCACTAGGTAGAGGATTCTTGTCGAGTGGGCCCAAACTAGTTGACACACTTTCTGATCAAGATTTCCGCAAGGTTTATATCTTTAACTACCTTGTTAAAACATAGAGCTTTTTTACAATGATTGGTAAGTACCACAATACTTTTATCATACAAAATTTTATGGTGGGAAATATATCAAGTGCCTAATAGTAGAATTCCTAATAGCACCCATGTAAAAATACCCACAAGTACCAAAACTGTGGCATCAAGTACCAGATAAATGGGCCCAATATATATAATTTAATTTGACTTTTTAAATAAAAACAAAGGATATATATGTCATTTCACAATGTTTTGGATTTGATGGGGACACTTGTAATTGTCACGATATGTTGTTGCATGGGTATACTCATTAATTAAGGGAAGATGGAATTCTTATTACTTTATTTTTTAAACTTCTATTTAAAATTACCAAGTACCAGCAAAAGTACTAAAAATTCCTACAAGTACAGGAAGGTATTTGCCAATCATTGTAATGGAGCTCTAAGACATACTCGTATTATCTATGGTACCCTTAATTTCCAAGTAAACCATCCTATCCATTTTCAGGATTTGCCTAGATTTCAGCCAGAAAATCTCGAGAAGAACGCCTTGATATTTGAGCAAGTCAATGCAATGGCAGCAAGGAAAGGGTGCACACCATCTCAGCTGGCATTGGCTTGGGTTCACCACCAAGGAAACGATGTCTGCCCCATACCTGGGACAACGAAGATCCAAAACTTCAACAATAATGTGGCAGCATTGTCCGTGAAGCTCACGCCTGAAGACATGGCCGAGCTCGAATCATATGCCTCAGCGGATGTTGAGGGCGATCGGTACCATGACTTCCTCAACACTTGGAAGGATTCGGATACCCCTCCCCTGTCCACCTGGAAGGCTAAATAACAAATTAAGCGATCGGTTTTGGATTCGAGTAAAGCAAAATCTCGTACATGTGGCTATCCTGGTACAACGTGCTATTTGTCACCATGTTCCTTGGTGAAAATAAAGCAGCGGCAGCATTAATATGTTGCTTGCCTGGATGAAGAGTGATACTTATATATGTTTATGTGGTTGTGTTTGTGCATCATGAAGTGAGAAATTATGCGTCGCGTACCTTGTTACATGAAAATGCTGTTATGTCATGGCCCTAAGTAAAGCAGTTAATCCATTGCCAGATCAAGTGTATCTATATATATGCCAAATTCAGAAACAAATTGCATTGACTCTTGTATGATTATGCTATTTATCAAATATCTGTACTGTATCACCTTGATGTGGAATCTCAGTCCACTCATCCTCTATTAGATTCTAGCAAGATCTCTCGCGCCCATTTAGGTTTTCGTAGGGGATTCCATGGTGATGCGCGATATGCCGCCGGCCTTTGATGAGGTTCGATCGACCTCCAAAGCCCCGCCAATCGCTAGGATAGCATCGCTCAATGGGAGGAACTCCTCGCTCATGCGATGGTCGTCTCTATCATTGACGGCTCAGTCGACAGTGACACCATCGACCCGCGCCACCATGCCAGCGTCACTGTCTTCCGTTTTCAAGGTTTGAGCTCTGTGGCATCCCTGCTGCCCTGCTCACGCATGGCAGCTCTCAACAGTGGAGCACCTGCTCAATTTTTTCTGCTGGATCAGCGGAATTCATCCTCTGATACCGCCGATCAGCGACAAGTGTTCAGGGTGGCGGCCTGGTGTTCTGACCCAGCCAAAATCCCACCGGAGAAGGGGCTGGAAATAACTGAGCTGCCATCGGCCATGTAGGAGCAGCATCCTTTGAAGCGCACCCTGGTTTACCGCTGTTCATCATGCCGCCAGTGCAGGGAGATCCTCCGTCTCCACCTCCAGCTGATGAGGACCATGGGCAGTGCCACCGGCCACCATGGCATGACTCACCCAGCGGCACCGCACTCCAGGGGCATGCGGTGGCGTGACTGATTCTAAGAAAATTAGAGTCTTTTTGCAAAACTAGTAAAAGTGCACGTGCGACACGCACGTATTTTAAAAAAGAACAATTAAAGAACTTTATTATTTCTAGGTATAATGTGCCTCAAAATATCACAACCTGCACTTTTGGTAGGTTTGACAATTTGAGACAAAATTTTACACAACATAGCCATGCAAATGTTAGACTGATTACTGGTTGTAGGCATCAAGAATTATATGGTGTAACCATCAAATCAGGTACCCACCTCATTACTGATTGTAGGCTAATTGATCATCAATAATTCAATGTAGACTTTCGAAGTAAATATAATACAGTCCCATATCTTTGCTGTATCTCATCTTTCTCCTAAAGAAATTATAATGGAACAACAATAAGTCCTACCTCGATTGTTCTACTCTCTAAGAACGAGACAAGAACACTTAAGGTGAACCGTAGATACTGTATGAGGATAAGAATTTTAGAACGTGTTTCCCCCTCAAAATTGGAAGGGGGCACAAATCCTGCTGAGGTAGAGAATGTAACCTAAAAACAAATTGCATTAACTTGATTGGTACTGAACAAATAAACTTAATTACTCTGCATTAACTTAAACAATTAATGGCATTCCAAAATACGACGGAACATTGTCAAGGACAATAAGTTTGAGTGGAGCGATCAATGTGAAGAAGCATATCAAAAGTTAAAGAAGTTATTGACTACCGCTCCAGTGCTAGCTCAGCCAGATATCGAGAAGCCTTTTGATATTTATTGTGATGCTTCCGGTAAAGGTTTGGGCTGTGTGTTGATGCAGGAGGGTAGAGTCATTGCTTATGCCTCAAGGCAGTTAAAGCGGCATGAAGAAAATTACCCCACACATGATTTAGAACTTGCTGCCGTAGTGCACGCTCTTAAGATATGGCGACACTATCTTTTAGGAAGTGGGTGTCGTATCTATTCTGACCACAAGAGTCTAAAGTATATTTTTACTCAATCCGAGTTAAACATGCGACAACGAAGGTGGTTGGAGTTGATTAAGGATTATAATTTGGATATTCACTATCATCCGGGTAAGGCTAATGTGGTAGCCGATGCCTTGAGCAGAAAGGCTCAATGTCATTGTTTGACAGTTCATAGAAGAGCAAAGACCCTATGTCAAGAAATGGAGGAAATGGGAATGGAAATGGTTATTCAAGGCTGTGTAAGGAATATTGTGATTCCGGATACCTTGAAAGAGCAAATAGAGAGGGCCCAGTTAAAGGATAAGAAAATGAAAATCCTAAAGAAACTTATCGCTGAAGGAGAAACAGTCTGTTTTACTCAAGATGAGAATGGAATCTTTTATTTCAGAAATAGAATTGTGGTGCCAAAAGATTGGGAGTTAAGGAGGAAGATCTTGGATGAAGCACATTTGTCTAGGTACTCTATTCATCCTAGGAGTACAAAAATGTATCATCATTTAAAACAAAAAGTCTGGTGGACTCGAATGAAGAGAGAGATTGCTCGTTACGTGTCGAGGTGTGACACTTGCCGAAGGGTGAAGCCCATCACACAGAAGGTTGCTGGGTTGTTACAACCTTTGAGCGTTCCTGTGTGGAAATGGGAGGATATATCCATGGATTTTATTGTGGGCTTACCTACCACCTCTAAGGGATACAATTCCATTTGGGTCATTGTCGATCGGTTAACCAAGTCGGCTCATTTCATACCGGTCAAGACTTCATATTCTTCGACGAAATATGCAGAGTTGTTTTTAGAGCGGATCGTGTCTTTGCACGAGGTACCCAAGACCAATACTTCTGATAGAGGTTCACAATTTGTATCTCGGTTTTGGGAACAACTACATCAAGCGATGGGTACCACCCTGATACGAAGTTCGGCCAATCATCCACAAACTGGAGGACAGACAGAACGAGTCAACCAAATCCTGGAAGACATGTTAAGAGCATGTGTGTTGACCTTCTCTAAGAAATGGGATGAATGTTTACATCTGACCGAATTCTCATATAATAACAGTTATCAGTCCAGTATTCGAATGGCACCTTTCGAAGCTTTGTATGGCCGAAGGTGTCGAACGCCTTTGAATTGGACTGAGGCTGGGGAAAGGTTCACTTTCGGGCCGGATCTTGTTAAGGAAGCCGAGCAAAAGGTTGCTCAAATTCGTGAGCATTTAAGGATTGCTCAATCGCGACAAAAGAGTTATGTTGATAAAAGAAGAACACCTTTGCAATTCAAAGTAGGGGATTACGTCTATCTGCGTGTATCTCCTATGAAGGGACTTCAAAGGTTTGGAGTAAAAGGGAAGTTAGCTCCGAGGTATATTGGTCCTTATGAAATTCTGGAACGAAAAGGTTCCGTGGCTTATAGGTTAGCTTTGAGCCCACAGTTGACAGCTGTGCATGACGTGTTTCACGTATCCCAGCTCAAGAAGTGTCTGCAAGTGCCCGAAAAGATTATTAACGACACGCAAGTGGAACTAAGTTCTGATATGACGTATGAAGAAAAGCCAATCCGAATCTTGGATGAAAAGACCCGGGATACCAGAACGAGGAGTATCAAGTTCTATAAAGTACAATGGAGTAACCATACTCCCGAAGAGGCTACTTGGGAACAAGAGTCATATTTAGTTTCCAAGTATTCCGAGTTGTTTAAATGAGTCACAGTAAGATCTTTGTACATATGTAAGATGAGCTCAATGTTTCCGTTTCTTTCTGAAGTAAGTTAAGCCTTTGGGTAATGACACATTATCCTTTCCATTGTCAAACCCGAGCTTTAGCAACTACCTGAATCTCGGGACGAGATTCTTTTAAGGGGGAAGGGCTGTGACATCCCACCTTTTTAGCCTATGTAAATATGTAATATGAATGGTTGGTTAAGTAAGAAGTTAAAAAAAAAGAAGAAGAAGAGAATTAGTGGACCAAAGTCAAAAGGTAAGAAACATTTGGAATTGTTGAAGGCAAGGAAGTTTTAAATGTAGTTCATAAGACAAGCAACTTAGTTGACCACAAGTGGTGAGAAAAATTTGGGAAATGAGGCTTCAATTAAATGGAAGAAGAAAATGGAGAAAGTGCACTATTCATGATCCGACAACAGCACTTAGCTGTTTTGAGATTTTTCTGAAAATGCATAACGAGCAGCGATCTTCAAGGCAAGTTAGAGATCGATCTGTGGGTTATATGACCAGGGTGTCTTAAACGAAGTTGTTAAGGGAAGTACTTTGAACAACTTTTGTTTTTGGGTCACACTCAGAAGATGGCTGGATCAAGGAGATAAACACAAGAGAAAATCGTTCAGAATATGTTTTCAGTAAATTCAGTATGTTTGACAGCTGAACTGAAATTGTGCAAATTGAGATCGAAATTGAAGTTTTCTGCAAAAACTTCCAACTAGGAAGTTGCACTCCTGAATGTGAATTTCAAATTCGTCTTTAACACCAGAGGCATTTTCTATTCAAATTTTGAGAGTAATTCGAGCAATTCAGTTAAGGGTTCTGAATTTGGGGATGTGTTGCAGCAGCAACTTTGAGGCTCAAATTCGACCTCAATTCGTGCTCAAATGGGGTAAGTGTCAATGTAAGAAATGAAATTGGATGATCCAGCTACAAGTTTCATTTTGGGAGTTTTGGATGTTACCATACGGTTTTGGAAGAAAAGTGGAGCTCAATGTCGGGGGTTTGGAGGTTCAAATGGGGGAAAATGATGACGTAAGGCAGGCAAGCTGCTGCCGCCGGCGAGCGGCGCGGCCCACTTCACCGGCCACGCGTCGGTCGCGTTGTGAGACAGCTCGGGCGGCGTCGCAGCTGGAGGTGGCAAGCAACGGCGGCCTCAGCCGCGGATAAAGCCTCGTCGGCGGCCTTACTTTCTCCTCTTTCGCCGCACGCTCCTCTGCTCTCCTCCTTTGTCGCCGTCGAGCCGTAGGCGCCCCGCCGCCGTCCGACCCTCTCCGCTCCGTTTCTTGCCACCAAACGCTTCGCCGTCGTCGTCTCGTTCGTTTCCACCCGCTTTTGTTCCTCCTCCACCGCTCCACAGCCCGGCGCAGCTCGTTGCAGTTCACCGTCGTCACCTCGCCGTGGTAAGAGCTGCTCTCCGTGTTTGTGCTGTTGCAGTCGCGTTGGCCGGAGTTGGAGAGTGCAGCAGCGTTGTTTAGAGGTCTAGGAAGATGCTTGGGGGTTTAGTTAGTTGGGCGCGACGTTTTCCGGGCCGAGAACGGCGTTCGTCGCCATGGCGCGTCTCCGCCATGGCCGTCGCGCGTGAGCGGCCTCGCTTGGGCTTCCTCCGGCCGAGCTATGGTGCGCGCTAGGTGCGGTAGGGTCTGCTGTTGCTCGTAGAGGGGTCGGTTTTCGTGTTGGTGCCGTGTCGTCTCCGCTAGGCGCTCGCCGCCGCGTGCGCCAAGTGTGCTCCCGCCATGGCCGGCGTAGGGAGCTAGCACGCGTGGCGTCACGCTGGGCTGCTAGGCGTGCGCTTAGAGTGTCTCTAGCCTCGGTGTTGCTCGCGAGCCGGTTGGCGAGCCGGATCAGGGGGTAAGCTCGCCGGAGCGCAGAGCGCCGCCAAGCTTCGCCGCCGAGCCGCCATGAAGCTAGGGTTAGAGCTTGCCGAGGGAGCTTAGGGCTAGAATGCGTGCGCGGTCGTGTAGGGTAGCCCTAGGACTAGTCGTCGTCGCCGGAGGACCCCGCCGCCGGCGAGCGTGCGCGGGTCAACGCCGGCGAAGGGCCGGTCCGCGCGGGAGCTCTGCTCCGCGTGGGCAGGGGCCTCGGGGGAGAAGGAATAGAAGGTCAGGGGGGTTTTTGCAAGAAAGCCAATTAGATTTTAGAATTAGATTTAATTTATGTTTTTCCACTGTTTTAATTATAGAAAATCATAGGAAAATCCGAAAAATGGGAAATAAATTTTTATAATTTCCTTAGATTTTCCTTTATAATCTAAAAATGCTAAACCTTTAAATTGGTGTTGTTTAGGATTTAATAATAATACCATCTTAGAAATTTAATTACTAAAAATAGTTAGAATAAGATTAAAAACATTTTAAAATAGGATTCATGCTTTATGAACACATTTAAAGAGAAATAAAGTGTTAGGGTTTGTAGAAAATAATTTTGGTACACTTAGAAAGTCTTCTTTGATAAATATACATAAAAGATATAAGGATTAGTTCATCCACAAAATAAAACAACTTTTTCTTTGGGAAAAGGTTGGGTAGTTTTGTTGGCTTGCAACTGTATCGAGAAATAAAGTTGAGGGTGCTATATTGTAAACCGTTGCATCTCTAATCACTGACTTGCATCGCATATAGAATCTGAAGCCTCGGAGGTGGAGTACGTGGAATTCTCCGACGACCCAGTTCAATACGGCAGGTTCTAGCGATTGCTCCGGAGTCCCAGGAAGTCACCGAGACCGCTAACCTTTTTGAAACTCAAGGCAAGCTCCGGATGCATCTTCCCCTACTTTATTTCAGAAGATCACGAGTCCAAATATTATGCTTTTTATGTGTGCACTAGGTTAGGAGTTGAATGAAAACTTTTGATGCATGAACTACTCCTTGGTAGAACTACCTTTGTTAAGATAGGTAAATACATGGATTAGAAAATATCCACTTAGTTATGCTTTGCAAGGTTAAACAAAGATGATGATCTAGGTTCTCACTAATCGTAGATGAATCTTTTATGAGGTAATAAGAGAAGAGAGAGTGGGCAGAGGGTGATAGAATGGATTGAGGTAGGCTCGATCCTTAGCTCTGCCTACTAGCTAAGTCACTAAGGACCCATCCGTTGTTTACCTGTTTGATCAAGTGATTCTACCTGGTTTCTTACTGGGTTATGGGACCAGTAAAGCCAATTAGATTAGCTGGCTCGTTGATTGGAAATATCGCTTACCAGTGCTTGCTGGGTCGGAGAAAGGCGGAATCGTCATCTGGAACTCACGGGGTGGTCGCCAGACGTGGGGCCAACGTGGGGATGCGTTCCCGGGTTCGGGTAAGGATATTTCCGGTCTTTGGTCCAACTGATTGAAAGGTTGTTGCGGGCAGCCGGCGCAGCTGTACGTAACTGGGGGCTAGGTATCTCCTGCAGGATGTACATGGATCCGGATCGACACTACTCTTGGTTATGAGTGCATTTGATCAGGTGTTAAACATCGTAGAGGAAACAAGTTGAACTTTTATATGTTTGTGATTCAAATTGCTGTTTGAACCTAGTATCACGTGTATGAAAAAGGCATTTACAACTTAGTGAGTAGTTAATACCTAATTGAAATAAAACTGCCAGATAAGGACCCATTGTTAGTAAGTTTTTCCGCAAAGGTCGAGTCAGCCAAACAACCACCAAAAGCCTAATCATCCATCCTTGAGAGTCTTTTCTTTGGTAAGACGGGTAAGTCTTGCTGAGTACCTTCGTACTCAGGGTTCTCCCCTATCTGTTTTCCAGAGGAGGTTCCACCAACCGAAGGCGAAGAAGAAAGCCAGAAGCCCTAGAGCATCGGAGGTCCCAGATGACTCTAGATGTTTAGAAACTTCAAAGTTCTAATATCCCTTCAGTTGTATAAATCTAGTTTGTATTTGGATCTTAGTACTATGGCTTGCAGTTAAGGTCGTTTAAAAACTCGGGATGTAATATTCGCAACTTCTCGTATGTATGTAAAAAAAGTAATGCCTGTTGTGTTATTTTCAACTTAGTATGAATCCTGAGCTATGGTTAAGAGAATGTTGTCAGTGGATGATTCGGGATGTCCCGGGGACACTCGACAGACTACCGGGTTTAAACTGTTTGAAGTGCGTGCTGGGAATACCCTGAGTTAGGGTGACTAGACGCACTTGAGCCAGTTTAAATTGGGCGGTTCTGCCACAGATCTGAAGCTTATCTCACTATATCTTAAAGCAACCAATTGAAATATGACGTAATGCTTGAGGAAGAATCTTTTCGTTGCTTTGAACTTGTGAAGAGGCTGCACGAACGATTAAAACGCACACCTGTAACAAGTTGATTACTTGCTAGTTGCCCGGCGTCTCCGTGTCATTAGTTTATTGGCTCCACTGCTCCATCGCCGCGTGCTGTAGGCTGCCGCTGCCCTCCCGGCTGCTTGCCTGTACTCAATGGCTCGGTCTTGCTGTGGCGACTTGCTGGGGCTGCGGCTCGAAATGTGGGTGCGTAGAGCAGGGCCAGGGCGGAATAGCGGACGAGCTCGGCTTGCACGGGGAGGACAGGAGCAATGCTTCCGGCCCTTGGACGGGTTCTCGCGAAGGAGAGATCCATTGCAGGGATGCGACAGGCCATGCGAAGGCGCAAGTGTGGCGTCAGGTTGGGGTGGAAGCGGAGGTAGGGGAGGAGCTCGAGCTCGCCCTGGCAGGGCAGCGACGACGACGTGGGCGACCCGAACGCGGCGGAGCACCTTGCCCGCCGACGCCACCAGTGCCGGCGTGCGGGAGGAGTAGCAAGCGCGCGGATGGCAGCCACGGCGGCGGCGGTGCCGTGCGGGAGGCGGAGAGACGGAGATGGCGAATTGACCAACGCGACGGAACGCTCCTCGCAGACCAGGTACGATTAGAAAAAAAAAAGAAAAAGATTTCGGTCAGAAGATAAACGGCGGGTAGAAAAATTATGAGTGAGAAAAAAATATTGATTTTGGTAGAAATATTTTCTAAATATTAGTTTTGGTGGGTTTGACTTACTCTTCATCCCCGTTGACCTTTACAAGTGGGTCCGGCGTGAGGGGCACCGCGGGCCCATTTAAGTGAGAAACGTTTTTAATTCTAGTCGTTCTTTTATAGATAATATAGATAGATATCACGTGGCAGCACGCGGAAGGGCGTGCGGTGGCGTGGCTCGCTCTTGTGCGAGCAAAGGCCAGCTGTTTTTAAGAACTCACATATACAGACCACAGGAGCTGGTACTCTTGATTCCAGAGGTCGAAGCAAGGCGGCCAATTTCTCACCTCCATGCTGACCAGGCGATCGATGCAGCATCGACGGGCTTAGTATTGATGCAATATCTACAAAGAAAACACATCGGAGTTCGTGATACCCTGAACAACAGTCAAATTGGTAGTCCATGAGATGAACATAGCACATTGGATTCTTTGTGAACCTAAGTTCAACCTGCATAGTATGACAAACTAAATCAGCAGCGTCATGAAATTGGAAGTAATCTCCATGAACTGCAGCGAACACCTCATCAGTTTATACGCAGCATTTGCTCCTCCAAATCTACAAAAACCGCAATGGCGTGCTTCCAGCAAGCAATTATAAGAAAAAACGAATTACACGAACCTTCAATTTACTATTAATCCTATCGGATCAAGTGCTTACACCAGATTCCTCTAACCATTTGTGCCCTCACACCTCCACTGCTACAATGGACAGCTCATTTTACCTCGAGAACAAAACAAAAAATCGAATACTGCACAGAACAATCACAAAAGGGAATCTACATGGCCTTGCCTTTCCTTTTAGCATCTATAGCCTGTCAAAAATGAAAATAAAAGAGGAAACAGTTACCAAATAATCCAGACAGTAAGTAAATGTTTAAGATCAGAGACAACATATAAATGTGATACCTTTTTCTGGAAAGTTCTTATGACTAGTACAATCAGGTCGCGTAACCTACATTGGAGTCAGATAGTACAGATGTATGACTTTACTTGCTATGCAAATGTGAAAAAGAAAATGTTACTAAGAAGGTATGGTGAGGGTACCTAACATCGTAGTCCTCGTTGTTTGACTCTGATAGTCCCTTTGTGGTAAAGGTTAGATTTGACTCTGATAGTCCCTTTGTGGTAAAGAATAGATTTGCACCCGTATAACTTACTACAGAAAATTGAGTTGTGCGCCCATTCGGAATTTTCGTCTGTGAGGACAATCAAATAAACATTTTGGATTAATCAAATATAGTTTCTGTAAATTCACAATTACTAAAATGACCATGTTTGTTAAAACAAACTAAAATGACCGTGTCAAACGGAAAATAAACCTGTAGATTTGGTGAGTACTTGTCATCAACTATAACTTCACCAGTATGTTTTAACGTAATCTGACAGCTAGGTCGTGTAAGCACCAATGTAGCCAGTTCACATTCCTCAGGAGAACACTGTTGCACAGAAGGTAGAAATCAGCATTAGGTCTTAGATATTTGTTCAGTGTTAAACTTTTAGTAGAAAATGTATATGATACCACTGTAGTGCAATCAAATACTAAACGATTGTTCAGCTAGTAGCACCAGATGGCTGCAAGGAGTATAAGAGCTGCCCAGAATGAACTGAAAGTCCCAAAAAACAACTCAAAAAAAAAAAAAGAAGGCTGTCGTGGTTACTTTCCCAGACGATCACTACATCCTAATACTTCTACTCAACTAGATCTCTTCATACCATGTTGCATAACGAAACAAAAATTTAAGCATAGAACAATTGATGTCACATTGTTGCAATCCTTGCACTGTAGAGAGATCAAATCGAATGACTTCAAGTTCCAACATAAAAGGCCAAAATATACAGGATCTATGTCTTGAAGTACTAGCTCAATCATTCATCAATGACAAATTGCAGTATAACCAGTACACTGAGGAGTTCACGTTTACAACTACGTTAGCTCAATATAATGCTTGTCACTATGATAAATTTTTTTGGAGATAATAAATATTTGAAGACTTACCAAGAGAAAAACTTGAAACTCAGCTCTCCCACTTGAAATGCATGCATCAATATGACTCTGCATCTCTGGATCTGCATATGTAAAATAGAACTTTAATTCTAGAAACATGTTACAAAAAATAGTAGCGAAATGCAATTAAGGATAATGGAGAGTTGGGGTGCTTTTGAAACAGGGTGCACAGCACATAAACCCTGAGTGACAGCCAAGAAAAAATCATGAAAATTTTAAAGCAGTTGTGGTGATATACACGTTTGAAGATTGTGTATCTAACAGACAATGAAGCAAAGTAGAAACACTATCATGACATAATTTGCGTGCCTTTTTGTTCAAGTTGTAAAAGCCATTCTCATAGTATTGAAAAAAGGAATTATTATTTAGAAACAACTACAGGACCTGTCCTTCATGTAAGTGTAACTCGATTTTCTCAGTAGTTTATCCAGCAAAGTTGTGGTAACTGCGTTCACCATAATAAAACTGCAGTGACAATTTCTTTTTATGAATCAATAACACATGGCAGCCCTACCTTGATTTTCCTTAGTTCAAAGTCGCAACAAAGATTAGTTTATCATTAATAACTGATTGATGTTGTAAAGATGCCCTTTCAGCATTCGCCCATAGCTTAACTGCAGTAACACTAAACTACAGTAAAGACTCACCACAGGTTATCTTATTCCCACTGTTTGCAAATTCTGTCACCAAGTCCCCCTACGGAAAAAGAGACTAGTTACACTAGGATAATAGCACCGTAAGTGGAATTTAATTCGATACTGGCAAATATCAGATGCTCATCAGCTCATGTATCAGTGGTGCACATGATTACATATTAAACACATGTACAAGGTAAAAAGTTAAAGTGGGGTTGTATTGTCTACATACTAAGCATGGCACTTCTCAGAACATGAAAAGGAAACTAAAACCAGTAGCTTGTCTTCCAAATGTACAATTTAGCACATATTATTATTGATAGAAATGAGAGGGCAAAAACTAACTTTTTCCAGAATAGTATTTCTACTCCTCCTGTATAACAGATTACACTTTAAAATGTGTTTAGTGAAGAACATTTGACTTGATCACTAGCATACGCAGAGACAAAAATAGATGGGAGTGCAACCTACAGCTAAAGAAACTGCTTAAATATTCTATAATCTGAGTTTCTGACTACTAACGTGGCGGCCATTATCATCAAAAGGCGTGCAGTCTATAGCAAGAAGAGTGCCAACATCATCTGCAGTAACCACATAGTCAGGCTTCAAAGCATCTGAATTTCAAAAAATAATGAATTAGTCAGGAAAATTGAATTGTATGTGAACAATACCATAGAATCAAAAACAAATTTTGCTATTTACCTTCAATATACTGCCTGACGCCATTTTCAAGATGAACCCACTAGAATAGCAACATCATGGGATGAAAGGTCTTGTTCACAAGATTTAATCATTAATAGTAATTATAAAGAATCATAATATGGAGTCACAAAACAACATACCTGGAAATAGCAAAGGGTAGTACCATTTGTTGGGTAACCACATGCTGTTAATGTAGATCCTAGTCTAGGCTCCCCATCAATTCGAAACCCCTCAATACCAGGCAAGAGATCACCTAGATTAAATGTCCAAATAGATCAATAGATATGATCTCAGAATCTTTTATGAGTTATAGAATTAGCACCTTATTTACCATCAGCTGGGTAATCTTGATTCCCATGTATGTACAATTGTGAGTCCCCGTCTACTCTCACTTCTACAGTGCAGGCATTTCCTTCAAAATAACTAGAGGGAGCATTACCTACAATATCCCTGAAATAAAGAGGCGGCCAAGAAACAGAGTTCAAGATATTTTCATGTGGATCGCGGGTTAGACTGGATGGCTACAGATGGTAATTAGAAAACAAAATCTCTAAAAGAACTCAGATCTTGAGTATACTGCTGAAAATGGGATCCATGGTACATTTGCTCAGCATGTCGATCACTTGGACCTTGAGCATAACGAATAGTGTTCCGATTTGTATCCTAAAAAAAGAACCACTTAACCAATTATGTATGTAGCTACAATATTAGGAAAGTTAAGTACAGGACTACATTACCATATTATAAGATGGGGAAGCAAATCTAATGATCTTTAACATAGCTCTAGTGAGATTATGTGAAGCAACTCTTCGGATAGATAAATAGAATGAATATACAGGCATTAAACATGCCATAAAGTCAGGCAGATGATAGACAGTATACTCAGAAATTTTGTAGGATTATTTGCTTTTGGAAAGAATATCTATATAGCCAATTTCATATAACGCAACCTAGAAGATTGAAAAGAAATAAAGTTTGGCAAGGAAATCAGCATGGTAGAGGATCAAACAATAATTGTAAATGATGCACTGTACTCTGCAGAAGAATAAACACAACAATGTAATTCCATTGTCCAAAAATTAATGTTCCAGGAAGAAACAACTACCTCTCCAAAATGAATCTTCTAGAACTCTTAAAACAATCTCATGTTATATGATTCTTACATCAGAAAAATGTCATGTTATATGTAGATAGAGAGAGATAGGAGAGAGGGAGAGGGAGGGAAGGAGAGGGAGAGAGACGATCGAGCTGACGGTTTTGGGCTCAAATTTACCCCGATGCCTGAAAACCTCTACAATGTTAAAATTGCGCCTCCTAGGGGGCTTGCTTTTGTTTTGCACAACTGAATATGCCTATGACGCTGTTGAACTACTGGACTTTTTTTTGCCTTCTACGTGTGAACTTGCGTACAGTACTGTAGAACTACTCACTCGAGTTTCAATCTGCCGCTCCTTCCTTTCTACTTGTTTCAAAATATCGATTATATCTTGTGCAGATAGTCTCTTCACCGTATCATATTCCAAGCAGCTTTGGCCCACCTCAGTGCACACGCTTATTTGTTCCAATTCCAACACCTGGTCTCTGAGCGATTTCTCCACCTTATGTCCCCAACATTTAAGTACCTACAAAATCGCAATCATGAGTAATTGAGTTGCAAATAGTGTAACCCCAAGGCTCTAACACCATGTGAATAATATTTATAATGTCCTCTGAAACAAACAGTGATAATTTTCTGCAAAATAAAGACATACATGACAGTGTTTATTTTAATCCTTTTAAAGGTATGTACTCCAGGTATTCCTACTTGGTTAAAAATGTTTCGGATACTTTTTACAGCTGTCCTATGTGCTCTCAGTTATGAGATATGTAACGTCTCAAATTCAAAGAATGGTCGAAATAAAAGGACGAATAATGCGCATCCAGCCTATATCTTGGACCATGAAGTCTTCTTACATCTTTAACATCGGGGTAATCCTTATGTCCTGTCAATATCTCAATGATGATAACACCAAGACTAAATATGTCCGACTTGAATGAAATTTTTCCATAGAAGACTTCTGGCGCGAGATATCCCCTGTATAAAAAGAAAATAAGTAATGTCATTTGAGTCAAATAATGTAACAAGATTGAGCACTCAAGAATCTTAGCTAGCTTACATTGATCCTGTGATGTTTGCAGTAACAGTATGGGTTTGCTTTCCATCAAAGCATCTTGAGATGCCAAAATCTGCAATTTTCGGCACCATATCATTATCTAGCAGTATATTAGCAGGCTTCAAATCTGAGTGAACAATATTTTTCGTGTGAAGAAAATGTAAACCCTCGCAAACCCCCTTTATTATTTGAAAGCACTTTCTCCATTGAAGAGATGCATCTGTAAAGGTAATGGGAAACATGGGTTACTTTGTAAATGCAAAAAATGCTTGGAGTAAATAAAATTAAGTATAGAAAAATAAAGCAAGGTTAGACCGTTAGAGGCTACATGATATATTGTACCTTTGATGTATTTATCTAGACTTCTATTTGGCAGATACTCAAAGCAAAGCAACCTTTGGCGTACATCTCCCATGACAGATTTTCCATTGTAGTCTACCCACTGCCCTTGTGTGTCAGAGCAATATCCAAGAAATCGAACTATATTTTGGTGCTTGGCCTTCATCAGACACACAACCTCTCCAAGGAATCGCCTTTCGTCGGTAACAGACATATCAGACAGCTTCTTCACTGCAACTGCCCCATTCTCAAGCAGTCCCTGCAGGACAGGGAGCAACATACCTTTGTCAGCATTTACTTGATTTTCCAGATCAACTGTGACTAAGACGCTTGGGAAACTGAGGGTCTGCACCTTATAGACCACAGCGAACCCACCACGTCCAATTTCGTTGTTATTAGAGAAATCATCTGTGATGTTCTTCAGAAGTGATAATGGCAGAGCCTTAGCCTCCATGCCTTCATCCGAAAGCAAGCGCTCCAGGTCACTTCTAGTACTAGCTTGGTGATCCATCTACGGTTACACTCCACGTAGTCGTTCGGACAACTGTGCTGTGGCTGCAGCTGGGTCAACTGCATACTCTCTGGGAGCTGTTGCACAGCCACAGCTGCAGCAGCTTCAAGCTGGAATTCTTTGTAGGATGCACACCCCCATCTGATTCATTGATAATGCTCAAACCAGCCCGAATGATATTGTCAAACTACAGCATTTTGTCCTCGATTTTCAGAAGAAGTTACATTACCGAAGTACAGAACATGTGAAAATTTGGATCTTGCATACAGATAATTTACACAAAAAGGTCCATCTTTTACCCAAAAAACACCAAAGGTATATCTTTTTTACATTGAGATTTTGCACAAGCATGCCCGTAACTAGTATAGTATTTACTTACCTAATGAACTCTCAAAAACAATTGATAAACGTTTCGGAGAGAATCACGTGGAACCGATTCTTGTTTTCCAACTAGGCCAGAGACACTAGAACTTTGTTTCGCCTAATTCTTGTTATAGCTTGAAGAGTGAAATAAAAGCCAACACTGAAACTAACTAGTACTCCGTATGGAACTCTTTAGATTGCTGGGGAGATGCTGCAGAAATCCGTATAGAATTTTGGGCAATAAGCCAATAAGGATGTGTTTACCGTATATTTCGCTTGTTCAGTCCATGATCATGGAGACATGTCCAGTGTCCTACCACGTTGAAGAAGCCGAGTGTGAGTTGACGAGGGTGGAGCACAGTCGGGGGGAGACTGCCTTGGCTTCTCCCTCGTCCCCTCACGCGCAGCGCAAACCCGAAGCGAGGAGGCGGCCGGGTGGGTGGTTTTCGCAATTGCGCGTTCGGAAGGTAGTGGGGGACTGGGGAGAGGACGTGCGGTAGGCTGCTCGAACCCACGAGCGCGGCGAGCTGCTGGGACAGCCGCCATAGTTGACGGGGAGAAGAACAGGCTGGCAGCCGCCATATCTTTTCTCCTTTTTTTTCCCATACACAACCAAATAAGTATTTCTTTTTTGAAACAATATTTTCTTTTCTAAAAATTGTAGAACTAGAACTAGGACGCAAAATACGACATGAATAATGATAAGTCCAGAACTAAAATTTATTGGGACAAAAACTGCTACTCCTACATATGTATCCCTTTCAAACAGTGTAACAAAGCTCACTGAAAAGAGTAATATGACGTGAAGAGTATATGCAATTAAACCCTACTGGGATACTTACTAGAAAAGTAACGATCAAACATCCCCGCTAACTAATGATATTCACTATTGATTTGATTGGTGAGCTGAAAAAAAAGAAAGATGTGGCTGATTGGTGTTGATGGACGTTAGATACTACTTCAACCATCAACATTTACCAGAATACAACCATCAGACTTAGTAATAGGATTTTATGAATAATAATTTCTACAAGTTTTGGTAAATTGTTGATTTCAGGAAAGCATACCTACATATGAAGGGAAAACATAGACAAGGGCCCAAGAAATACCCATCAAGTAATTTAGTAAAAACCAGCAGTTCAAAAAGCCAGAAACCCAAGGCAAACCGATGCAACTTCGCTTGTCGTATGGGGGCCACTGCGTATGAAAGGAAAACATACACAACGGCCCACAAAATACCCATCCAGTTATCTTATAAAAACCAGACAATGGCTAAAAGCCCACAAACCCCAACTTCGCTTGTCGCACCTGAGTTGGCGTGGATAAGGCCGGGCATCCTCATTCATGCAGTCTACATCACAACAAATAAGGGAACAACAACATTTTGTGACCACGCTACTGCTACAACCATTCTATACACCCACCATATGCAGTTGGTAAGTTTACTCAGGTATGAAAACATTTACCAATTCCTTCCCCCACATGTGAGTATAACTTAATCATTTAAATTCATGTTTTCATTGTTTATGTTCATATGCTATGATTCCGATGTCTTTTATAGAAGTATAGCTATAGGCTTTTTAAATTAAGCGTGGCGTTTAGGTTAAAATTGCCTTCTTAGTTAAACTAGACACGGTGTCGAGCTTGATTATTGAACCATAAGATATTACTATAAGACATTGGATGTATCTTTTATGGACTAACACCTGCAAAATGAACGTATTCAAGAAAATTATATATTGGGTAGGTCCTGTTAGTACCAAGGAAATTATGGTCCCTGGCGCATAAAACCAGCGGAGGCACCCGACTACCATGACAATCCAAAGTAAACCCTACAGGAACATAGGGAGCTCCGACTCAAAGACAATAGATGACACTAAATAGCCCCTAGCTATAAGAGTCCTGGTAAGCAGCTAGCTCTCTCTGTTCGGGCGCAAGATCCAAGGAGCAAGGAGGCCACGAGTGCATGCACGCGGCATGCTGCATGCAGGCAGCGAGTGGCTCTAGAGGGGAGAGAGAGGGGTGGCACTTCTCACCCTCACACATGCACGCACTAGGGCCTATACGTGGATGCATGCACACAGTGAAGGGAGCAAGCTGGCAGCACACCCGGGCATGGGCAGGTACATGCATGTTGTGCAGGTCGGCAAGACGGCAATGGCCACATGCATGTTGTGCAGGTCGGCAGCTCACCTGATGCATGACATACACGTCAGTAGGAGAAAACACATCGTCGTCGCTCCATACTACTTCCTTCGTACCTATAGGGGCTGATTGGTGGGCATGTCGCCGAACCAGGCCCTGGAGCAGCGACTACTAGTTTGGTTGGCTGGATGTGCCACCGAGTCAGGCTCTCAGTATGCAAAGGTCCCTCCGCGAGATGTGCCACCGAGTCAGGCTCTCAGTATGCAAAGGTCCCTCCGCGGCCAGGCTGCGTGGAAACATGAGAGCTGGTCGTATCTGTTGGGCCAGGCTCATGTGAACGCAGCGAGTGTACACATGCGTGTAAAAGTCTGCTACGCAGCTGCTTGCCCAGCCATCCAATCACCATCTTGGTTTGGTCTGGCTGTAGGGGGACCGAGCAACCTAACACTATATATCGTGTTGCATCCGATGAACCTGGCCGGCTGGGGCCTGGCCCTCTCATACGAGTCAGGCTCACGAGGGAAGCCATCCAATCACCCACATAATTGATGTCGTTTTCGGGTGGTTATAGTTTCACAAAGCATGTCGTTTAGACTAATTCAAGTGGTATTTGAATGGCAATACCCCTGGCACCGAGCGTGCACTCGCCTCGTTTTACCCGACGTCGCACCACATTAACTCCTTGTGCATGCTCTCTTCAACGAGAAAATTCCTTGTATGCTCAAAAAAATTATTAGTGATCCCTTTTATGCCCTGAATAATTGCAGAATCCCTTCAATATATGTCTAGATTCTAATTTCCAATGCCTTCTATACTTAAAACCATTAGTTTTGGTGTTAAGTACACTAGAAAAGACCATTTTGCCCCTGGTTCCCACACAGAACATACATATCTCTCAAACATATTCTCGCTGGTTCATATATAGTTGATATAACAATCGATCGGTGATGTCCATACACGCATCATTAATAATATAGCATCCACAAAAGCACTAGCAGTCAACCATAAAAGTATGTTGACAAAAGCTATTCCCAAAACACAACAGCTTGTACAAGTTGCACAAAAGACCAAAAGAATGTATATTATCACTGCATTCACTAGACATTTAAATCTGGAAGTTGAAGCTTCCTTTTACACCTGGTATGAGAGGACGGGCTATTCTTGTCTTGCTTCTTGTACCCATTGCTGGACTATCATGTGGCGCTTGAACTTATTTCTTCTTTTTCTTCCGTGCTGCCTTTGATTTCCCTTTTTTTTCTTCGAATTTGTTGGCTTGGAGGTGGCATGTGATGGTGCAGTTTCAATGGAGAGTAGCTCAAGTTGGTTTGAGCCACTTCCAGACCTGCAAGCGTGTTTGAATACAAGGAAAATAATACTGAGTATAAGATGCAAGGGGACAAAATATCAAAGCATTGAATGTTGAACATATACCTGAGAGAGTTTCCATCTCCTAAGCTCATTGAGGCACTTTGACTGTAAGAAACAAATGTCGATTATGAAGGAGTGGAATTATTTTTTAAGAATATTCAGAAATAGGTGTACAGATGAATACCTTGGAGGAAAATACATTGCCTTAGTTAATGGGCCAATAGGTATAATGATGCTGCTCTCTATACTACTCTCATTTTATTTTTTTTCTTTGGTGGATCCCTATGTTGCATGGACGGAATATAAGCAGAGAGTATGAAGCATAACAAATAAGAGTAGAATGCATAGCAGCTAAGACTAGAATGCATACCTTTCAGATAGCATAGCCGCTGTGTCATCATGGTTACAATTTTTGCAGTTATACCATCGATAACCATATCATTTGCAAATAGGACATTTATGTGACCCTTTCTTTCTTGTTGTGCTGAAATTGTCCTCTGTATATTCTTTGAACCGCTGATCTTGTCTTCTGCCTGCGGTTGATTTTAGGAGAGGGACATGCATAAAGAAACTGCGGTCTGATTGTAGCCATTAAGACTTGTCAGGAAAGGCAGGGATAAGAGAGTCATATGCAGCCTTGAATTTGTGAATTGAGTAATACATGTCAAAATATTTCTCCAATGGTTCCCTGAGAGACATGATGAATGCTATGGCATGTTTGCAAGGAATGCCCGAGACATCCCATTTCCTACAAGAACAAGTTCTTTCTTCTAGGTAGTTCGCATGAAGGGGGAGGTTGCGAGTTCAAGTCCCACAGATCGTGCACGCGCATTTACGCGTGAAAATTTTGTGTGACTTGTGAGTTCAAATTTTTCCCCATTTTTTGGGCTCAAAATTATTTGGTACCACCAACCGGTACCAAATGCTCCCCTCAGTATCGGTTGTTACAACAGGCACTGATTGGCGTGCCCATCAGTACCGGTTGATAGGGCCTTCCCAGCCGGTACTGTGAGCTCTTTTTCCAGTAGTGTTCTATGAACATCCATATCCAAGTTACCAACCGGTACCAAATGCTCCCCTCAGTACATAGGGCCTTCCTAGCTAAGACTGGGAGCCCTTTTTCCAATAGTGTTCTATGAACATCTATATCCAAGTTTCTGCTGTGCTGCTTCAATTCCTTCATGTGTGGTAGAATGACCCCTTCAATCTTAGTTGCCTAATTTTTCCATTAAATCATCCAAAAATCATCCAAATTCAGGCCCTTGTATTTCTTTATCGAATTGTTGAAGCATTATGCTAAATTATTTGTGACATAGTCAATTTTGCAATTGGTCCAAAACTGCCTCCCTGTCCATATCCTAGCGGCTATGGTTCGTGGCTAGATTGGGATACGGAGTCACGGGGGAATGCGGCGATGGATCGGTTCAGACCTATAAGGGAATATTACAATCTACTCCTCCTGTTCCAAAATATAGGTCATTTGACTTTTTCAGCTCCAACTTTGACCGCTCGTCTTATTCAAAATATTTGTACAAAATATCATATTTTTTGTTATGGCTACTTTAGTAATAAATGAATTTCAAAAATGGCCCAAATTTGACTACATTTGCATAATTTTTTGAATAAGATGAGCTGTCAAACTTGGGGCTGAAAAAGTCAAACGACCTATATTTTGGAACGAAGGGAGTAGGGTGTAGAAGGGATTTTGCAATTTTTTTGGACAAAGAAGGGATCACTGTAATTTTTTTGGGCATATAAGGAATTTTCTCCTCTTGAACTACAACGCTTGATCGAGTGGCTTTCTGAGGAGGTGGTGGCCCATCTTGATTTCAGTCCCAAGGAAGCTATATTTCATAATCCTAAAGGAGATAATCACTTGAAGGCTTTATATTTGAAGGGACATATCAATGGGAAGCCAATCTCACGGATGTTGATCGATGGAGGGGTGATTGTGAATCTAATGCCCTATTCTTTGTACAAGAAACTTGGAGGTTTAGACTCAGAGCTGATCAAGACCAACATGACCGTATGTGGCATTGGAGGTGGAGAGCCAATTGGTGCCAAGGGTGTGATCTCTATGGAGCTTACTGTTGGGAGCAAGACCTTGGCCACTGCATTCTTCGTCGCTGAGACTCAAGGTAACTTCAATTTAATCTTGGGTCGTGACTGGATTCATGCAAACCAATGCATTCCTTCTACTTTGCATCAATGTTTGATTCAGTGGGTAGATGATGATGTAGAGGTTGTGCATGGTGATACTTCTGTTTGTGTTGCTTTAGCTGATAGCTCTTTGATTGGCATTCATGATGATGTTAAATGTCCGTCGGGCTTAGATCTTTCTGAGTTTGGGTTTATTAGTTGTACTAAGGATGGCTTTGTTCCTGCTGTCATAAAGCCGATGAACAATCAGCTGAAACATATCATGTGATTTAATGGACAATCGAGAGAGGTTGTAGCAGAGACTTGAGCACTATCGGTCGCATTAGAACGATATGTGTGAAGCTATTGAAGACTTTGATGACATAAGAAAGCTAGGATGTAGTTTTAATCGGCTGATCCTCTTGAGGAGGTAGATATTGGTGATGGTTCTATACCCAGGCCGACGTTTGTAAAAAAGAATTTAGATGTGAATTAATAAAGTTATTAAAGGAGTATGTCGATTGCTTTGATTGCAATTATCATGAAATGTCTAGTTTAAGCCGAGAGCTTGTTGAGCATCGGTTGCCTATTAAGTCTGGTATTAGGCCTTATAAACAACCTACTAGACGTTTTTATCCTGAAATTTATGACCGAGTTAAAGAGGAGATAAATCGGTTGTTAGAAGCAATGTTTATTAGACCTTGTCGAAATGCTGATTGGATTTCTAATATTGTACCCGTAGAAAAGAAAGGAACGGGTAAGATTAGAGTGTGTCTTGATTTTAGAAATCTTAATCGTGCTACTACTAAAGATGAATATCTTATGCCAATAGCCAATATGCTTATCGATGCTGCTTTTGGACATAGAATGATTAGTTTCCTTGTAAGTAACGTTGGTTACCATCAAATATTTAGCCGAAGAGGATATATCCAAAACAACTTTTCTATGTCTAGGCTTTGTTGGTTTGTTTCAGTGGATTGTCATGACTTCTGGTTTTGAGAATGCGGGTGCTACTTATCAAAGGGCAATGAACTTGATCTTCCATGCTTGACTTGGTATTATCTTGATGTTATTGATGATATTGTAGTCAAATCGGCTGGAAGTACTTCTCATTTGGCCGATTTAATACTTGCATTCGAAAGAATGCGCCAGTATGGTTTGAAGATGAATCCACTCAAATGTGCTTTTGGTGTATCGGTTGGTAAGTTCTTGGGCTTCATAGTTCATGAGAATGGCATAGAGATTGATCCAAAGAAAGCCGATACTATGGACCAGTTACAGGCGCCTAGCTCTAAGAATGAGTTGCAAAAGTTCTTAGGTAAGGTGAAATATTTGAGATGATTTATTTGCAATTTATCGGCAAAGGTGAATGCTTTTACTCCTTTGCTTCGGTTGAAAGATGATGTTGAATTTATTTGAGGCGCAAAACAGCAAGAGGCATTTGATGAGATCAAGCATTATTTATCTTCGTCTCTGGTTCTTCGGGCACCTAGGAGAGGGGTTCCTTTCAAATTATATATTACGGCCGAGGAAAGTGTTATTGGAGCTGTTTTGATCCAAGATACCAAAGAGAAGGAATATATTATTGCATATGCATGTAGAAGATTATTGGACACCGAAATAAAGTGTACTTTTATTGAAAAGTTATGCTTGTCATTGTATAATGTTTGTAAAAGTTGAGGCATTATTTATTATTGAATACTTGCATAGTTGCTAGTCAAGCCGACATAATTAAATATATGTTGCATACACCTATACTAAGTGGTAGAATCAGCAAATGGGCTTATGCCTTGATTGAATATGATTTAGTCTTTGAGAAATTGAAATCTATGAAAGGACAATTCGCTGCCGATTTTATTGTTGAGCATAGGATTGACGAGCATCTTGATTTAAATGTCGGCTATATTACTTTTACTCTATGGAAATTGCATTTTGATGGTTCGGTTTGCAAAAGTGGTTGCGGAGTTGGTGTTATTCTTATATCACCAAACGGTGTTGTTTTTGAAACTCTTAACCGATTAGATCATAAATGCACTAATAATCAAACCGAATATGAAGCTTTGTTATTTGGATTGGAGATTTAGTAAAACATGTGGAAGCATATGGTGATTCTCTATTGGTGGTGCAGCAAGTATCTAAGGTTTGTCAATGCTTAGATGAGTTTTTGAATCCTTATCTTGATAAATACTTAGATATTATAGCCTGCTTTGATGAATTTTTGATTTATCATGTGCCAAGAGAAGAGAATCCTAGAGCTAATACGTAGCATCGGGCTATAATGTTCAGACAAGAAATTTTCATGAAAAGAATCCGATATTTTGTGAAGCCGACGTTTCTGCTCTGGAACAAACGGTTCGACCGCCTGTCACAGCCAGTCCAACCGGCACGGCCGGTCTAACCGCCAGCACAGGCGGTATGACCGCCTGCACCTCTGAAAACACCAATTTGGTTGTTAATGATTCCCGGTCTGTTGTGGCCGATGTTTGTGATTGGAGGAAGTCTCTGGTGGAGTATTTGCAAAATGCTAGCAGGTCAGTGGATCGAAAAGTCTGATGATGGGCTTTCAAGTTTACCTTGGTTGATGGTGAACTATATCGTCGGACCGCGGATGGTTTGCTCTTGACATGTTTAGATCATGACCAAGCTAGGTTGGCTATGGCAGAGGTTCATGAAGGAATTTGTGGTACGCATCAATCGGCTCGGATGATAAAGTGGCTTCTTAGACGGGCTTATTGGCCTACAATGATAGCCGATTGTTTTCGTTATTACAAAGGATGTGAAAAGTGTCAAAAGTTCGGGGATATTCAGTTGGCACCTGCTGCGTTGATGCATCCAATCATTAAACCTTGGCCTTTTACAGGATGAGGTTTAGATTTTGTTGGTAAGATTCATCCTCCATCGTCCAAGGGTCATTATTTTGTGATTATGGCTACTGATTATTTTACCAAGCGGACTGAAGCGGTTCCCCTCAAGAACATGACACATAGAGAGGTGATTGAGTTTATTATTGAGCATGTTATACATAGATTTGGGATTCCTTAAGCATTGATGATGGATCAAGGAACGTCGTTTGTTTCTAAGGAGGTAAGTAGTTTGTTGAATCCTATGGTATTAAATTGATCAATTCATCTCCATATTATGCTCAAGCTAATGGTCAAGCCGAGTCTAGCAACAAAATTCTGATCAAGCTCATAAAGAAGAAGATTGAAGATCATCCTAAGCGGTGGCATGAGGTATTATCAGAAGCTTTATGGGCGCATCGTATTTCTAGACATGGTGCTACCAAGGTTACTCCATTTGAGCTTGTCTATGGTCAAGAGGTCGTTTTGCCCGTTGAAGTGAATCTTGCAGCTTATAGATTGGCTAAACAAAATGATCCTGATGCTAGTACATATTGTGCTTTGATGATGGATAATATTGATGAAGTGACCGACAAATGTTTGGTGGCCTTGGAGGAGATAGAGAAATATAAAAGAAGAGTCGCTCGAGCATATAATAAGAAGGTAAAAGTGAAGTCCTTTGAAGTTGATGATTTGGTTTGGAAGACTATTCTACCTATAGAGACGAGGAGCAACAAATTTGGTAAATGGTCGCCAAGTTGGGAAGGACCTTATCGTATTATGAAGGTTTGTTCTGGGAATTCCTATATGGTGGAGACTTTGCAAGGATTTCAGTTACCAAGAGCACTCAATGGGAAGTACTTGAAGAAGTATTATCCAAGTGTTTGGCAACATGCTTGAAAGGATGTGGCCGATATGTGATATCGCACTTAGAGAAAAAATGGCCGACAATAGAGGGTCGCCCTTAGTCTGAATAAATGTTTTGTAGTAAGTCAAGCTTTACCAAAAAACAGGGGGGCATATGTTGATGGCAAAAAACGGCTTAAAGCCGATCAGGCTGGGACAGCCAATCTAGACCGCCTGTACATGCGGTTAGACCGGCTGGGCCCTGTAGCCGATCTGGCAATGTGTTAGGCGGTCTAACGTTAGTACCAGTTGTGTTAAAATTCGTACTAAATGGTCTTTGGGGGGTTTCCGAGGGCCCTTGGACCATTTAGTACCGTCTCGTAACACCAACCGGTACTAAATGGTGGCATTTAGTACCGGTTGGTGTTAAAATACAGTACTAAATGGTCCTGAGGGTCCCCGAGGACCCCCGTGCATTTAGTAGGGGCTCATAACACCATACGGTACTAAATGGTCCCCCGAGATAGTTTAAAAGGATACTATTACTCACTCAACCTAATGTGCTATGTAGGTGGGTTGGTAGAGAAGGTTACGACCGAGACCAGAGGTTGTGAGTTCGAATCCTACAAACCACGCACGCACATTTACGCGTGAGAAAAATTCGTGTGACTTGTGACATTGCGCGTGTGTGGGCCTCCCGATGAGTTTACAATTTTTTTCCTTATTTTTTTGGCTCAAAACCGGTATAAATGATCTGCCCCGCCGACCCTGCGTTCCTGTTAGTACCAGTTGTTGCAACCGGTATTAACGGGGCCTCCCATTTAGTGTGGGAAGCTCGATACCGGGCTCATAACCGGTACTAAATGACATTTGTGTCCAGTACTAAAGCTCGAGTTTGTACTAGTGCTAGATAGTTTGTGTCTTGCATATAACATAGGGAACTACAATAGAAGAAACTATGCATTGAGAGAGGAGTGTTTCATCCTAGTTTCAAGCATTTTTAGATGACGTGGTGCTCTAATGGTGTGCGTGAACATAGATTTAGCGGTCTGTTAATGTTATGCCTAGTAAAGTTCCTGGGCTGTCCGAAAAAACTGAGCTCTGGGAAGGAATTTGATGTCCCAAATAACAGATTCTTTATTGAATTTGGCAGAAGTAGGCTATTTGCCTAAAACAAACTGTTGACGCGCTTTTGGTCAACACACGAAAGCGCTAGATCGCGCGGTCGTCAAATTCTCCTCGCCGGAGCTCCTGGGAGCAGCCGGTCAGACCGCTTGTAGGGGCCGGTCAGACCGCCTGTAGCAGGGGCGCCGCAAAAGCCTACGATCACAACCTCGGGAGGGACCCCGTCGGAGGCTGCGAACCTAGGGTTGTTCTAAGGTCGGCAAGGCCACTTAGAACGTCCTAAAACGCCGTAGAGACGAAGAAGGAAAGCAAAGGGGTTGGAAAAGTTAGGATTTGGAGATAAAAAGTAGAACAATGATTTGTACGATTGGGTAGGGGTCCTCAATCGGCCACGGCCCTTTATATTTATAGGGTGGAAAGGTCTTGCCCCGCAAGGAAGTCCTTGTGAAGACCCAAAAAACGTGCAAAAACCTGATTCTACTCGGACTCGGGGACAGGCGGTCAGACCGCCTGTGACAGGCGGTTAGACCGCCTGGCACATTGCCAGACGGGCTACAGGGCACAGCCAGTCTAACCGCTTGTACAGACGGTCTAGACCGGCTGTCCAAGCCTGATCGGCTTTAAGCCATTTTTGTCGTCAACATATGCCCCCCTGGTTTTTAGTAAAACTTTATTTACCACAAAACATTTAATCAGACTAAGGGCGACCCTCTATTGTCGGCCATTTTTTCCCTAAGGGCGATATCACATATCGGCTATATCCTTTCAAGCATGTTGCCAAACACTTGGATGATACTTCTTCAAGTACTTCCCATTGAGTGCCCTTGGCAACTGAAACCCTTGCAAAGTCTCCACCATATAGGAATTCCCAGAACAAACCTTCACAATACGATATGGTCCTTCCCAATTCGGTGACCACTTACCAAACTTGTTGCTCTTTGTTCCTATAGGTAAAATAGTCTTCCACACTAAATCACCAACTTGAAAGGATTTGAGTTTTACCTTCTTGTTATATGCTTGAGCCAGTCTTCTTTTATCCTTTTCAATCTCTTCCAAGGCCTCCAAACGCTTGTCGGTCACATCATCAATATTATCCATCATCAAAGCATAATATGTGCTAGCATCAAGATCATTTTGCTTAGCCAATCTATAAGCAGCCAGATTAGGATTATCCATCATCAATCTATACGAGCTCAAATGGAGTAACCTTAGTAGCACCATGTCTAGAAATACGATGCACCCATAATACTTCAAATAATACCTCGTGCCACCACTTAGGATGATCTTCAATTTTCTTCTTTATGAGCTTGATCAAAATCTTATTGCTAGACTCGGCTTGACCATTGGCTTGAGCATAATATGGAGATGAATTGAGCAGTTTAATACCATAGGATCCAACAAACGTACGTACCTCTTTAGAAATAAACGGCGTCCCTTGATCTGTCATCAATGTTTGAGGAATCCCAAATCTATGAATAATATGCTCAGTAATAAACTCAATCACCTCCTTATGTGTCATGTTCTTGAGGAGAATTGCTTCAGTCCACTTGGTGAAATAATCAGTAGCCACAATCACAAAACAATGACCCTTGGATGAAGGAGGATGAATCTTATCAACAAAATCTAAACCCCATCCTCTAAATGGCCATGGTTTAATGATCGGATGCATCAACGCAGCAGGTGCAATCTGAATATCCCTGAACTTTTGACACTCTTCACATCCTTTGTAGTAACGAAAACAATCGGCTATCATCGTAGGCCAATAAAAGCAAGCCCGCCTAAGGGGCCACTTCATCATTCGAGCCGATTGATGTGTACCACAAATTCCTTCAAGAACCTCTACCAAAGCCAACCTAGCTTGATTAGGATCAAAACATTTTAAAAGCAATCTATCCATAGTCCGACGATATAACTCACCATCAACCAAAGTAAACTTGAAAGCCCATCGTCGGATTTTTCGATCCACTGACCTGCTAGTATCCTGTAAATATTTCACCAGAGGCTCCCTCCAATCACCAGCATCGGCCCCAATATATTGAAAATCATCAACAGCCGAATCGGTGCTTTCAGAGGTGCCAGCGGTCAGACCGCCTGTGCTGGCGGTTAGACCGGCCTGGCCGGTCAGACCGGCTGTAACAGACGGTCAAACCGCCTGTTCCAAAGCAGAAACGCTGGCTTCACGAAACATCGGCCTCTTTTCATGAAAATTTCTTTTCTGAACATTATAGCCCGATGCTTGCTGTGCCAACGCATTAGCTCTAGGATTCTCTTCTCTTGGTACATGATAAATGACAAATTCATCAAAGTAGGATATAATATCTAAACACTTATCAAGATAAGCATTCAAATATCCATCTAAACATTGACAAACCTTAGATACTTGCTGTACTACCAAAAGAGAATCTCCATGTGCTTCAACATGCTTTACTCCCATATCATGTAAAATCTCCAACCCGAATAATAAAGCTTCATATTCGGTTTGGTTATTAGTGCATTTATGATCTAATCGGTTAAGAGCCTCAAAAACAACACCATTTGGTGATATAAGAATAACACCAACTCCACAACCACTTTTGCAAACCGATCCATCAAAATGCAATTTCCATGGAGCAAAAGTAATATAGCTGACATTTAAATCAAGATGCTCATCAACCCTATGTTCAACAATAAAATCGGCAACGATTTGTCCTCTCATAGATTTCAATGGCTCAAAGACTAAATCATATTCAATTAAAGCATAAGGCCATTTGCCGATTCTATCACTCAATATAGGTCTATGCAACATGTATTTAATTATGTCGGCTTGACTAGCAACTATGCAAGTATTTAGCAACTAATAATGCCTCAACTTTGTACAAGCATTATATAATGATAAGCATATCTTTTCAATGAAAGTATACCTCATTTCAGCGTCCAATAATCTTCTACTTGCATATGCAATAATATATTCCTTTCCTTCGGTCTCTTGGATCAAAACAGCACCAATGACACTTTCTTCGGCCGCAATATATAATTTGAAAGGAACCCCTCTCCTAGGTGCCCGAAGAACCGGTGGTGAAGATAAATAATGCTTAATCTCATCAAATGCTTCTTGCTCTTTTGCCCCCCAAGTGATTTCAGCATCATCTTTCAACCGAAGTAAAGGAGTAAAAGCATTCACCTTTCTAAACAAGTTGAAAATAAATCTTCTCAAATAATTCACCTTGCCCAAGAATTTCTGCAACTCCTTCTTAGAGCTAGGCGCCTGCAACTTACCAATAGTGTCGGCCTTCTTTGGATCAATCTCTATGCCATTCTCGTGAACTATGAAACCCAAGAACTTCCCGGCCGACACACCAAAAGCACACTTGAGTGGATTCATCTTCAAACCATACCGGCGCATTCTCTCAAATGTAAGTCTCAAATCGGCCAAATGAGAATCACTTCCAGCTGATGTAACGACAATATCATCTATATAAACTTCCAAGATAATACCAAGCAAATCATGGAAGATTAAATTCATTGCCCTTTGATAAGTAGCACCAACATTCTTTAAACCAAAAGTCATAACAACCCACTCAAACAAACCAACAAAGCTTGGACATACAAAAGCCATTTTGGATATATCCTCTTCGGCCATAAATATTTGATTGTAACCAGCCTTACCATCAAGAAAGCTAATCATTCTATGTCCAGACGTAGCATCGATAAGCATATCGGCTATTGGCATAGGATATTCATCTTTAGGAGTAGCACGATTAAGATTTCTAAAATCAATACATACTCTAATCTTACCCGTTCCCTTCTTTTCTACGGGCACAATATTAGAAATCCATTCAGCATATCGACAAGGTCTAATAAACTTTGCTTCTAACAACCGATTTATCTCCTCTTTAACTCGGTCATAAATTTCAGGATTAAAACGCCTAGTTGGTTGTTTAAAGGCCTAAAACCAGACTTAATAGGTAACCGATGCTCAACAAGCTCTCGGCTTAAACCAGGCATTTCATGATAATTCCAAGCAAAGCAATCAACATACTAATTTAACAACTTTATTATTTCAGATTTAAAAGCAGGATCTAAATTCTTATTTACAAATGTCGGCCTGGGTAAAGAACCATCACCAATGTCTACCTCCTCAAGAAGATCGGCCGACGTAAAACCACATCCTAGCTTGCTTATATCATCAAAGTCTTCAATAGCTTCACACATATCGTTCTGAGGCAACCGATAGTGTTCAAGTCTCTGCTGCAACAATTCTCGATTATCCATTAGATCATACGAGATGATTCAACCGATTATTCATCGGCTTTATGACAGCAGGGAGGAAGCCATTCTTAGTACAGCTGATAAACTCAAATTCAGAAAGATCTAAGCCTGACAAACATCTAACATCATCATGAATGCCAACCAAAGAGCTATCAGCTAAAGCAACACAAGCAGAAGAATCACCATGGACAACTTCTACATCATCATCTACCCATTGAATTAAACATTGATGCAAAGTAGAAGGAATGCATTGATTTGCATGTATCCAATTACGACCCAAGATTAAACTGAAGTTACCTTGAGTCTCATCGACATAGAAAGCAGTGGCCAAGGTCTTGCTCCCAATAGTAAGCTCCATAGAAATCACCCCCTTGGCACCAATAGACTCACCTCCTCCAACTCCACTGATGGTCATGTTGGTCTTGATCAGCTCCGAATCTGAACCACCAAGCTTCTTGTACAAAGAATAGGGCATTAAGTTCACAATAGCCCCTCCATCGACCAACATCCGCGAGATTGACTTCCCATTGATATGTCCCTTCATATATAAAGCCTTCAAATGATTTTCTTCAGCTTTAGGCTTCTGAAATATAGCTTTCTTGGGACCAAAATCAAGATGAGCAACCTCCTCCTCCGAAAGCATGTCCCCATCCATGGACATATGAAGCACATTTACATCAAGATTCATGCGCTCCGGAGAAGAACTGTAATCAACAAGTTCTTCATCGTCCTCAGCTGTGGGAACCGATGTCAACTTGTCATCACGAGCCGAAGAACCAGAAGAAGAAACACCGGGCGCTTTTGGGTCACTTGGTCTGACCGCCTGGGCTGCGAATTCTGGGTGACAGGCGGTCCAGACCGCCTGTACAACCAGTTGGACTGCCTGTCGGTCCTCCTTCGGCTTCCACTCCTTCCTCTGTGGAATCATGGGTTTGACTTGGTTGAAGACTTCATCTCTCTGCTTCTCCAACTCTTGCTCTTGTTTCTCCCAAAAACGAAGTCTCTGGAGCTTCCTCTTTTGAGTACAAGTCAACCCATCGGGACACCACTTTGGAAGAAAACGCTGTTGAGTCTTAGTAGCACTAGACCCTTGATCTTCCACCATCTTCTCACTGAAAGTTGGTTTCATAGCCAGACTCTTCTCAATAGGAACATCCATAGTTCCAACTTGAATGATATCGAACTCAGTAGTCCTCTCTAAGTCCACATCCATGCTCTGTGCCTCCTCCTTCTTCTTGGGTTGATAAACCTGCCTCAAAGGAGCCTTTTGCAGCTGAACCTGACGGGCGGTCTGACCGCCTGTAACAGGCGGTCTCACCGCCTGTGTCCAGTGTCCTGGACCAGATTGGCAGAAAGCCGATCGGTCACGTCTGGGGTACACAATCCTCTCCTGAACACGTTTCCTTGGACCTCCCCAGCCAGGATGAAATGAAGGCTGCATTGTTGAATGATATGGCACCCACATCACTCCATTATCATCCCACACCGGATCTAAGTTCATGCGAGGAGGTGAAGGAATCCTCTCATGCTGAATCGGTGATCTCATTCTTTTTTTTAACGGCCGATCGCTTGGAACGGCCTTTTGTTTGGTGTACTTGTCGAAAAGCATATCAAACATGACTTTGGGCTTCTGAACACCCTGCTCCTTTGCCACGTTCATCTTCCAAGTACCAACTTCTGGACGCTTCGGAATTAGCATCTTTGGGCGTCCATGGGGACAGGCGGTCTGACCGCCGGGCGCAGCCGGTCTGACCGCCTATAGCAGACTAGACCCGGGCGCCCGCGATTCAGAAGTAGTAACCGGCCTTTGCCCCCCTTGTCCAGAGGACTTCACAGTGACCTTGAAAGACTCTTTACCATCAGCCGTCTTCTCATAAGTCACTTCTCTAACCGACTCTTTTGAAGACGGTCTTTCTTCTCCAATCACCACATTCTTCCCTTTGGTAGATTCGGCTTGATGCGGCCGAACCAAAACCTTGGGCTGCTGCAACTCCATGGTGTTGACCGGAAAAGGAGTCTCATCAACTTGCATCTCATGAAACTTCAAACGGCTCTCATTAATAGCCGATTGAACCCGTCGACGAAAAACATTACAATCATTAGTAGCATGCGAAAAAGAATTATGAAACTTACAATAAGCACGCTTCCTCAATTCTTCCGTCGGTGGTATGACATGAGAAATCTTGATGTAACCAAATTTATGCAATTCATCAAATATACGATCACATTTAGACACATCAAAAGTAAACTTTACGTCTTCTTGTCGATTCTTATGAATCGGCTTAAGAGATGAACATGACACAGATTTCTTATTGGTAGGCCATACAAATTCTGCCAAATAAACATCATTATCATCGTCGGTCGAACCATCGGATTCATAATTAACTATATGAACATTGGACCGACGTGTCTTAAAATTTTCTTTTTCTTTATTCATTCGGCCTTCAGTTACTTCAGCTCTAACATGTACTTGTGCGATCGAATAATAATCACAATTATCTATCTTCTCTCTAATAGAAGATTTTAAACCTATAAAGCATAGGCCAACAAGATCAACTTCAGAAATAGACAAATTAAAGCAACGGTTTTTAATATCTTTTAACCTTCTCATATATGAATAGACAGTTTCATCTCAGCCCTGTCTAACCGATGCCAAATCTGCTAATTTCATTTCATGATTGCCACTATAAAAATGATCATGAAACCTACGCTCTAGTTGATTCCATCTTGTAATAGAACCAGGGGCTAATGAAGAAAACCAAGCAAAAGCAGTACCAGTAAGTGATAATGAGAATAAACGTACTTTATATGCTTCATAGTTTTCAGCTTCCCCTAATTGAGCTACATATTGACTAACATGTTCCCAAGTGGTGCGCTCATCATCTCCACTAAACTTTACAAAATCAGGCAAGCGCCACCCATTGGGAAAAGGAACAGTATCAAAGCTAGAATGATAAGGTTTTTGATATAATTCATCCTTGAACCTATTAAATTCGGCCCATTGGGGGTTTTGTTGAGCCGAAGATTGCATAGAATTCATATGATTCAAGTGAGGTGATTGCCTATTTTGCATATCTCTATGTGCATTAAAAACATCATCGGGAATACCACCCGAATTCACAGTATGCATAGTTGTGGAATAAGTAGCGCCTGCTATGGCTACTGGACCAGCACGGCCAGCGGAGACCGAGTTTGGAACAGTAGACAGTGGCAAAGGTTGCTCCGGCACGAACACCATAGCATTGGTCGAATTTGTTTGACCACCAGAACAGGCGGTCAGACCGCCTGTAGGCCCGGTCTAACCGCCTGTCGCGGTCTGACCGGCCGTGCTGGCAGTCTGACCGGCTGCAGATCCAACCGCTGCCGACCCACTTGCATTGACCGTGTTCGGTCTGAGCATATTGCGTGGTGGTTGGGTCTGTCCAGCAAAGTAATTTGGTGCCATACCATAGAAAATATTATGCTCAGGTAATTCACGAGTATCTATAGATTTACCCTCTAGTTTTCCGAGTCGTTCCAATACTTGTGCAAACAATGCATCACGATCCGAAGAACCCGAAGTCACAGGAGCAGATGCAGTAAGGTCAGGTACAGAAGTGCTTACATTGTCAATTACCTCAATCTTCCCCTTACTCATCTTGAAGGAAGGCATTACGAAGTCTCGAACACTTTTCGCCGAACGATCTTCACGACCCTTCCGAAACATCTTCAAGTACTCCGCCTCAATGTGCTTCTGGAGCGCCATAAGCTTCTCGTGATCCTCAACAGTAAGATCTTCAAGTGAGATCGACACGATGTTATCCTCTCCAACGTCGAAGCCCATAGTGCTAGGGATAGTAGATCGGTCTTCAAAAACTAGATTTCTTTCCCCAGTGGAGTCGCCAAAATATGTTGACGCGCTTTTGGTCAACACACGAAAGCGCTAGATCGCGCGGTCGTCAAATTCTCCTCACCGGAGCTCCTGGGAGCAGCCGGTCAGACCGTCTGTAGGGGCCGGTCAGACCGTCTATAGCAGGGGCGCCGCGAAAGCCTACGATCACAACCTCGGGAGGGACCCCGTCGGAGGCTGCGAACCTAGGGTTGTTCTAAGGTCGGCATGGCCACTTAGAACGTCCTAAAACGCCGTAGAGACGAAGAAGGAAAGCAAAGGGGTTGAAAAAGTTAGGGTTTGGAGATAAAAAGTAGAACAATGGTTTGTACGATTGGGTAGGGATCCTCAATCGGCCACGGCCCTTTATATTTATAGGGTGGGGAGGTCTTGCCCCGCAAGAAAGTCCTTGTAAAAACCCAAAAAACGTGCAAAAACTTGATTCTACTTGGACTCGGGGACAGGCGGTCAGACCGCCTGTGACAGGTGGTTAGACCGCCTGGCACATTGCCAGACCGGCTACAGGGCACAGCCGGTCTAACCGCTTGTACAGGCGGTCTAGACCGGCTGTCCAAACCTAATCGGTTTTAAGCCATTTTTGGTCGTCAACACAAACTACCAGCATCATGGTATAACAAATTATCGTACACACTAATATTCAATTATAAAGGAGGAACCAGATATTCAAACAGCCTTATAATATTTATTTTCTTAAATAATATATATCACCTAGCTCGAGGCGCTGATACAAACACATTTATTCCCAATCCACTCAGACGATACCAGAAATTTCTAGTTGTTTTTCCAAGACGGTAGAGGAGGGGTATCAGAATTTCTCCAGGTGTTCAGCAACTTGCTCTGAGACCGTTCACCATGGACATTGTGTGTGGCGGCATAGGACTCCAGCTCAGTCATTTCCTCAGACGTGAGCTTCACTGACAATGCTCCGAGGTTCTGGTTGAAGTTGTTGATCTTTGTGGTTCCAGGTATTGGGCAAACATCATTACCCTGATGGTGAACCCAGGCTAGTGCGAGCTGTGATGGCGTGCATCCTTTCCTGGATGCCATGCCACTTACTCGCTCAAATATCAGGGCGTTCTTCTCCAGGTTTTCTCGCTGAAATCTTGGTAGAACCTGAAACAAAAAAAGGCCTTAGGAATTACGATATGAGTTAAATGATGAACCCACGAAAATTAAACTAGTTATGGTCTTTAGGTCATGGATATTAGGATATACATTACCTTGCGGAAATCACTGTCAGGCAGTTTGTTGATCAGATTAGTTCCACCTGAGAAAAACCCTCTGCCCAATGGACTGTATGCCACGATCCCGATGCCAAGTTCTCTGAAATCATCAGATCAAAAATTAAGTTCAGAGTCCTGTTTTCTACCGCTGCAAAAACTTTAATTTCTTTTTACCTGCACGTTGGGATAACATCCTGTTCGATATCTCGTGACCAAAGTGACCACTCCAACTGGACGGCGCTGATGGGATGAACTGCATGCGCTCTTCTAATTGTTGACGCAGACGCTTCCGATAGTCCAATGTATTTTATTTTCCCTTCTTCAACTAGCTTCTTCAGCTCACCAACCTGCTTATCAAATTATCCAGCAATACATGCTCTTGGTTACAGTCTTACAGATCAGGGATATCAATCAACATACTGACTGCAAAAGAAAAAACCAACAAAAAGTTTATTCATGAACGTGCACCACCACACGGAAGGTAGATCACTCACCGTGACCTCAATGGGCACCCTGGTGTCGATGCGATGCTGGTAGTAGAGGTCGATGCAGTCCACACCCAACCGCTTGAGGCTGCCCTCGCACGCCGCCCGCACATACGCCGGGTCGCCACGGATGTCCCACCCTCCGTCGGACGAGATGCCGAACTTGGTGGCGAGCTGCACCTTCTCCCTCACCCCACCCTGCAGCGCCTTGCCGAGCAGGAGCTCGTTGGTGTGTGGGCCGTAGACGTCGGAGGTGTCGAGCAGGGTGACGCCTGCTGCGACGGCGTTGTGGATGAGCGCAATCATGTCCGGCTCGGGCTTGGGCGGGCCGTAGAAGGCGGACATGCCCATGCAGCCGAGGCCCTGCGCGGAGACCTCCAGCCCCTGAGAACCCAGCTTCATGCGGGGCACCACCACCGGAGCAGCCGCCATTGATGTAACTGTAGTGTACCACCGGAAGATGCTTGCTACTGCGGTTGTCGGCTCTCCTCGGTCACTTGTGCTTATGTCTTGCTGCTACTGCGGTTACCAGTGCTGGCTTATTTATAGTCAGCCGTAGACGTCATGGAGTAGGTCACGTGGACTACACAGGACTGTGGGTTCAGTTTAGACTTCTACCTCTTGAAAACCAAGCACCTGGTCCTGCTGCCGCGTCATTGCTTAGGTCAGGCTGGCAAATAATGGCACCCACTTAAACTGCAATTGTTTCTTTCTTCTTATGGATATAAATGCAAAAATATTTTACTAACTGAACAAACTGTAGGTACAAAATCTTAGTCAAGGACAATTCTTCTGCTAGTTATAATACAAGTCAAAACTACCCGAAACTCGTTATTTGCCGAGTGTTGGAATGTTTGCAGAGTGCTTCCCATCTGGCACTCAGCAAACAAACTCTGCCGACTGTCACTAGAGAAACACTCGGTGAAATAAAAGCAATCGGTAAACAAACGCTTTCCAGAGTGGAGGAAATAATACACTCGGCAAACAAGAAGCACTCGGTAAACCATGCCACATAATGGCTACATGCGATGGTCGTTAGCCACTGCCACCAGCCATTAAAACTTGGTTGAGTGTGTTTTGCAGGCACTCGGCAATAGCGTTGCTTGCCGAGTGCTTTGCCCATGTATACACTTGGCAAAGAGGTGATTTTGCCGTGTTTTTTTTACGAAACTTCCGTGTTTTTACTTAGACTCAGCAAATTTTAAAATTTCTTTCCTACTCTACCATCCAAACTGTTTTTGCTCTCCAGGTATTGTACGTAGGACTTCATGTTAGAATTCGGTACCGTTCTCGGCCTGTTTAATATATTTGGTTGATTTATTTCATTTAAAGGAATTTTTTGGGATAACTCAAGTTGGGACTAAAACTGATTCGAATATTGCATAAAATGAATGAAAAAATGCCATTCATGCTGTTTAGTCTAATGTGAGTCCTTATATATCCAGAAAATGAAATGGAATTTCGAACATCTTGTTTATGAAACATGAACATATGTGGCCGAATTGTTTTAAAAATCTATAAAAAGAAAATGAAACATGAAAATAATGAGTTTTCCAAGATGTCATGTATGATTGTTACAAAACAAAGCAACTTCGAAGAAGATAGTACAATTGAGAAAGATTTGGTAAGATTTGGAGTCAAACTGATGGTTGTGTTGGTGTTTGACTTTAAAACTTTTTGTATAGGAATAAGACAATATAGTTTGTTTAGAATAAGACAATATAGTTTGTTTCATGTGAAGTTTTGGTAATTTTTTAGATCTGTTTTCATAATTGAAGGGACCATGACACCCTAACACTACTAAAAAAACATTTTAGGAGGTGGGTATTTTGCATTTTTGGAGGCAGTTTTTGCATCCGTCTCAAAGCCAAGGCTTGTGTTAATGGGAGATTTTCACTGCTAAGGAACCGAGGTTTAGTACCGGGCGCACAGCCGGTTTAGTACCAGCTATGCGCCTGGTACTGAGCTCCCGGTACTAATGGGCAGCCCATTAGTACCGGCTGCAACAGCCGGTACTAATGGACGCCATTTAGTACCGGCTGGTAACACCAACCGGTAAAAATGGCCGGCCACGCGGCGCGACCTCGCTCCATGCGATTTGGAGGCGGTTTTGTGTCAGCCTCCGAAAATCAGAAAAAATTAAAATAAACATCTATGTGCCACCGCATTAGGTTGGCGTTTTTCTTGCTTCTGAACAAATGCCTCAAACGTGGTATTATAGGAAAATACCACATCATCTTAGCGGGAATACTCTTTTTGGTAAGCTGACCATCAACCTCCTAAGGGCCATCTCTCCTAATCTTATACCGCAATGCACCGCATACAGGGCAATCATCAAGGTTCTGATCATATTCCTCATTGTGGTATAGCATACAGTCGTTGTAGCATGCGTGGATCTTCTGGACCTCAATCCCAGAGGGCAAATGACATTTTTCACCTTGTATGTGGTTTTGGGCAGAACGTTATCCTCCGGGAGTAGATTCTTTACCATTTTCGGTAGCTCTCCAAATCCCTTGTCAGAAGCACCATTTGTCTCATTCCATTGTAACAATTCCAGTGTTCTACGTAGCTTCTTGTGACCCTTCTTGCATTCCGGGTACAACAACTTCTTATAATCCTCCACCATCTTTTTGAACTTCTTTGAATGCAGTTGCACTTTCTGCTTCGGCATCTAGCAACACTTGACCTACCTCGTCTAGTGGTTTCTTATCTAGGACATTTTCACCACCTCGTCCATTGGTTCATCTTCGAAGGCACTAACTTTGTGTGTGTGAACCTAGTATGGAATGTCTTCTTCTTCTTGTTCATCAGGTCCCATGAAAACTCTCGGTTCACCATGTTTGGTCCAAAGAGAATGGTTGGACATGAAACCTTCAGTATAAATGTGAGAGTGTAGAATTCTTTTTCTTTGAGTATTCTTTGACATTCTTGCAAATTCTGCAAGGACAACCACTACTACAAAAACAATTTTAAGAGACACTCCATTTTGGAGCTCAGAGGCAGACACAAAAAATGTCCGCCTTTGTTAAACCCAGGCATTAACGGAGGTAGACGTTTTTTTTATTTTCAAAGACAGTTGCTCTTGTCCGCCTCGGAAAAACAATTTTAGGAGGCGGGCGACTTATAATGTTCGCCTCCAAAAATGATATATTTCCAGTGGTGGTTGTTTTAAAACGTCCGCCTCCTAAAATCAAATTTTGGAGGCGGACACTTAAAATGCCCGTCTCTTAAAATGCTATGGCCCAAGCCAAGCCCAACAAAGCCCATTAGCAAAATGATATATAACCCTCACTCTAGGGTTTCTCCCTCACCCTTCCTCTCCCCATGTCTCTATCTCTCTCACTCTCCAGGCACACCGCACGCCCCTCCGACTCCGCCTAGGCATCCTCACCTAGGAGCCACGTGCCTCCGCCTCCTCCTCCCCTCCTCCATCCCCGTGGAGGGCGATGAGGGCGTGCTCGAACTCATTCTCGTCATTGTGGAGGTCTTGGCGGTAGCGCGCGTGAAGGTCCAAGCGAAGCGTGGAGGTGGACAGGGAGCGACGGCGCATGGAGGCCTAGGCGGAGGCGGCGACGAAACCTGGAGACCTAGGCGGATCCGGCCTCCTCTCCTCCAGATCCGCCGTCTCCGGCGAGTGGCGACGGGAAGCGATGTGAAGCAGGCATGTTTGGGGTGGAGCGGCGGATCTGGCCGGAGCGGTGGCGGATCTGAGGCGGAGTGGCAGATCCGGCGGTGGCACCCTGGATGGGCTTGGCGGGCCTGTCTAGGATTCTGGTTCCACAACACCAAACATCCATAACGACCAAGTCTATGACATAGGGTAGAGGCAAGGACAACCAAGATGGCAAAGTATTCGACCGAACAAAGTAGAGGTTGCAAAGCATCCACCTAGGAGTTTAGGATGATTGTCACGGTGGCAAAGCATCTGCCTAAATGAACTTCAATCAGCAAGGTTGCAAAGCATCCACCTGCCTAATGCTACTAGAGCAACCATAACGATGATAAGGAAAATGAAGCAAATGTAGGGTCGGAGGGTAAGGTGATGGTGACAACTGCTTCGACACCAAACCAAGGAGGATAGATAGGCAACCCACGACACCCCACGACCGCCGATAGGGCATGGCAACCCCACATCCTCCTTGTCGCGCCATCGTCGGTGCTAGCCTCGCTCTTCCTCGGCTTCCTAGACTCCCTCTACCCTGATAGCCCCAAGTTGTTTCCTCCTCTCTAGCCTCCCCACTGCCCTGCCATTTCAACCGCACCCGCACATGCTTCACCTCGCTGGCTCCCACCAATGGGTCATTGCGGCGCTACCTCTCTACACAGACATAAACACACACAAGGCTTGTATCCTCAGGCCCGCCAATGCTAGCCGTGGATGTAGAGGAGGAGGCATGGATCCAACGGCGGGTGAGACGAGGAGATGATGGCTTGCGAGACGAGGTGGTTAGAGGCAAGGTTGCTGGGGCAGCTCGGTGCTAGTGGGGCACAACGGACAACGATAATGGTGGTGGTTTAACGGATGGCGGCGGTGGCAAGGCGGCACGGTGAACCGCGACAGTGGCGGTGGCAACGTGACTCAGTGGTGTAGTGGCGACGGCGGCGTGAGGTGCGGTAGGTGGACGGAGATGGCTCCGGGCAGCATGCCATCCCCCTGGATAGGCTTGGTGGGCCTATGGATAGGCTCAATGGGCCCATCTTGGGGTTTTTGTTGGGATTAACGGTGGCACACACAAAATCGCCTCCGAATATAGTCCATTAACAGAAGCTTTAGCTCGTAGGAGGATGCAAAACCACTTCCGTTATTTGATTTTGACCGCATCTGAAAATGGTTATTTTTTGTAGTAGTGACAATTCCAAATAGAGTAGGTTATATATATGAAAAGATCTACATATTTCCAAACGTATTGCTTTCGAACAAAAGATGCCTAACTAGGTTACATGATCTATGAGCATGATATGGAAAGAGTTGTGTTTTATGTGTCACGTTTCTGTCCTAGGATGGGACAATAGCCTCTCCTACAAAAAAGAGGAACATGGTTGTGTCAATTGAAAATTTCAGAAGCACCTCAGATCCCATGCATGGTTGAGGTTTCCAAAACATTAAAAAAACCAATAGCGTGATGGCAGACAACTACATGCTTTATTTTAGTACCAACATGTTTTATTTTGTGGCCTTGCAATATTGCTATTGGGTATATACACATGTATGTTTTGATTGTTCACTGTAACACCCTAAATTTCATCACAAGTAAATTAGCAACACTCTGAATTTTCTGAGTATTTCTGAATTTTATTTTTGAAACTCTAATAAACCTTGTAGGAATTATTTTTTTCTAGGCATTTAAATTCTTTTTATGTAGAGAAACTAAAATTAACTATAGGCCAACATTTTGATGCATTCATGCTGAAGCATACTCTTAATTTTTATTGTTGAATTCAAATTTTGGGTTGAATTCAAATTTGTTGCTTGATTGGATTTGAAAAATACTTAAAATCTACTTTCATGTTTATTCATATGAGTTACTGTTCTTCTTGTGCTATTCCTCCTCCTCCCGGCCGTCGGCCCATTTCTCTCTCCGGACCTAGCCATCAGCTCTCTCTCTCTCTCTCTCTGCTCTTGGGCCCGCCTGTCGGAGCGTCCTCCTTCGTCCGGTTCCCGTTCTCGAGCAACTCAGATCAGAAGCGAGCTGAGTCCTTGCCTTCCACGTGAACCACGCGCCGAGACCTGCTCCCTCAACCTATTTGGGGCTAAACTGCCGCAGCCGCTCCCTTTCTCCGAAATACCCTAGCTGCCACCGAGCTCTTGAGCTCGCTCCGTGCCACAAACCCTAGCTTCCACCAGCTGCCGTCGACCAGCCAGTCCGTCGCCTCTTCTTCGCCAAGAACTGGTTGCTAAGCTTCGGGTTGAGGTGAAAAAGCCGTTGGAACATCTGTTGCTCGAGACTTCATGGCCTCACCGGTTTGGCCAGCCGCCATTGCTCGTTGCAGGTCGGCTGAGCCGCCTAATCCTCATCCAAAACACATCAAATAGATTCCCCATAGTCCCAGCTTTCTACGAAACCTTTAATCTCCCGAAACCCTGGTGTCAAGCCCCGCAATCGCCAAACTCCAGCGACCCTCTGCCGCGAAAGCGAAGCGGCGACGCCGCCGGCCGTTGTCCCTGACGACGCAGATGCTTGGAATCCACCTTTCCCGTCCGATTCAATTTGAGCAGCCGAGATCAAAGGCGTACCGGTCAGCCATGACCCTTTTGTAAAAGAAACCCTAAGTTTCTGTAGAATCAACCCGAGATCCAACATAGTTCAAAAGTATTTGCTAATTAATCCTTTTCTTCATGGTTTTGCCCCTGTTGTTTCACAAAACCTAACCTGCAGTCCTTGGTTGTGAGATTTACGGGGTGCGATTATTTGCTAGTGTGACCTTATCAATGACACGCTAGCAGGACCAGGTGCTTCCCATCATGTCGAGGGTGCTACGGGATCTAGCACTCGGCAAACGTTATTTTCCAATTAATGTTTCATTTGTTTCGATTTCATTGTTGTTGAAATATAAACTTGATTATTCCAAGAATATTATTCCACTATTTTATTTAATTTGAAGATACTAAATTTATTTCATGTACATTATTTGAATTGTATTTATTGTATAAGTGCAATTATTCCATTGTGTCTTGTATATTTGGAACACAAAACCGTGTGTTACTAATTTTGTTCAATTATAGTTTTAAAATATTATGTAAATTTACTCAAACATTCCTATTTGATGTTTCTAAGAATGTTATTTCATGATGTTATGTAGTTATAGATCAAATTCAATTGATAGCAATTAAAATTCTATAATTGCATTAAAAATATTAACATTCGCAAACGAATCCAAAAAATTACCAAAATTGCACATTAACTTATCTCAATTGTATATTGCCTATGCAAAATGTTCATCACCACTTCACCTCCAAATCTTAAGTGTTCAATTTATGACTAATATATGTGACAAAATGTCCAAAACATTCTCAAATTTTCACCACAGCTAACCTCCATACATGATATCAACACTACTACAGAATCAGTATCACAGCCGGTTTGTAACGCCCCATCATAGCCAGTTGGGGGAGGCGTTTGATTTACAGCGGCTGTATTCCTGCATGCAATACAGCCGGTTGCCAAATGGCTGTGATAATCTCATCACAACCGAGTCATTTTAGGAGCCGGCTTTGATGTTCCAAACAACGCTGCCGGATGGTATATTCACCCGGCTGTGATAACTATACTAGGGCCAAAAGAAATATAGGCCACTCATAGAATCCAAATAATGCACATCATTATTATCTCTGTAGAAAATCTCTGACTTTGCAGTATCCATTCCTCAGAAGGCAAACATAAAAGTATAGCTACAGTAAACTTAGGGCAGCTTTAACGTTTAGTCACTTGGGAGGTGCAAAGGTAGTACACGTCACTGAGCAGCTACCTGAACCAAAACGCTCTAACGTATAGTCCATGCTAAGCACCTTGTGGTGGGCAGCATACTTAATAAAAATATTCAATCTTTATTCCTACTAACCAATCGATGCTCTGAATAGAGGCAGTGGTACAGTTGAATTATATTTTATTGCTGGCACCGGGAGCTCAAACAAGCACCAGGAGCTTAGAATTTTTAGCTTAGCAACCTTGCTCCGGTGTATTGCACCTCACTCACTCTTTTCTCTCTCTTCCTAGCACCACCTTAGAACAAACGCTAGAGCTGCCCTTTAGTGTAGATCTCGAACAGAAAAAATTGCCTCAAACTGAAAAGGAATTGGCTCAACATAAAAGATGTCTCAGAATATTTTCAAGGCTAGTCGATATGAATAAATGGCGATTGGCAGGATCTTGACTCCAGACTGCTGCAGGGGCGTCGTCGCGTAGGATCCAGGATGGGGATTGGCAGAAGCAAAATCTTGAAGATACAGAAATTGATGCGTCAGAAATTGCTTGCTTGCATCAGCAGAAGAAAAGGAACAGAAACTGCTTGCGTCGGTAGAAAAGAAGAACATAACGCACCTCGTCTCTCCCCGTCAAGCGTGTCGTCGCTGCTCGCACCTGCTGTCTCGCCTCTTCCCCTCGTATGCCACCGCTGCCCAGACCGTGGCCCGTGGGGAATCGCCACGGCTTACCCACAGAACCGCTGTGCCTGCGCCGCCAACGACCTCGGGCACTGTCGCGCTGCTTGTCCTTGGGTGCCGCCACACCTCGTCTCCTTGCTTGGGAGCAGCCGTGCCTGCGCCACCTCCGATCTTACCGGCCGCCGAACGCTCACTCAGGATGGAGATGTGATGGAGTGGAGAGCTACGGATGTAGATGTGGCGGAGAGCGACAGTTAAGAGGTCAGCCCAGGATAAGGATAAGGGAAAAATTCTACATAACCCCTTAACTTATTTGCAGTGGAATACTTAACCCCTAAACTATAAAACCGGATATTCCACAACTCAAACTTTACAAAACCAGACAAATAACCCCCTAAGTGGTTTTGGACGGTGGTTTTGACTTTTTTTTACTTTTCGGTTGAATCTTTAAATAATCATAGTAAATCACAGAAAAATCATAAAATGAAAAATCAAATATTCTTGGACTCCACATGAGTAGATATACATAGTGAACATATACTATAAGACAAAGCAAAAATGGTGTACTAGAATATGTTATATTATATGTTCACTTTATATATCTACTCATGTGGAGTCCAAGAAAATTTAATTTTCTAATTATGATTTTCCTGTAATTTTCTATGATTTTTCAAAGATTCAGCCAATAAAGAAAAAAAGGGAAAAAAGTCAAAACCACCATCCAAAACCACATAGGGGTTTTTTGTCCGGCTTTGAATAATTTAGGGTATGGAATACCCGGTTTTATAATTCAAGGGGTTAAGTAGTCTACTACCAATAGGTCAGGGGGTTCTTTTTCCTAAGGATAAGGGAGACAGGGATTTGAGGGGGGCGGTGGAGAAAATATCAGAAGGGAGAGAGAAGGGGTGCTAGTCCCGCGGATTTGAATCAACTAAACGCGAATGAAATAAAACTTCGGGTCCGAGAACTAGTTTCACAGTCCGTGCATAAATTAACCCGGCTGTGATGCCCTCAACCCGACATCACAGCCGGTTGGTTTAACGAACCGGCTGTGATATTCATATAACAGCCGGTTTTAATGGTTATTATGGTCACCTACTTTAAAACCGGTTGTGTTGCCGTTTTACAGTCGGTTTGCTCACAACGGGATGTAAAAGGGGCGTTTGATTAGATTGATTCTGTGGTAGTGCAAGTCATCTTGACAAATCTCATGATTTTCAGACTTCGTTTACTTTTTATAGAATTTTTACAACCATTACACCAATTGTTCATGTTAATAATGTTTGGTGAACTATATATTGGAAATTTGCTTTCTGTTATTCGAATTAATACTATCTCTAATTTTATTTATTTCCACAATTTTGTAGAAATGAAATAAATTGATTAAATATAGCTAACAGTCCGAGAAATATACGGGATCCTAACATGTTATCTTACGTACAATATGTGTCGAATAGATAAACTTTGGGGGGGGGGGGCGGTTGGATGGAAAAAAATACTTTGGGGGCCTTCGGATAGAAAAAAATGGTTACCGTGGGTCTTGTGAAAGACTAGGCAAATCGAAATTTGCGAGTATTTTATAAAATCACTCGTCAAACTGTGGATTTACCGAGCACCATTTACAACACTCGGCAAACTCTAAACGGTCGAGCCAGCTACTATCCGACCACAGTGACATGGCACGTAGCCCCACACTTTGCTGAGTGGTTTATCATGGTGTTCGGCAAACTCTTAACAGTCGGCGGCCCAAATAGACGGCGGTTGGACAGGCAGGTGACATGGTGACTTTTGCCAAGTTTCGACCATGTAACACTTAGCAAATTATATGTTTGTTGAGTGTCGTCCTTCAAGCACTGGGCAAATAACATGGTTGCAGCGCTGCGTGTTCTTTTGTTTGCCGGGAGTTTTCTACTACACGCACGGCATACTCTATCTTTGACAAGTGCCCGATGCAAAGCACTCAGAAAACATTCCGACACTAAGATTTTGTGCCTACAGCTTGTTCAGTTAGTAATTTTTTTTTTTTTTTTTTGCATTTACCCATATAAGAAGAAAGAAACACGTGCAGTCTAAGTGGGTGCCAGTATTTGCTGGCGTGACCTAAGCAATGACGCGCTAGCAGGATCAGTTGCTTGCTTTTCAAGAAGAGCTAGAGCTACAGCTCCTGGCCTTGACTAACGGTTGATTGTTCCAAATAAAGTCCAAACCACGTAGTACCATACTCCATGACGCCACCGGCTGACTATAAATAGTCCAAAACTGGAAAGTTGTAACCACGGCAGCAGCAGCAAGACATAACACACTTCCCAGAAAATTCATTTTTCACCTTTTCTATTCATCCCCCTCACATAACACGCTTCTTAGGAAAAAAAAAATACTTTTTCACCCCTTTTAACTTCTTTTACTGAACACAGCCGAGCACAACCGCAGTAGCAAGCATCTTCCAGTGGTACAGTACAGTAAAGCAATGGCTGCCGCTCCCGTGTCCGTTCCCCCCATCAAGCTCGGCTCGCAGGGGCTGGAGGTATCCGCGCAGGGCCTCGGCTGCATGGGCATGTCCGCCTACTACGGCCTGCCCAAGCCCGAGCCGGACATGATCAAGCTCATTCACCACGCCGTCGCGGCTGGCGTCACCTTCCTCGACACCTCCGACGTCTACGGCCCGCACACCAACGAGCTCCTCCTCGGCAAGGCTCTTCAGGGCGGGCTGAGGGAGAAGGTGCAGCTCGCCACAAAGTTCGGCATCACGCCCGATATGGCGGAGATGCGCGGCGAGCCGGCGTACGTGCGGGCGGCGTGCGAGGGCAGCCTCAAGAGGCTGGGTGTGGACTGCATCGACCTCTACTACCAGCACCGCATCGACACCAGGGTGCCCATCGAGGTCACGGTGAGTGATCTAACTTCCGTGGTGGTGCACATTCACCAATAAACTTGTTGCTGGTTTGTTGTTAATTTTGCAGTCAGTCTGTTTTATCTATCCCTAGTCTGTAAGACTGTAACCAGGAGCCTGTGTTTGCTGAATAATTTGATAAGCAGGTTGGTGAGCTGAAGAAGCTGGTTGAAGAAGGGGAGATAAAGTACATCGGGCTGTCGGAAGCGTCTGCGTCAACAATTAGAAGAGCGCATGCAGTTCATCCCATCACCGCCGTCCAGTTGGAGTGGTCTCTCTGGTCACGAGATGTCGAGGAGGATGTTATACCAACGTGCAGGTACGTACAAAGAAATAAAGTGTTTGCAGCGGTAGAAAACAAGACTCCGAACTTTATTTTTGATCTGATGATGATTTCAGAGAACTTGGCATCGGGGTCGTGGCATACAGTCCATTGGGCAGAGGGTTTTTTTCGGGTGGAACTAAAGTGATCGACGAACTGCCTGACCATGATTTCCGCAAGGTAATGTGTCCATGACCTAAAGGCCACAACTGGTATAATTTTGTTGGTTCATCATTTTACTCCAATCCTAAGGCCTTTTTTTTTTGTTTCAGATTCTACCAAGATTTCAGCGAGAAAACCTGGAAAAGAACGCCCTGATATTTGAGCGTGTCAGTGACATGGCCTCTAGAAAAGGATGCACTCCATCACAACTCGCACTAGCCTGGGTTCACCATCAGGGAAATGATGTTTGCCCAATACCTGGAACCACAAAGATTGGCAACTTCAACCAGAACCTCGGAGCATTGTCGGTGAAGCTCACGTCTGAGGAAATGTCTGAGCTCGAGTCCTATGCCGCCACGCACAATGTCCATGGTGACCGGTGTCCGAGCAAGATGCTGAACACCTGGAAAAACTCTGATACCCCTCCTCTATCATCTTGGAAAAGCAACTAGAAATTTCTGATGTTGTGTAAGTGGAATGGCAATAAGTGTCTTTGCATGAGCGGTCGAGCGCCTCGAGCTAGGTGATATATCATATGAGCAAATAAATATTGTAAGGTTGTTTGAATATCTGGTTCCCCTTTATAATTGAATATTAGTGTGCATGTAATTTGTACCATCGTGATGCTGGTACTTTGTTTTCGCCAAATAGGCTACTTCTGCCTTCAATAAAGAATCTGTTCTGTGTGATATCAAATTTCGTCCCAGAGCTCATAGTTTTTTTCGGACAGCCCAGGGACTTCATTAAGCATAGCTTTAACAACCCGCCAAGGACCATGTCATCGCTCACAACTATCTGCAGTGCACCAAAACTCGGTTGAATAGTATTGCAAAGCACGGTTAACAAACAAATGTGCAAAATTTTTTTGAAGACGAAACCGGCAGGACAAATATGCAAATCTTGTCGATGCAGTTTAAACTAGCACTAACAAAACAGCAAGACTTGTACTAACTACCTTAATATTCTCTCGATTGCCTTGGTTGATAGAGGACTGATGTATGTGTGAAACACAAGCTTAATCCTTGTAACTCTAATACAGTTCAAATGGTGACCCCATCGGACTTCTTAAAAGCAGCTATCCTTTGGTGGCCTATCCGTGTTTCACGGCCCAGCTCGCCCTCGGCGCGTCAACACATCACCTCCTGGCGCCGGAGAGCAGTAGAGCGTTGCGGCCTACTCCCTCTGTCCCAAAATTTTTTTTTTTGCAATAATAGGAACCGTATCAGTCAAACTAGCTGGCCAACTTTATATTAAATTATAGGGCTATTGTGTTTTTACCCCTACTTTGATATACAATTATGATTTTGCCCTTATTATTTTGAACTTTGTAAATTTGCCTTATTTCTTACAAATCATTGTGATTTTGCCCCTAGTCAACGGTAAAAGAGCAGGTTGGCCTCCTCAGAATGAGAGGCTGGATGCAACTCCGCCACGAACGCCGCCTTGTTTAGATCACCAATTTTTCACCAACTTTGCACACTGATAACCGTGCCTCCTCTCACAGAACATGTTTTCCAGTGCGCCAACTTTGCACCAACTTCACGAACTAAACAAGGCCTTGCGGTCTCTCTGTCACCTCATGGGTTGTGTTCTGCTACCATTATGGTAGGCGGTAGGTGGTGACAGGTCTGTCTATTCTTTTTGGTTCACAATATTTGAGTATTTTCATAGCAGTAGTAGCGAGTTGCCATTCGGCCTCCCTCTGTCACACCCCAAAATTTGGGATTTCAGGATGGGATTAGAAAGAGCAATTAAATAAATAATTTTCACAAATTATTAAATTTTTTCCAACCATTATTTAATTATGAGGAAATTAAGTGTAGGAAAACAATCAATTTCCTAAATTGAATAAATATGCTTTATGTGGTATTTAATCGAAGTGTTGCATTCATGTTGAAGTGCATCATGTGTTTATGTGTTTAGATGATCAGAACTTTCTCGAGAATGTTCTGAAAAACTAAATTCATTTATTGAAAGGTTTTAAAATCTCTTTTCAGGATCATCAAATATTTTATTTGGGTTCATCACCTCCAACTGTATCTGTGCAATTTCTCCTGAGATTTTTTGAGTTTTTGAGATATTTTCCGTGGTTGAAATGCATATGTACAATTATCTGGAGTTGTTTTTGAACCAGAAATCATTTCTCAAATAAAAAAACCATAAATCCTTTTAGGACTACCCATCTTTTTCATAATCAGCCCAACACCCCCGTCAGCCCACTCCCTTCCTCCCGGCCTAGACTCCTCCCAGGTCTCTTTCTCTGTCGCTGACTGGCGGGTCCTGCTCGTCATTCCCTTCCTCTGCTCGTGGCCGAACCGGACTGCTCCAGTCCGAGCTGCGCACGCCGCGCCGCTCCTTCACTTGGTGCGCGCACCAAGGCTCCCTCTCCTGACCTATATAAGGCGCCACCACCATTCCTTCGTCCACGATCCCAAACCCTACCTCCCGAAGCCCTCTGCGCCACTGGCCGCCGCCAATCGAGCTCGTCGAAGCGGGGCTGAGGAGCTGCCGTTGCTGTCGATTCGCCGCTCTGGGGCCTCGCCAGATCGAATCGACAACCCTAGGAGCATTTCTGAGAGAAGATGCATCGATTCCACCAGTCCTCATCGCCAATCCACTGCTAGAACACCGCCGCCGCGTGAACCTCAGGAGCGCTGCCGCCTTCGCTCGATTCCGGCCGGAGCAGCTTGTCGACACTGGCGGTGAGCATATCTACATGACCCACGTCCTCTCCTCTCTCCGATGTATCGCTCTCCGGAGCTCTGCATCCACCAAATCGTCAGCGAGCCAAGGAGAAACCAAGATTTTGCGGTTAGGCCCCTCTGTATTTAGCTATTTAGTGTCCTGTTTCCTTGAGTCTATGCCTCTATGGCAGTTCATAGAAAACCCCCTAAAACAAATAGATCTTATCACCTTAACCAGAGCCTTAGATCTTTTCAGATCTAACCCCAACCTTTGACCAATTTGTGAGCATTGTTCTTGCAAATCTTATCAGATAGCCCTGTAACCTTTAGTCCTTCACATTTAGATCCATGTGGCCTTTAGAAGCTAATAGTTTCACCATTTATGTTCCGTTCAATTTCCTTCTCATTGCGTTAGATTTCTATCGCCTTAAACAACATGTTAGTAACAATGTTCCCTATTTTATAATTTATTTAATAAAATTTTAATTAGAATAATTCTTACTTTTATGTTTTTTCAAATAAAAGCTAATAAGGTATATAGTTATTGAACTAGTTTTCTTAATTAAAATCTAATTAAGGTTAAACGTCAGTGTTGTGCAATCTAAATTAATATGATTAATTCACAACTTTAATATTCCTTCAATATAGATTGGTTGAACCTTACACATAGCTATGTGCATTAAATGCTCTGACATGGTTTCTTGCAAGTTAAATATTTAATTGGTATAACCATTACATAAACATTTGTAAGAAAAAGTGATTATGCTTTAATTTGTCTTTTCATATGAAAGTGTAACTTAAATTAATTTAAATATTGAGTGATTTTTCTTAATAAAAGAAGCATGTAGCCTTTGATTCCTTTTGTAATATAAATCTTCCTATAGTTATACCATTACAACCATAGCTCTGTTTTCAGCATTTCTTGGACTTTCGTGATCGTAGCAACGAGCCCTACCATTTAGTGTGTTATTTTAAAGCTTTTCTTTTGATTGGTGTATTGTTCTTAGTTGTTCCCATTTGTTTGCTTGCATGCTTGTGCTTATGCTCGATGTTTGGTACGAATAGAGGAGCATAGTTCTAGAGCTGTCAAGAACAAGAGTTGAACACTGAGCGGTGGTTTTCTATTGCGGAAAGGCAACTATCCCTAACCATCCTTCTACATGTGCTTCATAAGATCATATATGTTAATTGGAACATGGAGAACCACCCGAGATTACTTGTACAACCACAATACTATACATGTCTCAGGTCTTGGCTAATTAATTAGAAATCTTCGTTAGTAATGATCTTACAGAAAGGGCACAGGGGGCGGTGATTGACGATGTATAACCTGGTCCTCTTGGGAAGTGGGATTTGCTAAGACAATATACCCGTTAGGGATGGTTATGCCTGCTTCTGCTCCGAAAACCTTAGCGGGTCGTTTCTAACTAGAGAATCTTTGTAAAGGCCTCGTAGCGTCCCTGTGCAAGTGTGGTATTGTGCCTACTTTTGAACAGCATGGTTAGGTCCGAAGTTCTTTAGAACTTTTACGTGAATTATGGTGAAAGTGTACAACCTCTACAGAGTGTAAAACTTTATAACATCCATGTTCACGGTCATGATCAGCCTGGACCTCACATGACTAATGTATCGAAAGTTGATATTAATTAAATTGCTCCGGTTATTTTGGTGGCCTTGCTGAGTACCAACCATAAGTATAATTATTTTTGCGTAGAGAGACAGGAGGAAATGCAATTTTAATTTATTTGTGGATCTATCTCTATCGATAGATATCTCTATGGGTAACATCTATCGGTAAACCGATAGAAAATAGATCCATGACAGTTTTACCTTATTTTTCCGTAGGGTATTGGCGCGGAGGGAAAAAGTGGTTTTCAGTGGTGATGGTTATATTGTTTACAAAGACGACTACAAATAAAAACAACAAAGGTACTACGTCAAGTCATATACTATTCCATTATCCCGCATAGATGTCGTCACTTGAGTCCATGACCTTGATGTTACTGCTCCATGCTAACACCCATCACTGTTGTCACGTCACACTCATGAAGACAATCATCACTAGACCTTCCGATCTTCCGTCACAACTCACATTACACACGTACCATAGTTGATCGGTAGCTGCTGGATTAACAAACGGTCAAACTAAGCGTCGAGCTAGTACTAGCTTGATGTCGCTGACCCAAGCGATGACGCGAAAAAGAAACCATGGCCATGGGCCTTGCCATTGAAGAACGCTTCCTGACGACAGTTCCTGCACAGTCACTCCCTGTGACCTACTCCGTGACGCCTTCGGCCGGCAGACTACAAATAGCCCAGTACTGGACTACTGGTAACCGCAGCACCCGCTGGGCTATGTTCAGATTGGAAGTAAAAAGTACTTTTTTTAGATGAATAGTGCACTGAAAAGCGTGTTCTGTGAGTGAGATGAATAGGAAAAACTTGTTGGAGAAGTACTTTTTCCTGAATCTGAACATAGCCGCATGATCGACAGCTAGCTCGCGCATGAAGCTGGGCTCGCAGGGAGTAGAGGTCTCGGCGCAGGGCCTCGGGTGCATGGGCATGTCCCTCGACTACGGCCCGCCCAAGCCCGAGCCGAACATGGTGGCGCTCATCCGCCAAGCCGTCGCCGCTATCGTCACCTTCCTCGACACCTCCAACAGCTACGCGGCTGTAAAGAAAATAGTCCTAGGCCATTGTTTGTGATTTTGGCGATTGATTGACAACATAATCATTGGGACTAAAAATTTGTCTATGATATTTGTAGATATTTCTAGGTCCCAAGAATACTTTGGAAGCCATCCAAATGCTTATATAATCAATATCCAAATATTGGTTATCTAAATTGAAGCCATCCAATTCACGTGGAAAAGTGTCCTTATCCATATTTTGAAGCATACATATCACGTAGAAAAGATGGCAAAGAAGATGGATCAAAAGCCCGTGAAGAAAGAAACAAATTCAGCGTCACACAGTGACCATCGACTAATTCAATAGTGGACCACCGAATCAGTCGGTGACCAAGGGACTGAGAGGATGAAGAAGACGATCGACTAATTCGATGGTGCAAAAGAATGGGCACCGAATTAGTCAATGATGATCAGAGAGCTAACAGCATTGCATGGATGGGCATCGACTCATTCGATGGTGCCAAGAGTTGCGCCGAATCAGTCGATGATGGAGGCTCAGAAGCCGGATCGTCTCTGGAACGCACCGATCAATTCGATGGTGTTAAAGAAGGTGGCATCGAATCATAGTCGGTGCTAGCGAGAGGATTGAAGACCTCTCTGTGTGGAAACCATCGACCAAATCGATGGTACAAGGGAGCAGGCACCGAATTAGTCGGTGGTTGGGCTAGCCCACATAACAGTGATACAAGATTTCGATCGGCTAGTTCAACGGCTAGCTGAGGTGGCACCACCGACTATTTCGGTGGTACCCCTCCTGCACCCACCGAATCTGTCGGTTGTACGCAGAAAGGTTGCAACGACTTGGAACAACTAAGCTTCTTTGGTTGGGGCTATAAATATGGGTTGCCTCGGCCATTTCGAGTGTGTTTGAGCTGGAAGAAGCTATTGGCAAGTGTTCTACACATGCTTAAGTGCTCAACTCCACCAAAGTGCTAAATAAAAGATCTAGGTGATTAGCAAAATGCTTAGTGCTATTCTAGACCCTTTAGCGCATCTCTTAGGTGTTTAGCCTAGAGTTTAGCGAGATTTGCATACCTCTTTGCTTACCGGTGCTTGCACGCACCAAGTGTTATAAATCCGGGGCTTGTAGTCTTGCGAGACCCTCCAACCGAGTTTTTGGAGTTGCCGCCAGTGCTTGTGGAAGGGAGGACAGGCCCTTGGCGTTTGGCCAATGCTCCACAAAGTGAAGGCAGCGAGGAGCATCCGGGGAGGGACGGGCGGAGACCCACTTGTGCATGGGGAAGTCCCGTGGTCAACCATGGAGTTACTAGACCAGAGAGTTTATGCCCTTGTGCAGGCATGGTTAGGAAAATGGCCCTAGGCCATAGTGTGTGATTTTGGCGATTGATTGTCAACATAACCAATGGGACTAACAATTTGTCTAGATGATACTTGTAGATGTTTTTAGGTCCCAAGGATATTTTGGCAGCCATCCAAATGCTTATATAATCAATATCGAAATAATGGTTATCCAAATTGAAGCCATTCAATTCACATGGAAAAGTATCCTTCGTCATATTCAAAGACATCCAAAAGATAGCAATGAAGATAGAAGAAAAGATCTGTGAACAAGCAAATGAAGAATTGCAAGACGTAGTGGCGATGACTCATTCGACGGTGTGCCCGTCGAATCAGTCGACGGCCCATAGAATCAGTCGATGGTGCCAGAAGGCCGAAGGAGCGCACGTCTCTGTAACGCGACGACTAGTTCGACAGGGCGCTCGTCGAATCAGTCAACGATTGTTGACGGTCATTATAACACTTAGTGCCATCAACATTTCAGTAAATGAGGAAAATTATACCATGATCTATACATAGTTTGCTAATAATTAATGAGTTCCACTAGTTTTGGATGATTTGTGCCTGTAGGAGAATACACAGAAAATGAGCACCAGAGGGCCCAGTGGCAGGCCGATCGGCCCCACCATGGCCGGCCGGCCTCCAACTGGCCCAATCGCCACGTCACTGATCCAGGAGACAAGAAATACAGTGCATGTTGATCTAAACCCTGAATTCCAAGTCGGTTTGATCAATGAACATTGAAAGGCGTCACTTGGATTAGAGGGCCCACCTACATGCGCCCTTTAACGATTTTCACTAGAAATCATACCCAACCGACTTGGAGACGTGAACAGGGACACACACGAGAAGGTCGGTGCCAGATGGTGACAAACCCAGACCGATCGACCTAAGGGTGGCCGATCGGCCTCCCCCAGGCATGTTTCACGCTCTCCTTTCTCGTGCATGTCAAGGAAGGGATCCTAGGCCAGAGTATGATGGTTCCCCTGGCTTCCACTGACCCTGCAAGGCTATAAAAGGACACCGCCACTTCATTTGAAGAACACACACTCAAGGAGCTCTCCCTTTTCATTTCCACTTTATAGTTTAGCAGTTGTAGTTAGGAGTAAGGTCGAGTCGAGCTTCGCCTCGGGGTTCCAGAGTCTTCAGAAGTTCTGGTAAAAGCTCTTGTATCTTTTCTTTTATTTATGAATATTATTATGAATACAAAGTTATCTTCTTTACTTATGAACAAGCTCTACTCTTCATATTTTCCTTCTCTAAGCTTTGTATTAAGTTGGAGAGTAGCTTCCTATAGAATTAGAGTTAGAACTTTAGTTAGCTCTGTCGGGTTTATCTCGTGGGACTTTCTAGCCGATGTCAAAGCCGTCGAAAGCTCCGAGTTGAGGGGACTCTCTCTTGATAGACGTCCAATTGAAGTCTGAACGTCAAGCACAGATGTGGTGTCTGAGTTGCCCTTAGCTAAGTTCGTGTGTTCACCCCACGGTACAGCAGTGGTAGGCGACAGGTGGTGACAACCCTGCCGTCCTTTGTAGCCCACCAAATTCTGGTGTTTTAATAACAGTAGTTGCTGAGCCTGGAGGAACCCCTTCTCATCCCACTCTGAGTTCCTCCTGCTCCAGCCATCGAAACAAGCTCTATCCCCGACATCTAGGTAAAAGTCTAGTCTAAGGTTGTAGTGTATCTTTTCTCTAAGTATAGAAGTGTCTTAGGATCCTTTCTTACCTTATCTTCCCAGCTCTTCCCTTTTCTCTTTCGTCTGAGAGTCTCCTGTGTCGCTGGCTTTAGCAAGCCTTCGATCCGGTCATACATTGGCCATTATCTACGCTAAATGTTATCTCCCCTAAGTTAGTAAGTTGATAATTCTAGAAAGGTTGTCATTCCGTTCTTCAATATTCTTTAGCCATAATGCTTCCCTGAGGATATAAATACAATACACTGGTTCACACCAAGGTGAAATGCTATAACGAGTTATTCTGTGCACTTGCCGAATACCATTCTTCTTAGCATACAACGACTAACCAGGCACTCCTGACGATGAGTTAAGGAGTGCCAACAAGCATTTTTGGCGCCGTTGCCGGGGAAATAATTGGCTAATGATATTGTTGAATTGTTTGATAATACTTGATAGTTTTATCGCTGCTAATCTTTGCAGGCTTACCACTGCTGTTTTTTGTCTTTATGATGATTACACGGCAGTGCATAACCGGTTTCAACTTACCTTCAAACTTCAATCCTAATCCGGAATGCATTGGGAGAAACGTGAGACGTTGATACATCCCACCACAGATTTCACTCAGTCTGGAGACTGATTCCTCGTTAGAATCTTCAGAAACATCGTATTCATTAGCACCACCTTCACCAACCATGACAGCCACAAAGACCCTTCGTGAGTTCTCAGCTCCGTCAAGCAACAGCTTCCTGGGGCTGAACAATGACAAAGCAGTTGATGCTTTTGAGTTGAAGACTGGGCTGGTGAATATGGTCAAGCGAACCAGTTCTGTGGACAGGCATCAGATGATGCCAACGCTCATCTTAGGAATTTCCTGGAGGTAAGAGGCACCATCAACCCCAATGGCTCTACAATGGATGCTATAAGGCTACGCCCGTTCCCATTCTCTTTGCTTGGCAAAGCAAAGGAATGGTTCTACACCAACCAGGGTTCGTTCAACAACTCGTGGAGGACTTGTTCAGATGCTTTTCTGACCTAGTATTTCCCCTTCGGCCAACAGCAAGGTAACAACAACTTTAATAGTAGTTTTCAACCTTCGCTTAAAGACCTATGGTATGGCCAAAAGAATATCAATGATAGCATTAATAAGAAGTTTCTTGCTAATGATAAGCTTTTTGAGAGCATGGCTAACCAAATGGAAGGCTTTAATACTTCGTTAAAGAACCAGGTGAGTTTCAATAAAATGATAGAAACTCAAGTAGCTCAGCTGGCCATGTCTTGTCCTAACTCTAACAAAGGGAAGTTTCCTAGGCAACCAGAGGTTCCCCTTAAGGAAAGTGTTAGTGCGGTGACCACGCGTGGTGGTAAGAACACGCTTGATCCACCTATGCCACAGGATGCAGGATCTCGGCGGAAGACCGATACCGCTAGTGGAACCGAGCCAGAAGCCTAAGAGGAGGAGGTAGAAGATTCTAACTCTGCCCCCGCGGAGGAGACCCTGGAGGTTCCTAGAGCCTCCAACGACTACCATGACACCACCATCCTACCGTTTCCAGAATGGAGGAGGAAGCCAGTGACCGACGAGCAATTCGGCAAGTTTGTCGAGATAATCAGGAAAGTTTACGTCAATATTCCACTTCTTGATGCTATGCAGGTACCCACTTACTGAAAATACACCAAAGATATTTTGGGAAATAAGAGGACCTTGCCAGACACTGAGATGGTACAACTGACCGAAGAGTGTAGCGCCGCTATACTCAACTCTATTCCGCTGAAGAAGGATCCCGGTTCTCCCTCAATTGCATGCTCAATCCAGACTCAAAACTTCAAGAGAGCTCTTTGTGACTTGGGGGCAAGTGTTAGTGTGATGCCCAAGGCTATCTTGGAGAAGCTTAAGCATGTGCAACTGGCTCCTACAGCTATGTGTTTGCAACTGGCGGACCAATCAGTTTGCTACCCAACCGGAATTGTAGAGAATATACTGGTGAAAGTCCGGGGATTTCTCATTCCCGTAGACTTCGTCGTCTTGGACATGGAGGACAATTCTAAGACATATCTCATACTTGGGATACCATTCTTGAGTACTGCAAATGCAAGCATCAATGTTGGAGCAGGAGAGATCCAGTTCAATATCAATGGGGAGACAGAAACCTTCACCTTCTCACCCAAGGTGGAGAGCTGTCACCAAGTCAGTATAGTGGAAACACCATCACGAGAGCCAAATGTTCCATTACACCCGTCAATTGAAGTAATAGCTTAGACATTGGAGTTACTCACCTTGCAAAGGCAAAAGAAGCTCCATGACCGGAGGAATGCATGGCGGAGGATTCAACGTAAGCAAGTTCTGGAAAAGGAATTGAAAGAAGTTGAAACAAAAGCCCCGTCTACTCGAAGGGTTTGGTGGGAGAAAAAGGGATTACCAGACTCCTCTCTGAACGGTAATACCCCATGAAGCTCGGACCGTTGAAGACAGAAAACTCCAAGCTCGTCCCGCTAAGGACGTTTAACCGAAGCCCTCTCCATAAGGTATGTGGTATGTATCCATTCTTGCATAAGCATATAGGATAGTTTTATTTCATGCATTTCTTTTTGAATTTCAAATTCATGGCATGTTTAAACTTTGAATTGCACAAGTTTTAATTTTCAAAATTATATGCATATAAAAAAACCAACAACACCCATGCCTTAAGTGGAGGCCTTTCGGCCCCACTTGGCACTTACCTGAGCAAGACCACGCATGTGCACGCAACTAACATGCAGAGAAGAGCACAGATGGAAGGAGGCACAAAACGGACCCGGTGGGGTGCCGTTCGACCTCAACATGGCCGGCCGGCTTGCCCCCGCCACTGCCGTCCCATCTTCACCAACCGGAGCACCTTCTACAACGAGCTATGTGCACTAGACTGAGGCGTGGATGAGCCAGAGTCAAGCCTTGGCCGATCAGCCTAGCCATGGCCGGCCGGCCACCCTTCTCCTCTACCCTATAAAAGTCGTCGCGTGCAAGATCTCCAAATGCACCACTTCAAAGCTCAGTGAGCATTTCACTCTCTCCCTTCTCCTTTCTTCGCATCTCCAAGTGCCTAATAAGTTTCTTAGGAAATTAATTAGAGTAATTAATCTCTCTTCCATTTCATAAAAAAAATTCGTGGGTGATTTGTTAATTACTCACACCAAAAAGATTTTCTACTCTTTGATAACAAACGTGGCACGAACGAGAACGTTCGTGGTGGTGATCAACCCCACAAGGACGGTTAACGACTAATCCCTGACTACTAACCCCCCATATTCCTTCGGGTATTGTGCTTTTACTAATCTTTTGTAGGAAATATGTGGGGAGCTACAAGGAATGCTGCCAAGAACATCGTTCGGAAGTTGAGTTTCGGCTCCCGGCATTCGGGGTCAGGCTCTTCCAAGGATCGGATGTCAGTGGACTCTGTTTAACGAAGTGTCGCGGTCACGACTTCGTATTCTAGTGATGACCATGATAGAACATATCGTGGTCCGCACTCCGTACGAACAAGAGGCTCTTGATTTACTCTGGAACCGGAGTTTCGGACACCACACGACCTTCAACAACCTGCTGCTTATCAAGACCGGACTTGGACACGATATGGATCGCGCTTTCAGATATGCTGGCTGGGAAAACTTCATCAACATCACGGAGACAGGTTTGAAATTTCTAACTATGGAGTTTTTTATGTCACTGAATATTGAATTTTCACTGTGGGAAACTCGAATTCATTTTTGATTTTTCAATGAGGAATTTATGATGAGCCCAAAAGAAACGAGTATCGCTCTTGGTTTTCAAAAACGTTGTCTTTTGGATTCAACTGCTTTGGTGAAGGACCACGAGTATGATCGTAATACTTGGTAGGACGCCATTTCCGATGACCCTGTCAGTAGTGAGAATAGCGTCAATTCCATTAAAATCCCACTCTCCGATTTTTGGCAAAATGGCTCGTGATGAATGTTCACCCTCGTGCTGATATGTGTCTTTGCAATAATTCGGATTTGTTCTACCTTTTTGCCTTTGCTAAAAGATTCTCCCCGGGCATGAGTTTATTGGATTACTGAAAAAAGTTGATCCATGGGAGGATGTCCATCGACATAACCTCACTAGTTACGTGCATTGCTGCGCATGTCGGTGTGTTGTCCAATGCCTAGGTTGCTTACCTACCAATGACCGAGGAGTACATAAATAGCATTGGGTTGGATCATTTCGTGCAAGGGCACTTGATGCATGAGGAGGCAGATGATTCTCTCTATATGTGTTAGCCCGGGTACGATGTGGAGGTCGAGCTTCCAAACTCGAAACTCGCATTGTATTCGGTCAAGAGCCTAACCTTGCAGATGAGACGAAGTGAACCAGCCCATCACAGTGTCGCGGATCCTCCGATGACACGACGATGAGCCCGACAAGCCATCGGATACGAGGCAACGGATGTACCATTACACCCAGACCCTGCCACTGTTGACATGAACTTTGAACAGACGTACGACTACTACTCTCAGCAAGGGGCAAATCCATACGGCATGCCTGGCTACGGCCAAGGTTTCTACTACACTACAGTTATGAGTTCTGGCCCACAGGTTGGACCTTCTACATCAGCACGGTTCGACTTCGAGAACCCGATCACTCGGGGACTCTCGAGGCTCAGCAACCAGATAAGCAAGATCAGTCAAGAGTAGCAGAGACTGCAAGACGAGATGGCACACAACACCGACCTGACCCAAGAGAGTTGGGGGATGGCCAACTCCATGGACTATGACATCTCGAGCGTCTTCCGCCACTTGAACCTCGACCCCAACCAACACTACTGAGCTTCATTCAAGCTTGGGGGAGGTTCAGCGTGACCAGGTAAGTCGTCCAACCTGTCTTCCTTCCAGTAGTTTGAATGCCATGATTATTTTTCCTTTCTTTCACCTTTATATCTATTTGCTTAATAAAAAATATATTAATAATAATAATAATAGTAATATAGATTACGATTTGAATAAAAACAGCTATGTGTGGAAATCCGTATGATCTTTTTGGAAATGATGAATGGTTGCCCTATTTATCCCTGCAAATGCCTTGTATATAACCTGCTACTCCTTTACTACTTGAATTTGTCGGCATTTGGTGAACATATATGTTTATCTCATGGGAAGCATGAGCTACATTTCATAATCTAAGTTGTTGAGAAGTTTGATATGGTTGAATCTAGAAAGAACTGCATGCTTACTAGACGACCTCTCATATATTTATAAAATTCTATTCATGGTATCATGTTCCCTGATGGTTTACATGACCTATCCAGAGCTACGAAGTTTACATTCTAGCCACCATATGCAACTTATGTTATTTTGAGTCTCGTCGAATCTTGAGTCCTCTCGAGAAGGTACTTGTCATTTACCGGTCTTTTTCCTTTGCGTAGCCATTGTCTGCTAGCCTCAAAAATAAGTTTGGCAAGTCAATTACCCAATCCGGGAACTAACTTACACCTCTTCACCGAACAAATTTCACCATTCAGCCCAAAATCTCCACCGTGTACCTATCCACTTCAGAGATCTTCATGAATTACTCCAGCAAAGTCATCACCTGCCAACAAAAGAGTGTGGATAAAATATATATATACATCTTTAATTAAAAAAAGAAAAAGAAGATCCACACTCTCCAAAGGGGTGAAAAAATAAGGAGTACAAAAAGATCCAAGATCACGCGTGAGTACATTCTCTCCCCCTCCCCTGAAAATTATGAATTCCAAAGAAAGGAACTTGATGAGTACCGACTCTGGCGAACCATCCTTCGGCTCGACAATAAAGGTAACTAAGGTATACAACTTTCATCCTTCCTACAAGCTTCACATATCAGCCTTAGCATAGAAAGATGACGGTGAGGTATATTTATACACATTTGAGCGAATTGAGAGTACCATCTGGGAATAAATACCATGACTTTTGAAAAACGTTTCCTGAGATGGAACCTGAATAGCTGCAGGAACACTCTGGAGACGACCGATCAGATTCTCAACCGCCTAAGATGAATGAGTGTATGCGAACAAGCCCCACAGGTAACAAAGGTATGAACACTACCATAGGCCAACTTGCTCAATCTACTAATGTTAGAGTAGTAGTTTGTACATCAGGTATCTGCAGGGTATAAACATTGGCGCAACTCCTAATCCACCGAACCTAAGGTCTTAGCTTTGCTCGAGGACGAGCAAAAGTTTAAGCTTGGGGGTGTGTTGACGGTCATTATAACACTTAGTGCCCACCAACATTTCGGTAAATGAGGAAGATTATACCATGTTCCATACATAGTTTGCTAACAATTAATGAGTTCTACTAGTTTTGGATAATTTATGCTTGCAGGAGAATACACAAGAAAAATGAGCACCAGAGGGCCCAGGGGCAGGCCGATCGGCCCCACCATGGCCGGCCGGCCTCCAGCTGGCCCCATTCGCCACGTCACTGATCCAGGAGACAAGAAACACAGTGCATGTTGATCTAAACTGTGAATTCCATGTCGGTTTGATCAACGGACATCGAAAGGCGTCACTTGGATTAGACGGCCCACCTGCATGCGCCCTTCCACGATTTTCACTGGAAATCATACCCAACTGACTTGGAGATGTGATCAGGGACGCACACGAGAAGGTCGGTGCCAGATGGTGACAAACCCAGGCCGATCGACCTAAGGGTGGCCGAGGTCGATCGGCCTTCTCCCGGCACATTTTGCTCTCTCCTTTGTCGTGCATGTCAAGGAAGGGATCCTAGGCTGGAGTATGACGGTTACCCTGGCTTCCGCTGACCATGCAAGGCTATAAAGGACACTGCCACTCCATTTGAAGAACACACACTCAAGGAGCTCTCTCTTTTCATTTCCACTTTGTAGTTTAGGAGTTGTAGTTGGGAGTAAGGTCGAGTCGAGCTTTGCCTCGGGGTTCTGGAGTCTTCAAAAGTTCTTGTAAAAGCTCTTGTATCTTTTCTTTTATTTCCGAATATTATTATGAAAACAAAGTTATCTTCTTTACTTATGAACAAGCTCTACTCTTTATATTTTCCTTCTCTAAGCTTTGTATTAAGTTGGACAGTAGCTACCTATAGAATTAGAGTTAGAACTTTAGTTAGCTCTGTCACGTTTATCTTGTGGGTCTTTCTAGCCTATGTCGGAGCCGTCGAAAGCTCCGAGTTGAGGGCACTCTCTCTTGATAGATGTCAAATTGAAGTCCTAACTTGAAGCGTAGACGTGATGTCTGACTTGCCGTTAGCTAAGTTAGTGTGTTCCACCCCACGGTACCGCAGTGGTAGGCTACAGGTGGTTTCATAACAGTAGTTGCTGAACCTGGAGGAACCCCTTCTCATCCCACTCCGAGTTCCTCCCGCTCTAGCCGTAGAAACAAGCTCTATCCCCGACATCTAGGTAAAAGTCTAGTCTAAGGTTGTAGTGCGTCTTTTCTCTAAGTCTAGAAGTGTCTTAGGTTCCTTTCTTACCTTTTCTTCCCAGCTCTTCCCTTTTCTCTTTCGTCTGAGAGTCTCCTGTGTCGCTGGCTTTACCAAGCCTTCTATCTGGTCATACGTTGGCCATTATCTACGCTAAATGTTATCTCCCCTAAGTTAGTGAGTAGATAATTTTGGAAAGGTTGTCATTCCATTCTTCAATATTCTTTAACCATAATGCTTCCCTGAGGATATAAATACGATACCCTGGTTCACACCAAGGTGAAATGATACAACGAGTTATTCTGTGCGCTTGCGCAATACCATTCTTCTGAGCATACAACAACTAACCAGGCGCTCCTAATGATGAGTTAAGGAGTGCCAACAACGGTCCATCGAATCAGTCGATGGTGATCGAAGACCGACGTGCGTTCATCTCTGGTGGGCGACGACTATTTCAACGGGTACCTGTCGAATCAGTCGATGGTGCAAAGTAGCCGTTGGTCGTTGGAGTTCAAAGATTCAAAGAAAAAAGGGGGCGACGACTATTTCGACGGTCCTTCATCTGCACTCGCCGAATCAGTCAACGGTTCGCAGGAAAGTGGCAACGGCTAGTTTCTTTGGTTGGGACTATAAATAAGAGGTGCCCCGGCCATTTGAAGTGTGCTTGAGCTGGAAGAAGTTATTGCCAAGTGTTCTACACATTCTTAAGTGCTCAATCCACCAAAGTGCTAAATAGAAGATCTAGGTGATTAGCAAAGTTATTAGTGCTAGTCTAGACCCTTTAGCACATCTCTTAGGTGTTTAGCCAAGAGTTTAGCGAGGTTTGCATACCGCTTGCTCTACCCGGTGCTTGCGTGGACCAAGTGTTGTACTCCGGGGCTTGTAGTCTTGCGAGACCCTCCAACCGAGTTTGTGGAGAGGCCGCCGGTGCTTGTGCAAGGGAGGAGAGGCCCTTGGCGTTTTGGTTGAAGCTCTACCAAGTGAAGGCGCCGATGAGCATCCGGGGAGAGACGAGCGGAGACCCACTTGCGTGTGGGAAAGTCCCGTGTTCACCGACGGACTTACTCGACCGGGGAGTTTATGCCCTTGCGCGGGCATTCCCTTTGAGAGGGGCTCTAACAACGAGGACTAGTGGAAAGCTCGTGAGCTATCCGATGCCTCGGTAAAAATCATCATGCCGGGAGTTTGCTCTTCTCTACCCTTTAAGCTTCTGCATTTCATACTTGCACTACTTTCCCCATTTACATTTCCTAGACTTGCCATGCTAGTATAAGATTGGAGCTAGGGTGCAAACTTTGTAGCGGTAGAGATAGCAACGCATAGAGAAAAGCTAGAGCACATTTAGATAGAAATTGAAATAGGTTTTTATATGTGCTTTAGAGCCTTAGTTTTTAGAGAAACCTAATTCACCTCCCTCTTAGGGTGTCACGGTCCCTTCATGCGGCCTGGGCCCGCACACCAACGAGGTCCTCCTCGCGGCAAGGCGCTGAAGGATGGGCTGAGGGAGAAGGTGCACGTTCAACGATCAGCTCCGATCCTTGCTGTTTTCCTGAATCTGTTGTATAACTCCTGTATCCCTGGTCGACTCTACAAGAGCCAGTATTGCTTAATTTGACATGCAGATTGGTGAACTCAAGAAGCTGGTTGAAGAAGGGTAGGTGAAATACATCGGGCTATCCGAAGCGCCTGCATCAACAATCAGAAGAGCTCATGCAGTTCATCCCATCACCGCTGTCCAGTTGGAGTGATCTCTCTAGTCACGAGATGTCGAAGCGGATGTTATCCCAACGTGCAGGTACAAATAAAGTGTTTGCAGTGGTAGAAAAGAAGAGTACTCTCTGGTACTGGAATGCATTATAAGAACTGTTTTGAACATTCTTTTCGATCCGATGATTTCAAAGAACATGGGATCGGGATCGTGGCGTACAATCCATTGGGATGGGGTTTTTTCACAGGTGGAACTGAAGTGATCAGTGAACTGCCCAACAGTATAGTGTGGAAAAAGATGCTGCATTTTGCTTTGTTTGCTATTTGTTAAAAGATAGTCATAAATTTGCTGGTGGAGATGCTTTTGTTGTTGTAGGGTTTCAAAATTGGAATGTGAAAGCTAGACTCAATATGCATTTCGGTTTGATTAATAGAGGTGCCATTGATTATCACCGGTTTCATGCTGATATGTTTTTGGGTATTATTGATAGACAATTACAAGAGTTGAATGATAGATTTGATGAGGTAAACACAGAGTTGCTTAGATGCATGGCATCGTTCGGTCCAGTCAATTCCTTTCATGCTTTTAATGTTGAGAAATTGGTTCAGCTAGCTGGGTTTTATCCTCATGACTTTGATTCTCAAGAAATGAACCAACTCCCTTATCAATTGAAACTCTATATTGATTATGTGAGGAAAGATGAAAATTTCAAAAATTTGAAAAGTCTACCAGAGCTATCTATGATGATAGTTAAATGTGATAAGGTATCTACATATAACTTGGTTTACAAACTTCTCAAATTGGTGCTAGTTCTTCCTGTTGCCACAGCCGGTGTTGAGAGGATATTTTCTGCGATGAATTTTATCAAGAACCAGTGAAGAAGTAAGATGGGGAAGAAGTTTTTGAATAATTGCTTGGTTACATTCATTGAAAGCGATTTTTTCTTGCAAACTAAGGACAATGATATCATCGATTGTTTTCCATCCATGAAGGATCGGAGAGTTAAATAATTTGTAAGCTTTCTTATCATTGTCATTTGGTTGTTTGTTATTTTATTCTCCATGTACTCTATATGTTGCCCTTGAGATATTAATTATTGAGATGTTGGTACTAAATATATTGTGTTATGAGTCCAAAGTTGAGTCTGTTAATTTTTTTTCACTTATAAAAAATATTGAATACAAAGGCCCAAAATCCTGGGCCCGCTGTGATTATCCATGATCTATGGGTTATCTTACTATTACTAATTGGAGGCTCCTTTTGAAGCCTCCATGTGATGCCAACTAAGATCCTAGGTGGACAGCCTAAAAAAATTAGAGAAATCCTAGAAAGTCTCTAAAAAAGCAAAACATCCACCTAGAATCCTACGTGGACACTGATATATTTTATTTAATAATTATCCAATACAACTAATAAATATAAAGTAGCCCCATGTATATATCTAAACTATCCCTAAACCTGAATCTAGAATATCCATTACACCTACGTAAAATTTTAAATTATTATTTCTATCATTATTAATATTGTTACACCAAATTCATGTATGAGAGAAGACACAAGAATAATTTTTTAATATTGTTCACATAGCTCAAACAATAAAGAATACATATGGAGGTGTGATGCTCTGTGGAAAATTTGGACTAAGTAAGGGGTTCGCTATGACACTCTAAAATAATTGTGAGCCATCCATTTAATTAGATCAAGATGGTTAGGATGATATATTACCTCTTAGAAGGTAATAGATTAATTTCTTATTTATATGTTTTTAAACTTATAAAAAAATAAAGAAAATTATAAAAGTATCTTCCTAGATCCAATAAAAAAAGATGTTTTTACTTTTTCTTTTTTTCCTTTTTTTATCTCCCACCGTGTTGTGTACTACTGATTCTTCATCTTTATTTTCGTCTTTACATCTTAACATATTTTTGTCTCTCAACCTGAACATGACATGACCATTGTCTGGCGGTTGCTTCGTTTTTTTCACTCAACGTGAATGTGACATACCTATAACCTGAATGTTTTTTTCTCTCTATTAATGCTTCATCTTTTTTCCTCTCTACGTGTATATGACATGACCATTTATTTTCATCCCAAATATAAGTATTTTTATTATCTACGTGATCAACATGGCCACTTTTTATCCATAATAAGAACTTGACTATGGATGAGAAGAAACATGGAAACAAAAATCAAAATCTCTTCACGAACATGAAGGGAGTTGGAGTAATGTTGTGCTTGTGCATGCATGTATGTGGCTGGGGTAGTTAAGGAGACATGTAATTGATTTTTCTCTATGTATATTGAAGGGTCCATATTTCATTAAAATCTTACCTCCTTACAGGTAAAGAGGTGTACCGTAGCAAGTCCCCATAAATCTAAATATAGAATATATATATTATAAAAAAATTCTAAGATGCACCAATATAAAATTCTAAATTACTATTTCTATCATTATTATATTGTTGTGCCATATTTATGTTTGAGAGAAAACATACGAATAATTTTTTATATTGTTCACAAAGCTCAAATAATAAAATATTTATGTATGAGAGAAAACATAAGAATAATTTCTTATATTATTCACAAAGCTTAAATAATAAAAAAACACATATGATGGTGTGAAGCTATGTGAATAAATTGTGACTAAGTAAAATGTAATTAGATATGTTCCCCATGGGGACATTTTAGAAATATGCTAGTAATGAAGATATAATATCGGCATTAGGGGGAGAGAAAGTCCATATGAATACCTTATATTTGAAGCAAGAAATATCTTCATATAATATTCCTGGAAGCTTAAAGTAGGAATATAAACACACATTATATTATACTTGCATGAAGAAAAGTATATTGCCAGAAAACTGAAATTGTGAGGAAGCCCACGGAACGGTGCCACTTGATGTGGCAAACACTTGATGTGAAACTCCCTGAAGGACTTGATCCCAGTGAGAATGTGCACATGATGAATACTCACGAATGGGACATCGGAAATTAGGAGAAACAAAATGAAGTTATTAACCTGAAGCTAAAGTTTACTTGTAGTAAACAAAATGCTATGTGTGGTATATCCTGGGTATCTAATAATATACTCACATTAGCAAATGACTTGGTCATTAATTATTTAAAATCTACGGGGATACCTGTTGGTTTTAGATAAAATGAACTTGTCAAACAATTTAAATAGAATCTCCACAAATTCTGAAGCAGAAGACATTTAAGGTTAATTACCTTACAAATTGAGAAATATTCATCACGAAGATGAATGCCTAACACTTCAAAGCGCGCGCAATATTTGGTGTTGGGATAAGTAGAAAAATATTGACTATATAATAGTCTTATCCTAAAGATGTGGGAGAATCGAATGACTATAAAATTACCTCTATAATTGCAAATGTCTCTCTGAGAAATTATTATGCAGTTAATCAGTGGATTCTGAAAATCTCTGAGAAATTATCTTTGAAGGACTCATTTTCCTCGAAGGAATAAAATAGTAAGAATAGAATCAATGTTCATACTAAACATTAAATGTCTAAGGTAGATAATATTCATGAATGAATATCAAAATGTCTCACGAAGAGCATATCCTAGAAGGAGTAAAAGTAAAAAGTTCATAGAAGAACTCAAATTATTGTGAAAATTATTCCTCTCTATCATGAGAAAATTTCTCATAGAAGAGAAATATTATTCTTGAAGAATTAAAGATTCCCGAAGAAAATAGTCATTGAATAACTTATCATCAGTCAGCTCCTGCATGAGCACTAACAATCCTGAAGATACAAGTGAAGACTCGTACAGACCCGAATGATTAAACTAGAAGTGCAACGAGGATTTAAATGGCCTTGAATGTATCACGCAAGCACTCGTATGTGCATAAATAGCTAGCTATCATTGAATAGCAAGTATGCTCGAATACCATAGAAGGTATATTTGGTGATTGGCAAATTGAATTATCCCCTTCAAATGTAAAATGAAGACTGACTAACTTCAAACACCGAGGTTTGAAAATATAATACCTCGAAGGTATACTAATTTGTAACTCATTATCCCCATGTTTCTATGAAAGGATAAAATTTATTTGTATTGCATAATTAAATAAGTGGTTATTAGTGCTCGAAGCATTGCTCCTATCATAGTCTAGAAGAACTATATTAAGTCTTTGAAGGACTAAATATTTTGGTAATTGAATACCAATATTCGTACACATTTATGAAGAATGTGCTTTAAAAAAATCATGAATGTGAAGTTCAAAAAATGTCGTTATGAGGGGAGCACATATTTTCATTAAGTATTATCTATAATGAATCAACTTAATAATTATTTATCATGAAGGTATATCACTTGATTATTAAAGATCACATATATCATTATTGCAAGAACCTAAAGTTTATGCATAATCTTGAAGATTCATCATTGTTCATGAAGAATGATAAATGTATAATTATATAAAAACCAAGAAGGTTTGATGTTGTACTCTTTTTCCCTTTGTGAGTTTTTATTTGAAGGTTTCTCACATAAGGTTTTTGACGAGGCAACATATGCAATACAATTGCGGTTGATATGTACTCTTTTCTCCAATAACCGTTTTTTCCCACTGGGTTTTCGGATGGAGTTATACATTCGTGATATCACCCAAGGAGGAGTGTTATAATACAACCGGACTTAAATAGAAGGAAAGTACTAGAAGTCCTAGTCCATGTCCGGTTACCCGGACTTCTATAGAAGGAAAGGACTAGAAGTACTAGTCCATGTCCGGTTGCTTGTGAGCTCTTACCGAAACTCTAGTCATAGGTCGGAGTATATATATAAGAGAGATTGTCATTGTAAATCATCGAATATGAGGAATAAAGAGAAGTTCCACCTACATTGTGTCTTGTCTACTTTGTTCTTGTGTTTATCATGAGAGGCGTGAGAGGGAGAAGATCCAACATTGAGGAGGCAATTTTTTTATAGTTTCCGATTACCTTACAGAAGTATGCCTACTCATTTCAAACTAATTGTTCTTTTCTAATATGAAATTGTTCTTTACATCAGCTGAGTCAAGCTTACACTAACAAAAGAGTCAATCTTAGAAAAGAAAATACTACGAGGTATAGTCTCCGAAAGGAAATACAAAGATATTATAAATTTCATGGTTCAATTCGTACCATCACCTTCTGACAGATTAACTGATAGTTCAAAGACTAGATTATGATGATTTCTAGTTAGTCCTAATAACGAACACCTCATTTTATCACTAAGTGTACTGCCTCATATAAAATGTCATGAAACCGAACATCTTAACAATGAATAGAAATAATGTCATGAGGTATTTGTCATGAAAGATGATATTTTATTTGTCACAAAAGATGTTATTTGTTGCAGTGTATAATAAACATATCCCCTTTAGTGGCTCATCACCTCCTCGGCCCATTTATTTTTAGGTAGGAGAGAGGGGCAATGATGGTCCAGCGCTCTCTCACAATATAATACCCTCCTCTTAACCCGTGGCTAGTCGACTACGCCACCTAAGATTGAACTGAGTCAAGTAATACATCGATACATCAAACACGAAAAAGCAGTGATGGAGAAAGCAACTTGGGGAGAAGGCCACAAGGGAGTACAACCATGTGCAGATTTGTGGTGGAGCCACATCTTCCCGGCCTTCTCTACAGCAATTTATTTCCTACCGAAGAAACGAAACAGATGACAAACGGTGAAATGCATGTGAGTGGCTGAGCGTGAATAAGAGATGAAAGCACATGCCGCATGCAAGTAGTTTTGTGAAGTTTTCACTAGTACACAAAACATTTTATAACACAATGTAAAATATTTTCTGAGATGATTACAAAAAATAACCGTCTCTATTAATGGGAGTGATTAACAGAGACGGTTACATTTTGACCGCCTCCTAAAATCGATTAACTAAGGCGGTTATTGTAACACAACCGCCTCTGTTAATCATCCATTTTCAGAGACAGTTGTGTTACAATAACCACCTCTGTTAATCAATTTTAGGAGGCGGTCAAATGTAACGGCCTAATAAAATGAATGTAACCGCCTCTGTTAATCCATTCTCAAATTTCAAATTTGTGCTTTTTCAAACAACCTCGGATAGAGAAATGACCAATATAAAAGTTGTAGATTTCAAAACGTTAAGAAACTTTGTAGTTGGAAACTTTTTCATTTAAAATCATCTTGTCCACCAAAACTACATTTGAATATTCTCAAATTTAAAATTCAAATTTCACAAAAGACCTCAGAGGAAAAAATGACCAATATAAAAGTTGTAGATCTCGAAAAGTTATAAAACTCAGTAGTTGACAACTTTTTCATTTGACTATATTTAGACCATCAAAAATGCAATTTACACTCGGTTTGCTATAATATGGTAGGAATCAAAATAGAGTACGGACACAAGAGAGAGTGTAGTGTAGTGGTAAAGCGTGTTACATGTGAGGGAGAGGTCGTGGGTTTGAATCCCCTCAGCTGCAAGTGTGCAAATTTCGCCAAAAAATACAATTGAAACTAGTAGGGCCTCCCCGCAATTAAAAAATATTTTTTTTGCTATTTTTCGCATTTTTTGTTTTCGGCTGAAATGATTAACTGAAGTGGTTATTGTTTTTGCAACCGCCTCAGTTAATACTCAATTAACACTGACCCTAGCTCAGAGACGGTTGCAAAACCCGCTTCAGAAAATAGAAAAAAAAAACCACCTAAGAAAATAATTTGTGCAGTAGTGTTTGTTGGTCATATAGTACATTATTAGTATGAGTTTAGGGTCTAGGGATGTCACTCTGCATTTACAATTTGGGAATTTCGACGAAAAAAACACGGTTGAGACTAGCGGCTAGTCGCTGTCAGGTAGGGCCTCCCCGCATTTAAAAATATTTTTTTGCTATTTTTTCGTATTTTTTGTTTTTGGCTGAAATGATTAACTGAGGCGGTTATTGTTTTCGCAACCGCCTCAGTTAATACTCGATTAACAATGACCCTAGCTTAGAGACGGCGTCTCAGAAAATAGAAAAAAAAACGACTCAGAAAATGATTTGTGTAGTAATGTTTGTTTGTCATATAGTACATTATTAGTATAAGTTTAGGGTCTAAGGATGTAACTCTGCATTTACAATTTGAGGACCTATATGACATCCGCAAACAAGTTCAGGGACCCACTATACATTCTACGCTTTAAACTTAATCCAGCAAATTATTGAAAAATTGAGGTGTGGAATACATAATCACCTCGGCAAGTAATTTTTTAGCTCATGGACGCGGAGGGCTGCAAAGTGTGGCCTGTGCACCCTACCCCCGATGCTTGCCACCTGTCCTCAGGCGAGAAACCTTCTCGGCTCCTAAGAGCAAATACAACTATATAGACAGCTGCTGTCTTTTTTACACAAACAGACAGCTTAAACAGACAACTTGGACAATGAGCTATCTGTTTAGCTGTATGCAGGATGTTTAATTCACTCTTTGACACACAAATCATAGTGATCTAATGCATACTTGATCTTTTCAGCCGTTTTATTACATACATGAGACAATTCGCAAATCATTAAAATATTCCTCTCTTTTTCCTCACTTTTTCTTTTCCTATTTTTCTCTATCGTTTCCTTTTCTTTTTTCTTTTTTCCCTTCTTTTTTATCTTTTTTCAATTTCTTTTTTATCTTTTTATTTCTCCTTTTTATCTATCTTTTCCTTTTTTTTTCTCACCACCAGGCCTCCCTCCCTCGCGATCCGTCGCCTCTTTTCTTTCCCCCCCTTTTTTCCTCTTTTCCTTTTCCTATCCACTCGTTCTCTCTCCGGAGTCTCCGCCCAACTCCTCGGATCTGATCTCAATCTCTCTCGAAACACGCCGCCCCGCACACACTTTCCCCTCCGACGGTGCGCCTTCTCCCTCACCGCGCCTCCATCCCTCGCACACGCTTCACACTCCGCGGACGCCGGCGCCTCCGTCACCTCCTCCTCGTCGTCTTCTCCGCGCCTGCGAGCTCGAGGAGGCAGGCAAGCTGCTGCTGCGAGGTTCAGCTCGAGGACCTGCACCCACTTCTGTGAGGAAGAAGAAGGGAAGAGAAAAATAGCGCGAGATTTGCCGCGCAGAGGGGAAATCGCCCGTACACCCATTGGATCCGCGCCGCCGCCGTCTCCCCATAGCACTTTCTACAATGTGCGGTGAGTCGTCTCTTCCGTCCGGGAGCACGAGCTTCACCCGTAGATGAACGAGACGACGAGGGAGTTGCTCGTGCTGTCGCGGAGGGGGCTTTGTGCAAAAAATCGCTGCAGGTCGACGGGTCTCGACGACCCGCTGTACGTGCCCTAACCATGGCTCCGCCTGGCCGTCATGGCTCGGCTGAGCTCATAAGCGTAGACATGGCGATCCACGCGCTTCATCCCTTGAGGATTGTGCCTCGCTAGAACATCTGCCCCATTTTGTTGCTGTTCGTCAATTAATTCACGGCCTCCCGTCGTCTGAAGAAAACTTGAATCTCTGTAGGCCTGCAGGTCATGATGGAGGGCTCCGCCGCCGCATAGCAGGATAGAAGCGACGAGTCTGTGAATTGTGACCCATCAACGAATAGAGGCGGGGAGCACACCGTGGTCGCGATGGCACCGCAGATCGCAAGTGTGGACGGTGGAAAACACCGAGCCGTATTATTGGGCTCAGCCGAGCCGTGATTACAGTGCAGGAGCCCCAGGGAGGACTATGTCTGCCGCTCGATCTACTTGGCGGACATGTGGCAAGCATCCAGGGCAGAGCTGCACAGGTCTCGGTTTACAGCCCTCCTGTACCAATTTTTTTTTTTTTCCGATCAGGAGACTGAGTCAGTGTCTCTAGACTGAGTCAGTCTCTGGTGAACAGATGTGCTGTAATGTGGAAACAATCTTCGTTTCATTTTGGCCGCCGTTTGGTCCGATCTTTGATGGATCTTTTTGAGCATTTAAGAAGTTTATAAATGAGTTACATGCAATGGTCTAGTTATACTGCTAACAATTAAAAATTCTTCATACTAACGTGCTACTCCGCAACATGGTCAAAAATGCCATGTGCTACCTACCAGCTGGCCTGAAAGACCGATCGATGGACCATGCACTTATATGCAATTTAGGAATTAGGATAATAGCATACTGAACAAGAGAGGAAAAAAATATAGCACCGGCCAGCACACGCATATATGACCATGTGAGTCGTCCCAGGATGATAAAGTGTCGACTGGTCATCAACCATAATCTATATATCAGCAACAAAATCGGCCCATCGGAAAACAGTGTGCCGCACCAAAACCGGCAGTACTCCTGGAGTGGAAATGCTTAATCAGCACCATTAGATGTTGGGTAAAACAAACTAATATAGGTCTCTCGCTGCTTTCGTCAAACAAACGCATTAATTGCTAGGGCATCGGTCATGAACTTCTTTTAAACAATTGTGTCTTATGATAGCAATTACTATTCACAGTTTGGCTCCCATGCCCTACCAATAAGCTGGTGAAAGTTAGCATGCTAGTAGTTGGATCGGAGGTCCACAGGTCAGTGAGAACGGAGCTGTATATGCCACTCAAGATGGTGGAGAATTATCAAATTAAATGTCCCAATGAGAACAATCTGCTGCAGTTTTCTTCACGGATCTTCCAGTAGATCTTTTGAGCTTGGGCGAAGCATATTAAGAATGACCTTGATTCAGTGTACCCAGATTAGGATTATTTTTTTATCATAAAGAGCCTGTCTTATTGTCTGTATCTTTAGTATCATGTAATAATAATATAAGTATTCTAAAGAGACTCTGAGCTATATGCTCACTTCCAAAATAGTATAAGACACCCATATGGCCATACATGTAGATATGGCATAAGTCCTATAGAAATACAAGTTGTATCATAATACATTATGCGTTTTTCTCATTGTCATGTTCCTATCCCACCAAGGAATTTCCTAGAATATCTAGCCCTAAAGGACTACTGAACAAAAACAAATTAGCATATATTATATCATAATTGTAGTAGCTCCGGACCCTCTTGACAAATTTATTATTACCTGCCTCCAATGTGAGTGCCTTTGTACTTTTCGACTGCTTCTACCATATGACATATGAGCATAGTGCACATCAGCTGTTGATCATTTAGCCAATAAGAAATGCCAACTAGACGCTTAGTAATACTGTGCATCTCATGTCCTTAGTAGGACCCTCTACATATGGCTACCTTCAGTGCACCGCAGCCTCGCCGCTATTATATATGTTAACAAGGACCTCGTAGTGCATCCTCTCGTCAATTCTCTCTCTCTCTCTCTCTCTCTCTCTCTCTCTCTCTCTCTCTCTCTCTCTCTCTCTCTCTCTCTGAAGCCTCTCTATATATGCATATATCGATCACTTCCAAGGTTCCAAACAGAGAAATCTAAAGCCGCTTGTGAACCTAGACCGACCTCGAAGAAATGGTGATCAAGAGAGCCCTCCTCACAAAATTCCTTCTCCTAGCGCTTCTTGTGTTACAGACAGGAGAAGTGCGTGCTGACAGTAGGCTTGAGAGCTTTGTTCAAGATGAGCTGCAGTTCGGCCAGGGATTGGGCTTGCCAAGCATCACATCCTTCCATGGTTACTCTGTGGATGATATCATGGTACTTGGTACTCTCTGTTTCACAAGTAATGTATCATTTAGTTGAGTATGCATGGGCATTTCTCATTGGAATGTTTGAATATATAACGCTTCATTTTCCAAGTTACAATATTACAATTTGGCTTTATCTATATTTTTCTTGCCCATCCAATTGGCACTTTTTGACATGTTCATTTACTTGAAACGTTTATTCTTCAATAGTAATTGTCCCAAATTTCAAAGTTTCTTCAGTAGCATGGTTGGAAACTTGTAATAATACCTTATAGCTCCAACTCGTTTTGAGAAATTTATGAATTAAACATTAAATACACATGCCTTTCGGAATTTGACACCCTAGCTCACATGGCAAAGATTCAGAGTGACCCCACATGACATTGTGATAGGGGTGGTGTTTTCTCAAATATTTGAGAAGAAGAGCCACCAACACTATATACAGAACTGTGTCATAGCAATAATGTAACCAACTATCGGTTTACTTGAAGAATAAACGAGTATGTGTGCCGAATGCAAGCTACAAGTCTAGAGCTCCCATCTATGTGTGCAGAATACACAATATATATTGCCCTTAACCATCATCTCATTGCGTATATGATGCTAACAGAATGGCGTGGATGCCGTTGTACAAGCATGGTACATGGATGACACTACCGAGGAAGACCAGAGGCTTCCCCACCACCGGCAGCCTGATGAACCAGTTCCTCTTGCAAAATTACTCGGTACTCCACTACCCCAAAGTGCACATTTTTAAAAAAAATTAAAAAAGAACACCAAAAAATCTTTGGGCGCGCGAAACTATGAATGACACATGGGCCCCTGAAATTAGTGTAGTTCTTTTCAAGACCTTAAGCCACTGTGTTTTAATGCAGACCTCGGAATTGTTGCGATGCGGCTAGATGCAGATAACCATGAGAACGATGAGAACCTTACAATTATCCGTGGCCAGAGGGGCTACATGCACATGGTCAGTCTTCGCACTAGGTCAACATATTCAAATTAAAGATTGCTTAGGTACGATCGACCAGCAATTTTATGTTTTTCTTAAATGGGTTGAAACCTAGAAGCTCAGACTTTCTTAAGGGTTCCTTGCTGCTGGTCTGATATTCTCACTAAAATCATCGTTTTAGCTTAAATTCAGATTTGACTATTTGAGCTTCTGTGGTGTGTGTGAGTGCGTGACATGGTTACTATTATAGCAACATTAAGATATAATAAGGGCAGCAGGTATGCCAAATTAAGATGTATAAATTAGTTGCTTGCGGCCAATCATGTTGACGACATTATTTGTTTAGGACATCGTGACGTTAACCCCGGAGAAAATGGCTAACTATGAAGCGATGATCAAGAGATTCTTTGAAGAACATCTCCACACCGACGAGGAAGTTCGCTATTGTCTTGAGGGCAGTGGTATGTATATATGAGCAAAGTTATATTTTTTTTGCCGGTAAACAAAGTTATATTATATTGTACCTTCTCTTTCATCCTCGTTTACATCCCTGATCCATTTGTATGCTTGTATTTGGAACTTGTCGTTTAATTCTCCTGAAGGGTACTTTGATGTGAGGGATGAAGAGGACCGATGGATTCGGGTGTCAGTGAGAAAGGGAGGTCTTATTGTTGTACCAGCAGGCATCTATCATAGGTTTACACTGGACACAAACAATTATATTAAGGTTCGTGCTTGGCTAAGCCAAACAAGATTTCCATCCCCCCCATTTTTTTTTTTGCTCCACCTTAGAACATTGGTTGAGCTAATAAAATGCTGAAACAAACCAAACGGTATGTATGTAGTGCTCTATAAATATTTGGAAAGATCTCCTTTATATATAAATGCTAAAATAAAATATGATGATGATTGATGAGAACCCTAATTGCAAAACAGTTCCCCATTTGGCCATTGATTTATTATATTTGCCAGATAATTTAATTATGAATCAAACTATAGTTAGTTTCCTTTTCCGAGTGTGATTGGGTCCTAGGGATTTTGTTGGGCTATTACAGGCGATGCGACTCTTTTCCGGAGGCCCAGACTGGACAGCATATAATCGTCCTCATGATCATCTCCCTGCAAGGTACCTTAGCTCAATAGATCACTGACACAAATAAGTGCAAGTGTGCAACTACTGTTATAATTGCAATGACACAAATAGTTGCAAAATAAATTACAATGACACAATTTAGTAACCAAGTTGCAAATTCTTTGCTCTAATATTTCAGATATATTGATTTAAATAATGATTTAATTAGTTTTACTTGATATATTTTACTTTCATATGGTCTATGTTTAGTAGTTCACATAGGTTCTATGTACGCAACTGCTTTTTGTTTGAAATTTCTTAATTTGGTACATATGTCCAATTTAAATATTTTAAATTAAATTGACGGTCAAGTTTCATTGAAAGAACAACAATAGGAGATCACAAAAGATAATATTTTCTTTCTCCTTTTTGGGACTAATTTACAATGGTGCCATGATTACAGGAAAAAGTATCTTGCAGCACTGCATAAAAGGCGACAGGAGGGTAGGTAAGAGGATGAAGAACGATGAGATGAGGAAAGCTGAAGGTGTTTGCAAGTTACTCCCGCCAGAAATTAATAAATGAAATGCTGTGGTTGAAAGTTTTGTCAAGTGTCAGGTGTTTATCTTGCATGAACCAAATTGATCTTGACAGTGTCTACCATGTATAGTATGTATAATGTGATCTTGCTAGATGGTAGCTGTAGTGAGTGTCATGTTTGACCCCTCGATCAAACAGACCAATAATATGGATTGTATCAACTTGTAACAGAAAAAACACTGGTGCCATATTTGGAAATTGATTATTAATATTTTCCTTGTTCAAGTGCTGAACGTTTGGTTTGTATAGTATACAAAACAGATACATACTAAGTTGCAACAAGTACTAATATTTACCTTCATTTTTACTGTATCCTACCAAGTTGCAACAGGTGTACGTTAAGGACGCTTTCTTGAGAGAAAGATGTGTGCGAAGACAAAATATAGAAACGTAAGATGTTGTTCAAACCGAGTTGTAATGAAGCCATCCGTGCCTTAGGACTAGTTGACCTGCCACTGCAGGGACGAAAGTTCACTTGGACACAAATAAGCAGCAATCTCCCTTGCTTGAGGGGCTAGATTCGTTCTTCACATCAAACCCATGAACCGTATCATATCTTATTACCTCAGACCATGTTCCTTGTATAGTCAAGATAGCTACTGACATACATATACCCAAAAGGAGAGTTTTCAAATTTGAAAACTATTGGATGGAGCATCCTAACTTTTTGAGAGTAGTTTAGCATGGATGGAATGTGCCAATAGGACATGTGTACCAGGCTAAAATCATCTCTGGAAAATTCAAGAATCTTATCAGGGTCCTAAAAGCCTAGCATTCGCAATTGTCAAGTCTGAAACAAATTTCGAAAAATGTCAAGTCTGAAACAAATTTCGAAAAATGTCAAGTTGATCCTCCCTTTTCTAGAAATAATGGAAGCCGTGATCTATCAGTAGCTGAGGAATTTCAGGCAAAGGTTAATGAACAAGCTAGTATCTCTCCTAAAGCAGCAAAGACTCTACTGGAACTAACACTACAACAAATAGGATTTTAGGAGACACTGTAAAAAATGTTTCGGAGGCGGACACAAAAAATGTACGTCTCTGTTAATGCCTAGACTAACTGAGGCGGAAATTTTTTATTTTATGAGGCGTTTGAATTTAACCGCCTCGAAAAATCGATTAACGGAGGCGGATATTTTTAAACAACCGCCTTCGAAAATAGACGATTTTCGGAGGCGGTCGTCTTAACATGTGCGCCTCCAAAAATCGATTTTCAGAGGCGGACACTTACAAGGCCCGCCTCCAAAAAAGCCAAGGCCCAGCAGGCCCAAGTCAGCCCGATAACCCTTCATCGTATATATACGAGCATCACCCCTTCTCAAACCCTAATATTCATTCTCTCCCCCCTCCAACCGCCGGCTTCCTGGGCTCCTGGCGCTCCTCTCTCCTCCCTCTCGCCGGCTGCCTGCAACCTCTCCTCTCTCTCCTCGTGAGGTGGTCTCTCCTCTCTCCTCCCTCCGGTCGACGGCCTCCCCTGCGGCCTCCCCTGCGACGAGGGCCGACGGCGTCCGCGAGTGCCCAGCGGCCGACCGGCGTGTAGGAGCGCTGGTAGCCGGCGTGTAGGAGCGCGGGTGGGAGCAGCAAGGTGGCGCACGACTCTCGGTCGAGCGTGAGGTGGCGAGGAGGAGGGTGTGGAGGCGGCGGCGCTGAAGGTGGCATCAGATCCGGCGTCGGCCTCCTCACCTCCCTCCGCCACGCCAAGGCCAGCGCCTCCTCACCTCATGGCGAGCGCGAGGTGGCGAGGAGCTGTGGCCATGGCAGCGAGGCCACTTCTCCTCGCCCTGCAACGGCGGCGAGGCCCCGTCTCCTCGCCCCTGCAGCGGCGGCGTGGTGCGGCGGCAAGGCCCCGTCTCCTTGCCCCTGCAGCGGCGGCGAGGTGCGGCGGCTAGGTGCGAGGTGCGGCGTGCGCCTGGCAACGGAGCCGGCGGATCTATCGACGGCACCCTGGATGGGCCCGACAGCCCCAGATCTGGGCCCATCGGGCTCATCTAGGGTTTTGTTTTTTCTTCGATTCACGGAGGTGGACACGGAACCGCATCCGAAAACATCATAGTAACAGAAGCCTCATATCAGAGGCGGACGCAAAAACAGCCTCCGAATATGTTTTTTGACCGCCTCAGAAAATCTATTATGTAGTAGTGTAAATTTCCGTGCCAATGCAGCCCTGAAGCATAGGAAAAACTTGATCATTGCACTAGAAGATAGTAATGGTGATCTGCAGTCTGATCACTGGATTAAAACAGAGATTCTCTGGAATGCCTATAAGGATAGACTTGGGGTTGCAGAGTTTGAGAACATGATATTTGACCTTAAGAGATGGTTCACATACTCTGGAGGAGCCTTTCACTCATGAGGACATTGAGCAAGTCATTGGTAAACACACATACACCCCTAGCACCCTAAATTTCATCACATGGTAAATTAGCATCCTCCTTAAATTTTCTGGGATTTATTTGAAGCTCAACTTAAATATATAGGATTTTTTTGTTCTTGGTAGACATTTAAATTATTTTATAAAATAACTAATTTTATTTTAGGATTAACACTTTGTTGATGCAATCATGTTGGGTATATTTTATTTTGAGTGTTCAATTCGAATTTGTTTTGAATTCAAATGTGTTTGATTGAATTGAAAAATGTCTCTTTTTCTTTCCTTTTCTTTTCCGCCCAAACCACTCCGGTCACTCGACCCAAACCGCATTAGCAGCTCGGCCCGCTCTTCCTAGCCAGCCCATGAACTTAGCCCGGCCTAACTCGTCTCCGTATCCCTCTATTTCTCTCACCGATGTGTGGGGCCTGCCTATCAGCTTCTTCCTCCCGACGTGTCCAAGCCTGACTTAGCTCGGGTCCGAGCCTGCCGCTCAGTCACGCACTTCTCTTGGCGCCCACGCCATTTTTTAATTCAATAAATAACAGCAAAAAGAGAGAGGAGATGGATGTGTGACCTATTTATAGATCCACCTCATATTTCTATACATTAGAGCCAATACAACATATGACATCAAATTGTTGTAGGTGGTTCTATACGACCAAGATGCTCTAATAATCTTGGTGGTACTAAATGAAAGGTGAACAATAGAATTATTCCCAGCCCCAACACAACTAATGCTGATAAGATAAATATTGTCAAAGTTCACCACCATTCAGATCCTAAGCGAAGAAATTGGAACGAGGCTTCCGTTAGGCTAGTAGTAGTACGCGAGTCGTCGCTCCGCTTTAGGCCTTGTTCGGTTAGGACCGGACTCAATCCGAACTGGTAATGATAGATGTAATCAGAAATCTATTATGAGTGCAATAAGAGACCCGGATTCATTTCAGTTAGAAGCTAATTTACTCATGATAGACGTATCAAGAGACCTGAATTGATTCCACACCTCTTGACTAATGGATTGATTCCGGCTCTTTTGGTGCACCTATCATGAGTAAATTTGTTTCTAACTGAAATGAATCCGGGTCTCTTATTATACTCATCATAGATTTTTTTTTGTTACATTTAACATTCTCAGCCCGGTTGAATCCGGTCCTAACCGAATAAGGCCTTAGCCTGGAAGAATGCCCGTCATCGCCGCAGCTGCATGACTACTTTTGGGGCCTGGGGCGAACAGCACACCGGCCACGCCGGACGCCGGAGCCGGCTGCCAGCGAGTCGCCAGGCACCAGCCGAGGACAGGGCAATGTGGATGGCAGCGGACGCTCTGACGCGACGTAGAAGGTGAAAGGGCGGCGACAGCGAACACATGAGCGAGGCCAAGTTTTGTTCAGCGGATGAACTGAGCGCATTGGGCTAGCTAGAGATTGAAAAAAAAATACATGGGTTAGCCCATTTCTTAGAATGTGTCCTGGCCTATGTGGACCACCTTTTGGGTCCGCCCCTGGATTCAACGAACTTCGGTGAGCTCCGACACCGTAGAGTTGGTTGTGTCGCCATGTGGTGAAGGCACCAACGATACCCATTCGATCTGATCCTACGACCCTAACCGTATCCAACCGAGTCAAGTCATGGTCAATCTGAACCGGTCATGTACCTTGTTCATAAAAACCCCTGTAGTTTCATGAATGAACCCATGGTCCAAGCAAGATCAAAACAAATTACATCCAAGCCCCTTTCTTCATGGTTAAGCCCTTGTCCTTTTCCAATATCCAACCCGTCATACAGAGCCAGCAGTTTTGCTCATTAGCCCTAGTGTTTCTTTATGCAATTATGTTTTCGGCAGTCGGTTCCTTTCAAAATAACCCTTGTTAGTTTAATTTCTTCACAATTAAGCCCTTGGAGCCTGTTTAACGCCTAGATTCCATGTTTAAGCTTCATTTTAATCTCATTCTTGTTTTTTAATATTCTAAAAGAGTAAACATTAAGTTTAACAGTGTTGTTTATCAAGTTTGTGTTTTGAAATTAAATAAAATATTAAATTACTTAATACTTGTTACACTGCCTTTCTCAATTAAAAATCTAATTAGCATTCTACCTGGATGTTTTATAATAAATGATAATTTGATTAATTATTACTACACTATCATTTATAACTAAAATATAGCTAGAGCTATACCTCGTTGTTTCATAGTCAAATCATGTTAATTTGATAAATAATTGCTGAACTAGTTTTCCTAATTGAAATCTGATTAAGGTTAAACATCAATTTTGTCCAATGTAAAGCTAGTATGATTAGTACTAGTATAACTTCTTTCTAATGATAATATGATTAGTTGAACAAAAATAATAAAGTTGTTTGATTAGATGTTCATATACAATCTTTTCTAAAGTTATTTCATGTTCTTTTCTTAATTAAAATCAATGAATCATATAGTATTTTCTTTATTTTATAATCTAAATTCTCCGATAGCTTTATCTTTTCAAAACTAGCTCTGTTTTAAGCATTTCTTGTGCCCTCACGATCCTTGTTGAGACCTCGACCCATTTTTATACTTGTTGACTACTGTTGGCACGATGGGTGCATTGTTTATTTATTTGTGCATTTTTTTCTTGTATATGGTCATATGATGATAGAGCGATGAATGTAGACGTATGGCTGGCTGGGTATGAGACCATTGGAGTCCTATGGAGATTCTGGTCCATCCGTAGGGGACTTAGACGGGGCATAGAGACACACCCACCCGAAGGCGGAGGAGCAGCAGGACCTGACGAGACCACGCCCGCCCGGTCCAGCCGCCTAGAGAAGAGGAAGTGGCTGTTCAGTATCCTCAAGGGACGGAGCGGCAACTGACCCTAGTCGAGGTAGAGCTGCAGGTTTAGTAGAACAAGGTATCCTCACTATCGTCGGCCAGAAAGTCAAAGGAAGAAGAATCTGCAATCGGAGAGAAGACTGCAAATGGAAACTAGAACTCGTCGAAGACGACGTGTCAGGATATAATGATGCAATGAGTGGAGAGGTCGAGACATAGATAACCTTAATGAGTTCTGGGATACCAGAGGAATACACATATGGAGTGGAGCGAGGGGTGAGCTTATGAGTAGATGTGGCCTGAAGGTTGGGGTAGCATAAACACCCAACGACACGTAGGTGATCATAGGCTGGCCATTGGCGGTACAGGCATTTGTATGGTACTTCATTGTGAATGGATGAATAAGGGCACCTGTTCAGGAGATAGCAGGCAGCCACAAGGGCCTCTGTCCAATAGGGGAGGCATGGATGCATGAATGAGAAGGGTACGCACAGAGTTGTTGAGAGTGTGAAGGACGTGTTCAGCGTTGCCATTCTGTGGTGAGGTGTAAGGGCAGGAGAGGCACAGCAAGGCGCCATGGGCAGCTAGGAAGGCGGTAGTGGCATGGTTCATGAACTTCGTGCCATTATCAGCCTGAAAACACTTAACAGGAAGACCGAACTGTGTGTGAGCATAGGCAACAAACTCGACTATATGCTGGTGAACATCAGACTTGCACCTAAGGGGGAATAGCAGTAGTGGGTATAAGCATACAAAAACACTAGGTAATATGTAAACTAGAGGTGCTAGCGACAGGTGAGGTCCAAACTTCACAACGAACTTGCTCAAAAGGTCTAGCAGTAGTAGAAGTAGACAAACTGAAAGGTAAGCATGCATGTTTACCAAGCTGATAATACTGGCAAAGGGATGTGCGACCTGTTTTATTACAACTAATCAAATTAGCTTTATTCAAACGAACTAAAGTTGATGGAGCTGGGTGGCCCAGATGTTGATGCCACAAGGAGGTAAAGGCAGCCAGAAGCACGGATGCGGTGGGGTGGGACTGTGGCAAGGTGTTGAGATCCCCTTCACTATTGTAGCGAAGAATCACGCGTCCCATCGGAATGTTCTTAACAGAAAAAACCAAAAGCATCAAACTCGATGGATAAATGGTTGTTGCCAGTAAATTGACATACAGAAAGTAAATTCTAAACTATCGAGGAGGCAACAAGGACATTGTAAAGAGGTTGACGATTTGGTGCACAAAATAGAGTGGACGTGAGACATAATTGCGATACTAGTACCATTGCCTACTAAAATTGAAGTAGCAAGAGTAGAAAGGCATTTCAGCAACATACCATCCAATGAAGATATGTGGGAGAAGGCCCCTGAGTCCACGACCCAAGGGGATTTGCCCTGCATGGACATCTGATGAAGCGTCACGATCAGGTCGGCCTGATCCCAGGACTGAACCGGCAGCTCCAAAGGTGTAGGGGCTGGTGGTGATACTTGGAGAGGAGCGAAGGTGTGTGTGTTTGATGAGGACTGGAGCCGAATTGGTCGTAGATGGGGCGCCAGACCTATCCGCCGCCAAACTGACTAGCACCACTGATCTACCAAGTCTGCCCTCCTGGTAACATGCAAAACCACGGCCCGATGGGAGTAGGTTAGCGCTGGCCGCCGCCAAACTATCCCCCACCATGGCCCCTATTGGGACCATAGCCACCACTACCATAGGGCTTCTTCTTGTTGTTGCACTAGGGCTGCTATGGCTGCTGCTGGCCGCCACCAGAGTAGGCTGAGCGGCATCCAAAGCCACCACAGGAAGGAGCTGACATAGTGACAACGGTTGTGGTCACCTCCACCTAAGTCTCATTCGCGAGGTGCAACTTCTTGAGAAAGAACTGGTCATGAGCACAGGGGAAGCTGAGGTTGGTGGCAGTGATGGAATTGGTGGTGTTGGAGAAGGCCTTGTTCTGGCCGCGTAGAAGGTTGAAGACAAGGGTCAACTCGAGGACGGGTTGGCCGACGTCGCATGACACGTCGGCGGTGGTCTTCATGCGGAGGCAGTGTCGTCGATGGAGTCACCTTCCTGAGTTATTGAATGGAACTCATGATTCAGGAAGATGGCCTGAGCTCCTTGTTGGCCTGGAAAAGGCCGTCGATGGCAACCTTGTAACACCCCAATTTCAGCTTTTTTATTTTTTTTAGAATTTCGAAGAAGCTTAAACTAAATTTCTAGGATTCGTTGATATTGTTAGGCATATTAATATTTTTCTATAAACAAAAATAATAAAATCTATATAGGTCACATTTTTTTTATGCATTCATGCTGGTGCATTTTATTTTGAGTGGTGAATTCAAAATTTATTTTAAATTCAATTGTGTTTGTTTGATTGAAAAAAAACAAACAAAATATTTCCTTTTCTCTTTTCTCTTCCTGGCTCTTTTCTTTTTTTTTTCCTAGCCCAGCTCAGCCTTCTTTTTCCGCAGCCGGCCCAACAGCCCTCAATCAGCCCAGCCCTTATCTCCACAGCCCTCTCTCTCACTCACCGCCAGGTGGGCCCCAACCCTTCTTCCTCCTCTGACCCTGACCGCATCCGACCGCCGACCGTACCTCGCCTCGCCTTCCTCCGCGCGCATGCTGGACTTCTTCCCCCACGAGTGTGCAGCGCATTCACGCGCCATCAATTGCCCCATCAATCCCCTCTCCTCTCCCGCAGTAACGCCGCCACCATTAATCCCCCATTGAAGTCGACATTCAAGGCGCCATTGATGGCCATTCAACCGAGCGCCCTCTACTCTCCCCGCGGCGTCTCCTCTGCTCCCATCTCCCTCAGTCAGTAAAGCTTCTGCGCCCAGAGCTCCCCTTTCCACTCCCTCCTGAACCTCCAAGCATGCGCCGCCGCCATAGATTCCGGCCGGCCACCATCTCCGATTCGCCACCGCGAAGCCTCGCCGGGCCAAGCAGACGCCACCGCGAGCTTCGCTGAGCCGAGCAACACCTGCGCCACCACCTGTTGAGCCCCAAGCACCACTGGAACACCGCAGCCCCGTCGAGCTCCTAGCCGCCGGCCACCATCTCAAATTCCGGCCAACTGGCCGCCTCCCTGCCGTTGGTGAGCACCCCTACGAGACCACCTCGTCCTCCTCCTTTGGCTCCCACACTCATATGCAGCCATTAGCCACCGAATCGCCGGCGAGATGTGCCGCCCAGACCTCTGTCCGCCATGGACAGAGGAGCTCCAAGCTTTTCCACCAAGACCCCCGCTCTACTCCATGATTTATCTATCTATACTTGTGTCTTGTTAATTCTGCAGAAAACCCCTTCTAATGTTTAGAAGCCTGCAATGCAATCCAGCCAAAGCCATGAACCTTTGCACATTTAACCCTTATCTTTCTGTCTTTTGCGAGCACTATTTACAGTGTCTTGTAATATATCCTTCATAGCCCTTGTAAGCTTCGGCTATCTGCAAACAGGTCCCTATAGCCTTTAGAAGATGATAGTGTTCGCGTATAACCCTCTTAAATGCGTAAGTTCAATGTAACAGTGTTGTTTACCAAGGTTGTGTTTTATAAATAAAATAAATATTAATTTGCTTAATATTTGCTACACTAGTTTTCTAAATTTAAAACAAATTAGAGCTCTACCACCGTGTTTTATAATGAAAGATAATTTGATTAATTATGATTCATCTAGGATTTTAAAACTAAAATATGGCCAGGTTATAACACATTGTTCATAAACAAATTATGATAATTTGAGTAACAACTATTTAACTGGCTTTTCTAATTAAAAGCAAATTAGGCCTATACATCGTTTTCATGAATAAAGCTAATATGATTAATGTCAATACAATGTCTTTATAAATAAAAATATGATTATTTAAGCACGCATAATAAAACTATTCGATTAGATGTCCATATATAACTCTTTTTCTAAAGTTAATTGTTTAATTGGTATAACTTATATATACACCTTTGCAAATAAAATTTATTAAGAGCTAGCTCAGTTTTTCAAATGAAAGTACAATTTTGATTAATTTAAATAGTGAATATTTCAGATTCTCTGAAATATTCATCTCATGTCCTTTGTTAATTTAAAATAAATGAAGCATATAGTCTTTCTTCTTTTATCACCAAAATCCCTCGATAGTTGTAGCTTTACAACCACAGCTTCGTTTTAAGCGTTTCTCGTACCCTTGCGACCCTTGCCCAAAGCTCAACCCGTTTTATGCTTGCTCCATTTTGTTGCCCATGATTGGTGTATCGTTATTTATTCGTGCATTTGTTTTCTTGTATGTGATCGTGTGACGTTAGACGAGCTCAAGTCGAGTTGAAGACCAAGCTTTGAAAAGAGTAAACCATAGCAGGACGTTGAGTAAAGGTAGGTGGCTTCCCCCTCAGCGTGCTATATTTTAATCCCATGAATTATCATGTCATACACAAGTTTACTTTATGATTGTTATTGCGTTAATATTGACGGGAACCGATAAGGATGACTAGACTTTTATCCATAACCTTGATTTACCAGATTCATGCTAGAAGAACTGCTAGTTGCTTACTACTAGTTCATGGAGGTTTATGATAACTCGATGAATATGGAATATGTTGGTCTTGTTAAGCAAGAACAGTTGATTTAATAGGAAGTAATTAGATGAACTATGCGTGGTGTTTGAACTACTTGAGGGTGGCTTTGAGTACGTGTATGGAGAGAGCGGAGAAGGGAAGCTTCGGCTTCTGATGGACCGCATGTTTTGGGATCAAGCATCCACGTATAGGAATTTTTTGGAAAGGCCTAGTAGTGAATCCCTCGCCACTCACCTCGGAAGTGTTTAAGGGCTTTGCAAACTCGGGCGAAAGGGGAGACACGAATTGTGGGTAAAGCTGTACAACCTCTGCAGAGTGTTAAAATCTATTGCAATAGCCGTTTTCACGGTCATGAATGGCCCGGACCCTCACATGATAAGGTTATGGAATCTAAAGCTAAATCGCGGTTCTCTGGCTATGGATGACGATACCTATGATGCTTATCTCTCCTCATGCTTAATTGGGATGGTATACACTTATACCCTAGTAAATAGGTGCTTGCTAATAAAATTTGACCAACTAAAATGCTGACCGCTCTTAACCAAGCCTTTCCTTGAAAGCTTGCATTCTTCCCCCACTTGTTGAGTACCAGCCATAAGTGTACTCACCCTTGCTAAACATTGGATCAGAAGGAGAAGAAAGTGTGGAGCACCTTAGTGTTGAAGATGAATGTTGGGCGTACGCAGCCCCTAGTCAACTGCCTGTGGTGAAGAGTTGAAGATTCCGCTGCTATAAAACGGTTGTAATGCTTTTATTTTATTCTTTCCGCTGTAATGCTGTGTTTTGATATTCATGAAGTCTATCATATGTGTGGAACATGATCCTGGCACACATATGAGATGCATTCGGTTTGTCTTTGTAAAACCAGGTGTGACAAACCTAGAGAGCGTGAGCCGACGGGGCGGTACCCTCTGTACCCATTGAGAGGATAGAGTTTTCGACGGAGCCAAGGATCTAGTTGCGAACACATAAGTCCGCCTGCACCCAAAGGTCATTGGGCTATGCCAAAGGAGGGTTGTCGAGGTGGTGTAGGAGCCCAAACTTTCCACACATGGTGCAGAAATAGGTAGACCACTAGGTGAAGTTGGATCCCTTCAACTCCAGGGTCATGGGCATGTGGGACTTGACAACGACGGTGGTGAAGGGGTGGATGAAGATGGCACCAATGTTGTCACCCATGGTGCTAGGGATAGTTCCTCTACCAGTAGAGGAGGAGGAGGATTCTATCGACATGTCATCATCCAGGAGAGGCCACCGATCCAAGAGGGTGGATCTGTGGGGGAGGGAGAGGAGTAAAGAAATTGCAGCCAAATGAAGGGGTGGCAGAGAAAGGAAACTGGCGTTGCGGATAGGAAGGATTGAGGGTGGGGAGGAGATCATGGCCAGAAGAGGGCTGGTGGCATGGGGGGGATTGCGACTGAGGAGGATCACGAAGGGAGGAGAGGTCCTGGAACCAAGAGAAGCCAGTGGCAGAGAGGGGGAGATTGTGGAGAGGGGATGTCGCTCGTCCCTGAGGAGGATGGCAGCAAGGGCAGTGGAAGGTGGACGGATAGAGGGAGCGGTGAGGTAGTGGATCCCGGACTCGTGATACCATGTAGAGAGATGGAATGGGTAAACACCACACGCCCAATGAGGGGGCAACTGAAAGGATCAAGATGCCTAATCAGGGGTGAATTAGGCTTTTAAAAAAAATTTAAGTAATAAAATAACCCTATGCAATAAGCTGAATCACCCCATGTGCGTAGAAAAGGTTTGTGTTTCTATTCTAGCATGAAAAAGGTATGCAACCTAGGTCCAACCCTACTCTATCATGGCAAGTCTTGGAATTGAAAGAACAATAAGTAAACTTTCGGAAATGTGTGAGGGAAGAAGGCCAATTTTTTTCTGAGGTATCGAAGAGTTGGCAGCTCTCCTCTAGTCCTCGTTGGAGCACCTGCACAAGGGTATAGCTCCCCCTTGATATGCGCAAGGATCAAGTGCTCTCGTCTTGGATATCCATTCTCCACTCTAGAACGGTGAATTCCAATACCGTGTACACCTTCTTGGGGCTTCACACAATCTCCTTGTGGGCTCACAAAGATCACCACCACCAAGCTGTTTAGGTGATGCTGAACGCCAAGAGTAACAAGCTGAAGATCTTCACTTGACCTAGCCTAGACTAAGAGAAAGATGGATGCACACTTGCTACTCTCCAAGTACTAAATATGTCCATAACCTTCTTGATCAAAGACTTCCAATCAATCTTGAGTGCTCCCCTTGCCTCTCAAACCTCAGTATGAGTCTAGTAATTTTGGGTGGCAAGAGAGCTTCCATGTAGGAGAAGGGGTATAAATAGCCCCCTCAAAGCCCACTAGCCATTGTGCTGATGCAGGAGCACCGACTATTTCGGTGACCTCTTTATGTCACCACCAAAATAGTCAGCGACCTCTTTTCTTTTGAAATACAACGGCTACTGACAACCATCGACTAATTCAATGCCCACTTTTGGGCACCATAAAAATAATCGATGGTTTTATATAGAGAGCATGTCAAGTGACCGAGCCCAAAAAGTGACCATCGACTAATTCGATGATACCATCAAAATAGTCTATGCACTTTACACAGAGAGCATGTCACTGACTTAGCTCACCTAGGGGTCACCGACTAATTCAATGGTCCACGCATGCACCTATCGAAATAGTAAGTGCTCACTGTCACAACAGTGAGACAAGGGGTCACTGACTAATTCGATGGTACCTAGAAGCACCCACCGAATTAGTTGGTAGTGCTGTTGTGTCTCTTCTCTGAGTCAGCAGCCACCAACAAAATTGGTGTCTTGCTCCAGGCAACACCAAAATAGTCGGTGCCTCTGTTAATCTTCTCCAATTCACACATTCAAAGTTGAAACTGGTCCAATTCAAATTCTGAGTTTCTTAAGTTATCCGGGGCTTCATCTGAGCTACCTAGCACAAGAATTTCATAAGTGTGCAACACACCTACCTCTAGTCTCGCTTAGTCAAGCTACAAACCCTTAGCTCCCTTTTATAGTACCGCCAAAGGGGAAAAAAACTAAGCTACTGTAAGTGCCTCCCATCATTCATCCAAATGATACTTAGAACTAGCTTATCCTTAATTTTCAAGCATATCCTTTGCACCAATACAATCATATATTTATGATGGGGGCCAAGAAAACCATGAAAGTCCATCATTGCACTAACTTTTGAATTGCCGCTGCAAAACACACGTTAGTCATAATGATTATGTCGTCATTAATCACCAAAACCAATTAAGGGGCCTAGATGCTCTTTCACTGACCTCTCATGTATATAGCCAAGGTGGCTGGTATATAAGGAATACAATCACCTATATATACTAGGCAAGTACAATCACCTATACAAGGCTAGGATACATTCCTTATATACATATCTAACAGTGTCACCACTCACCATTCTTAAGCAAGATTTTCATAAAGGCCTTTAACAAAATTAAGCATGAAACCTTGCTAGACATTATTAGGCACAAGGGCTTTGGGGAACTTTGGCTGAATTGGATGAATAACTTCTTCTCGACACGACAGTCTGAGCATAAGGAGCATCTAGAAATGTAGAAATATTAAATTCCAAAGTCAGTGTCCCGCGAACCGATTCACCTATATATATCAGCACCAGATGGTCCTATGCAGACATTAGATGGTCTATTGGCTCAACTTCATATTACATTCTTCATGGACATCATCATTCTAATATGTTAGTGCGTCTGGATGGCTCATAATGAAGTCATTTTAGGTGTGCTTGACCAACGTTGCAGACGAGCAAGGGTCTATTTCAGAAAGAATTTGCTCTACAGGCAAGGACGAATCTACCAAGCCTTATGTCTTTGTGGATAAACAACATAATGTAACTGATTTTATCTATTTTGTTCTTTCTTAGTATCTTAACTATTGTCTTTTTAAAAATCATTGCCTTTTTTTACTTCTAATATATAACCAGTAGGGAAACCCTCGTGTTGCAATGAAAGAAAACCGAGTGGTAATGACATTACAGCGCTTTCTATAGTTCACCCTGAAAAAAATAAAGTCTATAGTCAGTATCCAGTATTCTTGAATTAATTATTGCCCAGTTTTTAGGAGATTACCATTTTTTATACTTTGATGTAAAAGAATTTTGTACAAAAACATGTAGCCTTAGTGATATATTGCTTTGAAGCGTCATCGTGTCCATTAATGAACAATACATCATTTAATTATGAACTGTCATGTCCTTTCATGATGCCTTTTCGCAAATAGAGAAGACCGTTTATGAACAACTAACCTTGCACTGCTACACATCAGCTCATGATATATGCCCATTTTCTTTACATACATGCACACTTGTCATTTGATTAGTAGAGTGCGAGAGAAATGGTATTAAACTCGATAGATCCAACCATTGAATTTAGCAATATCACCTTAGAACATTATTTTTTAATTAAATAATAAATTCGATGGAAGCACATTTATTGAATAAAACATTCTTACATTTGATGCTTATTCTTCGACTACTTGTCTTCTCAAGTATACATATGCAAAAAGTTCAAAGTGCTTGTTTATTGGCATATCTAGCATATAGTAGATATTTCAGAATTTGTGGTTCATCACAGCTTGGAATGTAATATATTATTTTTTGAGTAAAAAGTCCCATGGACTTCATTATATTTTTACAGACCTTTTGTTTACATATACACACTTGTGATGTCATTTCTAGGCATCCTTAGAATTGAATTACATTCTAATAATAATAATAATGATAGTAATAATAATAATAATAATAATTTAGCCAAAATTTAATTAAGCTAACATATTTGTTGGGAATATATTTGTCTATTATTTTGGCCATATGGAAGTGACCCCAAGAGTGTCCGATAAGTTGCGCATTAGAAACATTGCATAGCATGAGGATATGAAAATTAATTTCGGTCCCCCGCCCCATGAATTTAAGATAAGCTTATATGTAAACACTGGAAAGTTATGGAATGTCACATTCCAAGACAAATAGCTTACTCCATTAAGTATATTCCAATTATTTTAAAATGAAGGATTCAAAGGGGGACTTCGTGAATTTTCATGTCCTTTCGGTATGTCCTTTAACAAATAGAGCAACCTTGTATGAACAGCAGAACCTTAGACTGATACACATGAGCTCTTGGATAGATCACCTTTTATTAGGGTGTCTTTAGTTATGGGAACTAAAGTTTAAGTTTAGTCCTTGTCACATCAAATCTTCGGATGCTAATTAGAAGGACTAAACATGTTGTAATTATAAAATTTATTACATAGATAGAGGCTAATTCGTGAGACGAATCAAGAAGTGTAGCACCACGTTGTCAAATCAGGGGCTAATTAGTCCTAACAGATTCATCGTGCAAATTAGCCTACTTCTATGCAGTTAGTTTTGTGGTTAATCTATGTTTAATACTCCTAAGCAGTAACCAAACATTCAAATGTATTCAAATGTGACAGGAACTTTAGTCCATGGAACCAAACAATAGAGCATCTAGAACAGTCTCCCAATAAGTATTTTCCATAGAATTTTATTGAGTATCCTAATAACACTTTTCATGGATTATTGAGAGGATTGTTTTGCAGTCTTCTAATACTCTCATCCCATTAGCAACTAATATATTATTAAGAAAGACAAAACTTTCTCTTTATTTGAGTAGAGTCACGTGGAATTATTGGGTTGTCCCAATACTTTTGGTGAAAGGGATACGTAAAGGGAGATTGTTGGGGCGTTTTTTCTCGTCAACACTTCCAACATGGTGTTGGGATTAGCGAAAGTGGAACTGCTGGACGTGCTCTTACATACACTCACTCATCATTCAGTCTAGGGGGGCTCAATAATACGGAATTATCTTAATCTAACAACCTGCTATAGCTATAGTTTTTGAGGTAAGCAATAACCTATGTGAGGCACATTTAATTAACACAATATAGGAGTTTTACAATGGTTCGGAAGTACCCTATGGTACTGATGGCCATAGAAACCTTGGGTTCCTAAGCAAGCTAGACTCCTACTAGAACACCTTGTCCTACTAGGACTCCTCAGTTGTAACCGACTTACCATGTAACCTTGCCCCTTGGATACAGGGGTGGATCCAAGGGGGTCGCGTGGGGGCCTGGTCCCAAGGTTATTAGTATCCCGATACGTATCGTAGCATCTTACTATTCTATTATCCTACCGGACCAAAACGATACTGATCTACATATAGTATCTTAATTTTTCATAGTATCCCGATACTATTTTGATGCTACACACGATCCTAGCTACCTAAAATTTCGTAGATCCCGATACTACGATCCTAGGATACTACATAATTAGTGGTATAAATAATTTTTTAATGATGTAGTTACAATAAATATTATTTAAATCAAGTTGCATTCAAAATAATGTCAATAAGACCAAGGCAATGTGCAAAAGGATAATTAAACTGACGAAACTCAATATCTTAGACTTCATTATACACAATATGTTACAAATCTTATATAAAATATATATTTTGTAGAATTTGATAGAATTCCGATACTACGATCCGATACTGTCAGGCGAAAAACAATACTACCTAGTATCCTGATACTAACAACCTTGCTTGCCCCCCCCTAATGCTCTATGGCAACACTAGTACTGCTCCCTAATGAAGGCACTAATCAGCCCAACTAAATAGCAAAGACCCATAAAGCATTCCTTAATTACTAGCCCGGCAGCCGGTCAGTACGTACTGGTCGCATCTTTCGTAGTTCTTTTCCTTCTCTGCCATTTCAGGTTTGGCCGCCTTCCGCACGCTGCAGCACGGTAGTAGGAGTCCTCGGCTTCTTCCCCTCTCCGTGCTACAAGCTTGACGAGTTGCCGAGGGCCAATGCTGCAGCGGCGTCCTCCCCATTGGCTAGGGGCTTAGGGCATGTAGTCGGGTAGGTTTTGATCAGAATAATTTGTTGACTATTGATTTACTTCCTGATTAGATTAGACAACGTTGTCACTTTTATTTCTTGTTCTCAAATTGCAGACACTAGTAGAGAATCAAGCATTCGTCCCTCACACGTTAGTACCAGTTGTCTTAAAACCCGGCCCTCGGACCATTTAGTACTGGCTGGTAACACCAGCCGGTACTAAATTTTGGCATTTAGTACCGGTTGATGTTATCAGCCGGTACTAAATGGTCCTGGGGGGTTTCCGAGGCACCCGTGCATTTAGTACCGTCTGGTAACACCAGCCGGTACTAAATTTTGGCATTTAGTACCGGCTGGTGTTACGAGCCGGTACTAAATGGGTCCGCGGGGTATAGTTCAAAAGGAAAGCATATGCCACTCAATCACAAGTGATGCATAGGTGGGATGGTAGAGGGGGTTACGCGTGAGGCCAGAGGTTGTGAGTTCGAATCCCATGAACCGCGCACGCGCATTATCGCGTGACTTGTGACTTACAAATTTTTTTCTTTATTTTTTTGCTCGAAACCCGTTAGTACCGGCTGGTAACACCAGCCGGTACTAACTGGTCCACCCCGCCGACCCTAGGGCCCCGTTAGTACCGGTTGCTGCAGCCGGTAGTAACGGGGCTGTCTATTTAGTACCGGAAGCTCGATACCGGTTGCATAACCGATACTAACGTGGCTTTTGGCCCGGTACTAAAGGTCTGTTCTCTAGCAGTGAGAATGCCCTTTTTCAATCTTTAGCCTTTACTAATTGTTAACCCAACATGAAAAGGATGCTAAAAAATCAAAGATAAAGAGGGTAAGAACCCTTGATAGTTAGTATAAGCCCGTTATTTCTACTGAAAATGCTAGCGTCAACCATGACCAAGCTGCTGAGGTAGACAAAATGCAAGCTAATTAGTAGACTATTGTATGATATAATTCATGTTAATTTACTTATCATAGTAAAGCAGCTTTTGTACCTATCATATCATATTTTTATATCACGCGCGCTCATGACTGTTTGGCCCCACTATATGAAAATCCTGGCTACGCCCCTGCCTGGATATATAAACGAGGCCAGGGTCCCTAGATTAGATCATTGAGCAACACTGTCAGGCATTGCATCAACATCAATCAATATAAGATACACCAAATAGGACGTAGGGTATTACGCACATTGCGACCCGAACCTATCTAAATCGTCTCTTGTCACCTTCGGTTCTTGAATCTCGACGACTTCTCCCTAAACCCTTCTCTTGAGGCACCCCCTCGAGGACCTTGTGAGTATAATTCGCTGACACTTTAGCGCCGTCCGTGGGATTCAACACCGGCATCAAGCCAACATTATGTTCCACTGTTCGGTGGAATACGCAGTGGATCAGTACTAGTACGTCAACGTGCGTATTCTGCTGCGTCAAGCAAAAATCCCAAGTCCGACGGAGAATCTACTACGCCCGTCAAGTTCAAGCCGCTGAATTTGAGTTTGAATCGGACACATGCAGCTGGTGGCACCAGTACACGGCAAGAGGCAGCCGTCGCGGCCGTCGTCTTCTTCTCGGTTTCAGACTCTGTAGGATCGAGGATTACGGTTTTGAACTAAAAGCACAACACTAGAAAATTTAATTAGAAACACAAACTAAAATCTACAACTAGTGAAACTAGCCTATGTCAAAGGTTTGCAACCTAGGATGATAAGATACAATTCAAGTTCTAGGTAGAGAAATGCTCAAAGTAAATTGCTAGTAAATAAATGAGGGAAAGAAATAACCGAAGACACAAGCAATTTTTTCCGTGGTGTCGATGACTTGCCGGTCACCCCTAATCCACGTTGAGGAGGATTCAAAGTTTCCAATTGCTCCTCTACCAAGAATCCACTTGGTGTATGAGCCAATATAGGAATCAATGAACCGCTCCAAACCTCTTTCCACTAGAGATGCTTTTCTCCACTCCGGTGAGGCAAAGCTCATGAACCTCTTCACAAGAATCAATCAAAGGCTTTTTCACAATCTTCTTGAAGAACTCAATGAAAACCAATCCCCAAGCCGTATAGGAGGTTGCAACCTCCAAGAGTAACAAATCAACAACCTTGCTTGAAGAACTCCTAGTGCCCCAAAGCTCAAACCTTGAATGCTAGCACTAGATGCCTCTCTATCTCAATAAAAATGCAATCCAAAGCTATGTGAGTGAGAGAGAGGGAGTGGAGAGCTTAAATGTGTGTTGCAAGTGAGTGGAATGGCCAAGAGAGACTCCCCACGCCGGCCACCCCTCTATTTATAGAGGGGTGCCTCAAATCCAACCGTTATGTTCAAATTTCACGTTTTCTGCGAACAAGCGGATAGTCCGCCCCAACAGAACCGGACGGTCCGCCTTTATAATCCAACGGCTATGTGTCACATCACGGCGTGTCAGAACTGACCGTTATTCAAAAACCGGACCGTCCGCCAGCTAGGGACGGACCGTCCGCCGTTCATTTCACACTTACACAACACGGCCGACGTTCGGACATGTCCGAACATGTGCCCGCAGACCAACCGCAACCAAAGGCCGGACCGTCCGCGGTGGAGCTTGAAATCCACCATAGACGCCCAGAGTTTCTGTCCTTAAACCGGACCGTTCGCCTCCACGGGCCGGACGGTCCGCCGTTGACAATTTAAATCGCCGGAGAACTCACAATTCTGTCCAACTTTTTTTTTTATAGAGGCGGACCATCCGCCAAGCCTGGCCGGACTGTCCGCCGTGCGCATTTTCAGCATACTTTCAGTGTTGAATAACTCTCATATAAATGCATGCAAATCCAAATCTTTGACCAATGTGGCACTATTAAGTCGTCAAGCAAAAGTAAATTGATTCCTCTTGACAGTACGGCTATCTAGCCTACAAATCCGGTCAATTTACTTCTCTAATCACCTTTTGACCGGCAAAAAGGAAATCCTATATTTATACCTTTGCCTTGAGCCTTTTTGCCACTTCAAATCAACTTTTCTTTACGGAAGCATCCTCGCTTTATACACTACCATCTCCATGGTATCTCATAGTGAATATGTGTGACTAATCTTAATTCATAAGCTCAGAGAAATTGTTAGTCCACAAGGTGTTGTTATTAATTACCAAAACTGTAATCTTGGGATCTAGATGCTTTCAGACTCAGGAGCCCGGTGCCACATGCGTTCGTTGCTGAGCGGAATCACAACATATCTTTTTCGCTGGTCTGCTGCAGCTAGACGTGAATTTGGTCATGTTGCTATGCACATACTAATCAAGCTTCGGCGCACCATCGCAGTGCCGCGCTGTTTCATGCTCGGGGGCTGATGCAAGCTGGGTTCTTTTGTTAACAAAGAACGGACCACGACGTCAGCTGAGTTCTTTTTTTCAACAAAGAACTCGGACCATGACGTTAGCCAAATACTTTTTTCAGCAAAGTACTCGGACATCTTCGCTTCAACAACGTTACTTCAAATCTTCTTCAAATTCTGGAGTCAAGATCCTTAATTCGATTTATTAAATCGGATCAAGGCTCGGGAGTTGCAGGTATATCGTCAAAGATTCTTAAGAATTTTTTGGTTAATACAGAATCTCGGAGGTGACGTGTGGGTTCAAAAGAACTCGGATTCTTCATTGAAGACACTCGAATTCCTTCTTCAAAGCAAAACGAGGTTCGGGGGCTACCCAACTAGGTGCACCTAACTCGTGCACACCGATAAGATTCTCCAAGAAGTTCTTAAGTACCTCAAAGTCTTCGTACAACCAAGCTAAGATATCATGAAAGCCGAAGAAGAACTCGGACGACATTAGAAGAACTCGTCATAACTTTAGAAGAACTCGGATGACTTCAAAACAATTCGGCAATACTCCAAGACTCACAACAAGGTTGTATTTCAGGCAATGAAGCGCTCGGGGCTTGACGGGTATAGAAACCCTGAGTTCCCTAAGCAAGCTAGACTCCTACCAGGGCACCTTATCCTACGAGGACTCCTCAGTTGTAACCGACTAGGAGACTTACCATGTAACCTTGCCCTCTGGATATATAAAGGAGGTCACGGGTCCCTAGATTAGATCATCGAGCAACGCCGTCAGACATTGCATCAACATCAATCAATACAAAATACACCAAACAGGACGTAGAGTATTACGCACATTGCGGCCCGAACCTGTCTAAATCGTCTCTTGTCAAATTCGGTTCTTGAGTCTCGACGACTTCTCCCTAAACCCTCCTCTCAGGGTTACGCCTCGAGGACCTTATCAGCATAATTCGCCAACAGGTATCACCCGATATTTTTTTTGCTGATTAATGATAGTGGTTGATTTCAGCCAAGTATTTATTTTTTATAAAAAAATAATATATATTTATTTAGTACTTTGAGTTGGGTAACTCCTAATATTGCTGACTTTACAATCCGTAGATCTTTAAAAATTAATTGTTCATATTTCTTCTAACCATTATAAAACTCAACAAAATATTCTTAGATTTGATGCTAGTTGTTCCACTTTTGGGTTTTTTCATGTATATACATATACAATACAAACAGCTTAAAAACTCCATCCATAGTAATAAAAGGGTCAGTTTAATGGCAAAATCTAGCGTATACTAGACATTTTATTAATTGATTGTTCCTCACAGCATATAATAGTAATTTCAATTTCGGTTCAAAAAATCCGCATACTGTATCTATATTTTTTATCACACCAAGATCCTCATCAATTTCAGAAAATCTTCACAAACAATCGCCACCAAATAACCGAGCATTAATCCCGACATGAGAAACCGTAAAGCGGCCCGAGACGGCGACCCAACAGTCGAGAGATTCCAACGCCGACCATCCCACAAACGGCACCAAGACTAGGAAAGTCTCCCCTTCCCCGGAGTCGCCGGGATTTCTCTCGGCCGGCGGGGAGAAGAGAACAGAGCACCGCGATCCGGCGGCACGGTCAGGTGCCGAGGCGCCGTTAGCTCTCCTTGGCAGCGGTGGGCTCCCCTGGGGGCCACGCCGCGTGGCGAGATTCGGCGGGAATGGCGCGGTGGCGGGCGCGGCGCCTCCTGCCGCTGCTCACCTTCGTCACGCTTGGAATGATCCTTGGTGAGCAACTGCCGCTTCCTCCATCTACTCCCCTCGCTTACCTCCGGCGGCTCCTGCGCCGTCACTCGTCTAATTTCTTGCTGGATTCGGGCTTGAGCGTGGGTTGGGCTGCTTGGGGAGATCGCGGAATCTCAAACGTGCTTCAGGCTGGATGGCTTCTGAGCTTCGCCTCTAGCTCCGGTGCCACGGAGCTGTCAGGCTCCCCGTTAAATCTGACCCCGATTAGTGGTTGGTGTAGGCTAAATCGCGGAAGTCCGACCGTATTTGGGTACTGCGCCGCTGAATCCGTGATAAGGTGTCCTGAAAACAGTTGGAAGTTTTCAATGGATGGATTTGATGCTTTCGGTGTTAAATTCAAGTTCAGGGGGCACTAAACTTAGAGCTGAAGCTGGCTTGTTTCGGGCATCTTAGCATGCGCGACGCCTTGGTCATTTTGTTTCCACTTGACTTGCTTGATCCGCACTCAAGTGCCGGCAGTTCCACCAAATTGCGTGGGCCAGTTAGTCTGAGCCTTGTGTTATTGTGGGCTAACGGACACTCTCTTGGCATGACTAAAAGAAAATAACTTTTATTTCGATGCACATAATCTTTATACCATGGGGTGACAGCAAATTCTAGTAAACTCAATCTATTCTTACTCATATGAAAAGTGCCAAATATGAATCTACCCTTATTCTTAATGGTCGTCATGTAGATTAGACTATGCCTTCAGCTCAATTTATACTTTAGTTTCTTGTTGCTCTGTTTCCCAGAAGCTTGGTTGCTCAAGTTTCATTAGCGGAGAGAAACTTTATGCATATTAGATGTGTTTCTCAGAATGTTTTGGTTTCCTTTTTTTTCCTTTTGATGGAAATGGCAAAGGGAGTAAACTATCTTTTCTTATATATTAAAGAAGGAATATTAACATATAGGATTACACGAGCTCTAGGCTCCAAAGGTAAAAAGCACAGCTACATTCGAAACAACTCATCCAAAGCTCGATCTTCTGCTAATCGCTGGTTTTGGTTTCTTTTGCTTCCCTTTTCACAAATGCAGGTTCTTTGCTTCAGTTAGCACTTCTCCATCGGCTAGATGACCCCTCACGTATGTGTCTCCCTGTACTTCTTGCGTCCAACAATCTGCATGTTTGTTTGTCTTTGCTCATTTAGTTTACATTAAAAAGTCCTGTTAATGTTGTTGTGTTACTAATATCACATTCGATACCTGTTATTCCCACCTATTCATTTTTCTTGTGTTTGATTTTCTGTGTGTGCGCTACATAACATTCATTATTATACATGGCAGATTTAATACATGCTGATAATGATCCAGAGGCAGCTGTTCTTCGTCTTGGATATGTGAGTTTTTGTGGTACTTACAGTCAAATAGATTTAATTGAGGGAACCAATTCAACATTGAAGCTGCTAGTCTGCGGTATGTAAAGAAATACATTGTAGTCTTAGTTAGGTGTCTTCTGCTCAAGTGATACAAAAAATAACATGAATTCTCTGAAAATCGTTACTTCTGTATTTGAAAACTTTTGGGCTTGTGTAATGAATGGAGTTGCATTCACTGTTTTGCTCATGAAGCATAATTGCATAATTGATTGCACTAATTCAGTTCACATTTACTAAACATCCAATTTGTTAGCTCATTTGGGTAGCATCCATCTATGTTCACACTTTCTTTTTTTTTTTCTCACCAGTTAGTTTCTTTTATAATGTGTAGGTGAAGCCTGAAGTTATCAGCTGGGAACCAAGGATAATTGTTTTCCACAATTTTCTCAGTTCAGAGGTTCGCCCCTCTCTAAGAACAACGCATTAACAGCATGTGCAATTCTACTATGTATACATGACACTAACACACTGATAGTAGGCAAGAATGGTGTTACTGGGTTTCTTTTGCTTGCTATGTAATGTTGCTGGAAAATGGAGCCAGGGAGTTGCTATTGTTGCTAGTAAGATTTAACGTACGAGCAGCTTTGCTTATGTTGTGAGGCATGTCAGTAGGAAAAAAATGTAACAGAGTAAAAGTACGTTGATGTAGCTTGGTCTATTGCAGATTCCCATGTTGGTAATAGATAAAATCGATACTGTGAAAAGGCAAAGATCGAAACCATTAAATGAGTTTTTTAGAGGGAGTAGAAGATTGTTCAGATAATGAACAGTTGCTTCTGCCAAAGGTTTTGTGTTCTGCTTTTCTTTTTTCGGGGTGGGGGTTGGGTTTCTGGTGTTATTTTTTAAGACAATTTATGTAGTTTCCTATGATGGGGGTGAACGAACCACCACCTCCATGGCTCCATCTTTCTGTTACAATTTCTTAACTATGTTCGAGAATAGGAATTGCCCCTAGGTAGTCACATTATTATGATGTCCTTTATATAGTAATTCACCATCGTTTTTGGAAATATATGAATTAGACCCAATCCCATTGGACTTGCAAGGAAATTGTACAAATTCCCTGCCAAAGTGATGGGATTGCAAATAATTTGTGCCCATCCAAACAGTTCCTAATCACAACTACAAATCACATTGATAGAGTAACATAAATTAGTTTCCTTTTCTCTGGCCTATTGCTTTTTAGATTTTTATTTTTTTAAAAAAAACTTGTAGCATATTTGTGCTTTATTTGATTACAGCTATTGTCGTATTACTTATTGACTTCCCCTGTTGATCACAACCTAGATGACAAATTATTAGAAATGCATATCACTTTGTACAAGGATGTTAATTTTTCTATCTGTTGTTGTTCTGTAGGAATGTGACTATCTAATGGCAATTGCTAGACCAAGACTCCAAATTTCTACTGTAGTGGATGTTGCGACAGGAAAGGTATGTTGATTTGAATACATGGCATTTTATATTCTGTCCTTCAGTGTTAACTAGACATTTTTTTTTCATTAAGTCATCTTTCTTATCACTTTCAGTTTTTAGTTGGCTATTTGGGGAACTTAAGTTTTTGTATCAATCTTTTAATCTTGGATTCAACTACACATCTTTTGAGTGTACATTTAGCCATTTAGGTACTAACAGGAAATATCAGAACAAATGTCTCTCTCCAATCCATTTTCTAGAATTACCTTGATATACTACAAAGCTCTTACTTATGAAATTGGAGGTCTTGTGTCATTGCTCTATTTTTTTCTTTAACTGTTGGCCCAGAATGTTCCCTAGTTTTGGAGCATGAAGTGCAAGTTATGCTGCATGGCCTCTTTACATTTTTAGGAAAATATCAATTACGAAGCTGGAAGGATTTCCAGGACTTTGTACCCCATTGAATGAAATTTCTGAAAACTTGAGACATGCAATTCGTGTTCCTTTCTATATAATGGTGCCACTGTTTGTATGATCCCCAGGGTGTAAAAAGTGATGTTCGGACAAGTTCTGGTATGTTTGTTAATTCTGAAGAAAGAAAATCTCCAGTCATTCAGGTTTGTTCGTAGGTTCCTGCAGGTTTCTTACCATTAAAATGTGAGATACCTCTTTGATCTATAAACATTAAACTATTGCTCCTTTGACTTCTTGTATTGCATTACACAGTTTCTAGGATGTTTTCTGTTTGCCATTCTCTATTAATTATCATTCTGTGACAGTGACACAGAAGGGTGCATGCATATGTTAGATGGGTCATTACTACAACTTAAGTTCTGTCCTTGAGTAACAGAAGTAAATAATATCTATTTCTTAAAACTATTGCATCTATCAGGACAACATTTTCTGAATCACTTCTGCTCTAGATTTGGTTTTACGTGCCTTCTATCTATTACGATCATGCATTTTTTTGGGGGCAAATTACGATCATGCATTTATGAGTTTGCATTTGCTCCTATTTTGGTTCGGTACTAAAGTACTAATGCAACTTATTAGAAGTACTATTTTGGTTCGGTACTAAAGTGTAATTTGAGTTTGTTTTGTTTTTGGGGGATGAATTTGAAGACATTATTTGTCCATATGGATGCCATTCTCAAACAGCTATCCAGATGATATCCATGCAAAAACTAGGCCCTACTGTCTGTTATGCCAAAAAATGCAACATTGACACTAAATGAAATTACTGAGTATGATTGATTCCAAATTAGCGGTGATCCTTATCATAGTGATTAAAAATTATGTAGCGGCAAGATGCATTTCATTTACAATGGTTTTTCTCTATCTTATATCTTGTGTTATACCCGATGCAAACTCTCACTCTCTCTCCTAGTTACTCATTGTAGATTTACATTCACATGCAATAATTGCTATGGCTCTGGAATTCTCTGTAATAACATCGTATTTTGCAATTCTATTCATTTTTGTCAGTTCAGGCATTATGTTAGGTGTAGCTATCTTGTGCTATGCAATTTAGCATTAAGTTATTTTGTTTCTTATTCTTGTTCTTTTTACACTTGTTTGCCCTCTGTAGGCTATTGAGAAGCGGATTTCTGTGTTCTCTCAAATACCTAAAGAAAATGGGGAACTCATTCAAGTATTGAGGTACTCGATTGATTTAAGATAGTAGTTTTCTTTTTTACTTTACTATTGTTCGTGAGCTGACTTCAGTAATTACAGGTATGAAGCAAGTCAATATTATAGGCCACATCATGATTATTTTTCTGATACTGTAAGTTGAACACATAAGGCAAGTTTCAGGCTTGTAGATTCTTGTGAAATCAGCAGCTTATTTGTTTGTGTTACAATTAGTTATCAGTTACATGAATCAACATGGACTGTCTCTGCTTGCAGTTTAACCTCAAACGTGGGGGGCAGCGTGTTGCGACAATGTTGATGTATTTGACTGATGGCGTCGAAGGTGGTGAAACCCATTTTCCTCAGGTTAGAAGACATTGTTATGTCACTTCATCTATTGAGTCAAATACTCGTTGCCATGTTATTTACGGCCCTGATATCTGACAACTCTTTTATCTGCTCCAGGCCGGAGAAGGGCAGTGCAGCTGTGGAGGAAACATGGTCCGAGGACTGTGTGTCAAGCCAAACAAAGGCGATGCAGTTCTCTTTTGGAGCATGGTGTGTTATCTCTCTGGTTTTAGAAATCTCGCCCTGAAAACACCTTTCCCACGATGCAAATGTTTTCCACTCACTACCACGCTGAGCTTATCGGCTTTGTTTCAGGGATTGGATGGCAACACGGACCCAAACAGTATCCACAGCGGGTGCCCTGTTCTGAAGGGGGAGAAATGGTCGGCAACGAAATGGATGAGGCAGAAGATGACTTTCTGAATATCTTGGTTTGGCCAGTACAGGGATTTTCTGTCATTTTTTGTCTGTGTACAACATTTGGTGAACCTGACAAGTAAATGATTAGGCCGGAAGGAATCTCTCGCCCCTCTACGGCTTTGGCACGAAGCCAGCGGCAGCTTCGATACCCACTTAGACGCCTCTGAGCCCAAATCACCAAGTAGAAGTGGCACGTAGATTATGTCGAAGTAAGCCGACTGAAATTTAGCCTGGAGATATAGCCCTGTTTGGATCCACTCAACTAAAGTTTAGCTAGCACGAGTTTAGAGCAACTTCAAGGGACTCGTTATATTCATCCTATTGTTAGGAATACAGATTTTGATGGAAAAATTCTCTCCAACAGTTTTTCTAAGTGGTTATCTAAATATAGCTATCATCTATTTTGGATTTGTTGCTGGCCAAATATAAATAACGAAAATGGCTCGCTAGAGTGTTAAAAAGATACAGAATAGCTTTTGGAGATTGAAAATATAGTGACTTTTATGTAAATGGCTCTCCAAATGATAATTTAGAAAGTGAAATTTATTAGAAATAACTCTTGCAGATGCTTTTAGTAGTCTTTTAGCTAGCTTAAATTTATCTATCTAAACTTTTAGCTAGGGATGTTTGATCCTTTACCTAAATGGTAGTTAAAAAGATTTAGCTAGGGATGTTTGGACCCTCTAGTTAAATGGTAGTTAAAAAGAAATTTGTCTATCTGAAGGATGTTTTAAAAAGGGTTTTATCTATGATGAGGTGGAAAAAGAAATTGAGATCATTCTCCACGGGGGGTGCTTTTGACGACGAGGCAAAGAATCGACGAAGAAATCATCCCTGTTATTCTATATGATATGATTTGATCTGTTTTTTATATGGTTGCATACTCGCATCCCCTCCAAATCTGATCGTCAGGCTATGCACCCTTACGTTTCATGATTAATGGTGAACGTAAGGGTGATCCTTCGTCAGTACAGTGAACATTGCATTACTCATCCTGGCGGGCGCCCATTGATCAGAATTGAACCATCTTTGTCCCGAAAGTTGAAACTGAAACTATTGTGATTCTTTGGCAATGGCTAAAGTCCAGCATGCCAGGTATCTCATCTCATCCCACCCTGCGTCCTGCGAGCCGAAACCATCCAGACACACCATCAGGATCACCTCATGATAGATTCCCAAGGTGGCCGCGCGCCTCGGCTTCCACGGAATCAAAGTCCCGGAGCGCATGCATACCTTTGATGCCTCAGTTTCCATGCCGGCCTCCGGCAGGAGCTCATCGGCCACGCATTTATACCCCTTTATGAACGCCTTCTGCTCCCTTAGCTGCACATCTCCCCTTTTTTTAGCATTAATATTACTTACTGCTCTCCGCCCTCGCAGCCTCGCCACCATGGGTCGTCGGTCCGTCCTCCATGGTTCTGCGAGGGCCATCTCAAGGCATCTCAAGGTCCTGCTGCCGTCTTCCCTCTCCAACTCCGGCAAGCTGGTAAGAACGAGCCAACCAGCACCACGCACTGCTTCGACTGGCCTCGGCTCCGGTGGTTCCGTTCGGTATGGTCTGGCGCGTCGAGGTCGGCCGCGACGCCGAGGGCGCGTTCTTGGGTCGCGGGTGGCCGGAGTTCGCCGCCGAGAACGGTTTCGGCACGGGGTGGTTCATCGAGCTGCGGCACGAGGCCGGCGGCGGCGTGCTCACCGTAAAGGTCTTCGACACCACCTGCTGCCTCCGAGAGTTCGGCCGCCCACTCATTGGTGGTAATGGTCTTTCCTAAAAATTTTTCAACTTCTGTTACAAAGTTTCGATAAACTATACCTCTGTTCAATTTACGCACGAAAGTAAGTCTTGTGCTTTAATTTACACCTTGATACATTTTATATTTTTTTCTTTATACTTAACATATACTTAGACATCATAACACAGGCTAGAAAAATACATCAGTGTTTATTATTATTATTATTATTATTATTATAGGGTAATATTTCATAATAAAGTAATACTTAAGAGACAATTACACAGAAATTATAAAGAAAAAATTCATAATATATTTTCATGACATGCATCATGATGGTCCCTACTATCCTGCAAAATTTTGAATTTAAATTCAAATGTATGAAGATATATAAATTACATTAGAGGGTAAAATTATATTTGAGGGGATGGGGGGCGGGAGGGGGGGGGGGGACTCGGATGGGGTGACTTACCTCGTACGGAGCAGACGAGGCGGGCTTTCTCCCACGCTTGCCGCGCCACGCTACGCCTCCACCTCCCGCGCCGCGGCAACCCCAGCAGGGGCCTCCAGTGCCGCGCCGCCCTCACCCTCGTGCCCTCCCAGCGCCGCGCCCTCCCGCAGTCGCCGCCAATCTGAAGCCACGAAGGACAGGAAGGGCTAGACGTGCCACGCGAAGGAAGAAAGAAACCAAGGAAAGGCCGAAAGGGGCAGAACGTGCCGTGAAGGAGCGTGACGGCTGCTGCCACACCGCTTCGTTTATTGGAGAGTCCTCCCATCTGGCATCCCTCCCGTGAACGTGCTGTGCTTTCTTGTTCATCCCCTGTACGTGCAATTGGTTATGCTGTAATTTACTTGAATGGAGGGGTCATTTGGTAGAAGATTCACCAAGCTTGGTTATGCTGTAATTTACTTGAATGGAGGGGTCATTTGGTAGAAGATTCACCAAGCTTTACACAGCTCTTGACAACTCCATTATGTGTTCATCTTCACCAAGATCTGTTCTAGTATCTATAAATTGGTGGATAATATTTTGAATATGGCTAACTATATTATTTTGTGGGCAAACTATAGTCTTTTGTGGCCAAATTGTATAAGTGAAAATGGCCTCTATTTGCAATAGTTGTTCACTGCTAGCACTTATTGCTACAAACAATCAGTGTCTAAATTCAGTACCTAAGCACACTGTTAAGTACTGATTTAAAATGCCATGTACTGGTCAAAATACAATGTCTGATGGTTTCGATGCCTATAACAAAAAACCATTCAAATTTCTTCACACTCAGTAGCTGCAAACCATGGCGGTGAAGACGGCCAGGTTGGCGCTTCTCGCAGGCCACAGTTCATCAATGTGCTTCTCCCGCCCTCCATGGAGAAGATGGTAAGCCCGTATTGTCTCTATAGCTGAAATGTTCAGGCTGCGTACAACACTGAATTCTGCTGCTGCGTGTAGATTTTTCCTCCCAGGTTTGTGCGAAAGTACATCGCCGAACAAGAAACCGGATCCTCAACGGCCGTTCTTTTCAGCCCTCTGGGTAAATTCTGCCGGGTCACCGTCGAGAAGGATCAATCAGGTGACATGTTCTTCTCTGGTGGCTGGTCTCGGTTTCTGGCGTCCAACGGCATCACCGAGTATGACGTCCTCCTGCTGAGGTACGAGGGAAACATGGTGTTTACGGTGAAGGTGTTTGGGCCTGACGGCTGCCAGAAAGGCTGCAAGGATCAGGAGGACGCCAGCCTGCCCAGCCGTAGCGAAGGGTTACAGCAGAGAGATGAAATGGGTTAGTTTCTGAAGAAACTTTGATTTTTATGAGATAATACTTTTTACTTTCTATTCATCCCCCATCCCCCTCACAGAACACGCATCCCCAAAAATTTCTTTTTCACCTTTCCTATTCATCCCCCTCACATAACACGTATCTCAGAAAAAAAGTACTTTTTTCTCACTCCATCTGAACACAGCCGAGTGATGACTTAATGAACCTGTAAAAATTTGATTGGAAATACGAGCTAATGATATCTACTATCATGCTTTTGTTATCTCAGCATCTAAGACGAAAAAGGAAGAACCTCCATCTTCTGGTAGGAAACGAAAGGGCGTGGCAAAGAAGCCAGCTGATGGTGACAAAACGGGTTCGTTTCCAAAGAAACTTTGATTTTTAAGACTTGAAACTGTCAACGATTGATTGGATTAATTAGGAGTCAATTGTATCTGCCGTGCTTTTGTTATTTCAGGATCTGAGACAGAAGAGGAAGACACTCCATCTACTAGTATGAAACGAAAGAGCATGGCAAAGAAGCCAGCTGATTGTGACAAAATGGGTTAGTTTCTGAAAAAAACTTTTGTTTTTGTGACTTGAAACTGTCAACAATATTGTAGGAGCTAATTATATCTGTCGTGCTTTTGTTATCTCAGGATCTGAGACGGGAGAGGAAGACCCTCCATCTTCCAGTAAGAAACCCAAGACCGTGGCAAAGAAGCCAGCTGATGGTGAAGAGAATCCCAAGAGGCCAAGAAGGTACGGAGCTTCATCTCCGTCTACTAAGCATGTCTATGAGATTGGACCACTGTCCTGGATGAAGAAGGAGATCAACAACTACATACTATTCAATCGCCTTGTAAGAACAATCATTTTGTTATCTCGTGATAATTTTTTTAACAAACTACTATCATTATGGTATGACAATAAGCAAGCCAAGAAGAGGCAGGCCGGAATTGATCTGTTTGTGGAACATGGGCTTGGTCTGCAAAAGAAAGTTCTTGCATTGCTTTTGTCAGTCTAAATACTGTCAGTTCATGTCCAGAATTGCTATTGCAGACGGTTGCGGCTTCCTTCTGCAAGGCGATCAGGCTCGAAAGGACCTCTGAGATCACGCTCAGGACGAACACGGATGAGGTTCATGGCCTCAAATCATGGCGTCATGTTTGGGAATTGCGGTCGTGGTCGTGGCGAGCTCACTCGGGGCTGGAGGAGGTTCTGCTCGGACAATGGGATCAAGGAAGGTGATGTCTGCACCTTTAACATTGTCGAGACCACATTGTGGCACGTCGACATCACACGTCGTCGAGGCTAAGCTTTGTGCTTTATCCATCATTTCATCTCGGGAATTTTGCAATATTGATTTCTCCGTTGGTTGTCTATAGGTATCGTGTTGTGCTAAGGATTCCTGCTAGAAATCATCGCGTTATGACCGATATCAATGTTTTCCCGGTAGGGTAGTTTCGTATTAGAATTCTGTAATACACATTCGCTTTTACCAATGTGCTATTCAATTCCACTCCAATATTTCTAAGAAAATAAAGACAGTCCGAGAGGCCAGCTGACGGTAAAGAAGCCAGCTGACGGTAAAGAGAATTCCGAGAGGCCAAGAGGATCCTCAGCTTCATCGAACAATCCCCTGCCGTCTACAAAAAATATCTATGAGATTGGACCACCGTCCCGGATGAAGAAGGAGATCAGCAAATACACACGTTTAAATCACCTAGTAAGAACAATCATTTTGCTATCTGGTGATGCTTTCTTAACAAACTATTTCGTTATGATATGACAATAAGCAATCCTAGAAGAGGCAGATCATAACTGATCGGTTTGTGGAACATGGGCTTGATCTGCAAAACAAAGTTCTTGCATTGCATTTTTCGGTCTTAGTGCTGTCAGCTCATGTCCAGAATTGCTACTGCAGTCGGTTGCAGGTTTCTTCTGTGGGCGATCGGGCTCCAAAGGACCTGCGAGATGACACTCAGGACGAACACGGACGAGGTTCATGGCCTCAGGTCATGGAAAGTGGGATTCATTGTGTATGCCGATCGCAGGGGTGGTGATATCACTCGGGGCTGGAGGAGGTTCTGCAAGGACAACGGAATCGAGGAAGGTGACGTGTGCACCTTCAACATTGTCAAGACCACACTGTGGCACGTCGACATCACCCGACGTCGAGGCTAAGCCTTGCGCACTCTCTTCTCCGTCAGTTCATCTCGTGACTTCTGCAATATTGATCTCTCCATTGGTTGTCTATAGGCATCTTGTGCTACGGTTCATTGTTCCTACTATAAATCATTGATCTATGACCGATAAGTCGATAACAACGTGTTGTTTCCGGTAGGGTAGTTTCCTTTTTAGAATTTTCTGTAATGCACATTATATTTGTTTTCGGCTATATGTACAGCATTGAACTTTGAGGATTACTTTTTTCGGACGAGGGAATGTACCTAAGTTATAAAACTCTGGTATCCATACATATGTTGAACCTGCGGAGACTCGGATCATCAGCGGGACACATGTTATATCTACATATCTAGCTAACGACGTCGTCATATGGATTTTCGTTGCCTTCCTTTTGCCCATGGAAAAATCTAACATGCGCTCCGTCACGCCGGAGGGGAGATTTTTTTATTTTTATATTTTTTATTTTACGTTATTTCAAAAATATATTCCTGATAAATTTTTTTACAAGTTTGTCATCCTGCCGCCGTTTGTCCAGCGATAACCAGATACCGCCGTTTCAATCGGCGATTTCTCGCCTGGACCGTGGCCCATGAGACATATCGCCGGATGAAACGGTTATAACCGTTTCATCCGGCGATAAGTGCTACCGCCGCGATGTAGCGGCTACAGCCAGATGGAAGGGCGGTAAGGCCTATCGCCCGGCGGATTGGGTGGGCCGGCTTACCGCCGTTTGAACAGATGATATGTTGTTTTTTTAACAAAAATATAGTTTCCATTATATAATGGTTCATAATGCTATGAATTTGAGTTTTTCTTTTTAATAGACTAGTCCTATAGGTTTTCTAGTAATAATAATTGAAGAAGTCGAGGGTTCAACTTAATGAAGTTTTCTAGTAATAATAATTGCTCTGAGAGTACTGCGAGGATGGTGCCTGGTCGTACCACGCACTCCTAGCTGAGTTGTGTGAGGGAATGTGTACTGAGCGTGGCAGTGTTCATGTTTGAAGGACGCATCCAATGCTCTGAAAAGCCTAGCATACCTATGCACGGGTCTCATCCATCTGAAAAGGCTAGTTACTTAGCTATAGGCTATTTATTGCCCCTGCTGCAAGTGCGGTACTACCATTAATTGCGATGCGACAAGAGCATTGCTTTGCTCTATGCTTGGACATGGACTTGTCTCGTCCATCTGAAAAGGCTACTCCTCCAAAAGCTACACCTTCATGAGTCATGCATAGCCTTTTCAGTGTTTCATGTGAACACATAGACACGCATACAAACAGTGAGAGAGACAGGGAGGGAGAGAGATCAGTACAATGGCATGAGCGGTACCTCTAAATACTAACCTATAGGTTACTGTGCCTACGGATAACATGCCTTAGGTAACATAAAATGACAATAGACAACGAACAATCTACTGGGTGAAGCGAAGAAATTTTCCCTTCTTGTTCCTTCCATCGGTTGTGGAAGATTGTGCAGGCTCCTTGTACCGGTTCTTCTGTTCGTCCGCTTCCCTTTTAAACTGTGCTTCACGAGCTTGGAATTGTTCCTCTTGAATCTTGAGGGCCGCCTCTCTTTGACCTAACTCAGCTCGCCGTCTCTTTAGCTCATCTTCTTTACCCTTTAAACGGATCTGTTGTTGTCGAACTCGCCTTTCTTGTTCCTCTCTTGCAAGACATGCTTCCTCCCGAGCCTGAGTGTGCCTTCCATAGTATTGTCCTTTAGTTTCAACTTCGTTCAACGAAACCCTTCCTAGTGGACGTGTGTCGATCCATTGCATGAATGTGCAAGCCTGAATATAAATTAGTGTTTACTTGAATTAGTTAAGGGAAGAAAAAAGACTACAAAAGATATTAGAAATGAAAGTACCTTGAAATCATCATCTATGTCAGGACACTTGAAGAACCTACACCCTTTCTTGCCTTGAGGTAATGGGTCAGTCCAAACTTGCAGACATGTACGGAAGCCGCAATGGCATTTGGGCCGCTCATTCCATGGAGGAATCGCATTCGGGTCATCCCTCCATGTCGACATAGATATGGTTGTTCAATGCGCACTGGGTGCATTCATCGTTGGTGGTAGTGTGTGTTATAGAGCACGACCGTGTTGGTCCATGGACTACGTCTATCGTACTAGTTTAGTGAAAGCTGCATAGTCCAAGGAATCTGATGTTGTTGTCCCCGCAGTGGATGGTAGCTGTAAGTCATTATTAATGTAGAAGAGCCTTTTCATTTAATTTGTTGTTTTTGTTGCTCTAGTTGAAGACATAAATGTTGGAGGGCTGGTATTTGTAGATGCCAAAAGTCTTTGGTGATAAGGCAGAGTGTTGCATGGTGTAGTACCACGTGATTCCTCCATGCTACTTTATTTAGCCTTTTCAGTCTACGACCTTTATAGAGTGTACGGTATGCAGTCACGTTTATAGGAATCGCATGATGTGATGGATCAAAGGACCAACGTTCAACGTAGATGAAACCACAATTATTAAACACAGTTGCATGTACAAAGAAGTAGCCATGCATACAAAAGACTAAAGCACGGTGATCATAATGACTAGATGCGCCCACGCTTTGGCGCCCCTCTCCTGGCACGTCTCCCCGCAGCCTGTGCCGCTCTGGTATGGTGCCGCGGGTACGTCAGTGGGTCCGGGGGAACTATGTCACGACCTGGCCGACGACCTGCCTCAGGAAGTGGTGTCAGATCCTCCTGCGTGGCCCCTGCGTCGGTACTGGTGCACCACTAAGCTGTGAAGGGCCAACAACGTCATGTTGGCCACTGCCGTAGTACTGCTGAACCCACTCCTGGTTGTCGAACTGGCCCATGTTCTCGTCTACGTCGTCGTCGTCCCACCAATGTTTCGGTACTCTGCTTAAACAAATAAATGTCAAATATCTAACATAATAGATGCTTGCTATCGTAGTTGTGACACGTTGTTTGATACATACCTAAGTTGGTCATGGGTCGTAGACGAGACGTAGATCCGGCCCCGTATGCACCCATAGGAGAAAAAGACGACGAGCCTGCAAGTACACCAACAAGGGTTGCGCATTGCATATTTAGTTTGAAATTGTATTGCTATTATAAGTAAGAAAAGCTATCTAGTATGGCGTACCTGGATATGGCGTGTACATGGGTGGAGGAGGACGAGGTGACGTGGTCGTTGTAACAAAGGGTGCCGGAGGAGGCGCACCCCATGCCGTGGCGGAGCTGTCCTGTCGTGTACACGTACCTCCATACGCTCCCGGACGTGGACCACGAGGTGGAAGGGTGGTGTTGTCACTACGACAAGTGACGGCTCGGCGAAACCGACCCCAAAGGTCAGCAATCTTCTTGTATGCGCTTAGGTGTTGCGCGTGCGTCATGTCGGAGCAATAGGCAAGGCTCGACGCAGCCTCTGCCTCAATCCCTTGTATGACATCGTACTACAGAGAATAAATAATGTGAAAAGTTAGATATAATAACTCAAAGAAAATATAAGTTCAAGTAAGAAAACATACCGCTATAGCGAAGTTCAGGTCCCTCACAAGGGGGTACGTGTCAGACAGCTGCGCCATAGCCATAGGCGCCTCTGGAGGAACATGCACCATGCGTGTAACATCTGGGGGCAAAAAGGTTTCCATTCAAATAAATTTAGTCCACCTACTCAAATATTTTCTAAAGAATCCTAATATAACTACACAAACTAAACAAATATTTCTGTTCATAAATTCACTGAATAATATTTATATGTATAACTACTATGTTTCTAATTTTACTGACTACTATTTCTATTCAAATAATTTTTCCTATTAAAATATTTAAGTGCAAAATATTTCTAATTTTATTGAATACTATTTCTATCTATCTAAACTATTTTTTATTCTCACAAATTAAACTAAACTATTTTTTGAATCTCACAAATTAAACAAGGCAATAAGCCTAAATTATTTATTCACTACAATTTCTATCTAAGCTTCCATTTCTATATAAAACATTTAACTTCCAAATATTTCTAAACAACCTTTTCGATCTATTTAAACTAGGCTAAAATTTGGATTTGTATTGGACTAGTCTATCTATCTAAACTATTTTTTCTATGTATTTTAAATATTTCTATGCAAATAACTAGCTAATATTTTTATCTACAAAGACATATAATTACAATCTATAGAGATATAGAGATTTAAAAAAAATACCTAAATCAGAAGACACATCAAGCAGAGCAGCACCCCAGCCTTCCCCTCCCCTCCCCTCCTCTCCCCTCTCCTCTCCTCTCCTCTTTTCTTCTTTTTCTTCCTCCTCTCTTCTTCTCTTCCTCTCTTCTTCTCTTCCTCTCCTCTGGTCACCAGCGCGGCAGCGCTCCGCGCTCTCTCTTCCTCTCCTTCTAGCCGCGACGGGCTAGGAGAGCTGCTGCCTCGGCGCGGCGCGGCGATTTATATCGCCTGGGCGCCTTCCGCCGGATGAAACGGCGGTAGGTTCGCCTACCGCCATTTCAAATGGCGATAAGCGGTGGGGCCCAGACGCCACCAACTTACCGCCGGTTCATCCGGTGGCATTTAATTCGGCCCCGCGGCTCGTCTGCCTACCGCCGGATGAAACGGCGATAAGTACCTGGCCCATCGAGGCCCACTAGATATCGCCGTTTCATAGGGCGGTTAGTTGTGCCGCCGGCCCAAATGGCGATTTTTATGGCTATCGCCATTTCATTCGGCGGTAGGCTCCTAACACCGGACCAAACGGCGGCAGGCTGACAAACTTGTAAAAAAATTTATCAGGAATATATTTTTGAAATAACGTAAAATAAAAAATATAAAAATAAAAAAATCTCCGCCGGAGGGTGACTACGCGACCACACGGCCCGTCCCCACGCAACCACAATCCAGCCCGTCAGCGCCCAACCGCAATTACGTAGGCCGTCCCCAGCCTGCGCAACCACAGCCCAGCGGCCCACGTTGCTATGGTCCTGCGGTCTTTTTGGGGCCCGCAAGAGGAGCCCAGTGGACACATATTATATCTACATATGTTGTTACTTGGCATACCATAAGTTGATACACAATTTCTATATAAGTTGATAATATTATCATGCATACAAGCAGGGGCGGACCTACCCATTAGGCGAGGTGAGGCGGCCGCCTCAGCTACTCGCCGACGAGCACTGCTATCCTCCACTAGTTCCTATGAATTTTTTCTCATCTGGCCTCCATTGTTGCTGCCGCTGCTAGCTTCCTGGGGAAGAAGACGTGAGGAAGAAAGGAATAAGCAAGGCCGAAAATGCATGGGCTGGTTTTGTGGGTTTTTAGACAACATAACTAGGCCCAGCAGAGGCAGCAAGCCGAGCCCATAGCCCACTATAACACCTCCCAGCCCCCCACGTGACTTTCCCTTCCCCTGTGACACTCCCAATTGGTCTATTGCCCAGCTTCTACTGCTTTCTTTTTAGGCAGGAAGTTGAGCATGAACATATTGCTTTTTTATTGGTCCATGTCTGATTGAGTTAGCAGTGATTCTACCAGTAGCAAGAACATCAATTGAACGAGTTTTCTCAGCTATGCACTTAATCAAGACAGATTTGTGCAACAAGATGTCTGATGATTAACTCAATTTCTTGATATTGTGCTACATTGAGAAAGAGATATTTAAAGGAGTTGATAGTGGTAAATTTAGAAAAAAAAAGGTAAGCCTTGAAAGATAAGGGTGAACTTGTCAAAACCTAGAAAACCTAGACATGTTTAGTGCATGACTAGTTGTACGTATATTTTGAATTGTAGGGTAACAATGCTTATTCTTCCCATTTTAAGGGTATCATCATAAAATAATTGTTATTCGCTCATTGTTTGTTGTTTTTTGTATTCGCAATATGTGAATACAATATTGTTTTTTTTGGGGGAGGTGTGGTTAGCTTTCAACTAAACTTCGCCTCAGCTAAAATTTTATCTTGGGTCCGCCACTGCATACAAGTCAATATAACTCTTATGTAAGTTAACATATCCATATACAATAATAGTCCTTTTACGGATGATGTTGCACGCTGTCTATTTAACTCGATACATTGTCATCCAAAAGTTGATATACATAAGTTGTCATCTAATATACATAACTTGATATGCATATCCATATAAATTGTTATCATCATTACACATAAGTTGCTAGTAAAATAAAATAAGCTCAAAATATATGCAAAGTGGATCCTTGTTTTGCAGGTCTTGTCCTAAAGAATACAATGCCATAAACAAAATAAAAACCAGAATTCATATGCAAAAGATATACATATTAAAGCTCATAAATAAGCATGTTCAAACACACCACATTATTGCGTTGCATTGCGCGACAACAACATCGTGCACGATTTAGGAAGTTGGACGGAGTCACACCCTCAGCTATGGTGCGACCTGTCACGGCTTAACGTCGTCCTTTGCCCATGCCCATGGTAGGACCTACTGCGCTCAACCTTATCTCCACAACCTTTTCTTCCTCCACTGTCCTCTGGCTCCTACAGCAACACCCACACCCCCCTAGTGTATGTTCTTTTTCCCTCTCGTCACCTCCAGCAATGTGGAGGCAAAGCCGCAAGCTTCATGGACTGAGGAACGTCATGCCCTTGTCTAGCACCAGAAGGCCGTGAGCACTACTAGAGAATAGACCTTCGATCCAACCCGTTTAGTCCTGGTAGATTTTGGACCCGAGAATAAAAGGCTTTTAGTCTCCGTTGATAACACCAACCGAGATTAAAAGACCGTTTAGTCCCAGTTGCAATACCTATTCACGAAAAGACTCTTGTTGACTACTTTAGTCCTGGTTGGAGGCTTCAATGGGGACTAAAGGTCACCCATTTAGTCTAGGTTAGAACCTTTGTTCCTGAGTGCAGCCAACACCAGAGACTAAACCAACTATCTTTTTGCCCGAGGCTTTTCTCTCCTCCCCTCAGCCTTATCTTCTTCATCCGTTGCCTCCACTTAACATTTAGCATTTTTCTGCTCATCTCCTCCCTCCACTCTTCTATCTCCTCCTACAACCTCTTGATCTACTCCCCTCACAGATATAGTGCGTAGGGCGGCGAGGTGGCCACCGGCGCGTGTGGGCAGCAAGGTGGCCATGCGCGCGGCAGCGAGGATGCGTGTGGCGGCGAGGTGGCCATGCCTAGTGAGGAGGCGCGGCGGCCGTGCCGGCGAGGAGCCTCCCTGGGCTACCCCCTAGCATGGCGCGGGGGCCGAACAGTGAGGCGGCCTTGTCGGCAAGAAGACACGGTGTGAGGGCCTCCCATGGCCGGTGGCCTGGCAGCGCGCGACGTGGGGTATCCTCGGCCTCCTTGGCGCGGGGCAAGGGACCCGGCGAGGCCCTCCCCGGTGAGTGGGCCTCCCGAACAGCCCCTTGGCCCCCGACGAGCGGCCCTCCCGAACAGGCCCTTGGCCGTCAGCGTGTGGGGCCTCTCGATTGTGAGTGCTTGTAGTTCATGATTCTATGATTGTTCTAGTGATTCATTTATGATTGTTCAAGTCAATCCTTCGTGTGTTGTAAATCAAACCGTTTCGATGTATAAATTAGACTTGTGCAAATTTGGTTCTGTTATGCTCGTTCGAATGTCATGTGAGGTATCTTGTTTCAATTAGTGATTTGTATGTCTTCTACCTCAATTTAATGTATTTATGGTGGAACTGGAGCTCAAGAGGGTGGTTGAGGGTGGCAGGAGGAGCTGGCAGGATGGTGTGGGGGGGGGGACCGGTCGAGGGCAATTTTTTTTTGGTATCACTAATTGGGACTAAAAGTTTAGTTCCGATTGGGATACCAGGAACAAAAGGGACCCCCCGCATGTATAGTCTCGGTTGGCCAGTTTGTACAAACGGCCTTCACTAACAGGGACCATAGGGAGTAGAGGCCAAAGAGGGGCACAGGCCGCTGCGATTTGGTGATGCCATGGAGGGCGACAATGTTGGTCGTCATGCGAGCAATGCTATCAAGATGCCTGCATCCTGTTACCCTTTCCTTCCTCTTGTCAGGATCTGGTCTTCTTCTTTGTGTGTTTTTTTGCATGCTCCAGCAGCAATCTGGTGGCCAAATTAGTGACAGCCGTGGAAGATAACAATCTTGTTTGTTATTGAAACCGAGTCACTTCAAAACGACTTTAGATTAATGGTCAAATTAGTAACTAGCTTCTCATTATTACTAAGTCAATCGTACAAATCGGAACGTATATTATGTAAGGCTAAGATATCGAGCTCCTCATCCTCCTTGGACTATAGTACTACATATCTTTTACCGATAACATTTTTTATATCCGCACCCAACAGAATAGACTCACTTAAAAAAGAATTCAGCAGTTTTAGTATATACCGGCATGATTAACCAGTAACTAGCTTCTCATTATTACTAAGTCAATCGTACAAATCGGAACGTATATTATGTAAGGCTAAGATATCGAGCTCCTCATCCTCCTTGGACTATAGTACTATATATCTTTTACCAATAACATTTTTTGAATCCGCACCCAACAGAATAGACTAACTTAAAAAAGAATTCAGCAGTTTTAGTATATACCGGCATGATTAACCATCAAGACTATGGTCAGCGCACTTTTCTCACAATAAACATCTGCTCCTAGTAGAGCGAGAGTAATCTTTTTTTTTTTAATCTGGGCTTAGGGCCATAGGCCTTGTATCCGTTTTCTGCTGTATCAGTGAAATAGTCCACATCTTTTGTCCCCGTTCCAGCCAGACAAAGTAGATATCCACTGACCCATCTCCAACCCATCTACTAGGATTGTGTCAATAGCATTAAATAGGCTGCCACATATGCAATTTGGTGATGTGGCAAGAGAATAGCATTAAATAGGCTGCCACATATGCAATTTGGTGATGTGGCAAGAGAATTAAAGAGGGGAGAGAAGAACATGGTATCTTGCATGAGAAACCATGTCTACACAAGAACCAAGAAATGAAACTTGATGATAGGGAGAGGAAATGAAAGAGAACATATATGATTGGATGGTAATTTATTTTTAAAAAACTATGCATTGGAGAGATAGTTTCTATAGGTAGTGTCTATATGACATGGATGTGCAGACACTACTTGATGATGTTTTAGGCTAGGGATAGCCTCGGAATATGGTGCGTTCATTATGCCTGCTTTTAGATATCTTACTCAAAGAATAATTTGGATCAAACTTTGAGGCGGACGGTTCCAAAGTTGCTACAAAACTTATTACAATATACCGTTCGTTATAAGTGCAGTGTCGTACGCAAATACGCAATACAAATGTTTCCCTCGAATTACTCTCTAGGTAATAAGCCAACAGTGGGATCACTTGCTTACATCCATCCCGTCCATCACTAGAAAAAATAATATAGCTGTTAAAATGAATTGCACATGAATTTGCATAACAGACCACAAATTAGAGCAGAAGAATAAAAAGGATACATGGCCCCCAAGGCCCCCAATTAATGCAACCCGTAATAAATAAAAGATGATTAGCCATGAGCACTGAATTAGCTAGGGCCGGGTGATAATCTCCATCTCCTGCAAATCTCATCATAGCTGGTGCGATCGAAGAGCTTATCCTGATCCCGGTCGGAGATATACAGCCCAGTGCAGGAGTAGGTGATGTCCCCGGTGGTGGAGTGCCACCCGGACATCTGCTCGGCGATGAACGTGCCATTGAGCAGCAGCATCACTTCGCCTATGCTGCTGCCATCCCGCGTCCCCTCGGCCTGCATGAGGATGTAGTGCCCTGCTTGCTGCTCCATGGCTTCGATGACGCGGCCCGGAACGGGATCGTCGAAGCAGATGATGTTAACGAGCGGCCACGTCTCCCTACAGAGGCACGCGCCTGTGATGTTGGAGTAGTACTTGAAGCCACGGTCGCTGGAGACCCGGAGGGCAAGGTAGAACATGAGCGCCGGCGGTGAGCGCCTGACGTAGACGAAGCCTTTGACGACCCAGAGGTTGATAGGGTCGCGAGACCGCTCGTAGATGACCAGCTTGGCGGTGTTGAGCGAGATGAAGACGATGAGCACGGTCATCACGGCCGCGACCACGTACCGCGCCACATTTAGGCACCGGAACCTGCTTGATTTCTCGCCCTTGTCTGCCTCCATAATAGGCACCCAAGTCACTGTTAACGCGTTGCGCGCCCAAGAATTGGAATACTGGATGGTTTGTATCACTCAAGTAGTCCCCCAATGTAGCTATTTGTATGTATGTATGTATGTATGTATGTATGTATGTATGTATGTATGTATAGCACACAACAACCTACACAGTTACGCCTCTCTCGCTCGCTTAAGGGCGGCGCCTAATGTTAATGTCTCTTTAGTACGTAATCCTTCCTATGTGTTTTTGGTGATTAATGACGGTATGATCATTGCGACTAACATGTGTTTTGCGGAGGCAAATCTTAAGTTAGTGAAATGATAAATTCTTGGCCCCCATCATTTGATTATGATTGTATTGGCGCAAAGGATATGCTCGAAGATTAATGATAATATACTTCTAAGTGCCTTTGAATGACGAGAGGCACTTAGAGTAGTTTATGTCTTTGTTCTTCTTTGGCCGTACTACAAAGGAGGGCTAAGGGTTGGTAGCTTGACCTAGGCGAGACTAGAGTTAGGTGTGGTGCACACTTGTCAAATTATAGCGCTAGGTAGCTTAGCTAAAGCCAAAGAGAAAATAGAAAAATCAAAGCAATAAAATTGGACAAGTTTCGGCTTCAAAAATGAGAAGGATGAAGAATTCCCGGAGCACCAACTATTTCGGTGGTGTCTGGAGCAAGGCACCAAATTAGTTGGTGGTTCCTGACCCAGTGAGACAAGCAAACACCATCAACTAATTCAGTGGCTGCTTCGCGGTACCATAGAATTAGTCGGTGACCCCAGACTCACTGTTGAGACAGTGAGCATCGACTATTTTGGTGGACGCATGCGTGGACCATCAGATTAGTTGATGACCCTTGGGTGAGCCATGTCAAGTTGACATGCTCTCTAGAATGCATCGATCGATTCGATGGTCACCCTAGAATGGTTGATCAAATTAATCAATGGGTGTCTGTAACCATTGGATTTCAAAAGAAAACTGACCATCGAATAATTCGTCGTCCTTGGATGGACACCGAATTAGTGGGTGGTCACTGAGAGGCCAAGGTTGGCTAACACACTACTACAAAAACCATTTTCGGAGGCGGGCAAAATCTATTTTCAGAGGCGGTTTTTGGATGCGCCTCCGAACTATCGCTTCTGTTAATAAGGCATTTTTTGAGGCGGATTCCTGCCCACCTCTATTAATCAAATTAAAAAAAATAAAAAAACCCGAAACCCTAGATAGGTCTGGTGAGCCCATCACGGGGCCGCCGAGCCCATCTTGGGCGCCGCTGCTGTTGCTGGGTCATGGATCTGCCGCCACCACCTCTCCATGCGCTGCCAGATCCCATTCCGCCTCGAGGACTGCCACAACATCGCTGAGGTGCTCGCCGGATTCAGGGCTGCCACATCGTCGCCAGATCTGGCGGCGTCCCGTCGGAGGGGTGGAGGGCCTGCGCCTGGTCGGAGAAGAGGAGGGCCTGCACGCCACCGCCGCCGCTATGCCTGCTCGAGGTTGCCTGCCATGTCGCACCGCTGGATCCTCTGCCGCAGCTCCTCCTCTTCGCCCCACACGACGTGCCGGCGCCATCCCCAAATCCGCACCCGCGTCTGGATCTTGCCGCCGACTGCTGCCTGCCTCGCCGCCATCCGCTACGGCTGTGAGCTGCTACCTGCCCACGGATCTCGCGCCGCTGGTCAGAGGAGAGGAGTGATGGAGGGGCATGTGTGGATGAAGGAGAGGGAGGGCAAGGCGCCGCCGGCCGAACCATGAAAGAGAGGAGGGAGTGAGAGAGAAGTGTGCGGCGGCTGGAGAATTGGAGAAGGAGAGAAAGGAGATATTATCTAGGTTTTGGTAGTTTAATACATAGTACTCCCTCCATCCCAATTTATAAGTTGTTTGACTTTTTTTTTCCAACTTTGACCACTCGTCTTATTCAAAAAAATGATGTGAAATATCAAATTTTTTGTTATGACTTGCTTTATTAATGAATATTATTGAAGAATGGCTTGAATCTGACTATATTTGTACAAATTTTTTGAATAAGACGAGTGATCAAAGTTGGAGTCAAAAAAGTCAAACGACTTATAAATTGGGATGGAGGTAATAGGTTGATATTGGGCAATGTTGGGTCTGTCGGGCCCAAGGCCTTTTCCAGAGGCAGGCCAAATAACCGTCCTCCTCCAAAAATCGATTTACGGAGGCGGACGATTTAAGACGACCGCCTTCGAAAATAGATAATTTTTTGAGGCGGTTATTTTAAAATGTCCGTCTCTAAGCCTGTTTTTTCAGTGTCCTCTAAAATGTCTTTTGTAGTAGTGACTGCTCTCTATGTAAAAGCAACGTCTGGTCCAATGGTGACAAAAATGGTCACCGAATTAGTCGGTGGTTGTTAGTACCTATTGTTTTTGAAAGGAAAAGCTACCATCGACTATAATTCAGTGGTGCCCCAAAGGGGGCATCGAATTAGTCGGTGACTCTGCGAAAGTTGTATCGGCTAGTGGGTGTTGTGTGGGCTATTTATAGCCTTCCTTCTCCCACATTGAAGCCCTCTTGGCACACAAAATTCACAGTGCTCCTAGCTAAGATTTGAGAAACATTTAAGGCAAGAGAGGCACTTGGTTTAATTAGAGTTCTTGGTCTTTGAAAATTAAAGATTCTCTTTAGTGCTTGGGTGTAGCAAGTGTGCATCTATCTAGCTCTTGGTCTAGTGTAGGTCAAGCGAAGATCTTTGGCTTGTTACTCTTGGTGAATCGGCATCACCTAGACAGCTTGGTGATGGTGATCTTGGCAGCTCACATGGAGATTGTGTGACCCCCCAAGAAGGTGTATACGGTATTGGAATCCGCCGTCCCGAGTGGGGACTGGATATCCACTACCAGAGCACTTGATTCTTGCGTGGATCAAGGAGGAGCTATATCCTTGCGCGGTGCTGCAATAAGGACTAGGGGGAATTGCCGACTCCTCGATACCTTGGAAAAAAATCGGCTTCTTAGTCTTCTCTTTACTTTGAGCAAGTTTACTTTCTGCATTTTAATTCCTAGACTTACCATGCTAGAGTACGATTGGACCTAGGTTGCGAAACTCTTTTGATCACTAGTTAGGCACAAACCACACTTGGTAGGCACATGGGGTGATTAGGCTTATTTCATATGATTGTTTTATTACTTAAATTTTTGTACAAACCTAATTCAACCCCCTCTTAGGCATCTTGATCCTTTTACTACCCTTATATAAACTCTTGTTGTTTGGTTTCATAGTAAACCTGTTATTGGTTTCTTAAAGCAAATAGTGATGAATTGTAATTATGTGTTGCTTCTTCATCATTTTCTTCCACTTTAACTTATCTGGCTGAACCCTTTGGCAGCGGACCACAAACAAGAGCGTTTCACGTGGTTGGAAAGTGAAAAATTCCAACGTATAATACAAATTTGGAATTAGATACAAAGCCAGGCAATGGACCGCATATGTGCGTTAGAAGCATTAAAATGAAGCTTTGCTTTGCTTTATTCGACGTGAGTACAGCTGGTCCAAAGTCCAAAGTTTTGTATTTGTAGCAAAAGGAGACAAGGGATAAATCCCTTACATATTTTTTATAAGAATAAACACTTACATCTCACTACTCTGTATATATTATAATCTTATTGTCTGCAAAAAAAAAACACAGTATACAAAGCTATTTAGTCAAAGGGAAAAGAAAAGAAAAGCAGAGTCTACTAGGTGACGAAGAGAGAGACAAAAGATAAAAGCTACCATCCCATTGTTGGAAAAAGAAATGAAGGGTGCTTTTCTTTATTCGACATGTAGTATGACGCTAACTACATGGTACAATGGCTAAGTTCCAACAATGGGACTAGATCGCATCACCTTGACCGCATCACCTTGACAATGGGACTAAAAGCTACCAATTGGCACTAGATCGCATCACCTTGACCATGGTACAATGGCTAAGTTCCCCTTGGAGCAATTTAGTACCGGTTGGTGGCAAGAGCCGGTACTAAATGAATACCATTAGTACCAATTGGACCACCAGCCGATACAAGACATTTAAGCACCTACTGGTAGCCACAACCAATACTAAATACGCCAATTTGTACCACTTGGTAGCCCCCAATGGTACTAATGTGCGCGCTCATAAATAAGAAGCTTCTTCCTCCCCAAGCCAACATCCACCCTTTCCAACCCGACACTTGTTTCTTCCCCACCCATGGTGCATTGAGGGGAGGTGTTGCCCAAATTTTTATTTTTTTATATTTCTACCCATCCAAGTATTTTAACTTCATACTTCCTTCTCTAATGGTTCATATTCTATGCTTTATCTGTTGTACTTACAGAAGTTTGGGATTTTCTTAAAATTGGGGAGGATAGAGAGATTTTGTATTTGTACATGCATTTTCTTAGGGATTTCACTAATCTTAATGTTAAATGGTTACAACTTAATGCTGCTGTTGATGACACAAAATGGCAAGAATGCCAATTTGGCTCAACAGCCGATCTAACCACATGTAACAAGCGGTCTGACCGGCTGTACCCTGTAGCCGGTCTGGCAATGTGATAGGCGGTCTGACCTCCTGTGCAGCGGGTCTAGACCGCTTATAGGAAAAAGTGCTCAAAATATGATTTTGACTTCACCATTGCGTAGGGCTCGTCGAGAAGGTCAAAATGCATATGTGGATCGCTTGATTTGGACTTCGGATGAGGAAGTTATGGCTCTGTCAAGGATCAACCCTGGGCCCGGCCGGTTAGACCGTCTATACAGGGGGTCAGACCGCTTGTAGCAGTTCTAATCCGAATTAGAGTTGTATTTTGATGGGATTTCATTATGGAATTGACTACCCACGGGCAAGACCTCCCCACCCTATATTATGAAGGGCCGTGGCCGATTGAGGACCTCTACCCAATCGTACAAACACATTTACCTTTACTTTTTATCTGAAACCCTAACTTTTCCAACCTCCTTTCTTCTTCCTTCTTCGTCTCCATGGCGTTTTAGGACGTTCTAAGTGGCCTTGTCGACCTTAGAACAACCCTAGGTTCGCCGCCTCCGACAGGGTCCCTCCTGAGGCGGCGTTCGTATGCTTTCGTGGCTCCTCTGCCTATAGGCGGTCTGACCCCTGTGACAGGCGGTCTGACCCCTGTACGGGTGGTCTGACACCCTGTACAGAAGATCTAACGAGGAGATTCCAGCTACCGCGCGATCTAGCGCTTATCGTGTGTTGACCCGAAAAGACGTCAACAGCTCCATTTAAGTTGGAATGGCTAGCCAGGATGCATTGAAGTTGTGTTTATGGGCTCGAAGGTAGAGACTAGGCCTTGTTGGACCCAGCACTAGGCTGGTCGGGCAACTGTTCCTGAAGTCAAATAGTCATCAAACCTTGTGAAACATGTTAGTATAAACAAATTTGGCATTGTTGTGGCATTGTAGTCATGAATCCATGAAAATATTGGCGGTAAAAATCATTAAAATTGGCCACCAACACTGACATCATCTTCATTTTTCATCTCCATGTAGTCTTGATCTTTTGTGTGCCATGTGGATCGGCCATTATTCCACCCAAACCCCTCAGGTTGCTCCGTCCTAGCCTTCTCGCGTTCACCCTTCACTGTCCTTGGTCCATCGATATGAACCTTTCGTGTGACCTGTACCTCATGCTGTCAACCACCATGATGCAATACACCTGAACATCACACTCGACGGTTGTCAATCACTCGTCATTCAATGGTGGCCACCGCTGGTCCTCAAACTTTTCATCTTATTCTTGTTTGATTCAAGAGTCAAGTGTATGGCCGTTCCTTAAACTTATACATCTATGTCACTTATGTCTCTATACTCTCAAATTGCATATTTGACTCCCTAAGCTTAGCCTTGGGTGCCTTTTAGGTTCTTGTGCTTTCAAAATACCGACACGATAACCTAAACTTGAACTCAAGTATCACCAAAGTCCACTGCAAGGTTTTAAAACTAATACCACAAAATTATTTAGGTAACCCTCATGTTTGGTTAAGATATATAGGGTTATTGCGACAATTGTTGATTTTGGTTGTGATAGGAGGGCATATTGCCACCAAATGTATGGTGTTCTGATATAAATTTTATTGGTTGGAATAAGTATTATATATCAGGATGAATATATTATTGTTACTATTTCAGCATTGTTATTGCAATGATATTCTTCATTGGTTCCAATAGTTGGACATATTTCTAGAACACATTGTTATTAGTGCCATCATGTGTTGTCAAATGATCTAATATAGCAACAAAAAGGAGATCCTCGCGATTGAAAGGTTGGACATAGCAATAAAGATCAATGTTGTTGCAAATGAGTCTTATTTATTGCAACACTAACATCAACAATTGCAACTTAGAGTTAGATATAGAAATGAAAATTAATGATGTTGCAAAAGAACCTTAGATATTGCGACGCTCATGTGAAGCATTGCATTATTGTGGCTTCCACCAAGCTGGGTTTAGTCCGTGGGTCTTTTTTGGTTAATATGAAATTTGCATTTAACCGGATTAACTCCTACCATACAAAATAGGCACAAGTCAAAATATACATTAGTTATGTGGCCTACAGATAAGGTAGGATTTTCTTGTCATGGCCTAACCCTGATCGATCCTGTCATGTAGTGTCTCACCTCCTTCGTGCTGCATTAATTGGCTTCGATCACCAGGAACCCGAGTGCTCACGCGGTCACCTCAACATGTCTTGACAATGATGACGCTGACATGTAAGAAGAATTAATCATATTGCATCCTTTTGGTCATGCACACGAAAGTGTTGAGTTGTTCTTTAGTATATAAGGTTGTCTGCAACGCCCCCTGTAAACGTTCTTGAAAGGAACCGCTATAGGGAAATCCGGCTGCAGCGGTTCTCCTCTACCGCCCCTCTAAGAGCATCTCCAACAGTGCCAAAAAAGATAATCCCAAATCATTGGTTTTAGAAATTTGCTAAAAATTATTGGGAGCACAAAAAGGCTCCTTCTCCAACAGTTCGTAACAATTAGTCCTAAAATAGTTAAATGTTAATTAGGATTGTGAGTGCAGGTCAAGGGGGCCAAAATGGCTTAGAGCCTACTGCTTTTGAGAGTTTGGGGAGCAAAAGTTTTTTCAGTTGAATCCCAAAACAAGATTTTAGAAACCTATTTTGGGTACTGTTGAAGATACTCTAAAACAAAGGGAGCCCTCAATCCCGCTATTCTGAGCGGTGGTGGAGGGATCCTCCATGCAGTGCTCCGCCGTTGGTGGCAGCCTCGATGCGACAGCCCTCCCCACCACCTGCAGCCACCACGGTCGCCATCATCACCAACAGCCCACGCTGCCACCGCCACCACCTGCAACCACCTCGGCCGCAATCGCCACCTGCAGCCACCACCGCCATAGAGAGAGAGGGGGAAGGAGGGGGAGAGACATCAAGGAATCAAGCCAAAATCGATGTGAAATCGAACAAAATGACACGCCTAGGACTCATCGCCAGATCCTGCATGCCGCCATGACCGCTGAGGCCCTACTCACCCGTGCTGTGGCCGCCGAGGCCCTGGGTGGAGGAGGAGGAGGAGGAGAAGGCCCCTGCTTGCCGAATCGAGAGTGAGAGGAGGGGAAGAAGGACAATGACGACAGGGGGGGGGGAGAAGGCCCCTGCTAGCCGTCGGCGAGGAGGAGCACGATAGTGGAGAGCTTTTCGACATCCTACCTCGCCTCGCCGTGGCCAAACCGGCATGTGCGAGCTGGACTTCCGGTGGCAGTCACCTCACCCAATCCACCGAATCGAGCTGCAGGATGGGATTCCTCTGAATAGAAGCCCCCATCGCCGCCTCCACCTGCCGTCGATGGAGCTGGCGGCGCGTAGAGGTGGTGGAGGATGTCAAAGTGACTAGTCACGTCGTGTATAGACTTGAGGATATGTTAGTTCAGTTTAGCCGTTAGCTTAGCTGTTAGCTGGACCGATCGGTCCACGTTTGCATGCTCGCGCACGATCCGTTTTCTCTGGAGATCGTTAGCACGTGAGCTGCACCGCGTGTATATGTACAACATGACTATGATCAATCAATACACTTGTGCGTTGCATCACCAAACTCTTTCATGGTATCAGTCGTCCCACGATCCTAACCACCTCCGCTGCTTCTCCTCTTCATCTTCCCCGGCGTGCTCGACATGGCCTCCAGCTCCGGCTCCTCCGACAACACCAACCCCTTCGCGACTCCACCTGTGGCTATCTCGGCGTCCACAGCGCAACTCATCAACATCAATGCACATGTCCCCGTCACCCTTGATATTGGCGACTGCTCCAACTTTAGCACCTGGCGAACCTTCTTCAACATCGCCTTCCTCAAGTTTGGCTTCGTCGACCACATCGACAGCTCCACCAACTCCCTCCACATGCGCAACGACACCGAGTGGACGCAAATTGATATTTGCATCATCTCCTGGCTCTACTCCATGCTCGCCCACGACCTTCTCTCTGCCGTGCTCCAACCGGAAGATGACGCCTACACCACCTGGCACGCCATCGGCTCACAGTTTCTTGACAACATCGTTCAGCGCACTGTCTAAGCTCGTCAAGCGTTCCACGCGCTGCACCAGGCTGACATGTCCATCACCGAGTACTGTGGCAAGATCAAGGTCCTTGCGGACACCCTGCGTGACGTCGGCTCTCCCCTCACCAACCAGGACCTCGTCGTCAACCTCCTGAGCAGGCTCAACGACAAGTTCGGCCACTGCGTCTCCACCATCTCCACCGCCAATCCACCCATGACGTTCCTTCAAGCACGCTCGTTCCTTCTCCAGGAGGAGATCTGGATCGCCAAACGTGCGCAGAAGTCCACGTCCATGGCTATGCTCGCTGCCTCCCGCTCCACTTGTGTCTCCTCCAACGCTCCCGCCACTCGATCTACGCCATCTGCACCGGCATCCTCCGCTGGTACCGCCGGCACCGGCAACACTCGTCCTCGCAAGCACAAGAAGCAGGTCGGTCGCTCTGGCGCCCCTCCTGCCGGCCCCAACACCAGCAACCAGGGCGTGACATCCTGGGTTAACCCCTAGACCGGTTTCGTCCAGGCGTGGCCCATCGCCCAACTTCCTCAAGCTGTCATGTCCCAGGGCATCCTCGGCACTCGTCCCGGCGCCGCACCACAGCAGTCCATGATGGCCCAGCACGCTCCGGCCGGCTTGATCCCTCCTGCGCTCTACCAGGCCCTGACCGACCTGTCTCTGCAGTCCACTCCACCAAGTGCCACGGATTGGCTCTTCGACACTAGGCTTCATCTCACATGGCCGGTAATTCTGGTATGCTTACCTCTACTGCTCCCTGTAATTCTCGCATCGTCGTTGGCAATGGTGCCTCCCTGCCCGTGCACTGTATGGGCTCAGGCACCATCTCAACGCCCTCATCCCCACTCCTGCTCAACAATGTTCTAGTATATCCCTCTCTGGTCCAAAACTTGATTTCTGTTCGTCGTCTTACTCGTGATAATGTTGTTTCCATTGAGTTTGACCCTCTCGGTTTTTCAATTAAGGATCTTCACAGCCGGAAGGTTCTTCTCTGCAGTAACAGTGCCGGTGACCTATACCCACTGCATTCCACTGCACCGACGCCATCCTCCGGCTTCCACATCTCCGTCGATCTTTGGCATGACCGCCTGGGACATCCTGGCCGGCCAGCACTTTCTCGCATTATGAATAATGTTGATTTCACTTGTAAACCCTAGCTATACTCATTCTTGCACTTCTTGTCACTCTGGCAAACACGTTCGCCTTCCGTTTAATGAATAAGCTATGGTTTCTCCCTTTCCCTTCGCTCTTTTGCACTGTGATATATGACCTCGCCGGTGTTAAGCAACTCTGGATTCCAGTACTACCTTGTCATCCTTGATGACTACTCCCATTATGTCTGGACTTTCCCTCTTCGCCACAAGTCCGATGTCGTGCCCATGCTCACCACGTTCCACGCGTTCGTCCAGACCCAGTTCAACGGACCGATGTTAGCCTTCCAAATAGACAACAGTTGCGAGTTCGACAATGTTGCCCTGTGTTCGTTTCTTGCTGCACGTGGCATAGTGCTTCGTCTCACCTGCCCATACACTTCTCAGCAAAATGGGCGTGCTGAACGTATCCTACGCACCTTGAACGACAGTGTGTGCACCATGCTCCTCCATGCTGCCATACCGCTCACGTTCTGGCCTGACGCCCTGCACACCCTACGCACTTGCTCAACCTGCGTCCATGCACTCCCCGCGGCCATGCCACTCCATTCTTCCTTCTATTTGGCTCGGCACCAGACTACACTCACCTACGCGTCTTTGGCTGCCTATACTTCCCGAACACCACTCCCATGGCGCCCCACAAACTCGCACCATGATCTGTCCCGTGTGTTCTCCTCGGCTATCCAGAAAACACCAAGGGCTATCATTGCTATGACCCAGTCACCCGTCGGCTTCTAACATCACGGCACGTCGTCTTCGACGAGCATGTGTTTCCTTTTCGCCAGGAACCTTCTACGTCGCCATTTGCGTCTTCGCCACAACCGGCTCATGTTGAACAGGTACCTGTACCGGTGTGGGTAAGGCGTGCAGCTCGCAGGTTGCCACCTGCGGCCCCAGTCTCTCCGTCAAGCGCTGCGCCACGCGTGGCCATGTCGTCGCCCACCGCTGGTGCTCCGCCACCCACGGCTCCACCAGTGCCTCACGCTGGTGCCTCGCCACCCGCGGCCCCGATGTTGCCCATCGCTGGTGCTGCGCCACCTGCGGCCATGACGTCATCCCCACCCATCGCTGTGCCACGCGTGGCCACGTCATCACCCACCGCTGGTGCTCCGCCACCCGCGGCTCGGCCGGCACCTCGCGCTGCTGCCTCGCGACCCGCGGCCCCGACGTTGCCCATCGCTGGTGCTGCACCAACCGCGGCTCCATCGTCGCCAAGCACTGGTGCCTCGCACCGGTGGCCCCGACGCCGTCCTTGCCTGTCGCTGCGCCATGTGCGGCCACGTCATCGTCCACCGTTGGTGCTGCCCCACCTGCGGCTTCATCGTCGCCTCGTGTTGGTGCCTCGTTACCCTTGGCCACGATGTCCCCGTCACTCGATCATCCAACCATGGCAGCTCCTCTAATCGGCCACCCTATGGTCACACGACTCAAGGACGACATCATCAAGCCTCGACGCTGCGCCAACCTCACCACTGTCGCCGCCGTGCCCACCTCGGTGTGTGCCGCGTTGTGTGATCCGGCATGGGTTGCTGCTATGGAAGATGAGTATCATGCTCTGAAGGACAATGGCACATGGGAGCTTGTGCCCCGTCCATGGGATGCTCATGTCATTTCTGGCGAATGGATCTTCAAGAACAAGCTTCACGCCGATGGTTCACTTGAGCGACACAAGGCACAATGGGCCGTTCGTGGTTTCTCCCAGCGTCCGAGCCTTGATTTCGACCAGACCTTCTCGCCTGTGGTTAAACCGGCCACCATTTGCACGGTGCTCCATCTAGCTGCTGCTCAGGACTGGCCGGTGCATCAACTTGATGTCAAGAACTCGTTTCTCCATGGTGATCTCACAGAGAAAGTATATTGCACCAGCCTGCCGGATTTGTTGATCAATCACAACCAGACGCAGTGTGCCTTCTTCGCAAATCCTTGTACGGGCTCAAGCAGGTACCTCGCGCTTGGTTTCAACGATTCGGTACACATCTCTTTCGTCTTGGCTTTGTTGCATCCAAGTCTGACAACTCACCGTTCATTCTCCGGCGTGGCACTGATGAGGCTCATCTTCTGCTCTATGTCGACGACATAGCACTTGTGGCTTCCTCCCAACATCTACTTCCACACATCGTTGGCGCGCTAAAGCTTCAATTCGCCATGCAGGATTTGGGTGCCTTGTATTTTTCCTCGGCATCCAAGTATGTCGCACCACAAAAGGATTCTTTCTTTCTCAAGAGCAGTATGCCGATGAGGTACTCCACCATGCTGGTATGCTTGACTGCAAACCTGCATCCACCCCCATGGACACCAAGAGCAAGGTCTCCAGCGTCACCGGCGAACTATGCACTGACCCTACGTTCTACCGTAGTATTGTTGGTGCACTGCAGTATCTTACGCTCACAAGGCCGGACCTGTCCTACGTTGTGCAACCGGTGTGTCTTCACATGCATTCTCCACGGCACATCCATTGGACTCTTGTCAAGCGAATTCTATGGTACGTTCGTGGCATGGCACACAAAGGCTTGCATCTCCGGCGATCCTCTTCACCGACCATCATCGCCTACTCGGACGCGGACTGGGAAGGTTGCCCGGACACGCGATGTTCAACATCCGGCTTATGCGTCTTCTTCGGTGACTCCTTGGTGTCATGGTCCTCTAAGAGGCAGGCTGTCGTGTCCCGTTCCAGTGCCGAAGCTGAATACCGGGGTGTGGCGAACGCCGCTGCGTAGTGCTGTTGGTTGTGCAATCTACTTGGTGAACTCAATGTCCAGCTCGACAAAGCAACACTGGTATACTGCGACAACATCTCTGCGGTCTACCTCTCCGAAAACCTAGTTCATCATGGGCTCACCAAACATGTAGAACTGGATGTTCATTTCGTCAGAGAGAAGGTCGTCATTGGGGAAATTCGTGTCGCGCACGTTCCAACCCGTCATCAGATTGCCAACATCATGACGAAGGGACTTCCTACAGTGTTGTTTGACGAATTCAGGTCCAGTTTGTGCGTCATTGATGCCGCTCGAACTGCGGGGGGTGTCAAAGTGACTAGTCACGTTGTGCATAGACTTGAGGACATGTTAGTTCAGTTTAGCCGTTAGCTTAGCTGTTAGCTGGACCGATTCATCCGTCCCACGTTTGCATGCTCGCCACGATCCGTTTTCTCTGGAGATCGTTAGCGCGTGAGATGCACCGCGTGTGTATGTACAACATGATTGTGATCAATGCACGTGTGTTGCATCTCCAAACTCTTTCAGCGGAGATGGAGAGGAGGTGGTGGTGACGAGAGAGAGCTCGCCAGGATGCTGAGCTCGATGGAGGGGGTGGCCGCGGAGGGGAGGGTGGCGATGGAGGCCGGGGAGGGTGGGGAGGGGTTGGAGCTCAAGTAGGAGGTGGAGATCGAGAGGAGGCAATGGGTACGGAGAGACCGAGAGAGAGAGAGAGAGAGAGAGAGAGAGAGAGAGAGAGAGACGGCGAGAGAGGTCAAGAAAGACAGAGTCGTTTGCGTGGGGAAAATTGGAAATAGAGAGAGAGAGAAAAGTAGAAGGGAAAACAAAAAAGAAAAAAGGGAAAAGATAAAAAGAGATGTACAAAAGAGAAGGAAAAAAGAAAAGGAAGAAATAAAAAGAATGGAGGAGATAGAAAAAAAAGAAATAGAAAAAATGAGGATAGAGGGGAGATGGTAGCTGAGATGATTGAATAAAATATAGGGTAGTTGGAATGGAGGGAAAGCATAGAGGAATTATGGGTACGGGAGAAATTGATATAGAGGGATGACTATGATAGAATATTCCTTCTAGAGGGATGGAATAGAGGGATGCCACTGCGGAGAACCTAAAATCAAGTTTTAATATTGATTTTATTGATATCGATCCCTTTTTCCCATGGTTTAGGAAAGGTGTAAACCTGCTTTATAGTTGGGGATTAATTTCAAATGGCATGTGAGGATAATAGTTGGATGCTACTGCCTCAAAACGATGTTGCATAGCAATTCAGATATGACAAATTAATTGAACATATGTTTGAAGCCACCCTTCTAGGACAGATTGCATGTTGTCCATGTAGTAGATGTTTGAAGGCACCTTTCCAGGACAGACTGCATGTTGTCCATGTAGTAGATGCGTGGCAAGGCATTTAGAGTAAAAAAGAAGAGGTTCAAGAACACTTGCTTTTAACTGGGTTTAATAAGGGTTTCACGAAAAAAAAAGCGTGGTGCTTGTAAATATGTCCCTTTGGATTATGATGATTGTGACTTCTGTGCTGAGGAGCAAAATCAGGCTGTAAAATTCAAATTAATCGAAGAAGCTCAGACATGATTGTACCTAGCTTGCAAGGAGGCTACCTGAGTATCTTTCATTGTCAGGCTTTTTCATATTAAGTCGGTATTATGAACAATGCAATCAAGCAAATAATTCACTTGTTCATTCTTGCGCTCCCGAAAGGACATTGTCTCCTAGATACCATGGATAAAATTTGAAAGGTAATTCAAGTCCTTGGCTTGGACTAACAGAAGATTCATGCTTGTGTCAATGAAGAGAAGCTGGACACATCTCCAACATGTGAGGATAGTAGGTGGAAATATACAGATTCAGAGGGTCATGGGGAGTGTGGTGATGATACTGGCGTAATAAAGAAGAAGCACTTTCCATGAAATATTTTGTTATATTTTCCACTTATTCTTCTTCTTGAAATACATGAACACTACTGCAAGGCACATATATTGTAACACACTCTTGTAACATATTAATCAATGTGTTACGAAGAAATTTTATTGGAACACAAAATCATATGTTACAGAATAAGTTAGTAACACATAATGGTCGTCTATAAATTTGTGTTACAAATAGAAGTTATAGTAACACAAAATTAATGTTACACCTTAAGTATTACAAAATGGTGTTATATTGTAACACATATAAAAAATTGTTACAAATAAAGTGTTACAATGTAAAATATTGTAACCTCAACGATGGAGAGCAGCCATGAAGAAGAAAAACACAAGTCTGAACAAACAATTAACAAGCATTCACCTAGTAGTCCCTTTTGTCTTTTCAGACACATCTTTTCAATAAATGACACAATGGTTATTTCTTGATTTCAACAAAGAGATAATAACGTTTTTTTTCCAAAATAAAAGTTGTAGATTTTCAGAAGTTATACAACTTTGTATTTGAACTCCTTTTAATTTGAATTAATTTTGGCAATGAATAGTACGCTTGAATTACTCAAATTCGAAATTTGAGTTTTTCAAATGATAACGGTTAGAGCAACAGACAAAATGAGAGTTGTAGATCACAATAAGTTAACCTTTTTATTTGAAATTTAAAATTTAAATTTTATAAACGACATCAAATTGAGAAATTGCCAAAATAAAAATTGTACAACTCAGAAAATTATGAAACTTTGTAGTTGGCAACTTTTTAGTTTCAATTCATTTAGAGCCTCAAATAAGCAATTTACACTCGACCTGGTATAATATGTGAGGGTGCAAAACAGAAGTTTGACACTCGTGACATTGTGGTATAGTGGTAGAGGAGGTTACAGATGAGGAAGAGGTCATGGGTTCAGATCTTGTCAGCCATGTAGTGCATTAGACTTTTTGCTATTTATTCTGATGTTTTCTGTTCACAAAGTGTTATTGCAATAATATCAAAGTGTTACTAGAGCTAAAAATATGTTACAACGGAGATTTTTGTAACACTTGGTAAGCTTCCGCTTGATGAGTAATTGTGTTACAAAGTAGTAACACAATTTTTATGTAAAAACAACATAATTTTTGTGTTCCAATAGATCACACCATAGTAACATTGAACTTAGCAACACTAATAAAATGTGTTACTAGATGGTATTGTAACACCTTTATGGACCTATAACAACATAACTTGGTGTTACAATATGCACGTTCTGTACTAGTGGAACGATAATATCAAACCAATGAATATGTGTTGGCACAAATAGGAATTGGGTCAAGATGGGAAAGTGTTAATTCAGAGGCATGGAAGCACGTGAACATAAGGACACATTCTCACTTCATATCCACGTAATGTTAGGTTAGGACTTGCATCAGAATCTATTTAGGATGTTGAATAATGTGACTCACACTACATGGCTAGCAAAAGAAATTCAACTAAGATGAGCTAAAATTCGCCCTGAGCCACGTGTGCGCATATATGGTTGATACAAGCCACACGCAGGGCAGAAACACTTTGCGCAACCTACCGATTTCAGCCACGGCCATAGAGAGTTAGAGACCACATCATTCAGCTATGGCTCGTCGTCCCCTCAGGAACTACAAGTGCTACACCCTCTGGGTCCTCGCCGCATGCCTTGCCGTGTCGGCCGCCGTCTCCATCGTCCTCGCCCTGACAAGGCCGGCGCACATCAACTACACCATCACAAGCGTCACTCGCCGCAACAGTCGCAACACGTCCATCGACGGCGACAACGGCGGCCGGCTGAGGTTGAGCTTCACCCTCACCACCAATAACACCAGCCCGTCCTCCGTGCTGTACCGGAGCTTCTACGTCCTCGTCTGCAGCAGCAGCAGCAGCAGCGCCTGCATCGCAACCGACGTGACGCCATTGCTGCCGCGCCAGGAGCCGAGAAGCCTCAAGCGCATTGACTGGGCGGTGGAGTTAGGAGGGGCGGGCTCACCATGGGTGACCCTCGGGGTGATGCCCAGCATGGAGGCCTTCGACCGCAGCAGTGATGTCTTGGTGAACATCAGCGCCCTGGTGAGGCTAAAGAGGCCAGGACTCCCCTGGTCCAGTCTGCACGACATCAACCTGTCCTGCGGCTCTTTCAGCTCATGGATTTGCGTGGCAGGGAGATTGTGAGTGTAGAGATTTAATCGGGTGCGTCATTTTAGAACTGGCAGCTTCACAAATCGTTTGGTTCCTTGCAAGATTGTCTCACGCCGATTTACGTTTTTTACTTCGATTTTCCATTCCACTATAGCTAGAACCAGAGGCCAAATCGTTGGCCGCCAAGTCCATCAGACAAATTAGAATGCTGTCAGCTATCTGATTAGCACACGGCTGGACGTTCTTTCTCACTCCCATGTAAGCTAATTCATGTGCTACTTTATTACAACTTCTTAGACACATGAACAAAGGAGACGTTCGAAAAAGTATGAACTCGCTAAATCTCAGATCAAAGGAAGATGTCGTCATTGCTTGCTTCATAAGACTTGGAATCTGATTCCTCCACGATGATTGCCATGCATGCCGGGGCAACTGCAGTTCCCATTGCATGCATATATGCCTCTGGCTGGTGAATCTGGACAACATCCTACTAGACAAAGATAAGGTTTGTATGCGAAATGGTAGAGGCAGAATGAATACGTAAAACCAGTGGCGGACCCAAGATAAAATTTTAGCTGAGGCGAAGTTTAGTTGAAAGCTAACCACACCTCCCCCCAAAAAAACAATATTGTATTCACATATTGCGAATACAAAAAACAACAAACAATGAGCGAATACTAACTATTTTATGATGATACCCTTAAAATGGGAAGAATAAGCATTGTTACCCTACAATTCAAAATATACGTACAACTAGTCATGCACTAAACATGTCTAGGTTTTCTAGGTTTTGACAAGTTCACCCTTATCTTTCAAGGCTTACCTTTTTTTTTCTAAATTTACCACTATCAAGTCCTTTAAATATCTCTTTCTCAATGTAGCACAATATCAAGAAATTGAGTTAATCATCAGACATCTTGTTGCACAAATCTGTCTTGATTAAGTGCATAGCTGAGAAAACTCGTTCAATTGATGTTGTTGCTACTGGTAGAATCACTGCTAACTCAATCAGACATGGACCAATAAAAAAGCAATATGTTCATGCTCAACTTCCTGCCTAAAAAGAAAGCAGTAGAAGCTGGGCAATAGACCAATTGTGAGTGTCACAGGGGAAGGGAAAGTCACGTGGGGGGCTGGGAGGTGTTATAGTGGGCTATGGGCTCGGCTTGCTGCCTCTGCTGGGCCTAGTTATGTTGTCTAAAAACCCACAAAACCAGCCCATGCATTTTCGGCCTTGCTTATTCCTTTCTTCCTCACGTCTTCTTCCCCAGGAAGCTAGCAGCGGCAGCAACAATGGAGGCCAGATGAGAAAAAATTCATAGGAACTAGTGGAGGATAGCAGTGCTCGTCGGCGAGTAGCTGAGGCGGCCGCCTCACCTCGCCTAATGGGTAGGTCCGCCCCTGCGTAAAACGACATATATCTAGACCAAATTGTAGGGTATAAAGATACTTCCTGAAGACTAACAAGCTAAGTATGTAATAAGGTTGCTTGTAATACAGATGGTCAAATGGCATGTCGAGGGTGGTCCAGTTTTGCATGGTCCGAGCACAGCAGGACTCGTCCGAGCCAAGTCATGGCATGCCTAGGGCAAAAGTACGATACATGACATGTCATCTCATGCATGGCAAGTTAAGCATATATATACTATACGAGCCATACCCTTCCACTGCACCCCAACCCCCCTGAATGCTTTTGTTAAAACTGTTTGAGTTATATATATGTCAAACAGTCGAACTCTATGAGGTGATTTGGTAAAATTGACAAACAGTCGAACTCTATGAAATCATCACCTAGCAAGAAACTGGAAACATGACGAACAGTTCCATGTTCAATATTTTTTTCGATAAAGGAAGTTTTATTAATTTCAAGTGCATTACATCGAGTTGATACAAAGTCTTGAAACACTCCCGACCTCTGCATAGCGGGATGCACACAGCCTAATAAAAAGATAATAAAGATCAACCAAACACACTAATGGTAATTAATCCGTAGACTAGACCGCCATCCATGTGCCGGGGTAAAAAACTCCTTGGCCACCTGTGCCAAGCGTAGCGATGCCGCAACAACCAAATCCTGTAAAGCCGGCTTCTGTAATATAGCCCAAGTACTGAGCCAGTGTATAATCGAATAGATAACCTGCAATGGAGAAGGATTATTCTTTTTTTCAAAGACAACATCATTCCTGCATAACCATAACGACCAACACGTAGCAGCCGCTCCTAACAGAACTAACGATTTCAGTTCTTTTTCAATACCCCATAGCCAATTCCTAAACATATTGGAAACACTACAGGGCTGAGACAATCCTGATGCCGCATGAATCACAGCCCACACTACACGAGCAAAATGACATTCAAAGAAGAGATGGTTAATTGTTCAATCCTTGTGGCAGAAACAACAAATTTTGCTTCCTTGCCAATTGCGCTTTAATAAATTATCTTTTGTCAGAATTACTCCTCTTCGCACGTACCACATAAAGATCTTAATCTTTAGAGGGGATTTTAATTTCCAAATGAGCTTGTTTAAATTTGGAACATCATTATGAATCATTGCCATGTAATGGGATTTCACAGAAAACTGTCCATTTGGGTGTAGGTTCCATCGGAACTCATCATGTTCTTGGCTTAACACAATGTTAGCAATACGTGGAACCAATGCATTCCAGGCTGTTAACTTATGGCCAATAAGATCTCTTCGCCAAGAAATATTTACTGGTGAGGTGCTTAAGACTTGTGCCACAGTATCCTGTTTATGGTGGGCTATATTATATAAACAGGGATATTGTTCTCGCAGTGTTGAATTCCCCAACCATTTATCTTCCCAGAACCTAACTTGTGTCCCATCCTTGATTACGAAAGTCCCAAAACCTAGAAACTCACGTTTTGCTGTCATTAGGCTAGCCCAAAAGTGCGAGTCCCCATTCCTCCATTGTACTTGTGAAAGTGGTTTGGAGCCTAGGTACTTGTTGCGCAAGATTTGTTGCCAAGTCCCATCTGTTGTGAGTAACTTGTAAAGCCACTTACTGAGAAGTGCTTTGTTTTTTATGTCTAAGTCATGAATCCCTAAACCCCCTTGGTCCCTAGGTTGGCACAAGATACTCCATTTAGCAAGGCGATACTTTCGTTTCTGGCCATCACTTTGCCAAAAAAATCTTGAGCGAAAGTAATCCAGTCTCTTAAGTACACCTCTCGGGATCGCAAAGAAAGACATCATATACATGGGCAAGCTAGTGAGTACAGAGTTAATCAGTGTTAGCCGTCCTCCTGTAGAAAGGTGTTTACCTTTCCAACTACTGAGTCTTTTCTCAAAACGTTCCTCTACCCTTTTCCAATCTGCATTTGATAGTTTCCTATAATGTATAGGAATACCCAAATATTTCATTGGGAGGGTTCCGGAGTTGCAGCCAAATAGTTCGGTGTATTGATCAATTGATTCTTGTGCTTCACCAAAGCAGAATATTTCACTTTTATGGAAGTTTATTTTAAGCCCTGAAAGTTGTTCGAAAGCACAAAGCAATAGCTTCATGTTACGTGCTTTCTCCAGGTCATGATCCATAAAAAGAATTGTATCATCAGCATATTGTAGAATAGATAATCCATCATCAACTAGATGTGGTACGATTCCACTTATCTGATCATCTATTTTGGCTCTGTTTATTAAGACTGCTAGCATATCAACCACAATGTTAAATAAAATTGGGGATAGAGGATCCCCTTGTCGAAGACCTTTCTTTGTTTGGAAATAAGATCCGACATCATTGTTAACAATAACTGCTACACTACCCCCCGAAACAAAAGATTCAACCCAGGAAATCCACTTGGACGAGAAACCTTTCATTCGTAGAGTCTGCAAAAGGAATGGCCATCGAACTTTGTCATAGGCCTTTTCAAAATCAATTTTGAAGATTACCCCATTTTGTTTTTTCCTATGCAACTCATGTATTGTTTCATGTAAAATAACGACACCCTCTAGGATGTTACGTCCTCGCATGAAAGCTGTCTGAGTGGGGCTAATTATATGATCTGCAATAGCATTAACTCTAACTGTAGCGACTTTCGTAAAAATCTTAAAGCTAACATTGAGCAAGCAGATAGGTCTGTATTGTTCTATTCGATTTGCGTCTTGGACCTTTGGTATGAGCGTTATTACCCCAAAATTGAGACTAAAAATAGGTAAGGTTCCAGCATGTAATTCATAGAACATTTGCATCAAGTCTCCTTTGATGATATCCCAAAACTTTTGATAAAACTCAGCTGGAAAACCATTAGGACCTGGTGCTTTATTGTGTTCCATGTCAAAAATTGCATCATGAACCTCTTTCTCTGTGAATGGTGCGGTGAGGAAATCATTTTCTCCCTGGGTGACTTGAGAGATGTCTTCTATCCTTGACTCAGCTAAAGTAAAAGAATTCTCTTCGGGTGCACCAAATAGTTCTTTGTAGAACTTGGTGATATAAGTCTTTAGATTAGATTGGCCTTCAATCTTGCCAGTCTCATGTTCAATATGCATGAATGGATCTTGGACGGTGAAAGAGGCAAACGCAACAAGAACAAGGAAGAAAGGTCTGGGGACTATGGTCAACGAGCTTGTAGTCCTAGCGGAGGCGACGCCGGCACTGAAGACAATGGCATCCAAAGATGAATGAAAGCAGCCCGATGCGACCTAAGGCTAAGGGTACTCGTGGTTGGAGACGGCAGAGACGAGGAGGAGCGACAGTCGCAGAGCTGTTGGGTGATGGAGACTGGTGGCCAACAGATGAGCCAAGAGAGAGAAAAAAACAGCGTCTTGCGGAGCGCGAGGTGCAGTGGAAACCGTCGAGTGAAGAGACATTGAGGAGCAGCAGGCGGCGGGGGAGGAGCAGCAGACGGCGGAGGAGGAGCAGCGGCGGTAGAGCCAGAGGAGCAGCGGCTCGGTGCAAGAGGGCAGAGTCGCAGAGAGCAGATAAAGGGTGGGATAGACACTGCTCAAAACGTACAGTTGAAAATTTCGGACTACCATCGCTCCCCTCCTCTCCCACCCAATCCAGCTAACCACGAGCGACTAGGCTGGCATGCCATGGCTGACATGCCACCACCGCAGTTGTCGTAATCTCCTGTCCTCCCACTCGACAATCCTCGGCCCTGCCCTTCGGCAGCTACCACTTTTTTTTTAATATAAAAGGCAGGAGTACTGCTGCATGATAAGAAGAAGAAGCATTTGTACATAACGCGCCGAAGCGAACATCACCACAACACAAACAACGCATGCAAACAACTCATCCACCATAACACCACACCACCACAAACCAGGAGAGGAGCCGAATGAAGCCACCTCGAGCTGCGCCGTTGACACAAACATTGTGCCATGCTATAAGGAAAATGACCCTAGGCCATGTTTGTGATTTTGGTGAATGATTGACAACATAGTCATTGGACTAACATGTGTTTAAAGATGCATTTTTGTAGATTTTTGAGGATGAGATTTGAAAATGGTTAGAAATATGCTTCTATCTCATACAAAAGTGTGAAAAACGAAACAACAATCGGCGAAGAAATGACGTAAAAACAGCCAAAACCGTGCTCTCAACAGTGCTGCGGATAAGCCACCGATTGATTCGTTGGTGCACCATCTGGGGGACCGAATCAGTCAGTCATAGAGGCATTTTGGGCAGCGAGAAGGCCTACCATCGATTGATTTGGTGGTACCTCATCAAGGACACCGAATTAGTTTGTCTCTCCCCACCGAATTAGTCAGTCCTTATGGCTGGAACATGTTGTTCGGCTCTGGTGAGCACCGATTGATTCGGTGGTGGCAAAGAGGGGGCACCGAATGAGTCGGTCCTATCCAGAAACTGTGCAACGGCTATACAACGGCTAGTTCCTTTGGTTGGGGCTATAAATATGGGTTGCCTCGGCCATTTGAAGTGTGTTTGAGCTGGGAGAAGCTATTGGCAAGTACTCTACACATTCTTAAGTGCTCAATCCACCAAAGTGCTAAATAGAAGATCTAGGTGATTAGCAAAGTGCTTAGTGCTAGTCTAGACCCTTTAGCGTATCTCTTAGGTGTTTACCCTAGAGTTTAGCGAGGTTTGCATACCTCTTTGCTTACCGGTGCTTGCACGCACCAAGTGTTGTAATCCGGGGCTTGTATTCTTGCTTCCAACCGAGTTTGTGGAGAGGCCGCCTGTGATTGTGCAATGGAGGATAGGCCCTTGGCGTTTGGCCGAAGCTCTACCAAGTGAAGGCGGCGATTAGCATCCGGGGAGGGACGAGCGGAGACCCACCTGCGCGTGGGGAAGTACCGTGGTCACCCACGGAGTTACTCGACCGGGGAGTTTATACCCTTGCGCGAGCATTCTCTTTGAGAGGGCCTGCAACAACGAGGATTAGTGGAAAGCTCATGAGTTTTCCGATACCTCGGTAAAAATCGACGTGCTGGGAGTTTGCTTCTCTACCCTTTAAGCTTTCGCATTTCATACTTGCACCACTTTCCGCATTTACCTTTCCTAGACTTGTCATGCTAGTATAGGATTGGACCTAGGGTGCAAAACTTTGTATCGGTAGAGATAGTAACACATAGAGAAAACCTAGATCACATTTATATAGAAATTGAAATAGTTTTTATATGTGCAATTAGAGCCTTAGTTTTAGAGGCACCTATTTCACCCCCCTCCCCTTTTAGGGTGTCACGGTCCCTTCACATGCCGAATCCGCGGCCCGCTGCAAGCCTAAGCGGCAGCATGAACTCCTCCTCCATGGGAATATCACCCTGAAGCCATGCACCAGGTCGTCGCTTCCCCTGTCCCAGTGGAGCATCAGCAGAACACACACTTCGTAGCACCGAAGAAAAATACTGATCCTGGCCACTCTACGCGGAGGCCTCGCCTCTCCCACCGCCTCGTACTACTCTACCAAGGACTCAGATATCTGAAGCTGCTATGGGAGATCACTACCCTTTCTTGTTCCCCTGCCCCTCCACTTATGAAACAAAACATATGGCGAGCTGCCGATCGGACTACACCCAATAATTTTAGAGGTGTAAATAGTGCATTAGTAAACATGTCTGTGAGGAAAGATGTGACTGAAAAGTGGGTGAAAATTGGCGAACTAAACAAGGTTAGTGACATGGATATGATTGATTGGATTACTCCTCTCTTGGCTATCGAGTTCAAGTCGGCACGGGCATGACCATGCCCATCATGAAAGCACAGTATGACTAAGTGTGCCTACACTTTAAAAATTGTTGACTAAGTCTGCCTAGTGTCGTACGTCCCTGGGCCTAGTGTGTAAAGAGCATGGTTGGGCAATATTCTGTGATAGTGTTGTGCCTTAAAGTAATATGGACATGCCACTGCCTATTTGGCTATCTATAGCGGGTAGTTTGGTATTGCATCCATGTATCCTAATTACTTCAAAACTTTGGCTTGTTTATATTCACACCTTCAGATTCTCTGACTCTGTATCTCTGAGAATACGACACGACAAGTCTCACTCTAAACTGAGCATGACCCATTTGCAACATTACATCTTGTAGCATGAGTCAAAAAATCAAGGAATCAACACTACGGACCTTACATAAACCTGCTCTCCATGATGGAGATGAGGAAACCAAACAAACCGTACACGAATCTTTCCTCCAAAATTGAAAACACAAAAAAAAAGGAAAGAAAAGCCCATGGACGCAAGCAAACAATTAAGAAAATCAAACCAATTGAATGGCAAAGCACACCATGCAAACAAACTCCTTAAGCTTCAGGATGTCTCAAGTTGATCGTGGTTGGCCCGGTAGAGATATGCCAGTGTGCATGGTTAATGCCCAAAGCAGAGTAATGAACTCGCCTCCATGCACCAACACATCCTTCACATGCTCCCTGTCACTCGATACTGCAATGTAGATTATGAGCTCTGTCCACACATCGGCTAACACCTTCCACACAGTTTCCGAACAATTACTGATTAGCAATTTCCCCAACTTCGCTCCGCTTTTTACAACTTCTCTAGGATCACTCTGGCTTCTAGTTTCCACTTGAATCTCTCTCCAGCCTGTTGTATCAGCTGTATCCTCAACTCGTATAATCTCCATGATTTTCTTCACACGTGTCCGCTGTGACGAGAAGTAATAATCCCAACACCCAATCATGTTCTTCAACTCCTGACTTATATCCTCAAAGAAGAGCTCCACATTTTCCTGGTTGTCCGGCAATAGGTTGGGGTGAAATAGCACCAAGTAGGCACAATACTTTGACAGCCTCGTCGTTACGTTGAATGAAGGTCCTTCTTGGATGCTCCTAGGGGGACACTCCACCTCCAGCAAGGAGGTAGCGATGTGCCAAGTGAGGATGACCTCAGAGACACTGTTGCTGTTGCAAGCCCAAGAGAGCTGATGAGAAAGGTTGTTCCTTTGCAATGCACGCTTGCCATTGATAAGAGGGGTATAGTGGTCGGTACCGCGGATATGTTCTGCAATGTATTCGATGATGGATTGTTTTAAACTGTTTGGCACTGTTGCGGTTTTCACCTTGAGAGAGAGTATGGGTGTGGTAGGCAGTGCTGTGATAGGCTGCCAACATAGGTCGAGAAAAGAAAACTGCTTGAAGCTAAGGTCAGCATTGCTCATCTTCCTCTGTAGGAACATGAGAAAACAGAAGGCACTTTTAAAGATGGGGCTACCATGCCATTTTGGTTTGGTCATGTAGCTGCAAAGCAATGACACCATGAACCAGTTGGAGAGTAGGGCGATGAGGAACTCCCTTATCTCCTCATAGAAGAATATGATAATCAGAATCACAGTGATGGAGAAATCTAATGTCAAGAAGAAGGCTGGAGGATAGTTGAAGGCTTTGATTAGTATGCAGAATGCTACATCGAGGAATCCAGCTGGATAATACGAATTGAAGCTGAAGTTGTCTGTGAAGATTGAGTTCAATGCGAATTTCACATCTCCGTAGCCACATATAAGAACAACCATGAGGCAAAAGCCAAACACAACTATGTAGATAAGGACGTAGTTCACTAAGAGGAAGAAGGGGCTTGCCAGGACGACAGGAGCAACTGAGTGATTGTACTCACAGAGGAAATTGACCTCGTCATTCATCACTTGGAACACCGCCTCCGCGGTGCTTTCACCGCCATTGCTCTGAAGGCATCTCAGGATGAGGTATCGGCTATCACGAGCTTCACCGGCGCACTTCACGGCCAAGTGATGCTGCTCAAACTTTGGACGCAGCAACTTGAAGAGAGCAAAGGAGAGACAGAGCCTCCTGAGGCGTTGGTTTTGATCAAATATGGCCAACATCTGGTCACTGTCAACAAGCTCCCATACCTTACCGACGGTGATGATGCCAGCAGTAGAGGCTACATCATTCAGCTCGTAGCCGTATGCGGTGACCTTCTTCACCAACTTCTCTTTGCCCATGACAATGTACCTGCATCTCTTTATATCATCAACTTGGTCATCATCAACTTGATCATCGTGTTGCAGCTGGGCCATATAGGAGCTGATAAGGCCAGGATTCTTGCCATGGGCATATGAACGCTTCTGGACCTCGGCAAAGGCAATTCTCTGGACCAATCTTGTTACGCAGAGAACCCAAATGATGCTGAAGAGCTCCTTCTGGCCAACAAGGCTGATGTTGAAGAAGACAAGACTTCCCAGCCACACGACACGGCCAGCACGTTGGACCATGCCCGAGTACCCTTGCACGAGGATCTCGTCAACCTTCCTGCGGAGGAGCTCCACGAGGAGCATCCACCCCAGGATTACCCTGGCCTTGAGAGAGAGGTCGTCGGGCATGGCCGACTCCCCCACGCCCAGGTTCCCTATGTTCTTGGCCTCGGAGAAGAGGTAGGACATGACGGGGAGGAAGAGGGACAGCACCAGGGAGAGGAACAGCCGGACTTTGGGCTCCAGCATGGCGCTGACGTCGGAGATCCCGCTGAAGAGGTTGAGGTTGAAGAAGAGGCCAGTGAGGATGAGCATGATGAGGGAGCTGGTACCAAAGTGAGCTCATTCGTCTTGGGAGTGTAGGATGATGTGAGGTTGTAAGTGAGCGCTTCTAGGTCTGTGCAATCGATCCCAAACAGCAAATTGGTGGGCTCCTTGCTCATGATCGGCTCCTTGCTCATGATCGTTCTGTTGCTCGTATCAGTAGTTTTTACAAGCTTGAGTTTGCTATGGATATTTGTTGTACATTTATAACCTTGAGTTTTATATATGGACGTCAGGTCCCAGGTTCCTTTTGGTTCATGGAGAGGTACCTAGCGTGTGTGTAGCATGTATGCATAGTTGGCTTCACTGTCCTGGCCAGCTTCCTTTTGACTTGAATTTGTTGTTGGTACGGTATCTTATTCCAAATTACTTTTCTTTAACAAAGGGTGTGCTTTAGTTTGGGAGTTTGCACCCAACAGAGGGAACAATTGGCACGTGCAGACGTGTGTTGCAACTAATTGACTAAAGGGCGATGTTACTTTACACTTTGATGGCACTAATTGTTACACCCCACCATCATAAAAACGGTCTTGTTATAACATTCTTCAGACAACTGAGAAATGTTTGATACATAAACCTTTGTACTTCATCCTGTGATCAATTAATAAGTACTAAATGCAATGGAAGTGAAATTATGTTTAGATCCACCAACTAAACTCAGCTAAACTTCAGCTGAAAGCCCAAATGATATACCATTCCTTTAGCTGGGTGAACCCAGCTGCTAAACGAGCTCAAAAACCAAAATACCCCTATCTATTCATGGGAATCGCTACTGCCCACATTACCTGTCCACACTAGCGCATTTGCCTAAAAGGGCGCAAGCGAAATGAATGGATGACCTCGTGAGTCACATAAGTACTTGTGGACCTAATTTGATGGTCTAAAACCTAAAAGTACACTATTTCTCAAACAAAATCTGAATTTCAAAAAGGTATTTATTTATCTTGAGTTAGCGTGAGGGTAAAGGTAGTGACAAATAAGTGAATAACTCTTACGTGGCTAGCTTACCTACCTTTGGCGACGTGTGCAAGACCTTTTTGAAAATCGATGAGATGAGCCCACCGATATAACCCTTTAAACATTGTTTTTGCAGGAACCTCCCTCCGTGACGGGTCGAGCGATGCCCTCGTTGTCTCGCTCGTCAACCTAGGTGCGATGTTGAGAGACGGGTGGAGACAATCTGCAGGGCTGCGGCGGTTTGCATGGTTTGCATTCTTGCATGGGAGCTCCGTGCATGTTTTGCATTCTTGCATGGGAGCTTCGTGCACGGTTTGCATGGTTTGATCGAGCCGATGACAAATTTTAAGAGTTCGGGGGACAGATTGATGGGAAGGTGAAGGCAAGAATAGAAGGGCAATCAAAGTGGTCCACCTAGGTAAATACCTGGGCCAAGAAAAAAGGGCCATGGAGATTTAGTTGCTAATTATTTTCGAGCAAATCCTATCTATACTGATGATATATTTAGGAGGAGGTTTCAGATGAATAAACCTTTGTTTATTTTATGCGTTATGTGGAATATTTGAATGTATTGTTACTGCTAGAAAATCGAGTATTAGTACCGAGCGCAAGGCCGAGTTAGTAGCCGGTACTAAAGAACGTTATTTAGGAACGGCCGGCTACGCGGCGCAGCCTGGGGGCCTGGGCTGAACCCATCTAAATGAGCTCAAAACCCAAAATACCCCTATATATTTATGGGAATCCCCACTGCACACACTATCTGTCCACAATTAATGAAGGATAGAATAGTCTACCTGCAAAAAAAAAAGATAGAATAGTCTAACTAATTAAATTTGTTCACTACTAGAGAAACCAATTGCAGAAGTTTTAACGAATGGCTCCTTCCATTGCTATATGCCAGAACATCATTCTGGATGAGTTTCATTTTTACACGACATGTTTAAACAGAGTAGCTTGCAGTGAAGTGCGAGAATTTGAATTTGAGTTCTGTGATTAGAGACCCATTATATGAAAACTTCAGATCCATATATTGCTGACATAAATGAAATACATTTGCATATCCGTCTTGACAACTTATTTCCATGGTACCAGAAGACTATAAAAAGTATGTTTTGAGTAATAATGGAAATAGTCTGAGTTGGTCGACGCTATTCATTCCTTAATGATTGATGATAATTTGTCAAATCCGGTGTTTTCATTTGACGAGAAGGAATTATCCAGTGTATGGAATCAAAATGTCGAGAACAGGTGAAAGAAAAGTTGTATTATTGGCTTATCCATAAGATGCATGATGATGGAAAAATGTCAGAATGTGCTAGGCAAGGAGGGACAAGGTGTGATTCATTTAGTAGCCATACTTGGCTACGATTGCGGATGCAGACATAAAACCAATAGATGCACGCTTTCGCTTGTTTCGCTTCTCTATCCACCTTTGTTATGCCGGTCCGACTCCCTTGCTCCTGATTTTTTTTTCCATATGGTTCTCTCCCACCTTGGTACCGCCGGTTAGAATTATTGTCTTGTGTGAAGTTGTGTTAAGTTTTATATAGTAGATTATAAATTTTTTCCTTCCCATAGAAACGCACGGGCATGAACCTAGAAGGAACACTTGGGAGCGAGCTCACCTCTAAACTTAATTGTCGCGCACGCGGTCTTGTGATTGGGCCTTGGATTGTTTGGATGTCAAGTAGCCTCGTATATATCCGTTGGAGTGATGTCCTCATCAACCCTCCTCCATGACCGCTCAGGCCGCGGCACCACTGCCGCTAGCCTCATCACCCTGCCACCGTCGGCCCTCCTTCTAAGGCCAGCGGTGAGCAGTCGTCCCCCATCAACCCTGAAACCTAACTCCGAAGCACTAACCTTGGCGAAATCTCACCAAGTTGGAGAAAAAAGAGATTTGGGTGAAGAAAATAGTTTAGGTGTTTGAAGGCCTCAAAACACTTTGGTATAGATTTTTAGAAACTAAAATATAATTAATTTTTAAATAATTATATTAGATGATATAAATTATTTTTATTTCAAAAAATAAATTCAAAAATGTTTAGAAATAAAATAATATTGTGGAAAATTGTATAAACAAAATTAAGAGCTACATAACATCTTGAAGAAAACCTTAATCGGTGATTAGGGAAAGTACGTTGGTGTAGTCTAATAAGCAGTCTCATACATTGGCATGTCATCTTGAGGCGATATAACAGGTAACTCATACAATCGGTTGCCTTATATATTATCTCATAATAAATGCATAATCCTTTATTTGTGCATAGAAAAAAAAAAGAAATATTGTGAGTTTGCATGGCAATAACAACTCATACAATGGTGAATAAGTCATCTCATAGTCCTAAATTTTAACCTATGAGGCGGTTGGCTCGCGAAACAACCACTTAGTTCTTTCTCCTCCCTCCCTCTCTGAAACCTCATAAAAACTCCGATGTGGACTTGCATAAGACGACCTATGAGACCGCTGACATGTAGCAATGTACTTGTCCTTATGAAATTTTTAAAAGAATAACAATGAACCAGACTTCAACTGGATCCATGCTAGCGGGTCACGTGAGTTCCACGCGGCGAGGCCATGTTGTAACATTGGTCCAAATAAATATAATGGGGGCCATAACAGCAATAATGGTCGTAACTAGTAAGCCCAAGCCAAAATTGAAAAACTTCGGGTCATTTTCCATGTCTCTTGGCTCGTTTGGTAGATTTTACCTTTCTCACCTTCGGTGCTTAAGATTTGTACAAACAATCACGCTCGTTGGATCTCTCTTGGCACAAATTATGGACCAACACACGAGAGCACTAGCACGTGCAGCGGTCAGCAGTGCGCGTTCCAGTGCTACCTCTCAAAACTGGTAGGACTGGTTTTGAGAAACTGGTAGGCCCGGTTTTCGCTGGGAGGCCGGCGAGAAACCATTGAACGCCTGCCCGGGAGGGACCCCGTCGGGGTAGGCGCACCTTGGGTTGCCCTAGGCTCGGCAGGCCAGCTAGGGAGCCTCCTCATGCCATAGAGACAAGAGAAGAACAACACATGAGGTTGAAAATGATTAGGGTAAAGAGAAAAACAACACATGAGGTTGGAAAAGATTAGGGTAAAGTGATTTGTTTGTGTCGATTCAATACCCTCAATCGGTCGTGGCCCTTATGATTTATAGGGTGGGGAGGTCTTGCCCCACAAGAAATTGTTTTACAAATAGTACATATTTAATTTTCTAAGTTTACTGGATTCCCGACCACAATCGGTAGGCCCGGTTTCTAAAAACCGGTATTACCGGTTTTGGCCTTTCGACCAATTTTGGTCATTAACATATGCCCCCTTATTTTATGGCAAAGTTTGCATGCCAGAAAATACTCATAGTGACCAAAATTATCTAGGGATGATGATGAACATTATATCACTCTTATATGTAGCCGAAATAAAACTATGGCAAATATAACATCTAAACAACTACTGATTTCAGCTTTGAACATTTGAGCATATCTAATAAGAAAACTCTTGATATGGCCCTGGTGACCAATTGTAGCTCCTTGGTAAATCTAAGTTTATTGATAATTATAAAACGAAAACCGAGAAGGATCACACCAAATCCATGGATTATAAGTAAATATACATGAATATGCATACCATGGCACATGCACCGAAGACCAATATGATGATCGCTGACACTTTCTTGCTCTTGGTGATGAAGAATTGCTACTTTGACAATCTCCTAGCCGATTGTTTTTTCTTTTGCTCGGCTATTTTGTGATATTTAAGTAATAATTCAGCAAAGCTTGGCTTCTTCCTCATCACCTTTTCTTTTGAATCAGCTACTTTGTTTATTTGTATTAGCTACTTTGTGATCATCTTGCCCCCAACCAAACTTGATTGTTGTTCAGCTATATTGTTTGAAACATTATCACCATTGGGGGCAATTGGATCAATAGAGCTACTCGATGATTCTTCAATGCTCGGCTTTTCTCTGTCTAGTGTCAAATCTGAATTTTTGTTTAATCTACCATGCTTCTTGACACAATAAACTTGTTTGATCACCTTGCGCTTATTATTCTTTATAGACCGATTCTTTTGATCAAAACGGTCATTATGCATAGGTGCCGATTCATTTATTACCGGCTCCCTATATGTAATATAATCCGGATAAAAGTATCTAGGAGTAGACGGCATCATTGAATTAAAAGACCATGGTGGACAAAAATAAAGCATGCTAAAATAAGATCCACATGGCACATGCATAGGTGATCTATATGATGAAGTCGGCATTGATGTGTGAGGATTACTCCATTGCTTATTCGGATCATTGAATCGTTGTCTTGGAGGTGGTTTGATTGTTTGGAATTGTTAAGCCGACTAGCATCATTACTTTATTTTTGGGATTTAGCCGGAAGCCCTCCAAGAATGGGCTTCGACTTTTGCTTTTGATGCTTGGGACAACTTTTGGATTCAATGGTTTTCCAAACACCAATCTCGGGTTTCCTAGGCTTCAACATATTCGGCTTAGATTTGTTGCATTGCTCCCTGAGATAGGACTAGTAGATGTGATCTTTATATTTCCTCTGGTAGATTCGGCTTGAGACGGCCGAATTTCTTGATCAATAATTTGTTTATCATAACTAGTCGATAAGTGATGGCAAGAATCAATAATAACATTAGACGGCTTGTCAATAGCCAAATTTTCAAAAACAGGTATCGAATCTACGCTATCCTCTTTATCAATCAAAGATTTAATTTTATTACTCACAAAATCTGATAGGCGAACAGATATATGAAAGTGCATTTGGCCCCCTAGTGGTTTTGGTGGTGATAACAACCACAATTTGGAGGTTTCATACTTTTATAAAGATATGTGCAGGTGCTAAATGAAATAAGAAAAAGAATATATACGAAGGAGGTCCCCAATTCAAATTATATGGTGTGAAGCTCATATGGAGGATTAAATTGAATTTATTCTTTGAATTTGAGTATAGGAAACACCGTACTATCAAGGGGGACGTGTCTGATGAATCAAGGTTGCTAAAGTGGTATATTGAGATGAAAACTAACCTTGAGAGAACAAAACGGGCAAAACTCAGTTTTTCAGGGAAAATGGCAAAACCGAAAGATCCGATTTTGTGAATCGGAAGATCCGAAAAGGTACTGAGTAAAATTTGGCAAAATCGGAAGTTCCGGTTTGGCAGTACACTTAGGTTTTTCACAGCTAATCTAAGCCTATCCGAAAGATCCGAGTAGTACTCGGAAGTTCCGGTTTGCCTGATTCAGAACATAACGGTTAGATTTTGGGGATGGGTATAAATACCCCCTCTCTTACCCCTTCACTCCTCTCTCACAAAAACTGAACAGAAACACATCTTGAGCTCTCTCTCCATCACTCCACTCCCCTCCAATCCTTCCCTTAGCTAAGATTCATTTGGGGTTTGAGTGAGAGAGAAGATTTGTGGTTTGGGTGTTGACTTTGAGTGAGGAGAAGCACTTGTTCATCTCAAGAAGCATTTGAAGCATCCTTGGCTTGTGATTCGCGTTTGTCACTCTTGGAGCTTGCTCCTAGACGGTTAGAGGTCACCAAGTGCAGCTCCTAGCTTGTGGGAGAGCCTTGGAGGATTGTATCACCTGTTCCTTGTGTGGAACCATCTAGTAAGTGACTCGATCTTAATCTTTATGGTCGATTGAGGGAGGAAACGAGTTGAAAGAGACTCTACCCGTTGTGGGTATCTTAACGGAGACGTAGCTCCCTTGGGAGTGAACTCCGGGAACAAATCTCGTGTCTCTTTGTGTTGCTTACTTTACTTTGGTTCATATATTCTGATATTTGCTATATATTGCCCGATCTATCTCTATAGAGGTTTCCGCTGTATTTGATCATAATATATAGCTCTTAGAGTACCTCTGTGAACTTTCTATTCAAGTGAAATTGTGAATAACTTGTTAGATTTTGAATCTCGAGCAAAGGTTATTTTCACATCGGAACATCCTAGTAAGTCTCGGAACATCCGATTATCGGATCTTCCTAGATGTACTCGGAAGATCCGGTTTCACTGACAACTTGTGAAGAAAGAATTTTTCTGGTTTTATTAGGTACGCCTATTCACCCCCCCCCCCCGCTAGGCATCTACAAGATCCTCTCAATTGGTATCAGAGCCGAGGCTCTTGTCAAGGCTTAACTGCTCAAGAGAATCAAGATGTCGAGGATTGAATGTGAAGAAAACATGGACATCATCAATTCTCAAGCTCCACCCATCGATCTACCTCCTCTAAAGAAGCTAGAGGAGGATGAGAAGAAAGAGAAGAAGAAGAAGCACAAGTCAAGGGAGTTAGCTCGTGTTCCACTTGACTACAATGATATATCTAATTTCGATGCATCTCATTTTCAATTTATTAATCTTGGCAAGGCACCATATTTTTATGGAATAAACTACTCAAAATGGGCCTATGACATGAAATTGCATCTATTCGAGCTTCACCCCTCTCTTTGCGAGATTGTGTGTGTAGGTGTGAAGAAGCCCAAGAAAGGAAAGATGACTCTAGAGCTTGCACAAGACTACTACCGCAACGCTCAAGCTACAAGACTCATCACCAACTCCATGTCTCCTCAATAATTCAACAAGATTTAACATGTGGAGGTGGCAAAGGATATTTGGGATATTCTTAGAGAGTCACATGAAGGGACATTCATGATCAAGGAGGGCAAAATTGATTTGCTAGATAATCAACTAGAAGAGTTTGTCATGCTTGATAATGAGACCACTCAACAAATGTTGATAGGATCATGGGGATGATCAATACCATTAGAGCACTTGGAAGTGAAGAGTGGAGTGACTATCGAGCCACAAAGAGATTATTGAGGGCATTCACTCCAAAAGACTTTCATCTTGCCCAAATGATTAGAAGAGATGAGAAGTTCAAGAAGATGACGCCGGTTCACCTTCTTAGCGAGTTGCTTCAACATGAACTTGCCGAGAAGGAAGCAAAAGCGGCCCTAAGCAAGAAGAACAAGAAGGATATTGCATTGAAGGCAAAAGAAGAAGGTGAAGAAAAAGGGAAGTCATCCAAAGCCAAGAAGGAAGATACAAGTGATGAAGATGAGAGCACCGATGAAGAAATTGCATTGCTTATCAAGAACTTTAGAGGCTTTCTTAAGAAGAGAAATTTCAAGAAAGGAAATGGGAGCAAGGACACTAGAAGAAGCAAGAAGAGACCATGCTACTAATGTGGTGAATATGGACACTTCATTGCCGAGTGTCCCAACAAGAAGGAAGATGGTAAGCACAAGAAGGAGGACAAGAGAGAAGAGAACAAGAGAAGCTATGACAACAAGAAGAGCTATGATCATAAGAAGAAGTACTCAAGACAAGCTCATCTTGGTATGGAATGACTATCAAGTGATGAAGAGTCGAAAGATAAGAATGTAGCAACACTTGCCATCCATAAACCAAGATCTTCATCAAGCCGTCTCTTCACCAACTTGTCCGATAGTGATGATGAAGACCATGCCCCTATTTGCCTTATGGCTAAGGGCACTAAGGTGACATCCAAATCTATTTCCTCTACTCCTCCTTGCAATGACATAGAAAATGAATCTAGTGATGAGGATGAAATGGTTAAGAAAAACATGATAAAACGTTTTGGGAAGAAAGGTTATAAAGAAATTAAAAAGCTAGCTAAGAAGCTAGATAAAAGGGATGAGCTCCTTGTAAAGCAAGAAGACTTGTTCATCCTTGAGAAGGAGAAAAACTGTGCTTTAGAAGAAGCTCTTGCTAAGGAAAAATGAAAGGTAGAGAAATTTAAAGTAGACTTGTCTATGGCAAATGACACTAAAGAGAAGATGTCGAAGGATCTCACTTTGGCAAATGAATCTCTTCCAAAAGAGCAAAAATGGTGAACTTCAAGAAAGCTTATCATGCTTAAAGATCAAATACAAAGATCTTGAAGTGAACTATAGTGTTCTTTGGGAGAGCACCTCTTCTTCATCCAAGGCTAACCTTGACTCTAATGCTTCTACTAGTGAAGGTTGTTCAAAATGTTATAAAATTGATGTGAATGCTTATCTCACTAACGTTGCCAAGCTAGAGGAGTTAGTGAAAACAAAAGACAATGAGATCAAGATATTGAACATGCTAGTGAGAAAAGGGTTAGAAGGAAAGGACAAAGGTAAGTCCAAGGTAAAATATGATGATGGTAGGCATCATAGCATCAAGGATGGTCTTGGACTTAAGAGAGGTGGTAAGACCAATGGTAAGCAAGTGACAAATGGCTATGAAGGTCCCAGGTTTATCAAAGGGACTAAACTTGGTACTTTGATGAACAATCCTCATGGTGTTCCCAAGAGTGATGTTGGTAAGAGTCACTCAAACAAGATTAAGGGTGAAAAGAAAGGTAAAGGTAAAGAGAAGGTGAAGAGTGAGACACATGAGCCTTCTTCATCTTATACGAGTGACTATATGGTAACCTTGGACAAAAATGGTAAATTTGTGGTTAAATATGTTGGTGCCTACACAAAGAAATCCATTTTGAGAAATGTGTGGGTACCTAGGATGTATTCGGCTAACCTTGAAGGACCCAAATCTTTTTGGGTACCTAAATCTCGAGCTTAAACTTGTTTTGTAGGTCTACTCCTCCGGCGGCACGGGATGAGTGCTTGATAGTGGATGCACAAATCATATGACCGGGGAGAAAGACATGTTCACATCATTTGAGCCAAGTATTGAACCCACGGAGAAGATTGTGTTCGGTGATAATAGTAAGGGGGAGGTACTTGGTCTTGGTAAGATTGCCATCTCAAATGATCATTCGATTACCGATGTTTTTCTAGTTGAATCTTTGGGATACAATTTGTTGTCCGTTTCTCAACTTTGTGAAAAGGGCTACAATTGTCTCTTTACTCATGAGGGTGTGACCGTCTTTAGAAGGGAGGATTCCTCTATTGCATTTATGGGTCGTTTGAAGGGCAAACTTTATCTAGTTGATTTCACAATTGATAAAGTGACGCCCGAGACTTGTTTAGTGGCAAAATCTAACATGGGTTGGCTATGGCACCGCCGTCTATCTCATGTTGGGATGAGAAACTTGGCCAAACTTCAAAAAGGTGGAACATCCTAGGACTAACCGATGTTGTGTTTGAGAAAGATAGGTTGTGTAGTGCATGCCAAGCCAGAAAGCAAGTTGGAGCTCCACACCCCGTCAAGAACGTGATGACTACAACAAGGCCTTTCAAGCTCCTACACATGGACCTATTTGGTCCCGTTGCATACATTAGTATTGGTGGTGACAAATATGGTCTTGTCATTGTTGATGATTATTCTCGCTTCACTTGGGTATTCTTTTTGCAAGATAAAAGTGAAGTGCAAGGTGTTGTGAAGAAATTCATCAAGAGAGCTCAAAATGAATTTAAAGTGAAAGTCAAGAACATTAGAAGTGACAATGGCACCGAGTTCAAGAATACAAATATTGAAGAATTTCTTGATGAAGAGGGAATCAAGCATGAGTTCTCCGCTCCCTATACCCCTCAACAAAATGGTATAGTGGAGTGGAAGAATAGAACTCTTATTGAAGCCGCTAGAACCATGCTTGATGAATACAAGACTTCAGATCAATTTTGGGCGGAGGCAATCAACACCGCTTGTCATGCCATCAACCGACTCTATCTTCACAAGATTCTTGGCAAGACGGCATATGAACTCCTAGCCGGTAACAAAACTAAGGTGCACTACTTTAGAGTTTTTGGGTGCAAGTGTTTTATACTTAACAAGAAACCCAAAAGCTCAAAGTTTGCACCAAAGGTAGATGAAGGCTTTCTTCTTGGTTATGGTACTAACGAGCATGTCTATCGTGTTTTCAACAAAACCACCGGTTGTGTTGAAATCTCGGTAGATGTGAAATTTGATGAAACCAACGGCTCTCAAGTAGAGCAAGTTAATCCAAATCTTGTAGAGGAAGAAGAACCTCCAAGTGAAGCTATCATGAGAATGGCCATTGGTGAAGTTAGACCAAGAGAGAAGGAAGCTCAAGTGCAAGAAAAGGAACCATCATCATCCACAAGAGTTGAACCACCTAGCACTCATGAAGGTCAGGAGCAAGATCAAGATCAAGTTCAAGTTGATGATCAAGCTCAAAGCCTAAGTCAAGAAACTCATGAAGAAAGTGGTGATCAAGTGAATGTAAATCAAAATGAAGATGATGATGAAGATGAGCAACCCATTCAAAGACTATCAAAAGTTGCTCATCCTAGAGTTCACCGAAGAGTTCAAATAGATCACTCCGTCAAGAATATTCTTGGTAGTATAAGAAAGGGGTAACCACTCGCTCACGCTTGCAAAATTTTTGTGGATTTTACTCCTTTATTTCTTCTTTGGAACCTCTTAAGGTAGAACAAGCACTTGGAGATTTGGATTGGGTTCTAGCCATGCAAGATGAATTGAACAACTTCACAAGAAATGAAGTGTGGGAGTTGGTGGAAAGACCAAAGCAAAATATAATTGGCACCAAGTGGGTCTTCCGCAACATGCAAGATGAATATGGTATAGTGACAAGAAACAAGGCAAGGTTAGTGGCACAAGGTTTCACCTAAATTGAAGATTTGGATTTTGGTGAAACCTATGCACCGGTAGCTAGGCTTGAGTCAATTCGTATATTATTAGCCTATGCTTCTCACCATGATTTCAAGCTTTATCAAATGGACGTGAAGAGTGCATTTTTGAATGGCCCCCTCTCCGAGTTGGTGTATGTGGAACAACCACCGGCCTTTGAAGATCCCAAATTTCCCAACCATGTGTACAAACTGAATAAGGCGCTCTATGGGCCTAAGCAAGCTCCTAGAGCATGGTATGAATGCCTTAAAGATTTTCTTCTCAAGAATGGCTTTGAAATAGGCAAAGCCGATTCTACTCTCTTCACAAGAAAAGTTGATAATGCTATATTCATTTGTCAAATTTATGTTGATGACATTATTTTTGGCTCAACCGATAAGAAATTTTGTGATGAGTTTAGTAGGATCATGACCAAGAGATTTGAGATGTCCATGATGGGTGAATTGAAGTTCTTCCTTGGCTTTCAAATCAAACAATTGAAGGAAGGAACTTTTCTTAGTCAAACAAAGTACACAAGTGATATGCTCAAGAAGTTTGACATGGCTAATGCCAAGCCCATCAAGACTCCAATGGCATTGAATGGACATCTTGATCTTGATTACAAAGGTAAATCCGTTGATCAAAAGGTATATCTCTCTATGATCGGTTCATTGCTTTATCTTTGTGCATATAGGCCCGATATTATGCTTAGTGTGTGCATGTGTGCTAGATTTCAAGCCAATCCTAAGGAGTGTCATTTGATGGCCATTAAGAGAATTTTTAGATATTTAGTTCATACCCCTAACCTTGGCTTGTGGTATCCCAAAGACTCCAATTTCCGTCTACTTGGCTATTCCAATTCGGATTATGCCGGTTGCAAAGTGGATAGGAAAAGTACGATGGGGACATGCCAATTCCTTGGGCGGTCCTTAGTGTCGTGGAGTTCCAAGAAACAAAATTCGGTTGCTTTATCCACCGTGGAAGCGGAATACGTGGCGGCGGGTGCTTGTTGTGCACAATTATTATGGATGAGGCAAACCTTGAGTGACTATGGATGCAACTTTACCAAAATTCCACTCCTATGTGACAATGTGAGCTCCATCAACCTAGCCAAGAACCCCATCAACCACTCAAGAACCAAACACCTCATAAGACATCACTTCTTGAGAGACCATGAACTTAGGGGAGATATCCACATGCGTCATGTGAGCACAAAGAGAAACCTAGCGGATATATTTACCAAGCCACTTGATGAGCGAAGGTTTTGTTATTTAAGGAATGAGTTAAATATCTTGGATTCTCGTAACTTGGATTGATGTTTAGCACACACTCTTGATATGTTGCCTAGATAGGAATAAAATGTTTTATTTGTGTGAATTTTTCAAAATGTTGGATTTTGTGGTCGTTGGATCACATCTTGGCTCTCAAAGATCATAGCTATGTATTGTTGTTTGTCACTGATCTTTGTAAGTCAAGAATCTTACATGTCCATATCTTAGACCATCTTTCAATTCAAAATCAAATTCCTTGAAAACTCTTTTTGGGCTTTCCTCTGTGGAATCGGATCTTCCGGTTCCATGTCCGGATCTTCCGGACATCAGAACTTCCAGCTCCCACCCGGAAGTTCCGGTTTCGTCGGGCTGAGTATATAAATTCTCAGTTCATCCCCCTCAAGAACCCTAACTCCACACATTCTTTCCCACCGCCAGCGCCCCCCCTCTCTCTCTCTCTCTCTCTCTCTCCCTCCAGCGGCGATTTTGAAGTTCCACCACCAAAAATCAAATCCAATCCGTGGATTTGGTGCTCCTCTCTTCGGATAATCCGAATCCATCCTCCGGTTCTTCAAAAACGCGCGGGAAATCCAACAGTAATTCATTCAAAATCTCCCGTCATCCCAAGTTTCATATATGTAAGTTTTGGATGGATTCTATGTAACATATTAGGTCTATGACATCTCTAGAATCAATACCTAGCCTTTGAATGGATTGGATATCACATATTTCATGGATTCAAACCTAGGGTTCATATTCAAAATCCATAGACCTGATCTGTCAATGTAGTGGATGTATGTTGATATACTCTTGGATTTAGGTTCCTGCTATGTCCTACAATTCATATCTATGACTCATAAACTTTGGTAGGCTGAAACTCGAGATTCAACAATTTTTGGTTTGAACCCGTGTAAACCGGAAGTTTCGGGTCCGACCCGGAAGATCCGACCCTCGGATCTTCCGGCTCCCGCCTGGAAGTTCCGGTTTGCACCAGTTCAAGACTTTAACTGTTGTTTCTTTCTCTAAAACCTTTGTCTCTCTTTTTCTTAGATGGGTCGTACCAAGAGATTGGCTTCGAAGCAATCATTCCCACTTGCTCCACCCAACTCAAATGAAGAAGAAGAGGAAGTGGAGGAATCATCTGAGGAAGAGTACATGGAACAAGATCCTCAGGGCAAAGGGAAGGGCAAGCGGACCAAGGAGCAAGTTGCTCCTCCTCGGTCAAAGCCCACTGCGTCCACTGGTGGCAGAGGTGGTGGTCGTGGCAGTGGCAGTGGCAGTGGCAGGGGGAGTGGTAGTGGCAGAGGTGGAGGCAGAGGAGCCAATGAGGACATTGATCTCAGCTACCTTGAGTCCACTGTGGCAAAGCTGACCATACCACAGAGGCAATCCCGTGATCCTCGCCTGCTGGATTACAGGAAGGGTAGTACTGAGTTGGACACTTGCACCATCAGATATGGCACAAATCCCAGCACTGTTGCTAGAGGCTTTCGGGGAGATCTACGGTTCTGGCTTCCATTCCAGGCTGACTGGTATGAAAGCGTTATCATGAGCAAGGCCCATGCTACCACAGAGATGAAGTATATTGATTTGGCCTACTTGAGATCCTTGGATCTACCTATCAAAGAGGTAGTGGATCAAGTTTATGCAGCATGTCGAAGGAAGAAGCTGGACAGACTTATGGCTTTTCGGTGTGACTGGAATGAGGAGATTGTGGCACAATTCTATGCCACATTATATATTGATGATGAGGAGTCAGAGATGCATTTCACCATTGATGGGAAGAGGTTTGTACTCAAGTATGAGCAGTTTGGTGAGCTGCTTGGGTTGGACAGGTCTGACAGAGAGGACACACTTCGACTGCACACTGCTGGCGTCATAGAGAGCAGACGCTTGGCTTTCATGTATGATGCTGCCTATGGCCCCAAGTGTGTGTATGGTCAAGTCAAGGGTCTCATACCATTCTACAAGCTCCTTAATCAGCTGTTCAGATTCACCTTGACACCCAGAGCTGGAGATGTAGATAATATCTCCAACTATGCCAGGAACCTTCTCTTTCAGATGGATCCTCACCGCCATGGCTTCTCGGTCACAGACTTTCTTTGGAATGAGATAGCCAACTGCTCCCATGACTCCAAGAGCGGCCGTCACTATGCACCCTATATATTCCATGTGATCAAGCATTTGACTGGCCTCAATATCATGGCTGACAAGACTCACTTGCCATACAAGCCACCAAAGGGCAAACTTGAGCAGGTGTTGAAGATTTGTTCTCACAGGCTTAGGGAAACTCCTAGAGGTGATCCAGGTGCCTCATCTTCTCAAGGACCATCTTCTCATTTTGAAGCCCCCTCCTCCACAGCCATGCCAAAGACGAAGAAGAGCACTCTTGGCTTCATCGCTCATGGTCTTTTTGTATGTTTCAAAGTTGCTAAGCACAACTCCGACACTATGCATAGGCAACAGGTTCAGCTTGACCAGATTGAGCGGAGGTAGCAGAAGCTTCTTGAGCGCTATGACATCTAGCGCACACCATCTCCTCCACCTGAAGAAAGGGTTGCTCCTCCTCCTCCTCCTACTTTTGAGAACCCATGGTGCTATGAGTGGACTCCTCCATAGGGATATCAGTTTGGTCCTGACACTCAGCACTTCACTTTCCACTTAGGTGCTCAAGACGATGATGATGAGATCGAGGAAGACTTGGGCGGCCGTGAGACGGGAGCTGGCACTAGTGGAGCACACGATGACGAGGACGATGAGGCCACGGAGGACGACAGCGAGTAGCTCCCCTTTGTGGTGCTTGATGCCAAAGGGGGAGTGAATTTGGTGCTTGGAGACCCCCCTAATCTATCTTTCCATCTTTTATTTTCATTCTATGTGTGGACATGTAAGAACTTTGTGATGGTTTGTTATGTGGTGTGTTGCTTGAGACATTTGAACTATTTGGTTTGTAAAACTTTATTATGCTCGGTTTGTGAGACTTAATTTATTAGACTTATTGGATGTGTGGTTTGATTATCATATTTTTCTATGTGTGATGCTATGGATGTTGTAATGTTATTTCTCACTTTTTTGTGTGATTATATTGTCATATGCATCACGGGTTTATATCTCACACTATGCACATGTATTTATGCTTCAAATTAATATGAGAAAGTTCTCACAAAAATCTGTGCAAAGGCATTTGAGGCCGTTTTATGGTGATGCACATATTTAGGGGGAGCCTTATCACATGAATTCCGGAAATGAAATGAAACTATCTATCTATTATCATTTACCCAAATTGTGTTGTCATCAATCGCCAAAAAAGGGGAGATTGAAAGTGCATTTGGTCCCCTAGTGGTTTTGGTGGTGATAACAACCACAATTTGGAGGTTTCATACTTTTATAAAGATATGTGCAGGTGCTAAATGAAATAAGAAAAAAAATATATACAAAGGAGGTCCCCATTCAAATTATATGGTGTGAAGCTCATATGGAGGATTTAAATTGAATTTATTCTTTGAATTTGAGTATAGGAAACACCGAACTATCAAGGGGGACGTGTCTGATGAATCAAGGTTGCTAAAGTGCTATATTGAGATGAAAACTAACCTTGAGAGAACAAAACGGGCAAAACTCAGTTTTTCAGGGAAAACCGGAAGATCCGATTTTGTGAATCGGAAGATCCGAAACGGTACTGAGTAGAAAATGGCAAAACCGGAAGATCCGATTTTGTGAATCGGAAGATCCGAAAAGGTACTGAGTAAAATTTGGCAAAATCGGAAGTTCCGATTTTGTGAATCGGATGTTCCGGTTTGGCAGTACAATTAGGTTTTTCACAGCTAACCTAAGTCTATCCGGAAGATCCGAGTAGTACTCGGAAGTTCCGGTTTGCCCGATTCAGAACATAACGGTTAGATTTTGGGGATGTGTATAAATATCCCCTCTCTTACCCCTTCACTCCTCTCTCACAAAAACTGAACAGAAACACATCTTGAGCTCTCTCTCTATCACTCCACTCCCCTCCAATCCTTCCCTTAGCTAAGATTCATTTGGGGTTTGAGTGAGAGAGAAGATTTGTGGTTTGGGTGTTGATTTTGAGTGAGGAGAAGCACTTGTTCATCTCAAGAAGCATTTGAAGCATCCTTGGCTTGTGATTCACGTTTGTTACTCTTGGAGCTTGCTCCTAGACGGTTAGAGGTCACCAAGTGCAGCACCTAGCTTGTGGGAGCGCCTTGGAGGATTGTATCACCCGTTCCTTGTGTGGAACCATCTAGTAGTGACTCAATCTTGATCTTTGTGGTCAATTGAGGGAGGAAACGAGTTGAAAGAGACTCTATCCTTTGTGGGTACCTTAACGGAGACGTAGCTCCCTTGGGAGTGAACTCCGGGAACAAATCTCGTGTCTCTTTGTGTTGCTTACTTCATTTTGTTCATATATTCTCATATTTGCTATATATTACCCGATCTATCTCTCTAAAGGTTTCCGCTGAATTTGATCATCATATATAGCTCTTAGAGTACCTCTGTGAACTTTCTATTCAAGTGGAATTGCGAATAACTTGTTAGATTTTGAATCTCGAGCAAAGGTTATTTTCACATCGGAACTTCCTAGTAAGTCTCGGAAGATCCGGTCATCGGATCTTCCTAGAGGTACTCGGAAGATCCAGTTTCACTGACAACTTGTGAAGAAATAATTTTCAGGTTTTATTAGGTACGCCTATTCACCCCCCTCTAGGCATCTACAAGATCCTCTCAATATAGTACCTGAAGATTGTAACTCCTTCAATATAGCGATTTCTGATAGTGGTTGCCAATCTTTATTTATCTTCAGACGCCTTGCTCTTGTATCAAGAAGCAGGAGAAAAATGACGCTTTACTCATCTGACGGGCTTTTTGTTCATATTATTCACGGACTTCCTCGTAATCATCTTCATGCACCACCATATTGTCAGGGGTTGATGAATCGGCCATGATAGCCAGATCTTTCGTCCCCAGCAGAATTGCCAAAATATGTTGGCGCAAATTATGGACTAACACACGAGAGCACTAGCACGTGCAGCGGTCAGCGTTGTAGTGCTGCCTCTCAAAACCGGTAGGACTGGTTTTGAGAAACTGATAGGCCCGGTTTTCGCTGGGAGGCCGGCGACAAACCAACGAACGCCTACCCAGGAGGGACACCGTCGGGGCAGGCGCACCTTGGGTTGCCCTAGGCTCGGCAGGCTAGCTAGGGTGCCTCCTCATGCCATGGAGACAAGAGAAGAACAACACATGAGGTTAGAAAAGATTAGGGTAAAGAGATAAAAGGTTAAAGGTAAACGATAGATTTGTTTGTGTCGATGGGATACCCTCAATTGGCCGTGGTCCTTGATATTTATAGGGAGGAGAGTTCTTGCCCCGCAAGAAATCGTTTTACAAATAATACATGTTTAATTTACTAAGTTTACCCGACTTCCGACCAAAACCGGTAGTATCGGAGCCAATTTTGGTCATCAACAATCTCCATTCTAACCCTAACTGCACCCATCCTCTACCACCAGTCGCCACCTACTTGCAGCCTCCATACTCCCCATCCATGGCCGTCGCAGCCGCGTGTGCCGCCCCTAGCCATGCCACCACCTCACTTGACATTGCTCGCCGCTACTCCACTGCTGCTCGTGGCTCACGCCCGTGCTGCTGCAAGCCGCTGTTCTGTCGCCACCATCGTGTGTCGCCAATGTGGCTCGCTGCTCTGCTACTGCTCGTCGCAGTTCGCCCCTTCGCCGCGGCTAGCCACGTGCCGTCGTGCTCAGTGCTGTACTCTCCCTTTCGCCGCTGCTCTGCGTCGCACCTTGCTCACGGACGTGTGCTGCCGACACCTAGCTCCCCGGAGAAGAAGCCCGCCTTTCAATATTTTGAATTCACCATCTCAACATCACGTGTTTCCAATTTCAACTTCTTTAATCTCGCCATTTCAACATTGTTATCATCAAATGAACATGTTTAAGAAAAATGTTAAACATACATATTGAAGTGACATGTTGATTTTATAGATGAATGACTTATCCATCTTCCACGAGATGGATAAAAACATGATGCTGCCGCTGCACCATCACCGGGCCGTCTCGCGACGAATTGTTGGACGGCCCACGGGTCCATGCCATTGCCAGACGATGGAGCAGCGTTGGTGGGTGACCCCTCTGTCGTCGTTCGGCCATGATCTGAGCTACTGACCTGACTGGAGAATTTTGCTGTAGTATGCTCCACGTTGCATCAGCACCACCGGCCCATTCCTCGCCTTAACAGGCCCATTTTTTTCTTTATAGAAAATGCGGATTCAGACAGGCACAGTTGCATGATACGTGTCATTCAAAGAACGGGATCTTCATGCTGAGGGAGAGACTAGGTCTCTCAGAATTTGTTTCCTTCTCATCCATGTGTCAACCTTCCTCTCCCTCTCTATCCGTTTAAACCCTACAAATTCCAACAACAAAAAAACCCTTATCTATCCCTGGAAGTAGCCGATCAAGAGGAAGAGAAAAAATCGATACATTGGGTAGCATCTGGACAAGAAACAGCAAACCTGTTCGCATTCCCGAAGGTCAAGAACAACTAACTGGTTTATAAATTTAATTTCCTTGCGAAAAGGCAAAAGACTGTATGATCACACAGCCATCAGCACATATCTGTCAGAACCCCTTGCTGGTAGCTCAACATCCCCTACCCAATACCTCCTTGCTGGCTATATAGCCTAGCTAGCACTAGCAGTGCTCCCCGTCACCCTCCTTGGCAACAGCATCCTTGCCACTGTCGTCACCGGAGCTGTGAGCAAACTTTTTGGACGAGGTGTTGTGGGCTTCCCGACCGGGTGCTTGATGGCGTTGAGCCCAATCTTGCGCAGCGCGGCCTTGCCGAGGTCGACGCCGCACATGTCCGAGAGGCGGACCAGGTAGAGGAGCACGTCGGCGAGCTCCTCGCCCAGGTGCTCCGTCTCCCTCGCCTCCCACCCAGGCAGGCCCCGGGGCACCTCGCCCTTCCACTGGAAGATCTCCGAGAGCTCCCCAATTTCGCCCACCTGCATGCAACAGGCACCACGAGCAGCTATAGCATGAGCCACAATAGCCACGATTTGCACTCCCAAATTAAACACATGCATATAGAATAAATGTTAGTGATTGGTGAGCAGTGGGAAACAGGTTGGCAGTTGGCATAGTTTGTTGGTCAGGCTGCTGGGAACATATAGCACCATGCTGTTTATGGCCACACCAGGCTTGCAAAACTTGGTAAGGACAATGCATGGTGGTGTGGTCATCCCTCCTGCATTGTGCAGGCTTTCTGATGCTTAGGTTTAATTTCTGCAGCAGCATATACGCACAGCTTCAAGTAGTACACGACGAGCAGGAAAGATCTCTCATCTTTATGGCGCTGTATTATGGAGCAATAGTGCTACTGTGCTAGCATATAAAAGAGACAAGGAGCTGACAAATCATAAGTTAAGTCACAACAACAAAAAAAAAAAAAGGGTACATTCATGTAGCGCATTAAGTGTATTGTTTTCTTGTTTCTTTCAGAGTTGCTTTTCCTTGTGTCCAGGTGCAGTTCTCCACGATAATGTCCTTGGCGTCAGAAGACAACAAATCATGGCCTTGCTTCCAATTTCAATTTCAGCTATCCTATAAATCTAGGAAAAAATAACATTTCAATTATATTAGCGTGTTCGTCGCTATCAAATTCAAAACAACTCGAACGCTCACTCAACATACAAACAAGAACGAAGATCCTCTGAGATCATCTGTATTATAAAGTATGCGTGCTTCCATTCCAACTGACGAGCAATTTTGCATCGGTAGGTCAAAACAGGACAGGAACGATTTCTCCGTCACACATAGCTTTCAAGGCCTCAGATCGTGGATTTTAAGGCTCTTAAATATTCTACCTGATTTGGCATGTAGTATATGCTAATCAAGAAGCGATATCTCACCATTTTCTATCTACTCCTCCTATACTGATTTTAAGTATAAATACAGTAAATATGGAAGAATATTTTTCTATAATAAATGCAGTAGAAAGCAAGACGACAAAGGAGGAAATTGGAAGAGGACAACTGTTTTTGACGGGATGGGCAGCATTGCGTGCATACATGGACAAGAAAAGAAACCAAGCCCCGGTCTATTCTTGACAAGAAACCGGGAACTTGACAAGAAGCACAACCATGGCCGCAGGTATAATCAACAAGACCAAAGATTAAGCCGGCACATCAAGAACAAATTAGGAACAGGGACAATTTCTTGCACGCTCGCACGCGGACAGAGGATCGAATCATCCACGAAGGGGAGGGAGGTTGGAGACGACGGCGGCGTACCATGGCGAGGAGGAGGTTCCTGGGGCTGTGGAACTGGTCCCAGTCGCGCTCCCTGGCGAAGTCGGCCATCCGCTGCCGCAGCTCCTCCAGCGTCACCGCCGTCTCGCCGACGACGCCCTTGCCCTCCGCCGCAGCCGCCTGCATCCCGCCGTCGTCCATCTCTGTCTGACTGATCTTGACTGGGAAGAGAAGAGGGAAACGGAAGATGAGGAGAGGACAGGACTGCCAGGTTTTTATAGCGGCGGGGGAGAGGCGAGGAAAGCGTGTGGATTTGTTAGAGTTCTTGGACCAGGGCCCGTGGGCCTTTGCAGTGGTGGGTTTTATGTGGGCCTGCTATATGTATATGGTCCATTGATTGTGTCGGAAGAAGAAACATTTCAATCAATTCATGATTTCACGCACGTTGTCCTTGTGACTAAACATGAATTTTCTGAGTTATTAGTCTATAATAATCATTGCCACTGTCACCGAACTTATGTACAAAATCTCTCGCGCCAATACAGAATTGTCACATGGCCTCTAATGCCTTTCTGCTACATACATATTCTAAAGTTTTAGTGAATTCTCAAGAATCTTGGTTTGGAGCAACGGGTAATGAAATTCTAGTTCAAAAAAAAAAAGAGTCTTGGTTTGGTAATGTAGTTTAATTATATCGCATCCTTTTCTAAATTATTAGACGGCAAAGGTCCAGACCTCTGTTTTCACAGGAAGAAAAAAAAATAACTCATGAGATCTGGATACGCATTCCAATTCACATCAAAATCCCTTAACCAATAAAATAACAAAAGCAAATTGCAGTGCCTTTTATAAATCTTGGACAAAGAGTGATGTACAATGTGCTAGTAATTCTCATCTTGACTCTGAAGGAAAAAAAAGCTTCTTTTTAGCCCACAATTAGACAACTAATAAACCTAGTATAAACTATTAAAAAAATAAATTTCAGCAACCTACTTTATAAAAAAAATAAATTTCAGCAAACTACCTTGCATTCAGAAACAAATGTAGTGACGATTTTATGTAATGCGACCCAATTATTACCATTTCTATTCTCAATACTGACTCAGAATTTTGCAGTTCTCAATAAGTTGATATAAGATAAAAACACTAACAATTTTTCCTAACCTAACGGGTACAGTATAGCGTGCCAATTTGCAAAGTTTACTAACATTATTGTACTACGTCTGATAAATTTCAGAGCGGTAGGCTGGTAGCAGCAACACTGAACTGTTACTACTAGCTACACAAGCAAATGCATAGAAGCTACAATAGGCAACAAAAGCTGCTGTGTGTCCCAGCGCAACAACAAGGATAGGCAATCTTGCGAGCAACACAACAAATAAGCAAATTGGAGGGGGCATCACAGAGATAACCATACCACTTGACAGCTTTCACTCAAACACAGTGCAGGTTTAGATAATGCTTTGACACAACATCACAGGCGCTAGAAGGCATAATTAACAAAATCCTCCACGAGTACATAACCCAGAAAAGGAAAACAGGAGTTGCTCAGCAGGGCATCATTCTTTTTCTTTTTCGTCTCCGTAACCAAAACCAGTTGGAATCTAGTCACCCTTGCGGCGAAAGGAACAGCCCTCAGTAAGCCTGGCCTTTCCACCGGTGGGTTGGCAGAGCACCGTCTGGCAGCCAGGGCACACCACCACGGTCTGGGAGTGACTGAACACAGTGGTTCTGCAAACACGTTAGCAGAGTTAGATACTGTTAACAAGCCCTTGGTTTGATCATGTCACGAAAACATACATCAGGCATGTTTCACTATCTATCTACCTAAATGCTAATTCACTGCAATCAATTTATGCACACAACACAATGGATGACAACAGAAGTCTGACAAAGCTACCACAATAATCTAGAAATAAGGTTAACGTCCGAAGGACATACATGTAAAAGAAATCTGACATCTGGAGATGACAGGAATATCAAATCAAGGCAGCTTGACCCGAAGTATATCAAAGAAACAAGGCATTACAGTGTGGAATAGAAAAAAAAAACTTCTAGCAGTAATAAAATCACCCTGGACTAAGGCCAACAAAATGAGGCACTTTGAATCAAGCAGGTAAGCAACTAACGAAAACACAGGAATGTGCCAACAGCAATTTCAATATCTACACATACCAAAATTTGATCCTGTCTATGTGGTAACTACAAAACTTTTGCTGGACGAAGAAATTCTACCAAATCAAGATAATTCTTGAATCAACTTGTTGCACACAATCCGTATAAATTCTAAAAATTGCAAGATTCCAACAACTGGATCACCTTAGTTAATGGAGCACTACTGGCCAAGTATCGAATAGAACCCAAGGATTATTAATCGTAAGTCAGCAACTCAGGATTAGCAAAACACATCAGCCGATGATAAATATGCAGTTAGCAACATGGACACAATATCTAAACCCAAATGGGTGAAATAATGCATATGTACACAGTTCGTGCGCCATTCAAAAGTGTAAAAACAACACAGACAAGCTGTTAGCACATTTCCACATGTCGCGATTCATAAGATCTCTACTCATGATTCATGAACGATGAATCAATCAAGCAACAACGCTCTCAATTGCAATTACGGTAAAATAAAGGAAAAAAGGTGAGGGTACGAGAATGAAGGATCAGGATCCCTTACATGCTAAAACAGCCCTGGCACTTGACATCCTGCACAGATGGAAACCCACGAATCAAACAAAATTAGAGCCAGTTTCCAATCAGGCGCCACAAAGACATATCATACAGACCGGAGGTGATTTACAACGCTCCATCATGCAAGGAGTGAGAAAATTGCAAGAGCACGTACCATGAAGAACGAGTTGGGAGACTGGACGAGGCGCTTCTTCTTGTGCTTGAGCTTCTCGAGCTCCGCCGGCGGGTTGAGCAGGTCGATGTCGTTCTGCAGCACCTGCTCCGATTCCCCAAGAAACCACCGATAACCAGATCGGAAGAGCAATCAAACAAAGAAAAGAGAAAAAATGAAATCGAAATGAGAAGGGACACAAAGATCGAAATTGATATGGCAAGAGAAAAGAAAGAACAGACACTCGGTCGAATCAATCAGCATACCATCTTTAAGACGCGGTCGCCGCCTTGAGCGCTCTTGCGGAAGGGACGGAGAGAGGGAGCTGGCGGGCGGGCGGGCGGGCGAAGGAGAGCGCGAGGTGGCGGCGGCGAGAAAGGGGGCTAGGGCTGGAAGAGGAGGGGCTGAGGAAGGGAGGGTGGACACTTTATATGTGGAGGTGGTGAATCTGAGGCGTCCATCCGAGCGCTCTGCTCATCTCGACCGTCCATGGGATGGAGGGTCGGTTGCCAGGGAGATGCTTTTCATTCTTTTTTTCCCTTATGTTTTGGATTTATAAACCTTTTACGAACAATTTATAACATGTGCATTTGGTAGCAACCGGATCTCTGTTTTTTACTGTTATTACAATTTTTATTTATACACGCGGTAGTGGTTTATACTTAATAAGAAATGGTTTGGTTAATTAGTTGGATTTTAATTTATGAAACCATGAGTTTAAAAAAAAAAGATAACATGACAAAAGGTGTGGCAGTGCCACCCAATTTAAACTGGCTCATGTGCGCCATAAAATTCTTTTACGAATCAGTCGGTCATTGTGGCTGGAAATATCAGTTCGGTACTGGTGCGCACCGACTGTTTCGGTGCTGCACGGAGGGTGGACACCGAATCAGTCGGTGGTCACTGGCTAACCGTTGGAAGTTCGAATCAAAGGAGGCACCAACTGTTTCGGTAGCCATCTTTGGAGGGCACCGAATCAGTCGGTCTCTCTGCGTCAGCACTAACGGCTAAGTGCTTTTGAGTGGGGAATTTCCAGGGCACCTACGTGCGCCCCGGGAACATGTGGGACCTTCGAGGGTGCAAACAAAAACCCAGCGAATCCTTGAGGGACTTCATCCGGCGCTTCTCCAAGCGCTGCACCGAGCTTCCCAACATCACCGACCATCAGATCATCCACTCCTTCCTCGAGAGCACCACATGCTATAGCTTGGTGTGCAAGTTGGGGAGGAGCCCACCCCCCGACGCAAACCGGCTATTCGAGGTGGCCTCGAAGTACGCCTCAGGGGAGGAGGCGGCCAACGCCATTTTTAATGATAAGAAGGGAAAGCGCCCCGAAGAGACGCCCGCGGAGTGCAGCAAGCCAAGGAAGCCCTCGAGGAAGTAAAATCAAGGCAAGAAGGGGAAGAAGTATCGAACCCCTCGCGAGGAAAGCAACAACGGCGAACGAAGTCCCCGCAGTGGACCCCAGCCACAAGGGGCCTCGAGGCCTTCCATGTGGAGGAGAGTCTCTGATGCCGACGACGTGTTCTTCAACATGGGACGACCCACCACCGATGGAAATCCTCGCGAACGCCTGCGACATCCAACAGCTAAGTTGCTTACACCCCTAGAGCGGTTTCAGCCCCTCGAACCCTTTTGTACATACTTTCGATTGTACAAACTCTTGATTAAGTATTTGGTTTAGCTCTCGCAAGTTGTGAACGAATGAAATGGACTCGACACCACTCATACTTGAGTGATGGTTGGTCCTGCCCTCGCTAGGACCATCCCTCCCTCGGGGGCTACAATGGGGACGAACCCCCAAAAAGCCAATGCTTTTTCTAAATTCTTGTGATATCTCGAGCGTATCGCCAAGTGCTCTTTTGCAACCCTCGGAGGGAAGACACTAGGCGTGAAACGGACAAGGGCAGGGTCGCCTGAGCCGAGTGCTCGCCTACGCCTCCAGGCTACGGCAGCACCTCACTTCCCTCCGCCTAAGTCATTCACGTACGATCGATCCTAGTGGCGACTTCCTTTAGAGGCGCATGCATTCGACACGATGTGCATCGCAGAGATGTCGCATGAAAATAAAGCTCGTTTAACGATACAAACGATGTTTAACGAAAATAAGTAGGATGTATGAAAACAAACGAATTGTTCTTACATCAGGAAACGCAAGTCTCTAAACTACTATTTACACTCGGGCCCGATGTCCCGAGGCTTTCAGGGTCCGCTCTGTAACACCCTAAAAATGCCCTATTTAAAAATTTAGTAAATAATTGGCTTTTTATATTCAAGTGCTCATAAATAATGTAGGAAAAATAAAATTTTGAATAATTAAAAGCAAATATAGGGTATAGAAACATTATTGTTGCATTCATGCTGGTGCATTTATTTTTGATTGTTGAATTCAAATTTGAATTTGAATTTGAATTCAAATGAGTGTTTCAATAAAAGAAAAACCTTTTCTTTTTCTCTCTTTTTCCTTCTCCTTTTCAGCCCAGCAGCCCAGCTTCTTCTTTTTCTTTTCCCCGCGGCCCATCTTCTTTTCCTCCCTTTTCCCGCGGCCCAGCTACCTTGCGCCAGCCCACTACGCGGCCCAGCTCAGCCAGCGCCGCACCCTCTCTATCTTCCGCTGCGGCTGACAGCGCGGCCCCACTTGTCGGCGCCCTCTTCCACCGCCAGCAGCGCCGCGCCCGCACTCCGCCTGAGTCGCTGACCGCCTGGGCCCACGTGTCAGCGCCGTCTCCTACCTCCAGCCGTAGTCGAGCAGGACACCGCGCCGCCGTGCCGCGCCCGGACTCACCGGCTTGGAGCGCACGCCGAGGCCGCCTAGCCCCTATATAAGCCGCCGCCAAGCCCCGTGATTCCTTTGCCCCAAACCCTAGCCGCCAATCGAGCTGCGCAGCGCCACCGTCGCTCAAACCCTAGAGCTTGAGCCGCCGTCGCTAACCCGCCGCCTCGCCACCCCATTGTCGCCGAGAGCCTGTCCAGGAGCTTCGCCGCGAGGTAAGCAACACGCCAGGCCCAAAAGCCCTCTTTTTCCCTGCTGTGCAGGACGCGCACGCGCTCGCCGGAGTTCTCCACCCACCACCGCTCGTCGCCGGCCTCCATCATTGGCCAACCTTCGAGTAGAACCCCTAAAATCGACTCCCCGTCGTCTCCTCTACCTCTAGGACCAAACGCGGCGAGTTTTGGAGCACCGTAGCCCCGAGCCGAGCCAACTCCGGCGAGACTCCGGCCGCGCGCCGCCGCGAGCCGCCGTCCCCGGCGAGTCGAGCGCTAGATCTAATCTCAGCCGTAGGATTCGAAACCGACGGCCAGATCTGAAAACCGATTTAAACCGAGCCGGTTCACCGTGAACCCGTGAATCGCGGTTCATGGCCGGTCTACGGTCCGGTCCTCAGCACAGTAGACGGTGACGTCAGCATCCAGCCGCCGCCGTGCCTGTTTTGCAAAAGAGCCCCTGCAGTTTTCGAAAATCAACCCGCGGTCCAGCGCAGTTCAAAAGTATTTACAACCAAGTCCTTTTTCTTTCGGTTTAGCCCCTGCTCTTTTGAAAAATAGTGCCCGCCGTCCTAGATGGCAGTTTTACCCCGCAGCCCTCGTGTTTTTATACGAAATTATGTTTTAGGTCCCTGGTTTCTTTCAAAAACACCCCTGGAAGCCTAAAACCTTTACCAGCAAGCCCCTAGAGCCTGTTTTAAGCGTAGTTTCTTCGTTTTAACTCCGATTTGAGTGATTTTCGCGCTCACGTGTTCGTAGTGAAGCATAGAGTAACTCTAAAGCCTTCTTTTCATCTTTTGTTTATGTTTGGTGTACTGTTCTAATTAAATATCTTGTTTGCATGTATGTGTGGATGCTTGTGTGGTGATCGATGTGAGTAGTTGACGAGCCGTTCGAGTTCGCCGACGATCCCGTTCTCGAAGAGCAGTTGCAGCAGCAGTTCACTGAGGAAGGCAAGTATAACATGGACCATCCTTGTTACCTATACACCATTTAATCATCCCAACTCATGTGCATGTGTCTAATACTGTTAACCATTAAGGATGTTCCTAGTCTTTACCTTATTCCTTGTTTACCCGGGTTTTATGCATTATGGTTAGTTTATGCTACGCGCTGCAACCAACATTTATTTTTAATGTCAATATTGAGTCAATGGTTCACTTCAATGATGATTAAAAGATGCTTTTTAGCAACATGGTTCAGAGAACTAGAGCATGTGCTGTGTGCTGTGTTCTAGTGTCTCTATAAGGTTTGATCTAGGGAATTAGAGCATGTGCTTTGTGCTTTGTTCTAATGTCTCTCCATAAGGTCCGGTTCTTAAAGCGGCAACCCAGGAACCTGTTCGCCGCCGTTGGAACTATAATGGCTCTGGTCTTGGATAATTAACTTGTACGTCTCTAGCTTGCCAGTGGTTACCGAGAGGCGTATGTGGGGAACATTCATGAGAGTATAGTTTGATCCATCGAGGACGGATTTATCCGTTGGCTATGTCTCGTTAGGCAAAGTCCCGTGATGTAAGCGCCTGATGTACGGCAGCTTCACACGTTGCGATGATTGCGCTCTCGCTCTGGACGCCATTGACTCCCCTCACGTTGCGCCCTGAGCATACGTCAATCTCGATGCCTCGGGTTATGCTGCCTATGTTGAACCAAAACGGCTACTGTGCTTGTTAGGGTGTTTTGTGAAAGTCCTCGTAACATAAGTTCTTTTGGATTTATGTGACCGGCGGGTAAAGGGCGAAACCTCTGCAGAGTGTTGATCTATCATGATAGCCGTGCTCACGGACACGAGCGGCCTAGATCCTTTTTGATTAGAAGATGATATTAGTGGTTGATGTTGGTTTGTTCCATAATCACTTATACCTTATTAATGGGTTTATACTTGGGATCTACTCATTTGTAGTAAATTGGATGATAATAAAATGAAACAACTAAAAAGTGCTAATGTAGTATAACCGTGTCAAGCCTTTTGTTCTTGCATAACCCGTGTTATACTTGTTAAGTAAGATGGTTTACTTACACTTGCAACTATTCAACAAAATCCCGGATGGGTAACAGATGGAGCAGTGAATGATCAGTCGCTTGCTGAGTTTCCAGAGGATCTGCCGTACTTCTAGCTGTGTTCAACCAGTCGGTGTCCCTGTGGACTTAAGGCTCTACTAGTTATGAGACATTTGATAATATTAAGACTTCCGCTGTGTTATTTGTTTAAGACTATGTCTCGTGTTAAACTCTGATATAAACTATTTTTATTCGAGCATTGTGTTCTCTGTGATTCAATATTTGTAATCTATATGTGTTCTGTGGACATCCTGGGCACACATATGGAAGCATTCGGATTTCTTGGAAATCTGGGTGTTACAAAGTTGGTATCAGAGCCGTGCTGACTGTAGGATCACAGCCTAGATAGAACGGTCGATTAGAACCTGCTTAATCCTTGCTCTAAAAATTATTTTACCCCCTAGAGTTGAGTTTCTGTTGAAAAATGGTGTTCTATTCTACCTCTGTCCTTTTTGAAAATTCTCTAAGCTTTAATCTAAGGCCCTCCTCTAGTTTTCACTTCCATAGATGGCTCGACAGAAATAGATAGTCCGTAAGAGCACTGTTGGCTACCTTCCAACCCCACATCGATGAGTACCCATTGGTGGCACGCAACCCGGATGCCTACCAGGAGCTTCTTAGGCAGGAGGCCGAAGAAGGGAACCCCGAGGAGCTAGCGACCGAGTCCGTGGAGTTAGAACAACAACAAGAGAAGAATGAGGAGCTGCAGCACCAGTTGGGAGGACCTGCGCCACGCAGTCCAGAGTTCGGTGCACAGTCGCCACCACACAGAAGGACTCGATACAGTACCCTAGCTTACCGCACCACCATCGACCCTAAATGCTGCCATAAGTTGTAATAGAGATCAAATAGAACGTTTTCGGGTCAAAAACTAGTCTAAGAGTGTCGAGTCTTGTGTGAACCATGTCTTTAAATGCTTGAATGAATTGTCATTATGCTTATGTGTGATTTGGATCTTTGTAATGATTGTGATGAGCGTGGATGAAAGTCTGCAGTCATCTAGTATTGGATTAAGGTATAAGGTATTTAGTGGATAGATAGATGGGTTCCTAACCTCTTCTTTGCACATCATCTATTATCTTTCCTATCGCCTGAGTACCTTATCTTGTCAATGCATTGCTTCTGTTCTTGACACTGGTTCAGACATGACTGTGATTGTGAATGTTGGGATTTTGATTTGTGACAGATGGTTGGGACAAGAGGATCGACGGGTGGTGGCAATCAGAACCAGAACCAGAACCAGAACCAGAACCAGCCGCCCACCATGGAGGATCTGGTCCGCTTACAGACACAGACGATGCAACAGTTGACCCAGGCTATAGCTTTGATGCAGCAGAACCTGCAGAATCCACCTGTTCAGCCACCTCCCCAGCCCATCCGGGACAAGAGGGGAGAGTTCTTGAAGGGGCGCCCTCCAAAGTTCTCCCGCGCCAAGGATCCGATGGAAGCTGAAGACTGGATCAAGGTAGTGGAGAGACAGCTCGACATTGCCCAGTGTGATGACAGGGAGAAGGTGCTCTATGCCTCTGGACAGTTTGAAGGAGCCGCTCTCGACTGGTGGGTGGCATACCAATATGCGCAACCCGATCGCAACCAGATCACCAGGCAGCAGTTTAGTGACGACTTCCGTGCCCACCCTGTGCCTGAGGGACTGACGGTCCTGAAGAAGAAAGAGTTCCTAGCCCTGACGCAGGAAGGAATGAGTGTCACTGCCTACCGTGACAAGTTCCTCGAGCTGGCCCGCTACGCACCAGATGAGGTGTCGACAGACGAGAAGAGGCAAACTCGCTTCTGGAATGGACTCCTGGATGTTTTACAGCTACAGTTGATGTGCTTCACCTTTCCAACCTTCGGTGGGCTGGTTGATGGAGCTCTGATGGTGGAGCACAAGCGCCGTGAGATTGAGGACAAGAAGAGAAAGTTCATGAACCAGCAATCTGGCAGCAACGTCCACCCCCGCTACAACCCCCAGCAGGTGAATCAGCAGCGCACTCAGGGACAGTCAAGCTTTCAGAATCGCGGCCAGAACCAGCAACGTCCCCAGTATACACCACCATAGCAGCAACAGCAGCGCTACCAGAACGTGCAGCAGAACACTCAGGCTTCACGCACCACCTAGGCTAACACCACTCCTGTCGGCCCAAGGGTATGCTACCACTGTGGTGAACAGGGACATTACGCTAACTTTTGTCCCCGGAGGGTCCAGAACTCCACCGGTCAGAACAACAACCAGAAGGCAGGACCACAACTAGCTCAGAATGGGAATCAGCAGTAGGCACAGGGAAACCGTGGCCAACAGAACTACGCTAAGGGCAAGCTCAACCATGTGGGAGCAGAAACTGCAGAAGGAGCCACAGATGTGGTAGTCGGTACGTTTCCGGTCAACTCACAACCTGCTACAGTTTTGTTCGATTCTGGAGCTTCGCATGCTTTTATATCTGCTGATTTTGTGAAAAAGAACTTGATGCTTATGCGACCTATGGGGAACACTATGTTAGTTAACTCACCAGGGGGAGAACTTCGGGCCACATTACGTTGTCCTAGTGTAGCAGTTAACATAAGGGGGGTAGACTTCTTAGCACACCCTATAGTCCTAAATTCTATCGGGATGGATCTGATTTTGGGAATGAGCTGGCTAGCAAAGTACGATGCAGTCATACAGTGTTCTAAGCGTGCAGTTCAGTTAGTGGCTCCATCAGGGGAGAAGATTGAGTATCAGGCAACCAAATCCACAGAGCCCGGTCAGGTCAATCAGGCTGAAGGCGCAGAGTTGAAGGACATTCGAGTGGTGAACGAGTATCCAGATGTGTTCCCAGATGAATTGCCAGGTATGCCTCTGGAACGTGAAGTTGAATTTGTTATTGAACTTATGCCTGGCACAGCACCCATAGCTAAAAGACCATATAGAATGGGGGTAAAAGAATTAAAGAAACTTAAAGAAGAATTGAGGGCTTTACTAGCTAAGGGGTATATTCGTCCTAGTTGTTCGCCTTGGGGAGCTCCAGTGTTGTTTGTTGATAAGAAAGACGGGACACAGAGGATGTGCATAGATTATCGAGCCCTCAATGAGGTCACCATCAAGAACAAGTACCCACTGCCAAGGATCGATGATCTCTTTGATCAATTGAGGGGAGCTTGTGTGTTCTCGAAGATCGATCTCAGATCGGGCTATCATCAGATGAGAATTCGGGTGACGGACATCCCTAAGACAGCTTTCACTACCCGGTATGGTTTGTATGAGTTCACAGTTATGTCTTTTGGATTGACTAATGCACCGGCCTACTTCATGTATTTGATGAACAGCGTGTTCATGGATTACCTTGACAAGTTCGTAGTGGTGTTCATCGATGATATTCTGGTTTTCTCCAAGAATGAGGAAGAGCATGAGGAACATTTGAGGTTAGTGATGCAGAGACTCCGAGAACATCAGTTGTATGCTAAGTTGAGCAAATGTGAATTCTGGCTGAAGGAGGTATCATTCTTGGGCCATGTGTTGTCAAATGGAGGTGTAGCAGTTGATCCGAAGAAGGTCAGAGATGTTCTCAACTGGATTCCACCGCAGAATGTCAGTGAGATCAGGAGCTTTCTTGGAATGGCAGGCTACTATCGGCGTTTTATTGAGGGATTCTCCAAGATTGCCAAGCCCTCGACATCATTACTTGAAAAGAATGCCAAGTTCGTGTGGACACCGCAGTGCCAAGCTAGCTTCGAGGAGTTGAAGAAAAGGCTGACCACTGCACCAGTATTGGTACTGCCAGATGTTACCAAGAGTTTTTCAGTGTATTGTGACGCGTCTCGTCAAGGATTGGGATGTGTACTCATGCAGGAGGGCAGAGTTGTGGCATATGCATCCAGACAATTGAGGAGACATGAGCTGAACTATCCGACACATGATCTGGAATTGGCAGCCGTGGTACACGCATTGAAGATCTGGAGGCATTATTTGATTGGACACAAGTGCGACATCTATACCGACCACAAGAGCCTTAAGTATGTGTTCACGCAATCCGAGTTAAATATGAGGCAACGTCGTTGGCTTGAGAATATGACTTTGAGCTGGAGATTCATTACCATCCAGGGAAGGCCAACTTGGTGGCCGATGCTTTGAGTAGAAAGAGCCATGCGAACGTGCTGTCGGGTCAGCATTTGCCGGAAGAGCTTAGTAGGGAATTTGAACGCTTGAACTTAGGTATGGTAGCCAACGTGACTGAGCTAGAAGTGGAGCCAACTCTTGAACAGGAGATCCGAAAAGGTCAATTGGAGGATGAGGAAATCAAGGAATTGATAAAGAAGGTGGGAACAGATAAAGCACCAGGATTCCGATTGGATGATCAAGGTACAGTGTGGTATGGTAACAGGATAGTGGTGCCGGATCAGCAGCATATCAAGGATGTTATCTTATGGGAAGCGCACGAGTCAGCATATTCCATTCACCCGGGAAGTACCAAGATGTACTTGGACCTCAAGGAAAGATTTTGGTGGTATGGTTTGAAGCGCAATGTTGCAGCACACGTAGCTCTTTGCGACGTATGCCAGAGAGTTAAGGCCGAACATCAGAGACCGGCGGGTTTGCTTCAACCTATGAAGATACCAGAGTGGAAATGGGAAGAAGTGGGTATGGATTTTATAACAGGATTGCCCCCGCACACAAAAAGGTTAGACTCTATATGGGTGATAGTGGACCGATTGACGAAGGTGGCTCACTTTATTCCGGTCAAGACTACATATTCCGGTGCCAAACTAGCAGAGTTGTATATGGAGCGGATTGTATGTTTGCATGGGGTACCGAAGAAGATAGTGTCTGACCGAGGCAGTCAGTTTACGTCGCACTTTTGGCGCAAGTTACATGAGTCCATGGATACTAAGCTTCACTTCAGTTCCGCTTACCATCCGCAAACAGACGGTCAGACCGAGAGGACGAATCAAATACTGGAGGATATGTTGAGGGCATGTGCATTACAGTATGGGAGTAGTTGGGAGAAGAGTTTGTGTTATGCAGAGTTCTCGTACAACAACAGCTACCAGCAGAGTCTCAAGATGTCACCATTTGAGGCGTTGTATGGAAGGAAATGCAGGACACCGTTGTTTTGGAATCAGACCGGAGAAGGTAAAGTATTTGGACCTGAGGTCTTGAAGCAGGCAGAAGAACAAGTGCAGGTTATCAGGCAGAATTTGAGAACAGCTCAGTCACGGCAGAAAAGTTATGCAGATGTAAGGCGACGAGACCTCAGCTTCGAGATTGGTGACTTTGTGTACCTCAAGGTGTCACCAATGAGAGGTGTGAAGAGATTCAATGTTAAAGGCAAGCTAGCACCTCGCTACATTGGACCATTCAAGATATTGGAACGGAGAGGTGAAGTGGCTTATCAGTTAGAGTTACCAGAGAAACTGGCGGGAGTGCATGATGTGTTCCATGTGTCCCAGCTGAAGAAGTGTTTACGGGTGCCAGAGGAACAGATTCCGTTGGAGGAGTTAAATGTGCAGGAGGACCTTACTTATGAGGAGTATCCGGTTAAGATTTTAGAGGAGTCTGAGAGGGTCACCAGGAACAAGGTGATAGGCATGTGCAAGGTTCAGTGGAATCGTCACACAGAGGATGAGGCGACCTGGGAACGGGAGGATGATCTCAAGGCAGAATATCCACATCTTTTCCAATCTACGTCCGAATCTCGGGGACGAGATTCATCTTAAGGGGGGTAGGTTTGTAACACCCTAAAAATGCCCTGTTTAAAAATTTAGTAAATAATTGGCTTTTTATATTCAAGTGCTCATAAATAATGTAGGAAAAATAAAATTTTGAATAATTAAAATCAAATATAGGGTATAGAAACATTATTGTTGCATTCATGCTGGTGCATTTATTTTTTATTGTTGAATTCAAATTTGAATTTGAATTTGAATTCAAATGAGTGTTTGAATAAAAGAAAAACCTTTTCTTTTTCTCTCTCTTTTTCCTTCTCCTTTTCAGCCCAGCAGCCCAGCTTCTTCTTTTTCTTTTCCCCGCGGCCCATCTTCTTTTCCTCCCTTTTCCCGCGGCCCAGCTACCTTGCGCCAGCCCACTGCGCGGCCCAGCTCAGCCAGCGCCGCACCCTCTCTATCTTCCGCTGCGGCTGACAGCGCGGCCCCACTTGTCGGCGCCCTCTTCCACCGCCAGCAGCGCCGCGCCCGCACTCCGCCTGAGTCGCTGACCGCCTGGGCCCACGTGTCAGCGCCGTCTCCTACCTCCAGCCGTAGTCGAGCAGGACACCGCGCCGCCGTGCCGCGCCCGGACTCACCGGCTTGGAGCGCACGCCGAGGCCGCCTAGCCCCTATATAAGCCGCCGCCAAGCCCCGTGATTCCTTTGCCCCAAACCCTAGCCGCCAATCGAGCTGCGCAGCGCCACCGTCGCTCAAACCCTAGAGCTTGAGCCGCCGTCGCTAACCCGCCGCCTCGCCACCCCATTGTCGCCGAGAGCCTGTCCAGGAGCTTCGCCGCGAGGTAAGCAACACGCCAGGCCCAAAAGCCCTCTTTTTCCCTGCTGTGCAGGACGCGCACGCGCTCGCCGGAGTTCTCCACCCACCACCGCTCGTCACCAGCCTCCATCATTGGCCAACCTTCGAGTAGAACCCCTAAAATCGACTCCCCGTCGTCTCCTCTACCTCTAGGACCAAACGCGGCGAGTTTTGGAGCACCGTAGCCCCGAGCCGAGCCAACTCCGGCGAGACTCCGGCCGCGCGCCGCCGCGAGCCGCCGTCCCCGGCGAGTCGAGCGCTAGATCTAATCTCAGCCGTAGGATTCGAAACCGACGGCCAGATCTGAAAACCGATTTAAACCGAGCCGGTTCACCGTGAACCCGTGAATCGCGGTTCATGGCCGGTCTACGGTCCGGTCCTCAGCACAGTAGACGGTGACGTCAGCATCCAGCCCCCGCCGTGCCTGTTTTGCAAAAGAGCCCCTGCAGTTTTCGAAAATCAACCCGCGGTCCAGCGCAGTTCAAAAGTATTTACAACCAAGTCCTTTTTCTTTCGGTTTAGCCCCTGCTCTTTTGAAAAATAGTGCCCGCCGTCCTAGATGGCAGTTTTACCCCGCAGCCCTCGTGTTTTTATACGAAATTATGTTTTAGGTCCCTGGTTTCTTTCAAAAACACCCCTGGAAGCCTAAAACCTTTACCAGCAAGCCCCTAGAGCCCGTTTTAAGCGTAGTTTCTTCGTTTTAACTCTGATTTGAGTGATTTTCGCGCTCACGTGTTCGTAGTGAAGCGTAGAGTAACTCTAAAGCCTTCTTTTCATCTTTTGTTTATGTTTGGTGTACTGTTCTAATTAAATATCTTGTTTGCATGTATGTGTGGATGCTTGTGTGGTGATCGATGTGAGTAGTTGACGAGCCGTTCGAGTTCGCCGACGATCCCGTTCTCGAAGAGCAGTTGCAGCAGCAGTTCACTGAGGAAGGCAAGTATAACATGGACCATCCTTGTTACCTATACACCATTTAATCATCCCAACTCATGTGCATGTGTCTAATACTGTTAACCATTAAGGATGTTCCTAGTCTTTACCTTATTCCTTGTTTACCCGGGTTTTATGCATTATGGTTAGTTTATGCTACGCGCTGCAACCAACATTTATTTTTAATGTCAATATTGAGTCAATGGTTCACTTCAATGATGATTAAAAGATGCTTTTTAGCAACATGGTTCAGGGAACTAGAGCATGTGCTGTGTGCTGTGTTCTAGTGTCTCTATATGGTTTGATCTAGGGAATTAGAGCATGTGCTTTGTGCTTTGTTCTAATGTCTCTCCATAAGGTCCGGTTCTTAAAGCGGCAACCCAGGAACCTGTTCGCCGCCGTTGGAACTATAATGGCTCTGGTCTTGGATAATTAACTTGTACGTCTCTAGCTTGCCAGTGGTTACCGAAAGGCGTATGTGGGGAACATTCGTGAGAGTATAGTTTGATCCATCGAGGACGGATTTATCCGTTGGCTATGTCTCGTTAGGCAAAGTCCCGTGATGTAAGCGCCTGATGTACGGCAGCTTCACACGTTGCGATGATTGCGCTCTCGCTCTGGACGCCATTGACTCCCCTCACGTTGCGCCCTGAGCGTACGTCAATCTCGATGCCTCGGGTTATGCTGCCTATGTTGAACCAAAACGGCTACTGTGCTTGTTAGGGTGTTTTGTGAAAGTCCTCGTAACATAAGTTCTTTTGGATTTATGTGACCGGCGGGTAAAGGGCGAAACCTCTGCAGAGTGTTGATCTATCATGATAGCCGTGCTCACGGACACGAGCGGCCTAGATCCTTTTTGATTAGAAGATGATATTAGTGGTTGATGTTGGTTTGTTCCATAATCACTTATACCTTATTAATGGGTTTATACTTGGGATCTACTCATTTGTAGTAAATTGGATGATAATAAAATGAAACAACTAAAAAGTGCTAATGTAGTATAACCGTGTCAAGCCTTTTGTTCTTGCATAACCCGTGTTATACTTGTTAAGTAAGATGGTTTACTTACACTTGCAACTATTCAACAAAATCCCGGATGGGTAACAGATGGAGCAGTGAATGATCAGTCGCTTGCTGAGTTTCCAGAGGATCTGCCGTACTTCTAGCTGTGTTCAACCAGTCGGTGTCCCTGTGGACTTAAGGCTCTACTAGTTATGAGACATTTGATAATATTAAGACTTCCGCTGTGTTATTTGTTTAAGACTATGTCTCGTGTTAAACTCTGATATAAACTATTTTTATTCGAGCATTGTGTTCTCTGTGATTCAATATTTGTAATCTATATGTGTTCTGTGGACATCCTGGGCACACATATGGAAGCATTCGGATTTCTTGGAAATCTGGGTGTTACACGCTCCCACCATCAAGGTCGTCACAGCCGCCGCCATCTTTGCTCGGGAAGAGGACGCTCTTCCGTCGTCCGGGCAGTCGTGCGGTCACTTCGCCCAAGCCACGCCATGGCTGAAAAGGCATGCACATTCCCCCACGAAGTCGCAGTAACTGCCCTAACGGTCATCATGACCCCGCACGAAGAGGTGGAAGGCACATTCAAGGCACCAACCCTTGAAAGGGCGGCCTTCGTTCTACTGATCAGGGGTTCGAACCTTGGACCTTCGAAGGGTTTTGACAGGGGCCCCAGATCAACCGAGTCAGGGGCAATCGACGGTACCCTCGAAAGAGAGCCTCGAAGCTCGAGGAAATCCATCGGTTGCGTTCGAGGCTGGACGAAAGTGCCCAGACTAAGGGACCTCTCGAGGGGGAGCATCGAGCCCTCGACCTCTATCGAACGAGGTCGAGTCCCGTCAAGCATACTTTTGCAGAAAGCTTTCACGGGCGTGTCCTAAGACCACGAGCCTACCCTCATCGAACGGGGAATGGACGTCCGGTCGAAGTACCCGCTACCAGCTCACCCAGGCATCCGTGGCTCGATCTCAATCGTGGGAAGCACGGGTCGCCTCCTCCTCAGTCTCTCAAAAGAGAACATGAGGTACGAAAAAAGCTCGAGATTCCCTCGACCACGCCAAACAAGGCTAGGTTTAAGGACCTCAGCCGTTGTGGACGAACCCACACCTAGGGGAGCAACGAATGCTCTTCACATCGAGTTGAGACCTTGAGAGAGTATCAACCACTCTCCCAAGGCCTCGGGGGCTACACCCGCGGGTGCGCTAGCGCGCCCCCACGGAATCCCAGAACCCGCGAAGGGACAAAGGCCTCGAAAGCCTCGACGAACACCAACCTCCGCAGGATTGAACCTCACTCCTGTGAAGGCTCGGGGGCTACTGTCGGGTACCTGTAAAAGAGGTATCCTAACTTAGGCCTAGAACTACTCGGTAACAAGGCCCACCAACGAAGTTCGCCTGGCTCCGTAGCCCACCAACTGTTGCCATGCCGTCAGCTGGAGGTGGAAGGCGCGATTCCCGCTCGCATCGTGCGCGGCATGGGCAACACAGTACACTTAGCACGTCTGCACCACGAACACCTGTACTCTCACGCCCTCCCCCTTATGCCTATAAAAGGGGAAGGGAAGCCCATGTAAGGGCAAGGTCTTAGCAGGTTGACACCACAGAACACATACAAACGCACTTAGCCACCAAAAAAGCTCAGGGACTTAGGAGCTCATCTCCTTCTCCCACCTTGCTTGTAACCCCCTACTACGAGCAACACGAAACTGGTGCTCAGCACCACTGCTGGACGTACGGCCCCATGGCCGGAACCAGGATAAAACCCCCCGTCTCTTCACCCGCCATCGGGGCAACGAGTGGATGAGCACCGCAATCACTTGTTTGTGCCGGTGTGACCAAATCAGGCACCGACAGTTGGCGCGCCAAGTAGGGGACCAACGCTGCGCAATTCTCGTTCCCGATGGCGAACTTCAACCAAGGACGACCCCCGCTGGGCGAAAGCAATCTGGTCCCAGCGGGGCAAAAGATCCGGTTTGGGAGCTTACGGTTCCAGGCATGTGGCGGCGGTTACCACATGCGCATCCTCCGGGAGGAACCGAGCAACCAGCTGGAGCCACCTCAACTGCCACTGGCAGCACCGCGACGACGGAGTCGTCCCGGACCTCGCGTACGACGAGCGCGCGCTGCAAGGCGCGCCGCCGACGTCAGCATCCCCCCTCCCGTGAGGGAAGGGGAGATCCCACGATCAGGGTCACAGGAGAGGGCTGCTCCCTTCCTCCCGGGACCCATTTCTGCACCACGTGCTACGACAGCACGTCCCTATCCCTATGGGCTATGCGGCCCTACGGCCACGTACACCTCGCTCGTCCGCACCGCCATGAGTGCGTATGATGGCCAGCCAGGCCGTCATCTGGCCTCGGGACGCGACCTCGCCGCTCTGACGCCCGACGATTCCCGCACGGAATCAGAAGATCGATACGCCTTTGAGCATGAGCACCCTGGTTGGAACTACTCGGGTCTCCGCGACCCAGAGGCCTTTCTGGCCTTCCAAACAGCGGCGGACTATTGCTTCGGCTATTCTGATGATGAGTATGATCCAACCAGGGAGTGTTTCGTCATCAGCGACGGGCGGGTCAGCGAAGGATCAACGTCAGACGACGATGACGAGGATGACGTTCAGGGAGGCAACGGTTGCACGGATCCAGTAGGCGCACAGCCACCGGATCCGTCGGACCACTTGCCTTCCGAGGACGAGCGGCATCCACGCCGCCGGCCATGAGTTGTTCGCCCCCACGACTTGGGAAGTGGTGACGTCTCACCACCGGCATGCTCCGACCACGAGCCACCCAAACAAGGCCACGAACACAGCACGGACGCACGGCGCGCAGGGCGAGTAGCTCAGGCCCGCATCCTCGCCGAAGGCAAAGATAACGACCTCGCTCCTAGAACGAGCCAAAAGCTCATCGCGGCGGCCGCGCTACTCCGAGCCATGCCGGAAGCAGCTACCCCCGAGGGGCGGAAGCTGCATCTCGAGGCCCAAAAGTTGGTTGAGAACGCCGCCCGACAGCAGGCCGAGAGCTCAGCCTCCCGCCTTCGACGCTCATCAACCTCGAAGGGCGAATGAGGAGGGGAGTCATTGGTACGCTCACCCCGGCCTAACGGCAGGGCACGAGCGCAGTCCCGGGGTGACTCCCACCGGGACATGGCGCGACGCCACGTCAGCGAACCACGTGCACCCGAAGCAGGAACACTTCCCACGAGAGTGCCCGCGAGATCACGCCTCCGGGACACCCGAGGCGCGATCAACGATGGCGACGCCCGCAACACGCTGAACCAAATGAGGCAGCGAGAGGGAGCCTGGACCCACCAACGCAGGCGCACCGACGTTGGGAGAAACCGGGATGCGGCCCCGGAGTCAGCAGGAACGCGGGTGTTTAGTCGCAGCATCCGCACCGCTCCGATTCCCCCTAGCTTCCGACAGCCTACTACCATCACCAAATACTCTGGGGAAATGGACCCTAGGGTATGGTTGAACGACTACCGCCTAGCGTGCCAGCTTGGCGGCGCTACAGATGACGACATGATCATCCGCAATCTGCCACTCCACCTGGCAGATTCCGCGCGGACATGGCTCGAGCATCTACCCCCCAATCGGATCCACGACTGGAACGACCTGGTTGAGACCTTCGTGGGGAATTTCCAGGGCACCTACGTGCGCCCCGGGAACACGTGGGACCTTCGAGGGTGCAAACAAAAACCCGGCGAATCCTTGAGGGACTTCATCCGGCGCTTCTCCAAGCGCTGCACCGAGCTTCCCAACATCACCGACCATCAGATCATCCACTCCTTCCTCGAGAGCACCACATGCTATAGCTTGGTGTGCAAGTTGGGGAGGAGCCCACCCCCCGACGCAAACCGGCTATTCGAGGTGGCCTCGAAGTACGCCTCAGGGGAGGAGGCGGCCAACGCCATTTTTAATGATAAGAAGGGAAAGCGCCCTGAAGAGATGCCCGCGGAGTGCAGCAAGCCAAGGAAGCCCTCGAGGAAGTAAAATCAAGGCAAGAAGGGGAAGAAGTATCGAACCCCTCGCGAGAAATCCAACAACGGCGAACGAAGTCCCCGCAGTGGACCCCAGCCACAAGGGGCCTCGAGGCCTTCCATGTGGAGGAGAGTCTCTGATGCCGACGACGTGTTCTTCAACATGGGACGACCCACCACCGACGGAAATCCTCGCGAACGCCTGCGACATCCAACAGCTAAGTTTCTTACACCCCTAGAGCGGCTTCAGCCCCTCGAACCCTTTTGTACATACTTTCGATTGTACAAACTCTTGATTAAGTATTTGGTTTAGCTCTCGCAAGTTGTGAACGAATCAAATGGACTCGACACCACTCATACTTGAGTGAGGGTTGGTCCTGCCCTCGCTAGGACCATCCCTCCCTCGGGGGCTACAATGGGGACGAACCCCCGAAAAAGCCAATGCTTTTTCTAAATTCTTGTGATATCTCGAGCGTATCGCCAAGTGCAACCCTTGGAGGGAAGACACTAGGCGTGAAACGGACAAGGGCAGGGTCGCCTGAGCCGAGTACTCGCCTACGCCTCGAGGCTACGGCAGCACCTCACTTCCCTCTGCCTAAGTCATTCACGTGCGATCGATCCTAGTGGCGACCTCCTTTGGAGGCGTATGCATTCGACACAATGTGCATCGCAGAGATGTCGCATGAAAATAAAACTCATTTAACGATACAAACGATGTTTAACGAAAATAAGTAGGATGTATGAAAACAAACGAATTGTTCTTACATCAGGAAACGCAAGTCTCTAAACTACTATTTACACTCGGGCCCGATGTCCCGAGGCTTTCAGGGTCCGCTCCCACCATCAAGGTCGTCCCAGCCGCCGCCATCTTTGCTCGGGAAGAGGACGCTCTTCCGCCGTCTAGGCGGTCGTGCGGTCACTTCGGCCAAGCCACGCCACGCCTGAAAAGGCGTGCACATTCCACCCACGAAGTCGCAGTAACTGCCCTAACGGTCATCATGACCCCGCACGAAGAGGTGGAAGGCACATTCAAGGCACCAACCCTTGAAAGGGCGGCCTTCGTTCTACTGATCAGGGGTTCGAACCTTGGACCTTCGAAGGGTTTTGACAGGGGCCCCAGATCAACCGAGTCAGGGGCAATCGACGGTTCCCTCGAAAGAGAGCCTCGAAGCTCGAACGTTCGAGGAAATCCATCGGTTGCGTTCGAGGCTGGACGAAAGTGCCCAGACTAAGGGACCTCTCGAGGGGGAGCATCGAGCCCTCGACCTCTATCGAACGAGGTCGAGTCCCGTCAAGCATACTTTTGCAGAAAGCTTTCACGGGCGTGTCCTAAGACCACGAGCCTACCCTCATCGAACGGGGCATGGACGTCCGCTCGAACTACCCGCTACCAGCTCACCCAGGCATCCGTGGCTCGATCCCAATCGTGGGAAGCACGGGTCGCCTCCTCCTCAGTCTCTCAAAAGAGAACATGAGGTACGATAAAAGCTCGAGATTCCCTCGACCACGCCAAACAAGGCTAGGTTTAAGGACCTCAGGCGTTGTGGACGAACCCACACCTAGGGGAGCAACGAATGCTCTTCACATCGAGTTGAGACCTTGAGAGAGTATCAACCACTCTCCCAAGGCCTCGGGGGCTACACCCGCGGGTGCGCTAGCGCGCCCCCACGGAATCCTAGAACCCGCGAAGGGACGAAGGCCTCGAAAGCCTCGACGAACACCAACCTCCGCAGGATTGAACCTCACTCCTGCGAAGGCTCGGGGGCTACGGTCGGGTACCTGTAAAACTGGTACCCTATCTTAGGCCCAGAACTACTCGGTAACAAGGCCCACCAACGAAGTTGGCCTGGCTCCGTCGCCCAGCAAAGGACCATCACAACAACTCCTCGGCACCTATCCCGCTCGAGGTGGACGACCACCCTCGAGCGGGGATGGCCGTGACGATCGAGGCTCAGCGACCTCGAGGGGGACGTTCAGCCTTGAGCGAGTGATTTCCGTCACGTTCGAGCCCAGCCAAGCTTGAGGGGGACGTTCACCCTCGAGCGGGCGTTTTCCGTCTCGTTCGAGGTTCGGCAGGCACGAGCTCACGGTCCAAGCTCGAGCTTGCCACACTGGGAACGACGCCAAGGCTCTGCGACCCATCACTCCAGTCATGATGACGCTCCTCTGCAGTCAAAAAGCAGGGGAATCACTGCGCCACGCCACCACCCACGCCCCGGAGAAGACACCGGTCAAATCCACTCGCAACAGTGGACTTCTGAGCGCCATGCTGCACGGCCAGACCTAACTTGGCAGCAACACTGTGCCAACCACTCCTTTGACTTTTCTCGCCTCGGATGCACTACCATCCTCGAAGGCGAACCTCGAAGGAAACTACGGAGCTTCGATCCGGGCGCCGTACGCAAGCTGCCATCCTCGAAGCCGTGAACCATCACAAGAGGAACATCACGTCAACTGTTGCCATGCCGTCAGCTGGAGGTGGAAGGCGTGATTCCCGCTCGCATCGTGCGCGGCATGGGCAACACAGTACACTTAGGACGTCTGCACCACGAACACCTGTACTCTCACGCCCTCCCCCTTATGCCTATAAAAGGGGAAGGGAAGCCCATGTAAGGGTTAGGTCTTAGCAGGTTGACACCACAGAACACATACAAACGCACTTAGCCACCAAAAAAGCTCAGGGACTTAGGAGCTCATCTCCTTCTCCCACCTTGCTTGTAACCCCCTACTACGAGCAACACGAAACTGGTGCTCAGCACCACTGCTGGACGTACGGCCCCGTGGCCGGAACCAGGATAAAACCCCCCGTCTCTTCACCCGCCATCGGGGCAACGAGTGGATGAGCACCGCAATCACTTGTTTGTGCCGGTGTGACCAAATCAGGCACCGACAAGTTGCAAAGTGGATAGGAAAAGCACTTCCAGCGGGTGCCAACTGCTTGGTAGGTTGCTAGTCTCTTGGTCCTCCAAAAAGCAAAATAGTGTAGCCCTTTCAACCACCGAGGCTGAGTACATTGCCGCCGGCTCTTGTTGTGCACAAATCCTTTACATGACTCAAACACTACTAGACTACGGCCTAGTTCTTAGGAGTGTACCCTTGCTTTGTGACAATGAGAGTGCGATAAAGCTTGCCAATTACCCCGTCCAACACTCACGTACCAAGCACATAGATATCCGTCACCACTTTATTAGAGATCATATAGCTAAGGATGATATATCTTTGCATGGTGTAAGGACGGATGATCAGTTGACGGATATCTTCACAAAGCCTTTGGATGAAAATAGGTTTTGTAACTTGCAGAATGAGCTTAATGTGGTTGATTTCTCCAATTTCACCTAGAATGCATTGTTGTTTGTATATAGATATGCTTGAAAAACTCAAAAAAATTAGTTGCTAGACTTGTTTTTGCATATCATGTGTAATATATCTCATATGCATTAGGAGCTTGTCTAACTATTGGAAGATAGTGGTGAAAGCCATGAGTAAGCTTGCAAAGGGTTCAAACCTGACAAGATAGATTTAAATTCTAGTTTTAAATTCTTGTCTATGCACTTGCATGCATCTTGCATTGTGTTCGTTTAGTCGTTTTGTTGGCATTTGGTTGTGGCATACATTTCGGGGGAGCATGGACTGATTTCACCATCCCTTGTGCTCTCTCTAGGTGTTGGTGCCCTCCAGTGCTTTGGCTTTGGTTTTCTATTTCAAAACTATGTTAAGCCACTTAGCCACATATAAAACTATTTAGAAACATGAGTGTTTGAGAGAGGTTTGCTTGTCTCTGTCCAAGAATCATATTTATTTGCCTCTCTTTGGATTCATGGACTTGAGACAAGAAAATTCCGTGAAAAATCCTTGTAAAATCCTCACTGCAGAAGGACCGACGCTTTTCTTGGAGGGGACCGAATCAATCGGTCATTCGTTGTCTAACTGCGTGTTTGGCTCTGGTGCGGACCGATCAATTCGGTGGTGCACTGTGGGAGCCACCGTGCACGACCAAATCAGTCGCTCCTCCCCGAAGCCGAGCAGATCTGACCGTTGATTCAAAACCGATCAATCTCGTCCGTCCGTTTCTTTTAACCATATCCGTCCACTGCTCAAGGGGGCCCACCTGTCAGTTCGTCTTCCACAACCTTCTTCCACGTGCACGTCTGCCCTCCGCCGTCGCCGCCGCCGCCAGCGCCTCCGCCCGCTCCCCCAAGCTCCGCTCGCCTGCGCCCTGCCTAATCCTGGCAGTCGCGCGCCATCGCCGCCAGTGCTGCCGCCTCTGCTTCGCGCCGCCACCGTCGCCTCGCGCTGCCGCCATCGCCCAGGGCCGCCGTCACCTCCACTGGCGCGTGTGTGGGACCCCCTCGAGTGGACTCAATCCACCTCTCTCTCTCCCGATTTTGTGCATGGTGCAAATCCCCTCCTCCCTCTCTCTCTCTCTTTTTGAATCTCAAACCCTAGAGAGGAGATAATCTTGAATTAAAACTTGAAATTTTGGGTCAAAAATATGAAATTCAAACTAAAATTTGAACAATGCACCTTGCCTATGCTCTATGTGCTCATGAGTAGAATTTCATTCATATTCTTACTATATGACATAATTAGAGCTAGAGAAATTTTTGCTCTCATTATCTCTTGATGATTATAATTCATATAATTTATCCAGATTAATGAGAGCTACATTTCAATCATATCCTAGGATAGACGTGATTCTAAGCTCTTATCTATTTCACGCTTTCTAGGATTCTCTACTAATTAGCTATGCCTATATATATATTTTCTTTTTGCGAGCAGGTGTGGTTGTTGAGACAGGGTCAGTGACAGCAGTGGCAGTGACAGGGGCAGTTTGCAGTGACAGTGCTTGAGGCAAAGCCTCGGGTTTTTTTCTGGACAGTCAAGGCAAAGCCTTGATCAAGGACCTTGCCAGCTTTCAGGGGTTTCTTTCACAGAGCAGCTCCTTCAGACATGGCAGATGTTCAGGGAGGTTCTGACAGTGCATGGGGTGATGATCTACCTCCTCCGAGTCCCCCACGAGACCCGAAGAAGGGCAAGGCCAAGGTTATTGTGAAGAAGAAGAAGAAGAAGAAGCTTCCTCCTGGTCATCCTGACAACTGGGAGGCTACTATGGCAGCTGTTAGAGCTGCTGAGCGTGTTGAGCATGGTGCCGCTCAGTTTCAGATTGTTGACACCACAGGGTCACCAGCAGCTCCTGAGGGTCCATAGCCTCCTCAGCCACGCCGCTCAGGGCGTACACATTCTCAGACGAAGCCTCTGCTACTCGTGGCAAGAAGAGGGCGCGCGAGGTTGTGTCCACTTTACCAGAGATTCCAGAGGCACCCGAGGGCTCAGACTATGACACTCCTGCAGTTGTGCCGTCATATCATGAGTTGAAGAAGGCCACAGCTGGGACAGTATGGAAGCTCAGACTTCGAAAGTACAAGACCTGGTTTCCTGAGACTCGAGAGACTCCAGATGAGTGTATCTTCTGGACTGACAGGCAGGAGGCATTCTACAGAGCTTACATCAATGCTCCTGCTCAGTTCTTCAGTCACAGGGTGTTAGTTCCAGAGACTCTGGCCAGGGCAACTGGTATTACAGTCGCAGAGCTCCGTCGTTACATTGCTTATATACCTGGTTTGCTTCAGATCTTGACGACACCTGGCAAAGTGGTCAAACAGTGGGTCTATTAGTTCTATGCTTCAGTTTGGATTGACCCCGAGCACCGATTCATTGAGTACATGTTCCAGAACCGCCGATACAGATTGACTCATGCTCAGATTGCTGGAGTGTTTCGTGCCAGAGCAGAGGGTCCGCGGATTCACCAGCTTGCATACCCCAATGTGGAGCCTCCTCGTCGTCCATACTCTGTGGGGATCTATGCACCAGACCATGAGACTGCCTCTGCCATCTACCATCCTCCGTTTGGTGAAGCATCAGAGAGGCACCCTTCTGGCCTGACACAGCTTGCATACATACTACTTGAGGCTCTTCGTCGTTCTCTGCTGCCCCGTACTGGGAACAGAGAGGCTATGACAGCTCTGCAGCAGTGGCTTTTAGCTCACATGGTTCAACGCATGCCCTTTGATGTTATTGACTTTATTCTGTGTGAGATTGAGGATGTGATAGCAGATGGACTCAAAGTTGGCAGATTTCTACCGTATGCACACATCATCAGTTATATCCTCGCTGCTAGTTGTGGAGATGAGGCTCAGGCAGAGCGTCTTGCTGACAAGACCCCCATGTTCATTGATTACAAGCCTGCCAAGCCCAATGATCATCGCTGTGGTCAGAGAGCACTACATCATGTGGCCCAGCAGTGGACACCTGAGCAGAGAGCTCAGTATGAGGTAGACGATCAGCAGCTATGCCAGTCAGAGTTTGAGGCAGGCCTTAAGGGCATACAACAGATCCTAGACAGCAACTCCCTCTTTGACACTGACTCGGAGGACGATGACTTTGAGGCACCTTTTGTCCCTCCATTCAGTGCTGCTCATGACACCGAGGCTGGAGGTTCCCGGTCAGTGCCAGTCACCGAGGCCGCTCCTGTCTCTCAGGCACCTCAGCAGCCTGGAGCTCCTCCTTCTACCACTGGGCCCTCTACTGCAGAGATGATGGCGGTCATGATGCAGTCCATTCAAACCATGTCCTCCGCCATTGTCTAGATGCAGGCACAGCAGCAACAGCAGGCACGTCAGCATGCAGAGCTCATGCAGTCTTTGGCTGAGCAGCAGAGGAGGCAGGCCGACTTTACCCAGTATCAGTTTCAGTATCTCTTCCAGCAGACGGATATTGCTCCTCCACCGGTGTTCCTAGGGCCTCCACTTCAGAGTTTACCTCGCCCGGCTCACCCTGGCCTACCTCCTCGGGTTCCGATGTCCCCTGTGCGTCCCATGGCTTCGCTCAGTTCTCCTCCGATGGCACCATATGAGCCAGCCACGACGAGTGTGACCGTCGGCCTTCATGACATACCCACTATGTTCGGCAAACCTACCTCCGCTTTCGTCGGACAGTTTGGGAGCACACCGACAGTTACAGCGGTGATGAATGAGACCACACCACTCACTACTCCAGGGTCCAGTCAGTTGAGGTGTAGTTACACGGATCTGCTCAACTTGGACACACCCCAGTCGAGTCAGCCCCAGCCTGCTTCTCAGACTCAGCTTCCACCTCAGCCTATGCCAGACTCAGCCATTCAGTAAGCTCTTGAGGCACAGATTCTTGAGGCCATCAGCTCGGGCGTTGATCTTCCGCTTCTAGATCCTCCAGTGCGTACCACTTCTGGAGCTACTCCATTTCTTGATGAGATCGAGAAGGAAGCCGAAGAAGCAGCGGCAGCAGTCCCTTACCTCCATGGCTCTCGACCCACCTGCGAGCACTCCTCCCGCCTTCAACGCTTAACTTTGGTGCTTGATGCCAAAGGGGGAGTGTCGGCGAATTATGCTGACAACGTTCTCGAGGGGGTGCCCCGAGAGAAGGGTTTAGGGAGAAGTCGTCGAGAATCTAGAGCCGAAGGTGACAAGAGACGATTTAGACAGGTTCGGGCCGCAATGTGCGTAATACCCTACGTCCTGTATGGTGTATCTTGTATTGATCTGGTGTAAAGCGATGCCTTGAAGGGGGTCCCTGCCTCCCCTTATATATGCCGGAGGACAGGGTTACATGGAGACCGTATAGGACTAGGAGACTTTTACAAGTTAATCTCTAATTCCCTGATACAGTTTATCCAAACCGGCTAGGACTAATCCTTGTCTTGTGCGTCAAGTCTTGTACGTGGGCCGGCCCATAGGGTGGTCCGTCAGGGTTGTTTAGTCCGTCAGGACTCTGCACCCACAAGCCCCCGAGCACCTTATCTCCTGAAGAACAGCCTTGTTGAAAGTACAGAGTTCTTTGAGGTCCTCTAGAGTTCTTTTGAGATCCGCCAGGGTTCTTTGAGACCCACAGGGTTCTTTGCTCTTGGAAGTTGCAACCATGCTGTTCAATAGGTAATAATGTGCTCATAAGTCTTCTCGAAGTTCGGATTGGTGCGCACCGACTAGATGCGCCCAATTGGGCAGCCCCCGAGCCTTGTGTATCTTTGAAGAAGAAATTCGAGGCTCTTTCGAAGTCCGAACCAAAAGAGAATCAATTTGCGAAGAAACCCGAGTTCTTTTAGAACTCCTCATAAATTTATCAATTGAAGCCGAAAATTCTCAGAAAAATATTTCCTGAAAGTATGTCCACAGCCCCCGAGCCTAAATTTGAACGAATTCAAATATAGGATCAATAAAGGACCAAAATTGAAAAGTACCGAAGTAACGCTTCGAAAAGCCAATATAAACCGTCCGCGTCCCTTTGTATCCGCACGCCTTTTGCGAAACAGATCTAGGTTTTGCGACAGTTGCTTTGTTAGCAATCCGAAGACTGCGCATATACTCCCGCAACCTCCTCAAACCCTAATCCCATCCACACCAAGCCTCGAAGAACTACAATGGCCGGTGGTGAAGGATCCAGCCGAAGCAAGGGTGCAAAGAGGAAGGCGGAAGCCATGAAGGAAGTCGCTTCGACTGATGAAGCAGCGCCTGCAGGAGATGTTCCGTTTGTGGAGGATCCAATCAGTGACTGGCCAACCAGTACACTGAAGGAAAAATATATCAAGAATCTGGAGATAGATGGATTCTTGGCAGCCCAAGAAATCAGTCGGTGGAGATGTGCCCATGAGCATGAGTATCCCACTGAAGAAACCGAGGAGATCGCGGTATGGAAGGCATTTTATGAAGTTGGTTTTGGTATGCCGACCTGCGATTTTTTCCGTCGTGTGCTGCAATTTTATGGGATTGAATTGTGTCATCTGAATCCCAACTCCATCCTGAATCTATCCATGTACATCCATCTTTGTGAAGCGTTCCTTGGAATAGACCCCCACTTTGCCTTGTTCCGCCATCTGTTCAGAGTGAAGACCTCAAGCGGACCAATGCAAGTTGTGGGGAAGGTGGTGATCCAATTCCGTCAGGGCATGAAGTCAGTGTACTTGGATTATTCAACCAAGGAAACTTTGAAGGATTGGCAGAAAGAGTGGTTTTATGCGTGGAACCATCAGCCACAACTGCCTAGCCACTCGGGAAATCCTCCAGTAATGAAGCCATTCTGGAGTGAAACCGTCGGAGTTAATCAAGCAATGCAGATTCCCGAGCTGCTGAACATGATCCGGGATCTATAAGCACAAGGATTGACCGGTGCCATGGTATATCGATCATTTCTGATGAGGAGCATCCAACCATGCAAACAACGCTGCAATCCAGGGTACTTGTACTCTGGAGAAACCGACCCCTCAAGGAATGCCACCGGGAACATATCTGACAAGAGGATCATACAGCTCTTGAAGAAGTATATGGTCATCAATGAAGAAAACTTTCCCGAAATAATGGAAGTATCAGCAGTCACCATGACGCCTGAGGTAAGAACCATGTCATAGAATGAAGTCATTATCTTCCCTTGAATGCGTAGTATTAACTGAGTTCATGGTTTATAACAGTATGAAGCCCGACGATCACTGTATGTGAGTCTGCCGCCCCTGGATCCAACCAACGCTGAAGAAGCATCATTATTAGCTTGTTGTGTGGACCCAGGGGTAAGAGATCAGGTGCTCCAACGCAAGCATCATTCTGAAGAGACACCTGTATCTGAAGAACCTGACGAGCCCCATGCCCATGCGGAACAGCAGGTGTCAGAAGAACCCCATGCCAAAGCAGGGGCAACCTCCAGGGGAGGTGAAAGTTCCAAGAGGGCCGCATCAACGGAGCCGATGGCACCTATGCCCAAGAAAGCACGGACCCTACCTAAGCCCCAGGCCAGGGCCATCCCAGAGGAAAGGGCGAAAGTATCCCCACATCGCAAGTCATTATCTTCTGTGGGGATAGCCATTGGAGAGATTGGCACCAGCATGCCGCAGCAAGGCAGCTCCGCGCGGCAATCATTATCAGATGAAGAAATCCTGCACAATATCTTTAATCCTGTCTCCACGCCATTCATAAGGACAACACCAATGGTTGAAGAACCCTGTCCAACCAGACCATCGGCGCAGGAGCAGGAAGCTGAAGAGGAATTCACTTTGGGAGAGCCGGAGATCCCGATGCGGCCATCCGCCATGTAAGTATCTTGTCTTGCGTGACAAAATATACCTTCGTAACATTCCATGTTGACTGATTAAGTTATTTTTCCAGAGTGGAAGAAATGCCAGCAACAACCAGGGAGGAGCCCCCAGTTGACCATGCGGCTGTGGAACCAGAGGCCATAGCGCCTGGAGAACCCAGGGTGATGCCAGAAACAACCCTCCCAGAGGTTCAAGCAGCCGTGCCATTAAGCCAGAACTCTGCGGAACCCCCGAGTGTCACGGAGACAACCCAGATCGGGGCAGAGGCAGTTCCTGAAGCAGAGTGCTCAAGGGGTAAACAAGCCGAAGCATCAACCCAAGAGCAAACTATTGAAGAAATCCCCAGAGTACCCAGGGGTACTGGTGCTGAAGAGGAGATAGGTAGCTTCCGCATCGGGAGCTACGATCCAATGCTAAATCCGAATCCGCAGGCCTTCGAGTACATCTTGGACGCGGAGGAGGATGAGGAGCACATCGACAGGGGATTGTACCATGCTGAGAGAGCAGTGGCCTACTTCAAGGTATTAGAAACAACCCTGTATTTGTTGTCCATTTGAATATGTATCTCAAAACAATATTTCTGCAGGCCGTCGGTGAAGCATCAAGGAAGAAGACAGAGTATATCCACAACATCTCCTTGATGCACGCTAAGGTGGACCGCCTTCAAAAGGAGCTGGAGCGCGAACGTGAAGACCGTAAACTCCAGGAGGCGGAAGATGCCAGCATGATCCACACCTTGCATCTGCGGACCAAGGAGTTGGTCGCAGAAAAGGAGGACATGAAGAAGAAACTCAACGCGGCAAAGACAGAGCTCAAAGGTACTCTTTCACTGCCGAAGTCTTGTAATGAAGTATCCCTTGCATGTGTAATATAACAACTCTGTCATTATCTTGTGTGAGCAGGGGTGCAGCAACAGCTTACAACAGCCCAGAGCAAGATGACGGATTGGTCAAACTTGGCCAACCGTCATGAAGAGGCGTTGAAGACTCTCTCTGAAGAACATGATATCATCAAGGAAGAACTCAAAGTAGCAGTCCAACAACGCAAGGATGCTGATGCGCAGTTAATTCAAGTCATTGAGCAGTAAAAGAAGCTTGCCAAGGATCTTGAAGATGCTCGCGAAGAAAGGAATCATCTATCCAGGGAACTCGTCCGATCGCAGAAGAATCTTGCGGACAAGAAGGCGCTGGACGAGAAGCTTGAGCAGGCAACCAGGAGGATGTCTGAGCTTGAAGAATCCTTGCGGCTGATGAAGAAATCGGACGACGACTTGGCCGAAGCCTTGAACCAGATATCATTGCTAGAGAAAGCGGCGAACCCGGTGGTGAAGGCCTTAGTCCCGGAAGATCCTGCATCGCCGCAATCTTTCCTGGAACGCCTGAAGGCCATGCCACGACAGTTGAAGGCTTACATCAAGAGATCATCAAAAGCCTGTCTTGTGCATGTCCTTGCTATAATTAGGTCAAGGTACCCTGAAGTAGATATAGGCAAGCTTATAGAAGGCGTAGAGCCGAATTGTACTGAAGCCGCCTTCAGGGACCTGAAACAAGAGGCCGAGCCAGTTGCCGAGGCAATTGCTCAGAGCCTTAGATTGTAAATTGAACAAATATTCTTGTAATATAAATGTTATGCAATGAAATATCATAATTCCTTGCTTGAAGAAAAAATCCAAGAATTTCTAAGAATCCCTGGTTGTCTCTGTGTCAATGACCAGGACTTAGTCAAAATGTATATTGTGTAGATTTTAACTGTTGAAAAACAGCCCTGTTAAGGACCTGAGGGAACCTAGGGAGATTTCTTATAGCATAAGCTATCTTTTAGAGTGTATCCCGGGAGGATACTTGGGAACAAACTGTATGTGGTTTGCCGAAGCAAGAACCCAGTAAGACCCACGGAGCGGCAGCTTTAAGCTGGAAATTATCGTAAAGTAGCAAAATTGGAGGAACAGATCCGTTATCGGCCCCAAAGGAACCCGGATAGACCTCATTTATGGGCTCCGAATGCGTGAAGAGGAAACTTTCCGAGTCCAAAAAGAACACGGAAGTTTTGAATGATGTCATGAAGACAAAATAAACAACCCAGTAAAGGGGATTTTATTGAAGTATATCTCGTTGCCGAAACAACGGTACAAAAGAACTTATGATGCCGAAGCAACCAGTTCATGTATTGCCGGAGCAATGTTTACGGAAGAACTCTGGATGCCGGAGCAATTGGTTCTTGCGATGCCGAAGCACTATTGCAGTGAAGGAGCTATGCGTAGAATTTGCGTAGATGTTCTATGTTCGAAGGATTTGGTAAATCCACACCTTCTTCTGTTTGAAGTCTGTAGGTTCCTGGCTTAAGGACCTTGGAAACAATGAATGGACCATCCCAAGGTGATGTAAGCTTGGAATGACCGACTGTATTCTGGATTCGGCGTAACACCAAGTCTCCGATCTGGAATGATCTTGTCTTCACATTCTTGTCATGAAATCGACGGATACCCTGAAGATAGGCAGCGTTGTGCAACAAGGCTGCCAGTCGTACTTCTTCAGCCGTATCAACCTCCACCATCCGTTGTTCGTTCACCACGGCTTCTTGGAATTCCTCAACGCGAGGAGCACCATGCATGACGTCAACAGGTAGAACGGCCTCTGATCCATACACCAGGAAGAAGGGAGATTGCCCTGTAGCTTTACTGGGTTGAGATCGTAGGCCCCAGACAACTGGAAAGAGTTCTTTCATCCACCGGCCTTCTGCTTTCTTCAGGGTTCGTTCCATGCGCCCTTTAAGTCCATCGAGGAGCATGCCATTGGCTCTTTCAACTTGTCCGTTGGCACGAGGATGAGCAACAGAGGCATAGGATACCTCGATGCTGCGATCTTCACAGTAGTCCCAGAACTTGTTGCCTGTAAAGGTAGTACCCAAATCCGTGATGATTTGGTGTGGTATCCCGAAGCGAATAATCAACTCTTGGAGGAATTGGACTGCTTTCTCAGAGGTTGGTTTGACAACCGGAAAGACTTCTATCCACTTTGAGAATTTGTCAAATCCACTAGGCGCCCTGGGTAGTTTCCCAATCATATCAAGCTCCTAGCATGCGAACGGCCATGACGGAGGTATCAATTTGATCTTATGCGTAGGCTGATGTGAGTGATGAGCGAAATATTGACAACCCTTGCAGTGACGTACAATTTCTTCAGCGTCGTGAAGAGCTGTAGGCCAGTAGAACCCGGCACGGAAGGCTTTGCCCACGATAGTGCGCGAAGCTGCATGATTGCCACATTCGCCTGCGTGAATTTCCTCCAGGATGTTGACTCCTTCTTGCTGTGAGACGCATTTCATCAATGCGCTAGAGCATGCATGTAACACCCTAAAAATTGCCCTATTTAAAAATTAGTAATTAATTGGTTTTTATATTTAAGTGCTCATGAAAAATGTAGGAAAATAAAATTTTTGAATAATTAAAAGCAAATATAGGAAATAGAAACATTATTGTTGCATTCATGCTGGTGCATTTGTTTTTGATTGTTGAATTCAAATTTGATTTTGAATATGAATTCAAATGAGTATTTGAATAAAAGAAAAACCTTTTCTTTTTCTCTCTTTTTCCCTCTCTCTTTTCAGCCCAGCCGGCCCACTCCTTCTTCCTTCTCTTCTTTTTCCCGCGGCCCACCAGCAGCTCGGCCAGCCCAACTGCGCAGCCACAGCCCACCGCGCCAGCGCAGCGCGCGCCTCCTCTCTCTCCCTGCCGCTGACACCCCGGGCCCGCTTGTCATCTTCTCCTTCTTCCTCCAGCCGTAGCCGCGCCGAACTCTACCGCGCCGCCGTGAGTCCTCGTCCGCCCGGACTCTGGTGCTTGGAGCGCACACCTAGGACTCCTCTCAAGCCCCTATAAATAGCGCCGCCAACCCCCTCGAGCCGTAGCCAGGAGCCCCTACACCGAAACCTTAGCCCGAGCGCCGCCATTGTCGCGAGCTCGTCTCGCTGCCGCCTTGCCGCCTAGACCCGCACCAGAAGCTTCACCGAGGGGTAAGCAACGCGCCGAGCCCAAAACCCCTCTTCTTCTTGCCCTCCCGCACGCGTGCGAGCTCGTCGGAGTTCCCGCACCGCCGCTGTGCGTCGCCAGCCGCCATCACTGCTCAATCCTCGTCCACAACCCCCAAAATAGACTCCCCGTTGTTTCCTCTCTCTCCCAAGCTATCCGCGGCGAGATTTGGACCGCTGTAGCGCCTTCCCGAGCTAATTCCGGCGAGGATCCGGCCATGCGCCGCCGCAACCGCCAACTCCGGCGACCCCCTTTGAGCCGATCTGTTTTCCACCGTCCGATTCCCATCCAATGGCCCAGATCTAAAACCAGTTTAAACCGAGCCGGTTCCCGTGAACCACGGTTCAAGCCGGTCCACGGTCCGGTTCATGATGACGTCAGCCGACGTCAGCTTTCCAGCCGTCGCCGTGCTGATTTTTGCAAAAGAGCCCCTGCAGTTTTCGAAAATCAACCCGCGGTCCATCGCAGTTCAAAAGTATTTACAACCAAGTCATTTTTCTTTCGGTTTAGCCCCTGCCTTTTTGAAAAATAGCGCCCGCCGTCCTGAAAGTCGTTTTTACGCCGCAGCCCTCGTGTTTTTATACGAAATTATGTTTTAGGTCCCTGGTTTCTTTCAAAAACACCCCTGGAAGCCTGAAATCTTTACCAGCAAGCCCCTAGAGCCCGTTTTAAGCGTAGTTTCTCCGTTTTAACTCCGATTTGAGTGATTTTCGCGCTCACGTGTTCGTAGTGAAGCGTAGATTAACTCTAAAGCCTTCTTTTCATCTTTTGTTTATTTTTGGTGTATTGTTCTAATTAAATGTCTTGTTTGCATGTATGTGTGGATGCTTGTGTGGTGATCGATGTGTGTAGTTGACGAGCCGTTTGAGTTCGCCGACGATCCCGTTCTCGAAGAGCAGGAGCAGCAGCAGTTCACTGAGGAAGGCAAATATAACACGGACCATCCTTGTTACCTATACACCATTTAATCACCCAAACTCATGTGCATGTGTCTAATATTGTTAAAACCTAAGGATGTTCCTAGTCTTTACCTTATTCCTTGTTATCCAGGCTTTCATGCATTATGGTTTCAACATTTATTTTGTTGTCAATATTGAATTAATGGTTCACTTCAATGATGGTTAAAAGATGTTTTTTTAGCAACATGGTTCGGGGAACTAGAGCATGTGCTGTGTGCTTTGTTCTAGTGTCTCTATAAGGTTTGATCTAGGGAATTAGAGCATGTGCTTCGTGCTTTGTTCTAATGTCTCTCCATAAGGTCCGGTTCTTAAAGCGACAACCCAGGAACCTGTTCGCCGCCGTTGGAACTATAATGGCTCTGGTCTTGGATAATTAGCTTGTACGTCTCTAGCTCGCCAGTGGTTACCGAAAGGCGTATGTGGGGTGCATGGGTGAGAGTATAGTTTGATCCATCGAGGACGGTTTTATCTGTTGGCTATGCCCCGTTAGGCAAAGTCCCGTGATGTAAGCGCCCGATGTACGGCAGCTTCACACGTTGCGATGATTGCGCTCTCGCTCTGGACGCCATTGACCCCCTCATGTTGCGCCCTGAGCGTACGTCAATCTCGATGCCTTGGGTTATGCTGCCTATGTTGAACCAAAACGGCTACTGTGCTTGTTAGGGTGTTTTGTGAAAGTCCTCGTAACATAAGTTCTTTTGGATTTATGTGACCGGCGGGTAAAGGGCGAAACCTCTGCAGAGTGTTGATCTATCATGATAGCCGTGCTCACGGACACGAGCGGCCTGGATCCTTTTTGATTAGAAGATGATATTAGTGGTTGATGTTGGTTTGTTCTATAATCACTTATACCTTATTAATGGGTTTATATTTGGGTTCTACTCATTTGTAGTAAATTAGATGATAATAAAATGAAACAACTAAAAGTGCTAATGCAGTATAACCGTGTCAAGCCTTTTGTTCTTGCATAACCCGTGTTATACTTGTTAAGTAAGATGGTTTACTTACACTTGTAACTATTCAACAAAATCCCGGATGGGTAACAGATGGAGCATTGAATGATCAGTCGCTTGCTGAGTTTCCGGAGGATCTGCCGTACTTCTAGCTGTGTTCAACCAGTCGGTGTCCCTGTGGACGTGAGGCTCTACCTAGTTAAGGCGTTTGTTAATATTAAGTCTTCCGCTGTGTTATTCGTTCAAGATTATGTCTTATGTTAAACTCTGATATAAACTATTTTATTCGAGCATTGTGTTCTCTGTGATTCAATATTTGTAATCTATATGTGTTCTGTGGACATCCTGGGCACACATATGGAAGCATTCGGATTTCTTGGAAATCTGGGTGTTACAAAGTTGGTATCAGAGCCGTGCTGACTGTAGGATTCACAGCCTAGATAGAACGGTCGATTAGAACCTGCTTAATTCTTGCTCTAAAAATTATTTTACATCCTAGAGTTGAGTTCTATTGAAAAATGGTGTTCTATTCTACCTCTGTCCTTTGTGAAAATTTTCTAGCCCTCCTCTAGTTTTCACTTCCATAGATGGCTCGACAGAGATAGATAGTCCGTAAGAGCACTGATGTCTACCTTCCACCCCGCATCGATGAGTACCCGTTGGAGGCACGCAACCTGGACGCCTACAAGGAGCTTCTTAGGCAGGAGGCCGAAGAAGGGAACCCCGAGGAGCTGCAGCACCAGTCGGAAGGACCTGCGCCATGCAGTCCAGAGTTAGGTGCACAGTCGCCACCACGCAGAAGGACTTGATACAGCACCCTAGCTTGCTCCACCATCGACCCTAAATGCTAATAGGGATCAAATAGAACGTTTTCGGGTCCAAAACTGGTCTAAGAGTGTCGAGTCTTGTGTGAACCATGTCTTTGAATGCTTGAATGAATTATCATTATGCTTATGTGTGATTTGGATCTTTGTAATGTTTGTGATGAGCGTGGATCAAAGTCTGCAATCATCTAGTATTTGATTAAGGTATAAGGTATTTAGTGGATAGATAGTTGGGTTCCTTATCTCTTGTGCACCATCTACCACTTCCTCTGTTCTCTGGGTTCCTTATCTTGTCAGTTCAGTGGACCTTCTTCAGTTTATCAGGACTAGCTCTGAGTTTTAGTTAGGAGTATGGCAGGACCATAAGGGGGGTAGACTTGTAGCGCATCCAATAATTCTGAGTTCCATTGGAAAGGATCCAATCTGATCTTGGGAATGAGCTGGCTAGCGGAGTACGAAGCAGTCATACAGTGTTCCAAGCGTGCAGTTCAGTTAGTGGCTCCATCAGGAGAGAAGATTGAGTATCAGGCAATAAAGTCCTCAGAGATTGGTCAAGGTTTTGGAGGAATCAGAGAGGGTCATCGGGAACAAGGACATCCGTGTGTGCAAGGTTCAGTGGAAACGTCATTCAGAAGGTGAAGCAACTTGAGAAAGAAAGGATGGTCTCAAGGCAGAATGTCCATATCTCTTCCAATCCACTTCCGAATCTCGGGGACGAGATTCATTTTAAGGGGGGTAGAATTGTAACACCCTAAAAATTTCCCTATTTAAAAATTAGTAATTAATTGGTTTTTATATTTAAGTGCTCATGAAAAATGTAGGAAAATAAAATTTTTGAATAATTAAAAGCAAATATAGGAAATAGAAACATTATTGTTGCATTCATGCTGGTGCATTTGTTTTTTATTGTTGAATTCAAATTTGATTTTGAATTTGAATTCAAATGAGTGTTTGAATAAAAGAAAAACCTTTTCTTTTTCTCTCTTTTTCCCTCTCTCTTTTCAGCCCAGCCAGCCCACTCCTTCTTCCTTCTCTTCTTTTTCCCGCGGCCCACCAGCAGCTCGGCCAGCCCAACTGCGCAGCCACAGCCCACCGCGCCAGCGCAGCGCGCGCCTCCTCTCTCTCCCTGCCGCTGACACCCCGGGCCCGCTTGTCATCTTGTCCTTCTTCCTCCAGCCGTAGCCGCACCGAACTCTACCTCGCCGCCGCGAGTCCGCCTCCGCCCGGACTCCGGTGCTTGGAGCGCACACCTAGGACTCCTCTCAAGCCCCTATAAATAGCGCCGCCAACCCCCTCGAGCCGTAGCCAGGAGCCCCTACACCGAAACCTTAGCCCGAGCGCCGCCATTGTCGCGAGCTCGTCTCGCTGCCGCCTTGCCGCCTAGACCCGCACCAGAAGCTTCACCGAGGGGTAAGCAACGCGCCGAGCCCAAAACCCCTCTTCTTCTTGCCCTCCCGCATGCGTGCGAGCTCGTCGGAGTTCCCGCACCACCGCTGTGCGTCGCCAGCCGCCATCACTGCTCAATCCTCGTCCACAACCCCCAAAATAGACTCCCCGTTGTTTCCTCTCTCTCCCAAGCTATCCGCGGCGAGATTTGGACCGCTGTAGCGCCTTCCCGAGCTAATTCCGGCGAGGATCCGGCCATGCGCCGCCGCAACCGCCAACTCCGGCGACCCCCTTTGAGCCGATCTGTTTTCCACCGTCCGATTCCCATCCAATGGCCCAGATCTAAAACCAGTTTAAACCGAGCCGGTTCCCGTGAACCACGGTTCAAGCCGGTCCACGGTCCGGTTCATGATGACGTCAGCCGACGTCAGCTTTCCAGCCGTCGCCGTGCTGACTTTTGCAAAAGAGCCCCTGCAGTTTTCGAAAATCAACCCGCGGTCCATCGCAGTTCAAAAGTATTTACAACCAAGTCCTTTTTCTTTCGGTTTAGCCCCTGCCTTTTTGAAAAATAGCGCCCGCCGTCCTGAAAGTCGTTTTTACGCCGCAGCCCTCGTGTTTTTATACGAAATTATGTTTTAGGTCCCTGGTTTCTTTCAAAAACACCCCTGGAAGCCTGAAATCTTTACCAGCAAGCCCCTAGAGCCCGTTTTAAGCGTAGTTTCTCCGTTTTAACTCCGATTTGAGTGATTTTCGCGCTCACGTGTTCGTAGTGAAGCGTAGATTAACTCTAAAGCCTTCTTTTCATCTTTTGTTTATGTTTGGTGTATTGTTCTAATTAAATGTCTTGTTTGCATGTATGTGTGGATGCTTGTGTGGTGATCGATGTGTGTAGTTGACGAGCCGTTCGAGTTCGCCGACGATCCCGTTCTCGAAGAGCAGGAGCAGCAGCAGTTCACTGAGGAAGGCAAATATAACACGGACCATCCTTGTTACCTATACACCATTTAATCACCCAAACTCATGTGCATGTGTCTAATATTGTTAAAACCTAAGGATGTTCCTAGTCTTTACCTTATTCCTTGTTATCCAGGGTTTCATGCATTATGGTTTCAACATTTATTTTGTTGTCAATATTGAATTAATGGTTCCCTTCAATGATGGTTAAAAGATGTTTTTTTAGCAACATGGTTCGGGGAACTAGAGCATGTGCTGTGTGCTTTGTTCTAGTGTCTCTATAAGGTTTGATCTAGGGAATTAGAGCATGTGCTTCGTGCTTTGTTCTAATGTCTCTCCATAAGGTCCGGTTCTTAAAGCGACAACCCAGGAACCTGTTCGCCGCCGTTGGAACTATAATGGCTCTGGTCTTGGATAATTAGCTTGTACGTCTCTAGCTCGCCAGTGGTTACCGAAAGGCGTATGTGGGGTGCATGGGTGAGAGTATAGTTTGATCCATCGAGGACGGTTTTATCCGTTGGCTATGCCCCGTTAGGCAAAGTCCCGTGATGTAAGCGCCCGATGTACGGCAGCTTCACACGTTGCGATGATTGCGCTCTCGCTCTGGACGCCATTGACCCCCTCACGTTGCGCCCTGAGCGTACGTCAATCTCGATGCCTTGGGTTATGCTGCCTATGTTGAACCAAAACGGCTACTGTGCTTGTTAGGGTGTTTTGTGAAAGTCCTCGTAACATAAGTTCTTTTGGATTTATGTGACCGGCGGGTAAAGGGCGAAACCTCTGCAGAGTGTTGATCTATCATGATAGCCGTGCTCACGGACACGAGCGGCCTGGATCCTTTTTGATTAGAAGATGATATTAGTGGTTGATGTTGGTTTGTTCTATAATCACTTATACCTTATTAATGGGTTTATATTTGGGTTCTACTCATTTGTAGTAAATTAGATGATAATAAAATGAAACAACTAAAAGTGCTAATGCAGTATAACCGTGTCAAGCCTTTTGTTCTTGCATAACCCGTGTTATACTTGTTAAGTAAGATGGTTTACTTACACTTGCAACTACTCAACAAAATCCCAGATGGGTAACAGATGGAGCATTGAATGATCAGTCGCTTGCTGAGTTTCCGGAGGATCTGCCGTACTTCTAGCTGTGTTCAACCAGTCGGTGTCCCTGTGGACGTGAGGCTCTACCTAGTTAAGGCGTTTGTTAATATTAAGTCTTCCGCTGTGTTATTCGTTCAAGATTATGTCTTGTGTTAAACTCTGATATAAACTATTTTATTCGAGCATTGTGTTCTCTGTGATTCAATATTTGTAATCTATATGTATTCTGTGGACATCCTGGGCACACATATGGAAGCATTCGGATTTCTTGGAAATCTGGGTGTTACAATGCACCACGTCGGTATAGGGTGTCTCCAATTATAATATAGGACTTGCTGTGACGAGCAATTTGCTGAGCTTCTGCCTTCTCCGCAAGGAGTCTATCGTGCAAGATGTAATCTATGATTGGAGCGCTCCAGGCAGCGTCGATGAGCATAACCTCAGGGGCTGAGGTTGTATCGTCGGAAGTTCCCGCTGCAGAAATTGATGGCTTAGAGAGTTCATTGACGAACACCCCACTAGGCACCTCTGCTCGGGAAGAACCCAGCTTTGATAGGATGTCTGCAGTGACATTATAATCTCGCTCGACATGATGAAATTCGATGCCAAGAAAGTGTTTTTCCAACTTGCGAACTTCTTCACAGTACGCATCCATGTCTTCATGGTTTCGATTCCAGTCCTTGTTGACTTGTTTGATGACCAACATTGAATCCCCATACACCAGCAGACGCTTGATACTGAGGGTAATGGCCATCTTCAATCCGTGAAGAAGTGCTTCGTATTCTTAAGCATTGTTGGTGACGGCAAACCGAATCTGCAGAACGTACTTGAGTTGATCTCCTCGAGGTGAAATCAACAGGACTCCAGCGCCTCCACCTTCTAGCTTGAGTGAACCGTCGAAGTACATGATCCAATGCTCAGGCTTGGTGATGACGACTGGAAGATTGTGCTCGGTCCATTCTGATATGAAATCAGTAAGGACTTGAGACTTCATGGCCCTGCGAGAACGGAACTCTATGCTGTATGTTCCGAGCTCAACAGCCCACTTGGCGATACGCCTTGTAGCGTCTTGATTATGGAGAATTTCGCCAATAGGATATCCAGTAACCACAATGATCTTGTAGGTGTCGAAGTAGTGCCGCAATTTCCTGGATGTCACTAAGACAGCATATAGAATTTTTTGAACTTGAGGGTACCTTGATTTGGAGTCCGAGAGGACTTCGCTCACAAAGTACACAGGTCGTTGGGTCTTCTGAAGATGACCTTCCTCGTTGCGTTCAACAACAGTAGCGGCACTGACGACGTTGGTGGTTGCTGAAATGTAGAGCAAGAGGTCTTCGCCCGAGAGCGGTGGAGTGAGCACAGGTGGTGTAGTCAGGAACAGCTTGAGCTTGTCGAAGGCAACTTGAGCTTCCTGTGTCCACTGGAATCTGTCTTGCTTCTTGAGTAGCTTGAAGAACTCAGTCCCGCGTTCTCCAAGTTTGGAGATGAAGTAGTTGAGTGCGGCCATGCAGCCCGTAAGCTTCATGACATCCTTGACGGTACGCGGAGGCTCCATGTTCATGATAGTTGCTATCTTTTCTGGATTGGCCTCGATGCCGCGTTCGCTGATGATGAACCCGAGGAGCTTTCCTGATGGAACGCCGAAAACACACTTGGCGGGATTAAGCTTCCACCGCCATTTGCGCAAATTGTCGAACGTCTCGGTGAGATCAGCGATGAGATCCTCGGGGTTTATTGTCTTGACTACCACATCATCAACATAGGCTTCAACGTTTCGGTGGAGTTGGTCTTGAAGACAACCCTGTATCGCCCGTTGATATATGGCGCCTGCATTTTTCAAACCAAAAGGCATGGTTGTATAACAATATGCGCCATATGGCGTGATGAATGAAGTTTTGATCTGATCCTCTTCTTTCAGCGATATCTGGTGATATCCTGAGTAACAATCGAGGAAACAGAGTAAGGTGCACCCGGCGGTGCTGTCGATGACTTGATCAATGCGAGGAAGCCCGAAGGGATCCTTCTTGCAATGTTTGTTGAGATCAGTATAGTCAACGCACATTCTCCATTCATTTGAATTCTTTTTTCTTACAAGAACCGGATTGGCTAACCAATCCGGATAAAAGACTTCTTTGATGAAGCCGGCTGCTAATAGCTTAGCTAGCTCTTTCTTGATGGCTTCCCGACGCTCGGTGGCAAATCTTCGGAGGCGCTGCATTTTGGGCTTTGCGCTCTCGTTGATGTCCAGCTTGTGCTCGATCAACTCTCTTGGAACTCCAGGCATGTCGGAAGGCTTTGTAGCAAAGATGTCAACCTGGGCTCGTAGGAAGTCGACGAGCGCGCTTTCCTATGCAGGAGTGAGGGTGGAGCCAATCACCGCTGTTGTCGTTGGATCTCCTGTTTGGAGGTCAACTGTCTTCGTGGCTACCTTGTCTACCGGCTTGATGGCTCGCGTCTTCTTCTGCGTCGGGGCATCACCGTCTTCCTCGATGACGGTGGCAGCCAGGGGGTGGAGCTCTTGGCGATCTATGGTGGACGCGGCTCTGACGGCGTACTCCACTGCCTCTTTGTTGCAGAGGTAGGAGCGCTTGATATCACCGCGAAGGGAAAGAACGCCGTGAGGCCCTGGCATCTTCAACACCAGGTAGGTGTAGTGGGGGATGGCCATGAACTTGGCCAACGCTGGTCGCCCGAGGATGGCGTGGTATGACGTTTCGAAGTCTGCAACTTCGAACTTGATGAACTCTGTACGGTAGTTGGATGCAGTACCGTACGTGACGGGCAAGGTGATTTGCCCGAGGGGGATGGCAGCCTTCCCAGGTACGATGCCGTAGAAGGGAGTATCTGCCGGCTGCAGCGTGCTTGTGTCGAGGCCCATGGACTTCAGCGTCTTGGCGAAGATGAGGTTGAGCCAGCTGCCCCCATCAATCAGGACCTTGGTGAGCCTGCTATTCGCCCCCACGGTCTCTAGGACAAGAGGGTATCGTCCGGGAGAGGTTATCTCCGCCCATGGTCCTCTCTGGACCAGGTGATGGTGGTGTCTGACCACCATAGGGGTGTAACCACTGCTGGTTCTACTGCATAGGCCTCGCGCCGCGCGTTCTTGCGATTGCGCAAGGTGTCGCTGACTGCCATGCCTCCGAAGATGACATTGACAGTATTGGTGACATCTGGGAAACCGCTGTCTCCCTTGTCGTGCTTGTCGTCTCCGTCCCCATCCGACCTTTGCTTCTTGTTGGGCGTGCTAAACGTATCCCGAAGGAGCGTGCAATCGCCCATGGTGTGCTTGCTGTCTGGATGGTAGGGGCAGCGCTTCTTGAGAAGTTTGTTGAATTCTTCCCTTCTTTGCTGCAGAGACTTGGCGGCGCGAACGGTCTGGACGGTTGCGACCGTGTTGTTTGGTCGCTTCCGTGGGTTGTTGCCGTTATGCTGGAAGGAGTCGCGCGGCTGATCCCTGTTATCGTCCTGATTCCTGCGACCAGGGTTGGTGGACCGTTTCCCGTAGCGCTCCCGTTCTTGATCATCGGTGTCCATCCAGTTGGACACCAGCGCGCGGAATTCCTCGAGGTCACGAGGACGGTTGTCACCAAAATCACGGAAGAGGCTGCGGTCGGTCATCCCTTCTTGAAAATAGTCGATGACTTCTGGATCGGGGATGGGAACGCAGGATGCCTTGATGGCGAAGAATCGCCGGTTGTAGTCGCGCAGGGACTCGTCTGGCTTTTGTTTGCACGCGCGGAGTTCATATTTGCTGCCAGGGCGCTCGAAAGAACCCTGGTAGTTGGAGACGAAAGCCTTCTTCAGCGCGTGCCAGCTGTCGATGGAGTCTGGATGAAGGGACTCAAGCCAGGTGAGTGGACCTTGCTCCATCGCAACTGGGAAGTACAACATCTTGGAGATGTCGTCGCCCCCCGATGCCTCGATTGCAGAAGAGTATCTGCGTAGCCAGATGTTGGGGTCTTGCGTCCCGTCGAAGTTGGTGATGCCTGGCGGCTTGAACTTTCACGGAAAGGAGCTGACGCGGATGGCGCGTGTGTAGCATGGCAGGCATCAGGGTTGGGGACGTCGTATCCTCCCGCCGAATCCGCGACGTGGGAGGTAGCTCTCCCCTCCCGGATCCAGAGGATTTCATTGCGGGCATCGTTCGGTGTAATGTGAGAACGAGCCGGACGAGGTTCTTCACGGCGGTTGGACCTGGGGGGTTCCTCGCGAGGACGGCGGGGTTCCTCACGAGGCCTGGTCATGTCCTTTGTTCTTCCGGCGGAGCTGCCGTAGTGGCTGCTCTGACGCCTAGCTGATGGTGCTTGGTGGCGCGAAGAACTCTTGCTTTTGGAGGCGGAACGGCCTCCGTCCAAGCGATCAACCATGACCGCTGCGGCTTCTAGGCGGGCTTTGGCGAGGTTGATGTCAGGGGTAGCTTGGAACCCCTCGAAGACGCTGACCCCGAACATGATGTTGGCCACAGGGGAGTTGAAGATGCCTTCCTTGTCGAACTCAGCATTGAGGTTTTTCCTCTGAACGAAGCGACGTCGGAGGGCACGGATGCGGTTGCGCTCGACACGGAGTTCTCGGTCTGCATCGGTCTCTCCATCAACGGTTGGAGCGTCGTCGGAGACAACCTCATCGTCGCTGTGATCATTGAGGATGACACAGGACTGGCGGCCGGGGTTGTTAGGCCCGGTTTTTCTGTTACTCATGGTAACAGGGAGTTCTCTGCCTTCCTGGAAGGGAAGCAGAGGTAGAATGTCCCGTACCGTGGAGGGTACGTTTGCTTCGTGGAGAGCTACCTCGGGATCCATGTCAGGCCAATGAACGATAACCCCCGAGGGAGTTGTGGTCATGACAAGATCCGAGGTGGCCCGGCGAGGTTGTCGAAACTTCCTCTTCAGATGCTTCTGGTAGATCGTGGCCGAGTTCGTTATCCCGAAGGGAAACTGAGGTGCGCGCGATCCACACGGTGGAGTCTTCGCCCCACGGGAATCGGGACCAGAGTTCCTGGGTGCCCGCGGGGTTGTTGTCACGGTCCGGATCGTTGAACCCTGGCGGAAGTCGGAGGTGATCTGGAGTCTGCCAGGGAGTCATGGACGCGTGGCTTGATCCTGCCGCTTGACAGGGGTCGAGTTGACGTGGTCGGCCCGAGCTTGAATCTGCTTCGGGCGCCATGTACTCCTCCGAGTAGGATACGATCCAGAGATCGTGTCGGAATTTAAGGTTTTCTGGGATCCTCGCGGAGTGGTTTGCGCGGGTGGCAAAGCTGGTGCAGCCACCACGTCGCGCAGTTGGTGTTGAAGCTCGCCTTCCTGGTTTGCGATGCAAAGCCAGGAGCCGAAGACGAAGGTGGCGCCTGCCTCGAACTTGGTGACGATGGAGGCGCTGAACGAGGCCGTCGACTCTTTAGCGAGTTCTCGACGAGTAGATCCCACGGACGGCGCCAAAGTGTCGGCGAATTATGCTGACAACGTTCTCGAGGGGGTGCCCCGAGAGAAGGGTTTAGGGAGAAGTCATCGAGAATCTAGAGCCGAAGGTGACAAGAGACGATTTAGACAGGTTCGGGCCGCAATGTGCGTAATACCCTACGTCCTGTATGGTGTATCTTGTATTGATCTGGTGTAAAGCGATGCCTTGAAGGGGGTCCCTGCCTCCCCTTATATATGCCGGAGGGCAGGGTTACATGGAGACCGTATAGGACTAGGAGACTTTTACAAGTTAATCCCTAATTCCCTGATACAGTTTATCCAAACCGGCTAGGACTAATTCTTGTCTTGTGCGTCAAGTCTTGTACGTGGGCCGGCCCACAGGGTGGTCCGTCAGGGTTGTTTAGTCCGTCAGGACTCTACACCCACAGGGAGAGAGTGAGATATGAGAGATAGGGGGAGCTTGGGTAGCATAGACTTTTGGCTCTTTGAGTGAACTCTCATGCATCATGTTTACTTCATGCACTTGACTTTGTGTTTATATGTGTGATGCTTGTTATGCTACCCTTGGAACTCAATGTGGTTGACATGTGTTTTTTATTAATATATCTCATGTCATGTCTCTCACATCTTATGTGCACTTATGCTTTACTTTATCTATCCTTATGCACTAGTGCTCATCTTGTTTTGTATGAACTATGTGTTTCGCTTCCGCTATCCTTAATTAGTTCTTGCAATTCAAGCTTATCTACCGCCCTTTACCTCTTTTTACTTCTCTCATATCCTTTTAAAGGTTGTGTTGCCATCAATCACCAAAAAGGGGGAGATTGAAAGAGCATCTAGGCCCCTAATTCGATTTTGGCGATTAATGGCAACATTATCATTGCGACTAACAAGTGTTTTACAGAAACTAAGTTAAGTTAGTGCAATGATGGGCTTTCACGGTATTCTTGGCCCCCATCATTCGCGAATGATTGTATCGGTGCAAAGGATATGCTCGAAGATGAAGGATAAGCTAGTTCTAAGTGCCGTTTGGATGATGAGAGGCACTTAGAGTAGTTTAGGTCTTTGTTTTCCTTTGGCCGTACTATAAAGGGGAGTTAAGGATTGGTAGCTTGACCTAGATAAATCTAGAGTTTAGGTGTGGTGCACACTTGTGAAAACTAGTGCTAGGTAGCTATGTCAAAGCCCTTGAGAAGGTTGGTAACTCAAAGATTTTGAATTGGACGACTTTCAGCCTTAAGAAGTTTGAAGTAGTCTGCTCAGTAGGGACCGACTATTTCGGTGCTCACTGGGGCAGTGACCGAATTAGTCGGTGCTCTGTTTGCTCTGTGAGGTAAACAGAGGCACCGACTTATTCGGTCCCTGTCAGCAGGGCTCACCGAATCAGTCGGTGCTCTTGGCCATTTGGTAGCCTGAGTCCCAGAGGGGACCGACTGTTTCGGCCATTATGGTTAGAAATGGCTGTTACGTACTGAGTGAAAATGGAGTGGGACCGATTGGTTCGGTGATCCCCATGAAGACCCACCGAATGAGTCGGTGACCCTCGAGATCCAGCTCATGTCCTTGTCCCCAAGGGGGACCGACTAATTCGGTGGGCAGCACCGAATCAGTCGGTCATTGTGGCTGGAAATATCAGTTCGGTACTGGTGCGCACCGACTGTTTCGGTGCTGCACGGAGGATGGCCACCGAATCAGTCGGTGGTCACTGGCTAGCCGTTGGAAGTTCAAATCAAAGGAGGCACCGACTGTTTCGGTGGCCATCTTTGGAGGGCACAGAATCAGTCGGTCCCTCTGCGTCAGCACGAACGGCTAAGTGCTTTTGAGTGGGCTATTTATAGCCACTCTTCTCCTACTTGGAAGCCCTCTTGCCACACGGTTTCACTGTTCATCCAGCTGCTGTTGGGGAGTGTTTGAGGGCAAGAGAGGCACTTGGATTCATTGGTGTTCTTGGTCTTGAGAAGATTAAGGACTCTCTTTAGTGCTTGGGAGTAGCAAGTGTGTATCCATCTAACTCTTGGTCTAGTCTTGGTCAAGGGAAGATCTTTGGCTTGTTACTCTTGGTGATTCGACATCACCTAGACGGCTTGGTGGTGTTGATCTTGGGAGCTCACGTGGAGATTGTGTGAAGCCCCAAGAAGGTGTACACGGTTTGGAATCCGCCGTCCTGGAGTGGGAAATGGATATCCCCTACGAGAGCACTTGATCCTTGCGCGGATCAAGGGGGAGCTATACCCTTGCGTGGGTGCTCCAACGAGGACTAGGGGGGAGTTGCCGACTCCTCGATACCTCGGGAAAAATCGGCTTCCTACTCTTCTCTTTACTTTGAGTAAGTGACTTTCCGCATTTGTATTCCTAGAATTGCCATGTTAGAGTAGGATTGGAACTAGGTTGCTTAACTCTTTTCAACATTAGCTAGGCACAAACCACACTTGTAGGCACATGAGGTGAATTGGCTTATTGCATATGATTGTTTTATTGCTTAAATTTTTGTAGAAGCCTAATTCACCCCCCCCTCTTAGGCATCTTGATTCTTTCAGCGCCCCTCGGCCTTGACCGGCGGCAAGCTCGCCGGCGGCTATAGTTGGCCATGCAGCCCGAGGCCCGCTGGCCCGGCCCACGGCACGGGGTTTCGGCCCGGCCCATGGCATGGCACGGCACGGCGGCAGCGGGCCCGTGCCGGTCCGGCCTGAGCCGTCGTGCGGGCCTTGGGTTGCCACCTCAGCCCGTGGCACGGCACGGGCACGGCCTTGTAAAATGGCCGGCCCGATGCCGACCCGGTGCCCCCAACGTGATTATGTGAATATCAGAATATGTGATACTATGAATGTCTGAATGTGAACATGTGATTCTAAAATCTTGCATTCTTGCTTGAAATCTTGAATGTTGAATATTTGAATGGAACTTTTATGTGATTGTGTAGTTGTAATTTGTGAATCTTTGAAAGTTTGAATGTTGATGGGTCATGGGCCGGCACGACACGAGTAAAGCCTGCCGTGCCAACGGGCGGCCCGACACGGTCAATCGGCCAATGGGCCGGGCCATCGGCCGAGGCCGCGGCATGAGGCACGGGGGTGGCACGGCACGGCCAGGCACGGCCGGCTGCGGCCCGGCTCGGCACGGTGGGCCGTCGTGCCGGGCCGGCACAGCCCGTTGGACATGTATACCGGCGGCGAGCCTCCCCGGCCATGGGAACGACACCTACGGCTACCCCACGACCCACCGCACCTATTGCCCCTCTTCTCCCCTCCGATTGGCGCCCAGAAGCGGCTTACGACGAAGCAGGCGGCGATGCGAGGGCGGCGCTCGCCGGCCGGCCAAACCGCAACGAAACACCGTCAAACACCTAGCCCGCTAGCATCACGGACATGAGAGGAAGCTCAAACGGGGCTTAACCTGGATGGAGATGACCTGAGGTGGGTTGTCCACGTGCGGCTGGCACAAAAGCGGCGGTACCGGCTGAAGATGAAGAAGAAGACAGTGGCGTTGAGATTCTGTGGTGAACGAAAGTCAACGGGGATTGGTCGGGGAGGTAGAGAAGTTTAAGGCGAACCTGTGGCCGGAAGGAATTGAAGGAAGGAGCTTGGATGGTGGTGAATTTCGCCGGTGGCGAGGAGGAAGCCGGAGAAGAGGAAGGGAGGAAAAGGAGTAGAAAGAAGCCGGTGAAGAGGTATTTATCGACCAGAGCCGACCCAGATGACCGCCACAACTTTCTGTTCACACTACCATGGTGAACTCATGTGCGGCAACGCGTGGCTTGGGTTACCGCCTCCATCACCGACGTCGAACCGCCATAGCTCCCAAGCCGAGCTCCAAACCAAGATATTGTGGCCCTAAATTGTTCCAAACATCCTTCTCAACTCATCCAACTCCAAACATAGAACTCGTAGAGTAATTCAAGCACTACAACTTTCGTTTTAACCCTTGATCGATTTGAGCAACAATCAGCTCAGAATCCGAGCTCCAATATCGGGCGAAATTTATACCCATTTTCAGAGGCCGAATTTGAATTCTTCAAATTACTTTTGAATTTACATTCAAACTCTCCTCTATTCCCAAATGAAACTTGTCCATATAACTTCAATTTCATTTTCTATTTTTGAACCAAGTCCAAATTCTCAGCCATTTGCTTGAATTCGACCCTTGATCGCTGGTCGGGTTAGGGTGTTCATATAAACCTGAAACCCTAGATGCAGCCTGAACTTCAATATGAAATTACTCCCAAAATTTGAATAGAACTTGACCATGCTCGAAATACAACATTTCTTGGCCTTGACTTCAATTTCATTTCTTATTTTTGGACCTCTGTCTATTTCTCAACGGTTTGAACTCAATTTCAGAAATTTCACCTCAGCCTTTAAAACTCTGAATTTGCTGAATATATTTCTGTTTCGATTTTTGGCACGATTTGTCTCCCTGTTTAAGAACCGATCTTGTGCTGATCCAAACATAAAAATTGGCCATTACACTTCAAAGATTATTTCTCTAGTTCATAGCTTACTAAAAAACGCAACCAATTGCTCACAATTTGATACTCAACATGGCTGTTCAGTCATGTTTAAAAGCTGAAACTGAACTCTATTTTTCAGATAGTGAATAGTAACTTTTCTCTTTTTCTTTCTTCCATTTAATTGGAATGCTTCCAAATCTATTTTTGTCTCAAACTCCATCTCAATACCTTTCATAGGGCACATTTGAGTATTTGAATCTCTCTTTTCGAATTAATATTGAATTTTTGACCAAATTTTGACTTTGGTCAACTTTTACTCAAAATTTTCATTTGTGCTTATTCTTTCCTTTAAGCTACACATGACTTTAATCACGTGCAAAATCCTGGGATGTTACAAAAAGGTTATAAGAGAGAGAAGAAATGTGTTCGATCTAGATGAAACGTTGTTTGCATAGTCCCCAAAACATTAAAACTCTTCCACATGTCTATTGAAGGCTAGAGTTTCATTTCATCTTATTTCTTGTCAATAAAATGATTGTACACATAATGTACAGATTAAATACCATTGGATACCTACGAAGAAGAAAAAAATAAAACCTTGCGTTGAGAGATATTGTTCCTTTCATCAAATCTTAATTCTTTAGATCATGTGGCACTGTTAGCGTAAAAAGGATTTGCCAATGAAAATGTCCTATATAGGGGGAAAACGGTAGGTATTGCGTGGTACAAGTTGAATTATGTCTAACTATTAACAATACATACCAAGTGGCGTCTTTGTGATCACGAGGATGAGACAGTTCTGGTATACTAGTATCTTGGCACGTGCGATATGCACGTGCTATTGAAAAAATAGAATAAAAAATAAACAAGTTTAGAACAACATATTAAATCCAACTATGTAGAGTTAGATTTGTTTTTAATATATAAAAAAGTCATATATAAGTACATAAGAGGTAAGAGGGAAGTAGATAGAATAGTATAGATTATTACTCGCACAAAAAATAATAGTATATATTATTTTAATTCAACGATTTAAAATTCTATAAATTGTCTTAATTATTTTATTTTTATTCATGGATCATAGGCTCAACTTCAATATACGTGACTACTTTACTGACACAACTAACTTAAACGAAACCATTTTAAATAAGGAAAGACGGATGGACTTGGAGTATGTGGGAAGAACGAAGACAAACAGATTTAATTTAGATATGGATTCGAAATGTAAAACATGAGGGCATCAGACTGAAGAAGCCAAATCAAATTTGCATTCGCGCGTATACAAATGCATACAGGAACAAAGCATACACACATTGAAATGAGAATTATGTTTTGCGGGGGGGGGGGGGATGGATTAAGTAGTGCCACTGCAAATTAGGTAGGATGATAAAAATGAAACAAAGAGAATTGAATGGTAATCGTGCGGTTGGTGCAAATAAGGTAGTATTGTAAAAATAAAATAACCAAGCTAAAATTATATTGTTACAGATGCTGAAGAATAGGTAGGGAAAAAATAAATACCACACATGAAAAGTAGTCGTGATTCATCATGAACTAAATCTATATATTTCACATATATATCTTATATTTATTTCCTTTCATATGCATCCAGGTCACCATAAGAAACAAGCATGGTTCTTTTTTTAGACACACGAATCATATGATTAATTCTTTTTCATTTAGAGTTCATATGTTAAGTTATATATAATGTTGTAAGTATATATATGCAATAAAACATGTTCTGATTTTATAAAGGAAAGTATTTGAAGCATCTTCCATGTTGAGTCTGGTGTTTTGTAGGATAGCTCAATATTTTTTTTTGCGGAAAGATAGCTCAATATTTGGTGCCTTCAGAATGCAAATTCATGTTCTTATTCTTATTCATGTGTCCATGTTCTTGTTCTTACTGCTTACTCATCTTTGGTAAGCAAATCCACTATTGTAGGCGCTCCCTGCTCAACTCATAAATCATGAGTAGTGGCATCACGAGTTTAAGTTAAAATAACATGATTAATTCATTTTATTTCAAGAAGAAAAAATTACTCCCACATCAATAAAAAATAAGGAAAGACTATCAATCATGTTATATGATACAAGGAATAATCTTGATATTAATCATGTATCCAGTTTGCACATATACATGGAAATAATCACGTTAATTGTAAGAAGAGATGATAATAAAAACAGATTAAATGAGGAGCCTTTTAGCGCATGCATATTATAAACGTATTCGACCTTAATTATGACTACTACATAATTGCAAAAAAAAAATACACAAGGAGGTCACTCGGAATATAGATAAACGCTGATCTCTCCAAATAATCTTCTCAGCCTAATGGAGATTTTTTGCAGTTGCAGTGACCCCTTAGCGAGGAGGACATTGGTGCACATGCCCTAGTTGTCTAGGTGAAGCCTAAAGGTAAAGTCATCCTCGTTCGTGCACAGTGTGGCGCCTTTGTCCTTGAAGTATTGCATGTTGTAGAACATGATGATGAAGCATCCGTGGCCGTCACGCCTGCATACAAAACACATATTATTAGCATCATTGTGCATGGGCCATTAGAACCAACGTGCATACATGCGTTATTAGCATATGAATTAGCACCAACCTACACAGTTCGATCATCTTCATCAGTTGCGTCGCAATTACTGGATACAACATCTGAAGGGGAATTACCAGAGAGAGAGCAATCACGAAGACAAATTGCAGAGTGAGAGGAATTTGAACTAACATATGCAGCGCCGCTGGTCCTTATTGCTCGACGCTGTCTAGCGGCACCAAGGCATTGATTAGTCAAAAGAGGCTGCATCTGCACATATACTCTCCTGCATAAAAGAGTTACGATAATCTAATAAGTCTAAATTATAGCTCCTTTTACATTAGGAATTGTAAATTTAACTATTTAAAGCTGTAGGATCGAGGGTTCAATTACCAAACTAAACATTAGCTTCTTACCAAGTTGTGTGCTTCGTCAAATATATGCACCAATAGTGGGTGAAAAAAATCCATAAACATGCTTGTTGTTGTTGGTTATCTGTAAAAATGGAAATAACATAGATAAAATTACGAAATATGAAACTTACGGGCCGTTAGATTTTACGATATTAACCAAATCTCCAATATCAAAAGGCTCGATCCCGTGCTCATGTTGCTTTTCATGAAATTTTCCTAAGTAGCTAAAGGTGCAAAGGGACAAAGAATGTTTGACAAAGAATGTTGCAATTACCAGCGACAAGGTTGTTATGCTTGCACTGGTGTTTCTTGCATAGAAAGTGACATGCATTGTTCTGTTGTCTCCACTGTGTTTGATCACTTCACCATAGATGCACATCTGCTCACGGGAGCTCAGGACTGCCATTTTTTTCGCCTGTGAAAGATTATACACCAAATTGACTATGAGCCATAAGAGGCTATGAGGTTTGTCCATCTACAACTGCAGCTAGTAATTCTAAGAAGTAATGCCATAAGAATTATGTTAGTAATGGCATTAGATACATTGTACCAGTCCTAAGAATTCATTCAGAAATAATACGCATTGGACTGCAAATGTAAAACAAAATACATAGAGTAATAGGACGACTCAAATGCAAGATACGGGGGATGATGAGGACATCAACACCATTGATACATCCCTACCTGCGCCAACAACACTTGGTCCTATTACTCGTGGTCGTGCTCGTCAACTTAAACATCAAGCAAGTTCACTCTTAAGCTCCTATTCATGTTTAGACAATGGAGACGTGTGCACTCTTGTTGTACTCAGGAATGATGGAGTGGATAACAAGGACAGAGGCATTGCACGCGCTGGATTCGGACTGTAGGACAGCAATAAATTCTGACGACCGACACGACTTCATATGGATTTCGTTTTGGTCATTCAAGTACTTCATGGAAAGGTTATCAAGTCTACTTTCGAAAGGATCCAACCTCAAGGGCATATCTGTTCGGAGCCAGCCGCAATCATCACAATACCACCGAGTCCTTTTCAGCCACGGTGCTGTGTCACCGCTATTTTGGCTCATGGGCCGTGTATCCAGTTGAGTCCATTATGGACGCGTCCTAGAGTTGGAGGACAACCCCAGCACCTCTCGGGTCGCCCTCCCACATGCTGATACCCCTTGGCCACCGCCAAGAATAGTTTGGGTTTTGTTGAGATCAAGTTTAGCTTTCGCTACTTGCTTGCAAGCGCGTGTGCTGGATCAGCCGCCCGTCTTCCTGTATTCGAAACCCCACTTCGTTTGTGATTGCAATTGAGATTGAAACCTTTTCATCCCATCTTGTAATTTCAGTACTTGTTCCATTCTTGTTCTTGCTAGTTCTTCGATTGCTTGTAGGACAGGTGCCCCTGTGGCTGGGTGACACGCTCCACAAGATCACGACAGCCATAGGAGGTGGTGTATCGGTTGCTAAGGCACATCCTTGTGCAGATTGTAGTTGGGCCGTGAACGTCGTCTCCTCCAATCGAGTTATCCCCATGCCTCTCATCGAATGATCGGGCGCAAACCCTAGCGGGTTCCCATCAGGACGACACAACGTCAGCGTCACTCGGTCGACGGTCGCCTCTGCATGGCTGCGTGGCCGACAGAAGAGGAATCGTCATCTGATCCGATCTGGCGGGCATGCGGCGGTGTGAGAAGAGAAGGAATTGGTGCGACGTTTCAGCGGACGGGTAGAGGCCAGAGCCGCGGTGTTTTTACGTGTGAGCGCTTGAATTGTCGTTATTTGTTTGGGCCTATTTGAAGTATACATGCGCCTTGTATGTATACGTATATTGTGCATGTACCTTGGGGGACCCTTTGCTTCCGAGGGCCAGTGCGGTGGCACTGCTCGACCCCCCTAGGGCCATGCCCGACCACAATTTATTCAAAACTTTAAGTTCAGTGTGAGGGTCCACGACGCTTATGACCGCGAGCTCGGTTGTTATAAAAGTTTTACACTCTACAGAAGTTGTACACTTTCACTACAAATTCGCGTAAAAGCTCCGATGAACGTTAAACCTAACCATGTTGTGTGGGCCATGCACATACCACACTTCCGAGGTGTGGGTGCATATGGACGCTACGAGACCTTTCCAAGTAATTCCTATATGTGTGTTTGGTCCCAGCTCATACAGTTTCAACAGAAGATAGAGTCTTCGGTCCCTGCACCACCATATTCCCACGCTTATAACCACCCAACAGGCAATTCAAAGTCCAAACACAACATATAGTTCATCCTATTACTTAACCAAGACCCCAATATGGTATCGTGCTTGTACGGAAAATCTTGGGTGGTTCTCCATGTTCCGATTATCAAAGATGCTCTTGTATTACCAAAGTTCCACATATTAAGCATGTTCATCATGTTTTCTTAACCCATCTAGAACCTAGTTTAAGAAGCTAGCATTGCTACCCAACATAAAGGTAAACCCATGTGTATCAAGGTTTGGGTGAAAAGACTAGTTATCCTTAAATAGGTACCGTCAATATTAATGCACTAACGAGATAAAATAAACTTAACTAACATGTTATGTAGATAGGTGCAAAATAATATGCAGAGGGAGAATTTCCACTTGCCTTTCTAAGCTACAAACTCCGACTCCTCAAACTGCTGACCCTGCTCTTCCTCGAACACTGGATACTTGTTTAGATACCAGTTATTTTTCTCACGTCCGTATTGCATAACAGTCCCTTGCCATTATGGAAAGAAGCTTATGTTATTCATGTGGTGGAAATGCATGGATCTTCTATTACTCCCTTTTCTGTCTTTCATTTTGTGGTGCTCTTTGCAGGGATGGTTATGGAGCTTCTGGACTTTTGGATCAAACTGTCAGATGATGCATTAAGTAGTATTCACCAACTTGGTTTAAAGAAAGTTTAGTTCCTGTAGAATGACATTAGGTTCAGATTTGTACTAATTTAGATAAGTGGCTTAGGATTTGCTAAAAATAAGGTAGGAGATTGGAGGTACCGTGTTGTATGTATGAGAACGGATGCATGACATATGCATGTATGTGTGATCATAGGAGGCAATATGATATATATATGACCTATTTTGTCAATTTTGTCACCAACATGGTTAAAAAAAGGTTTAGTTCTTGTAGAATGACATTAGGTTCAGATTTGAACTAACTTAGATAAGTGGCTTAGGAATTGCTAAAAATAAGGTTGGGGATTGGAGGTATTGTGATGTATGTATGAGAATGGATGCATGACCATATGTATGTATGTGTTGATCACAGGAGGCACTAGCTATGATGTATATATGGCCTATTTTATCAATTTTGTCATCATATTTTTTTCTTTTTTTATTTTTAAATTAATGAAAGGAGGGCAAACCGCGTCTCCTATGTGAAGTCATAGGAGACACGGCTTGGTTAAAATACGTCTCTAATGACCCCCGGACCTCCTCCCCCCACCCCCTCTATAGACATGAAGAATCACGTCTCTAATGACTTGTCATCAGATAGGCGAACTTGAAGACGGAAAAATAGCGTCTCCTATGCGAAAAATAGCATACGAGGGTTGTAGCTGCGCCGCGCTGCTAGCTGTAGTTGAAGAGGGAAGAGCAACGGTGTGGAGACGACGGGAAAGCCGCGCGTGACGTATCGTGAGAGGATAACTAGTGAATATGCTTTTTGAGCAAATTGAGTTGCCATATTTAGAACGATGCGGACCCATTTCCAGTGGAGAGTCTATATCCATCCAACAACCACAATATATTTTATTCAGTACATCAAGTTCCTATATTTGGATAATGCACGGGAAACGCATCCATCCAGCCATTGCGTTAATATTTTGTTGTCACACGCGCTCATATGATGCCTGACTCATTCGTGTGTACCACTCTACCTGCGTGATGCGATGCGTACTTTGAGCGGTGTCTTCATCACTTTGAAGAACACGTCCAGCTCCTCAAAGTGGACGGCGCCCCCGCTCTCCGCCGACGGCGTCCACGCAAACTCACGCACGAGTGCGGCAAGGAAGCACGCAATGTGAACTATGCCCATACCTGCCCCTGGACAATGCCTCCTTCCTGCACCGAAAGGCATCATCTTGGTCTCCTATTCTCCTTGGGCCCTGGAACCGGGCCCACACCTTCACCTTCCCTGCCAACGAGGAACCGCTCTGGTCGGAACACGTCGGGGTCCATCCACGCCTTGCCGTTCCTCCCAATGTCGCTTGCCATGACCGCAAAGCGCGTCGTGCCATTATTCCCACTTATTGAGCACCAACCTCGCACACCACCAATGGCACCGTTGGATGCATCCGGAGGCACTCGAGTACAACGGCGCGAAGGTACGGGGTGCTCCGAAGGCTCTCGTCGGGGACGAAGCCCCGTTCAACACCTACGACTTCGCGGTATAGTTTGTTCTGGACCTCTGGCTGGGTGACGACATGAGCCAGCGCCCACTCGACACTGGATGCGACCGACTCGGCAGTCGGCACCTGCAACTATGAACTCCCACACGAGTGGCGCTGGCGCCATCTCTGTGACCGTGAGCATGGGTGGCCCGGCGTCGACACTATGTTGGAGATAAAGTTAAGAAGTGGTCAAAAGCCCATTAATGAGGGGCTTAACGGGATTAGCGGGAAAGCCCGTGGGCCATTAGCGCCTTGATCGGAGGCGCAACCAACCCATGGTTGCGGCCTCAGATCGCCCAACGCAAGATAAAAGGGGACGCCTTGGCAAGGTTTTGAGTTATCCCAGTGACACTAAACCCTAAGAGCGTTCCCACATCCGCCACTCCGATCCGGCGGCGCTGGAGCCATCTGAAGGCCGTCGCCACCTCACCGCCGTCCCAGGACAGTGCCGGTGGAGACCAGAAGGACGACGGGATCTCCGACGTCCTACACCAACGCCGGGAACGACTACACCAAGTCCATCACCGACCACTACAATGGCCGGATCGTCCCCGTGCATCGCTGCTGGTTGATGTTCTAACCTACCGTGTAGTGTTCATGGTTATAGTTGCAAAGATCCTATCATGTTTGTGCCTAAGTCATGCCTTTAAGTTCCTACATTTTGGTGTCAGTCGCCTTTTGCATCTATTCTTGAATCATGAATACACATGGTTAGATCTAAGTTAGGGTTTTCTGTTTCTCCCCATTTCTACCCATTCGAGCACCACATCGACGCAAATCAAGTCAAAAGTCATCGGTTGGTGTGCAAATTAGACAAACTAGTATAAAGATATGATGGAAACGCAGATCTAAGATCATTGTTTGCGAATCCATGAAAACCGCATGAACATCAACGTAAAACCCCTCGAAAGTCGTCGATTTGTTGCGCAAATTAGACATATTAGGCCAAGCACATAAAAGGAAACGCAGATCTAAGACCCTCATTTGCGAATCAATCAAAACCGCATGCATCCCGACGCAAAACCCCTCGAAAGCCGTCGATTCATGCGCAAATAAGCACCGAAAGAAAAGGGAAAATGCAAATCTCAGATCCATTTTGCAATCCCATGAGACATCAACAAATCCCATAAATCTAACCCTAGCCTAGCCTTACCTGTTCACCAGGCCACGTGCGCGCCTTGAGAGCCTTGAGTGCACCCGAACGGAACCCCTCGACGGAGCTGCGCGCGACACGGTCGCATGCGCCTCTGGCGAGAGGAACCACGAGGGCGCAGGTCGGCATGAAGAAGACGGCGACCTGCAGCCTTGCGCCATGAGCAGAAGGCGGCGGCGCGCAATAAGCCGAAGGCAGTGGCTAGAAGATGGCGGCGGCCATGAGAAAAGTCGCCGGCGGCTGGCGTATGGAGAAAGAAGGGGAGAGGAAGGAAATGAATTAGGTTTAGGGTTTGAACCAGTGCATCAGGATCATATACTCACGAAACTCGCGCTGAACTGTCGGATCGCCTAGGGTTCCATCCAACGGCTGAGATCACTGCGGGTGGGGATGATGCGCGCCGCGTGCTGGGTCGATTCTGCGGCCCAGCCGTTGGTTTTTGGGCCTAAGGCCCATGAGACATTGAGCAGCCCGCCAGCGCACCTGAGCCGAGCCGAGCCGCGCGTTTAGCCGAAGCTCGAGCCGCGGGACGAGCCGAGCCTGCGCGTCGGTGAGTTGATGGGCTGGCGGTGGGCCGTTTTAGCGCGGGCTGTGTTAGCGCGTTGCTGGGCCGGAGGGGAGTAGATTTGGTTTCGGCCCAGATTGATTTATGAATGGTATTTTTTCTTTATTACAGTATATTTCTAAGTATTCTCCATGTATTTAAGTTATGATAGAGTATATTCATAGTTTTAGCACTGATTTAAAGGAAAATACCTCTGAGTTAAATTTTTTGTAGTTTCCGCTGCGCATATGAGTTCCTTATTAAAATTGAACCAACGAGATATTTAATTGGGAATTCTTTATGCAAATTTAAATTTAAGTTCACAACTATAATTCTGACCAACGTTGATTTATAGTTATGTCATATAAGTGAGTTCTAAATTCATGATTATTTTACTTCTGCCCAACGGTGATGTAAAATTGTTTAAGTTTTTAATGTTTGCATTTTTGTTTATGCCCAACGGTGATGTAAATTTGTTTAACACTAAGTATTAAGATTCTTTTGTTTCTACCAAACGGTGATGCAAATTTGTTTAACACTAAGTATTATGATTCTTTTGTTTCTGCCCAAAGGTGATGCAAAAGTTATTAATGTTATTTAATTTTGTCTCTGCCCAACGGTGATGCAAAATTGTGTTATTCATATATTTGTTGTCATTACTGATTAAATCTATCCTGGTGTTGTTTTACTCAGATCCCACTCCCTCCAGCATCATAAGCAACATCCAAGGTGTTGAGAAGCTGGGAGGGAACAACTTCACCACATGGAAGCAAAACATCAGGCTGATATTGGGGATTCAGGATAAGGACCACTCTCTGAGAGAGCCAGCTCTCGTTGCTCCAGTTGCCGAAGGGGATAATGATCCTACCCTTGCGGTGTGCACTGCAACTTATGAGAAAGAGAAGGAGCGTTGGGAGCGCTCTGACAGGGTGGCTCTGATGATTATGGAGATGACCATAACCCCTTCCATGAGGGGAGCACTTCCTAAGGAGCCTACAAGTGCAAAAGCTTTCATGGAGAAGATTGACGAGTACTTTCAGGAGTCTGACAAGGCCAATGCTAGCATCGATCTCTTTAAGTTAATGAGCACTAAGTATGATGGGAATGGCAGCGTGAGAGAGCACATCATGGGTATGATTAACTCCAGGGATAAGCTTAAGGACCTGGGTTGTCCACTTGATGATATGACTCTATTGCATTATGTGTTCCTCTCACTTCCTTCTGTTTTTGAGCCATTTAAGATCAACTACCATAGTACTGATGCAAAATGGAACATTGCTACGCTCATTTCTAAGTGTTCTCAGGAGGAGGAAAGGCTGAGGTCACAGACTCCTGACAATGCCAACCTCATTAGGCAAGAGGTACATAAGGGAAAGGCTAAGAAGGTCATGCACTCCAAGCATCATAAGAAGCCATATCAGAAGCCAAAGAAGAATGATGGCACTTCTTCCTCTAAGGGTCCTCAATGCTTCCACTGCAAGGACTATGGCCATATCAGGAAGGACTGCCCAAAGTTCAAGCTTTGGCTAGGAAAGAGAGGTAATGATGACATTATTTCATTAGTCGATGAGTCTTATTATGCTTATTTTCCATTAAGTTTATGGTGGATTGACTCTGGTGCCACTGTTCATGTCACAAATTCCTCACAGGGGTTGAGTGGCGCACGGACTATAAGAAAGGGGGACCGAAGGCTTAAGGTCGCCAATGGAGTTGAAGCTGAAGTCGAGGCCATTGGCACCCTTAGTCTAGAACTTTATACTGGCTTCATGCTTCAATTGAATAATGTCCTTTATGTTCCATCTCTCACGAGAAACTTAATTTCTGTTTCGAGATTAGACAATGATGGTTATGCGTGTCTTTTTCAGAACAACAAGTGTGTAATAAGTTTAGATGGTGATATTATTTGCTATGCACCTTTACATAATCAGCTTTACTTGTTGTCTTTGAATAATGATTGCTCTGTGATGAATGTTGATCATGCCAACAATAAGCGCAAGAGAGGTAATGAGACCTCGTCGAAATTGTGGCACTCACGTTTAGGCCACATTATGAAGGGGAGAATGGAACGTCTCATTAGCTCCTGGTGAACCTGAGCAAAATGGTGTAGCTGAGAGAAGAAATCGTACCCTCATGAACATGGTACGGTCTATGCTAAGTAATTCTACACTACCAGTGAGTTTGTGGATGGAAGCACTAAAGACTGTTGTGCACATTAATAACCGTGTTCCTAGCAAGTCGGTCCCTAAGACACCCTATGAGCTCTGGACTGGCAAGAAACCCAACATAAATTATTTACATGTATGGGGGTGTGCAGCTGAAGCGAAGCTATTCAATCCATTACTTGGAAAATTAGATCCTAAGACAGAAAGCTGCTATTTCATTGGATACCTAGAAAAATCAAAGGGGTATCATTTTTATGGTCCTAAGCGTACCACTAAGTTTGTAGAGACAAGGCATGCTGTCTTCCTAGAGGAAAATGGATGCGCTGAGGTTAGAACAATTGATCTTCAGGAAATGCGGACTCATGATTCATTGCCGACAACTCAGGATCCATATGAGACTATCCCTCACATCACAGTTACATCTTGGGTAGCTGATCCTCCAAGAGAAATTAGGGAGCAAACACCTACCATAATTGAGCATGAAAATGCACCGGTAACTGATGAGCATCAAAATGAGATTGTGGAAGATCCTGGTGAGCAAGCACAGGGTCAAGATGCTGACGGGACACAAGAGATTCAGCAGGACCAATTAGCTGAACCTGTTCCAATTGCAGAACCACAACCCTTTAGAAGATCCACAAGAGAAAGGAAATCTACCGCATCCGATGACTTCGTGTACATAAGTGAAGAAGGTCATGATATTGGAAAGGTAGATGATCCAAAATCCTATAAGGAAGCCATGATAAGTGAGAACTCACATAAGTGGTGTGAGGCCATGGAAGAGGAAATGAGGTCTATGAGTGCTAATAAGGTATGGGATTTAGTAGAGATTCCCGCAGGAGCCAAAAAGGTAGGCTGCAAATGGGTCTTTAAGACAAAATATGACTCTAAAGGGAAAATCGAAAGGTTCAAGGCAATACTTGTGGCTAAGGGTTACACGCAAAAGGAACGAATTAATTACAATGAGACCTTCTCTCCTGTCTCGAAGAAAGATTCATTTAGAATCGTTATGGCATTGGTGGCTCATTATGATCTTGAGTTACATCAGATGGACGTAAATACTGTGTTCCTTAATGGTGACTTGCATGAGGATATGTACATGGTGGAGCCGGAAGGTTTCATCATGGAAGGCAAGGAACAAATGGGATGCAAGCTAAAGAAATCCATTTATGGTTTGAAACAAGCGTCCAGACAATGGTACCTTAAGTTTGACGGAGTAATTAAGAAATATGGCTTCGTCAGTAATGGAAAGGACAATTGTATATATGTTAAGATCAAGGGGAGCTCTTTTATCATCCTAGTACTTTACGTGGATGACATCCTATTAGCCAGTAGCGACAAGAATTTGTTGCATGAGACAAAGGGTTATCTCTCATCGAATTTTGATATGAAGGACCTAGGTGATGCCTCTTATGTTCTTGGCATTGAGATTCACCGTGATAGGTCAAAAGGTGCTTTAGGACTCTCTCAAAGAGCTTATATAGAGGAAGTCCTTAGAAGGTTTAATATGCACCAATGTTCAGGCACTGCTGCCCCAGTGGTTAAGGGCGATAAGTTTGGGAAATTTCAAAGTCCCAGGAATCAATTAGAAATTGATCAAATGAGGAAGATTCCTTATGCTTTAGTTGTCGGAAGCATTTCGTATGCACAAATGTGTACACGCCCTGACCTAGCATTCATAACCGGGATGCTTGGTAGATATCAGAAAAATCCAGGAATTGAACACTGGAAAGGTGGTAAGAAGGCTATGCGTTACATGCAGAGCACTAAGAACTATATGCTCACATATAAGAGAACTGAGAATCTAGAAGTAATTGGATACTCAGATGTTGATTATGCGGGTTGTGTTGATGATAAGAAGTCAACATCAGGATATATCTTCACACTCGCTAATGGGGCAATATATTAGAGAAGCTGCAAACAAAAGATTACGGCAGCATCCACGATGCAAGCTGAGTTTATGGCATGTTACGAGGCCGTGGGGCAAGCTTTATGGCTTAAAGAATTCATCCCGGGACTAAGAGTGGTAGACAGCATAAGTAAGCCACTAAAACTATATTGCGACAATAAGTCTGGTGTCCTCTATGCTAATAACAACAAGTCAAGTAACGCTACCAAATTCATTGAGCTTAAGTATCTTGTTGTGAACGATAGAGTCGAAGATCACACTATTGAGTTAGAGCATATAAGCACTAAGAACATGCTCACGGATCCATTGATGAAAGCCTTACCTCCCAATATATTTAAAGAACATATTGCCGGCATGGGATTATTGGAAAGCCTGTGATCTTTGAGAATAGGGTCATAAGTCAACCACTCCCATTATGATAAGTGTTTTTAAACATTGTGGGTACTTGTGTTGCATTGGATCTTTATCGCCATTGTAACACATTATCTCTTTGAATAATTCTACTTTAAGAAAATGGCATAAGTAATAGGCCTTTAGACCAAAGGGGAGAATGTTGGAGATAAAGTTAAGAAGTGGTGAAAAGCCCATTAGTGAGGGGCTTAACGAGATTAGCGGGAAAGCCCGTGGGCCATTAGCGCCTTGATCGGAGGCGCAACCAACCCATGGTTCCGGCCCCAGATCACCCAACGCAAGATAAAAGGGGACGCCTGGCAAGGTTTTGAGTTATCCCAGTGACACTAAACCCTAAGAGCGTCCCCACATCCGCCACTCCGATCCGGTGGCACTAGAGCCATCTGAAGGTCGTCGCCACCTCACCGCCGTCCTAGGACAGTGCCGGTGGAGACCAAAAGGACGACGGGATCTCTGACGTCCTACACCAACGCTGGGAACGACTACACCAAGTCCATCACCGACCACTACAATGGCCGGATCGTCCCTGTGCATCGCTACTGGTTGATGTTCTAACCTACTGTGTAGTGTTCATGATTATAGTTGCAAAGGTCCTATCATGTTTGTGCCTAAGTCATGCCTTTAAGTTCCTACACGCTACACTTGCCATCTTGATGATGATCACCGGCGATTCGGAGGCTACGGAGGGAATCGATGCAGGGGAGGATGCCACTTGAGCTTCTCCCTTAAGCCAGCTGGCAACGCCAGCTGGTGGATGACATTAGTAGAGTGACCACGGTCTTTGACAACCGATGGAACGCAGCGTGGAAGCATAGCCACCGTCTCCAGTAGAAAAGCCTAGGCAGCCTCGAGTGTTCGATGGCCAGGACACCTGCGTAAGCGACCAAGAACTCATGCTGCGCACGGTCAATGGCACTCGTGTCGTGCAAATCGACGGTGCCATCGCCAAAGCACAAGCGCGACATCAGAGCATAGGCCGAGCAGTGGAGGCTGCCACGGACGACCACCACCTCCTCCTCGCCAGCGGCATCGGAGAGGCCGGAGACGAGGCACTCGACGGCCTCACGTTGGAGAGGCTTCATGAGGCCAAGGCGAGTTGGGTGCAGGATGTCGGCAGTGAGGCTGCGCTGGAGGGTGCGCCACGCTGGTCCGTAGGGTACGGTGCCGATGCTGTGATATCGCCCGGCGGTGAAGTCTAGAGGGAAGGGGTTAAGGCGGTTGGAGAAAGCGTCGCCATGATTGAAGAGCAGACGCCGGGCAATGGCAGGGTCACGAACTTCAATGGTTGGGAGTGTAGGGGAGAATGGGGGCGTGCCTAGTGCTTCGCCGTAAGACGGCTACGAAAACGATGGTGGCTAGGCCGATCCAGAGCAGCTGCAGGAGTGTTTCCATGTCCGGTTTCTTCTGTAGAAGCTCTATGTATGTACTACTACTGAGCAAGTGTTCCGCCGCCTGTGGGTGTATATTTGTACTTTTGTAGTCATACGAACTTGTTGACGCACTTTTGGTCAACACACGAAAGCGCTAGATCGCGCGATCGTCAAGAATCTCCTCGCCGGAGCTCCTGAGAGCAGCCGGTCAGACCGCCTGTAGCAGAGGCGCCGCGAAAGCCTACGATCACAACATCGGGAGGGACCCCATCGGAGGCTGCGAACCTAGGGTTGTTCTAAGGTCGGCAAGGCCAGTTAGAACGTCCTAAAACGCCGTAGAGATGAAGAAGGAAATCAAAAGGGTTGGAAAAGGTAGGGTTTGGAGATAAAAAGTTAGACAATGATTTGTACGATTGGGTAGAGGTCCTCAATCGGCCACGACCCTTTATATTTATAGGGTGGGGAGGTCTTGCCCCACAAGGAAGTCCTTGTACAGATCTAAAAACGTGCAAAAACCTAATTCTACTCGGACTCGGGAACAGGTGGTTAGATCGCGTGTGACAGGCGGTTAGACCACCTGGCACATTGCCAGATCGGCTACAGGGCCCAGCCGGTCTAACCGCTTGTACAGGCGGTCTAGACCGGCTGTCCCAGCCTGATCGGCTTTAAGCCATTTTTGGTCATCAACATATGCTCCCCTATTTTTTGGTAAAACTTTGTTTACCACAAAACATTTAATCAGACTAAGGACGACCCTCTATTGTCGGCCATTTTTTTTCCTAAGGGCGATATCACATATCGGCATATCCTTGCAAGCATGTTGCCAAACACTTGAATAATATTTCTTCAAGTACTTCCCATTGAGTGCCCTTGGCAACTCAAATCCTTGCAAAGTCTCCACCAAATAGGAATACCCAGAACAAACCTTCACAATACGATATGACCCCTCCCAATTTGGCGACCATTTACCAAATTTGTTGCTCTTTGTTCCTATAGGTAAAATAGTCTTCCACACTAAATCACCAACTTGAAAGGATTTGAGTTTTACCTTCTTGTTATATGCTCGAGCCACTCTTCTTTTATCCTTTTCAATCTCCTCCAAGGCCTCCAAACTCTTGTCTTTCACATCATCAATATTATCCATCATCAAAGCACAATATGTATTAGCATCAAGATCATTTTGCTTAGCCAATCTATAAGCAGCCAGATTTACCTCAACGGGCAAAACGGCCTCTTGACCAAAGACAAGCTCAAATGGAGTAACCTTAGTAGCACCATGTCTAGAAATACGATGCGCCTATAATGCTTCAGACAATACCTCGTGCCACTGCTTAGGATGATCTTCAATCTTCTTCTTTATGAGCTTGATCAAAATCTTATTGCTAGACTCGGCTTGACCATTGGCTTGAGCATAATACGGAGATGAATTAAGCAATTTAATACCATAGGATCCAACAAACTCACGTACCTCCTTAGAAATAAAAAACGTCCCTTGATCCATTGTCAATGTTTGAGGAATCCCAAATCTATGAATAATATGCTCAGTAATAAACTCAATCACCTCCCGATGTGTCATGTTCTTGAGGGGAATTGCTTCAGTCCACTTGGTAAAATAATCAGTAGCCACAATCACAAAACAATGACCCTTGGATGAAGGAGGATGAACCTACGATTTGCACATGTTTAAAAACAATTGTATTGTAAAGAATTTTATATTGATGAATATAGATCAAAGATTTTGTCTCATACACATATTTATTGAACAATTGAAGTGTCCAAATTAGATTAAATTTAGATGCTAGCGATAAAAACATATTATCCTATCATTCTTTTAGAAAAGGGAATATATTTCAATATTCCTGACTCCGCCTCGACTAAAGCATATAGCTGTCTGAAAAATCCATTATTACATCAACTTGAACGAGCCCAAGCTCATTGAGAAACACAAAAAAAACTCCATAGTTCTTCAATAACTATTGACCAATTCTATTAGACAAAGACCAGCCATTCCGCATCGACCTTGTTTAACACCACACAATCAGATATATACACCAATTGGCTACCTATGTCATTTTCTTATATAAAGTGTATCATTGATCTACAAGCCGCCACAGTTGCAACGAGGAAACGGACGAGGAGGATTAGGGGAGGCGGAGAGCCTGCCAGACAGAAATGACTCATTTGTAAAGAGATGAGGAGGAATATATACTTCTTGAAGAATGAATACAAAACAATTTTTTTTTGTATTTAGACTATTTTTTTACTTTCTAGATACACAACAAAACTTTCTTTCTTTAAGACAGAATTTACCTCTGGTCTCCCAGATTCGTCTTCCAACCACCCTAAAACTCCTCATAGGTTGTTACCTTTTCAAACTCCAAACCATATTGTAAACCACACGGTTCTCTTAACAATAGTTTGGATTTTTGTTGACGTAAAATCTGGCCAACACACAACAAAAGCTAGATCGCGCGGTTGTCAGAATCAACTCACGACGAATTGGCCTGGTTTTGGGCAAAACTGGTAGGCCTGGTTTCGTCGGGATTTGCCGGAAAACCTAGAATCACCACCCCGGGAGGGACCCCGTCAGGGATGGTGCGCCTCGAGTTGCTCTGAGATTAGCATGCCACTCAGAATGCCTTCGGTCGCCGTAGAGACGAAGGAAGGAAGCAAACAAAGAGGTTGGAAAAGATTTAGGGTTACAATTTGGTAGATTGTGTTGTGATAAACTCAATCAGCCGCAACCCTTTATATTTATAGGATGGGGAGGTCTTACTATGTAAAGAAATCCTTTTACAAATCGAGAATGTATCAAATTCCCTAATTCTCCTAGGACTCCTAGTATAACCAGTTGTTTTGGTTTCATAAAACCGGTAGACATGGTTTTCCTCTGCCACATTCTCTAAACTGCTATATGTCAATTTTGACCATCAACATATGACCCCCTTTTTAAGTGAAGTTTACCTACCAGAAAACATGTTTCCACCAGAATTGACCTAAGGGCGATGTTCGTCATAACCATTAGCCATAACACATTAAGCATCTTGCCATATACTCGGATAATATTTCTTCAAATACCTCCCATTGAGAGCTCGAGGCAGTATCTGTCCTTGCAATGTTTCTAGCATATAAGATTTCCCGAACATTACTCTGGACACCTTGTATGACCCTTCCTAACTTGGAAAGCACTTGCCAAATTTATTGTTGTTTGCTCCTATAGGTAATATTGTCTTCCAAACTAAATCATTGACATGAAAAGCCTTCGACTTCACCTTCTTGTTGTATGCTCTAGCAACCCGGATCTTTTCCTTTTCAATATCCTTCAAGGCCTCCAATCTCTTATCAGTAACTTCATCAATATTATCCATCATCAAGTCATGATAAGAAATAGCATCAAGATTATTTTGCTTAGCTAATCTATATGCGCAAGATTTACCTCAATAGGTAAAATGACCTCTTGCCCACATACAAGCTCAAAAGGAGTAATTTTGGTAGCACATGCCTAAATATCCTATGTGCCCACAAAAGCTTCAGGCAACAACTCATGCCAATGTCTAGGATTTTCTTCTATCTTCTTCTTAATAAGCTTTATCAAAATCTTATTACTAGATTCAGCTTGACCATTAGCTTGAGCATAATATGGAGATGAATTGAGTTATTTAATACTATAAGATCCGACAAACTCACGTACTTCTTTAAATATGAAAGACGTACCTTGATCCATAGTTAAAGTTTGTGGAATACCAAATCTATGAATACTATTCTCTTTAATAAACTCAATTACCTCCCGACGTGTCATATTTTTCAGAAGAATTGTTTTGGTCCACTTAGTAAAATAATCGGTAGCCACCAACACGAAGCAATGCCCTTTTCATGACGAAGGATGAATTTTTCCAACAAAATGTAATCCCCATCCTCGAAATGGCCATGGTTGACAATAGGATGCATCAATACAGCGGGAACCATCTCAACATCTCCAAACTTCTGATATCCCTCACATCCTTTGTAGTAACGAAAACAATCGGCAATCATATTTGGCCAATAAAAGCATGCCCTTCGAAGAAACCACTTCATTATAGGAGCCGACTGATGTGTATCACAAATACCTTCATGAACTTCACCCATGGCCACCATTGCTTGATCATTATCTAAATATTTCAATAATAAATCACCCGTTGTCCGACGATATAATTCACCATCTACCAAAGTAAATTTAAATACCCACCGCCAGACGTTCCGATCAACCTTTTGATTAGGATTCAGCAAATAATCAATCAAAGGCCTCCTCCAATCTCCACCTTCGTCCTTTGCTATTTCTGTAGCAACAATAGCTGAAGGCAAAATAGGCAAATTCGTCCGTGAATTATTGGCAAAGGGTCAAGTTCATCCCTATACTTTCGATTTGGTCAATTTACCCCAAATTCTTGTTTTGTGGTGCAGTTACATCCTCCATCCCATTTTCACATTAACACCATTAGTTTACCCCTAAAAAACCTGCTAGAATTACCCATTTGCCCCGACTCCTCCCTTCACGTTAACATTTAGTCATTTGTGCTCTATTCACTGCATTCTTTCTCATTGTTGTATTTTTTCACATGATCTGTCACATGGCTAACTACATAAATGTAATAGACTCTGTTTGCAAAAAAAAATATGAATGTAATAACTTAGCTGGACCTCCTTAGCCTGGTTGACCATGTCAGCCTTTCCCATATCAAAATTAAGCTCTTTACCAAAGACGGCACATGCACCTCCAGGTGGTAATCCATCTCCAACTTTTGATCTCTTGGAACATGGCAAATGAGGATCTAAAGCATCATGTTGCAGATGTTTGGGCCACCTATCGCTTGGCTCCAAACATACTATTGACTGAATTAAAGTACTGGAAATTGGATTTTTTATTATGCGTATCTGAAAAAGAATTAGATCTAGGTATGCTAGATGTCTTTGACATGCTCCATTCTTGCTTATCAGTAAATGTTCCATTCAGACAAGACTTTTATTTTTTTCGGTTAGAGTCTATTATATTCATGGAGTCGGCCATGTGCCATACCATGTGAAAAAATACAGCGATGAGAAAGAATGCAGGGAATAGAGAAAAAGTGACTGAATGTTAACTAACGTGAAAGGAGGCATGGGGGCAAATGGGTAATTTCAGCATATCTATTAGGGATAAACTAACTGTGTTAGTGTAAAAATGGAATGAAGGATGTAATTGCACCACAAAACAAGAGTTTGGAGATTAAATTGACCAAATCAAAAGTACAGGGACAAACTTGACCTTTTGCCAAAAGCTCAAGGATGAATTTGCCTATTTTGTCATAACTGTAGTAGCATTTTCAACAGGAAAACCAGTCGTACCTTGATACAATCCTTTTTACTGTAACCCCAAATTCTGTCCTTTGGTACTTTTAGGAGTCGATGAAAGCTCTGTGGGCAGAAGTTGTTGCTGCCGGGACACCACCATTGCCTAGTGCTCAGGTTGTTTCCAAGGTCCTCTCACAAGGCAGCTCTAATAGCTGCTCCAGTGGCACATTTTTTGAATAATGCTGGTATACTGGATTGCTCCTTCAGGTCTTGTTCACGTGGTGAAGATGCTCTCTGTTCTCGACTTGCTGCTGAAGTAGAAGGTTCAGCTGCCTTCCACGAACAAATTGAAGTAACGAAAAAGGACAATGCTCAAACACGGGCTGCGTTCCTGAGGATGAAGCTTGATCAGGAAAAGGTCATCCGACGGCTGTCCAACAACCCCAGAGTTAGTGGCACTATTCCGAGCCCTGATCCGTGTGATGAAATGCCAAGAGCTAGTGGCACTATTCCGAGCCCTTGATCAGGAAAACGTAGCATTTTCAACTGCCAGCGTGGACCACAACTCATGGATCTGTAGGTTCAGCGACAAAATTTTCGGTTCGTCGCGGATCAAAACGGTTCTGCGACGATGACTTAGTCGTCACTGAACAAACCTCTTTTGCGACGTTTTCGCTCGTTATGTTGTTGTAGACTTTTCTTGTCGCTCGTTATGCGACGAACACAATTTCATCACTAATTCGTCAAAAAACACCCAGGACGACGTTTTTTTTGCCCTTTCAACCACGAAAGCAGAACGTCAAGTAAAGTGATTTCTATAGTAGTGTTACTTCCAAGTTATCAAAAAACCTATCTGGCAATTAGCTAATTAGTATATGCATGATACTTCCCACTTTTATTAATAAGCTTGGTGCCTTCGGCACAACTTGACGATCGGACCACTCTAATTCTTTCTGGCTAACCTGCAAGTAAGGCCTCATAGATTGGACAGTTGGTGACACAAATGGGGATCAAACAAGAAAATTTACGAGAGAGACTGGTTATGACAATTACAAAGCGGTTTTCACCGATAGTTTGTATGGCCTAATCATTGTCGGCTTGGCTCCTTCTGTAGAAAAAGTCAGGTCGAGGGTAATAGACATTTTCATTGCCTATTTGACTCCACTAATTTCTAACAGAAAATTGTGAACTAAAAAGTCGTGTAAAACTGTAAAGTCGTACTTAGATCTGAATGAGGTCTATATCATATAAAGTTTCTCTTAATCCTACTTATATGAAAAAATATCTTTTTTGTGCTAGTGTTCAGATTGGTGAAAAAATAATGTAGCTTCAGAAAAACAGTGCAGCTAAGTCATCCTAGGAAGCCTGTTCCGTAAGAGGGGAATAATATGAATAAGAGGATTATATGACTTTGGAGTTCGGACGATTATCATTGTGTCCTTTGTAAGACATAGCAACCGTAGACCTCCATCCTCTATTCTTATTCTTTCCATTTTGTGCACGTCCAGATTGTTGCACCAATGCATTTTGTCCATCCATTTTCGGAGATCATCATCATTGCCTGCTGATGATGCCACAGGAATAGCATCATCATCCTTGACAATGTGTCCCCTTGCTAGCCTCTTGAAGCATCTTTTTTCCCGGGAGTTGGCTCTGTTATATAGTCCGCCGTGGCAAACATGTGGTCGAATGTTTGATGGAAGACTGGCCAAGTGATATTGTATAAGTTTGCTACTAGTGTCGGCCTTTCATGCACATAAAATTGTGCTCAACCGACTCTCGGCAAAAAAAAAAAAAAAAAAAAAACAATGGGGATTGAGAGAAGACAATGACGGCGGCATTCCTGATTTCCAGACCGCTTAGGAAGTAGGAACACATCTTTACCGTGTCTGTGCTCGGAAAAAAATAATTGTTTGCCATGTGTCATTACAAAAGCACTGGGCAAAGAATAAATATTGCCAAAGTGTCAAGGGAAAAAGCACTAGGCAAAGTACCTAGCACTCAGCAAAGCGCATTTCCATGAAGCCCAACAACTGCCTCTTTGCTAAGTGCCTGGGTAAAAACACTTGGCAAAGTTCTAACGGCCTTGGGCAGTAGTAAACGGACTTCGCATGTGGCTGTTACGTAGCGCTGTTTACATGTGTGTTTTGTTTGCCGAGCGTAGCGGCGTTTTTTTTCATGTTAAACTACTTCTGGCACTCGCAAAGTAACTGTTTGCTGAGTACTTTTTTTACCAAGTGTTTTTCTTTCTAACACATGGCACACAACTTGTTTGCCGAGTGCCCGCTGGAAAGCACTCCGCATATAGTCGGATTCTGGTAGTGAACAAAAGGTGTATCAAATATAAGACTTTTTTTTTCAGCACAGTACAATCCTAGACGGTCACAAATTAACATGCATGAATAGTCACCTCTACGAACAAATGCACGCAAATGAACAAAATAGCATTGGTAAAATTTTGAAATAAATCAAGGAAAAGACGAGGACCACTACTCAAACCAGGTGGACAGTTTCGACGACAAGAAATCTTAATAGCTAAGGTACCCAGGAAAATTTCCCATGACACTGAAAAGCACAGGTATTTGCAGAAGGACACAGCCCTGCAATAATGTTGAAACAAAAAACTATGATGGCACTGCACAGTGGCCGCTTTGAGTGGTCAAGCTTTAAGAGGAAAGCTAAAATCTTGGCCACGCTATGTTGAGAAAAAAATTAATTGTAGGCACAACAACTGCGCATCGCGTGGCCAAGCTTTATAATAGGCTGACATGTGACCTGTGCACACGAATATTTTGTCCTGTCCACCACTGCACGCTTTTTGGCCAATTGGATAGTTGTTTCCGAATCCGAATATAAGTTCCGAATTAAATAAATAGGACTTTGCTCGCAAGTAGTAGACACCAATCTAGTCTACGTTTGTACGTGCATTCAACATAAGGGGAGGCTTTAACATCAAGTCATATAACTGAATCTAGAGGGGTTTCCCTTTAAGCATCAGAAATAAAGTGTGGCTGAAATGATCGATCATATCACAGCCAATGTTGGTGCTGCGTATGATTATTATGAAAGAAAAAAAAATGCAAACTAATGTCCACTGAACCGGTCTTTTGCCACTACAAATATTTTAACGGGAGGAGATTATTGAATGCCAAATCTTTTGCATTGCACATTAGCGATACGCAAATCAGGAGGATCGACTGGCCTTCAATAGAGCCTCTTTCTCCCGCCGCACGGGATACTCCGAGCTCGCACTGCCCCCACCCCAGTGGTGGGCCCCGATGGAGATACCGCTGTCATGAAGATCTGGTAGTGTGTACGGTGAGCGACGGGGTGAAGAGGGCATATCGATGAACGTAATGTAAACTACGTCGTCAACGGTTGCATCTTCTCCACTACAATATCGGTTGTTTTTTTAGCTGGATACTAAGTCAATTTAGTACCGGTTAGTAATCACAGTGCCCCCTCGGGATCATTTAGTACCGGCTCGTAACACTATCCGGTACTAACTGGTTGATAAAGTATCGGGTGGTGTTACAGACGTGTACTATATGGTCGCGAGGGGGTTCCCGAACTCCCTGGCATTTAGTACCGGCTCGTAACACAACTCCGTACTAAAGGGTGACATGTGTTACCAACTGGTACTAAATGGTCCGCCCTGCCAACCCAGTGAGCATGCGCTTCTGTTAACGAGGCCGCCTCCCTTAAACAAGCCAAAAAGAATAAAAAAAGGAAAAGCTCGGCGAGTCCATCACGGGCCCGACAAGCCCATCGGTGACGCCGCCAGATTGGCCCTGCGTCACCGCTGCCTCGGACCTCGAATGTGCCACTGCTCCGCCACCACCACCGGATCCGGCCTTCTCGCTGCCGGATCCTCCTTCACGCGCCGCCTTCACGTGCCGCCGCCTTCATGCGCCACCAAGCACTGCTTGCGCGCTCCGCTGCGTGCTGCCTTCACGTGCGCCGCCCCTTGCTCCACCTCGACCAGAGCCGCACGGCCGCCTCTTGCTCCTCCTCGAGCAGTGCCACGCTACCGCAACTGCTTGGAGTTCCTCCGCTGCTCGGGGCCCACGCCACCGCCGCCGCTGCTTGGGGCTCGTGCCGAGGCAGAAGAGGGGGCGCATGTGAGGGAGTGCGCAAGGGAGAGCGTGGAGAGAGTGGGACGGAAAGGGAGAGAGGAGAGAGAGGCACAGCCAGCCAGGAAGGGAAATGAAACACTAGGAGCTTATATATATATGGCACGCGCCTTAACGGGCCGAGATGGGCCTGCTGGGCCTTGGCCTTTTAGGAGGCGGGCCATATATCTGTCCGCCTCTGAAAATCTATTTATGGAGGCAGACGCTTTATAATGTACGTCTCCGAAAATAGATGATTTTCGGAGGCAGTTGTTTTAAAACATCTGCCTCTGAAAATCGATTTTTGGAGAAATGCCCGCCTCTGTTAATCCCCACATTAACGGAGGCGGACATTTTTTCTGTCCGCCTCTGAGAGCTCTTTTTAAGTGTCCTCTAAAATGCTTTTTTGTAGTAGCGTACCTGTTGCAAAACTGGTACTAACGGGGATTTGTAACTGGTACTAATGCTCAAATTTGTACTAGTGTCTCCCTCTCACGTCTCTCGCAATAAGCACACAAACAAAGTAGACAAGACACAATATAGGTAGAGCTTCTCCTTATTCATCATATTGATAATTTACAATGACAAAATCTCCCATATATACTCCGACCTATGACTAGAGTTTCAGTAAGAGCCCACAAGCAACTGGACATGGACTACGACTTCTAGTCAAACTTTCCTTCTATTCGAGTGTGGTTGTTTTACAACACGCCCCTTGGGTGATTACCATGAAAGCATATTCCTCATTAAAAACTCTATCTGAAAACCCGGCAAGAAAAAAAATGGTTATTTGGGAAAAGAGTGCATATCAACTGTAATTGTATTGCACATGTTGCCTCGTCAAAACCTTATGTGAGAAACCTTCAAGTTTAAACTCACAAAGCAAAAAGAGTACAACATAAAATGTTCTTGGTTACATATAATTATACATTCATTATTTTTCATAAATAATGATCAATCTTAAAGATTATGCATAAACTTCAGATTCTTGCAACAATGATATATGTGATCTAAAATAATTAATTGGTACATCTTCATGGTAAATAATCATTAAGTTGATTCATTATACATAAAACTTAATGAAAAATAGATGCTCCCCCTCATACTGACATTCTTTAAACTTAATGTTCGTAATGATTCTAAGCACATTCTTCGTAAATGCGTACGAGTAATGGTATTCAATTACCAAAATATTTAGTCCTTAAAAGACTTAATATATAGTTCATCTAGACTATTATAGGAGCAATGCTTCAGGCACTTATTTAATTATGCAGTACAAATAAATTTTATCCTTTTGTAGGAACACATGGATAATGAGTGGCAAATTAGTATACCTTAGAGGTATTATATTTTCAAACTTCAATGTTTGAAGTTACTCAGTCTTCATCTAGCATTTGAAGGGGATAATTCAATTTGCCACTCACCAATACACCTCCTATGGTATTCGAGAATACTAGCTATATGCACATACGTATGCTTGTACCACTTCAATCCTCATTCCCATTTTAGTTTAATCACTAGCATCATGCTCGTGCATTGCTACGAATGACAAAAATAAGTCATAGTAACAATCTAATTACACCACATTTTTTTTGGCTCTTTTCATCAAACTTCATGGCTATACTACCTTTGATTGTCATGGCATCAGATCATGGATATATTTGAACCACATTAGGCATACATAGAACACCATCCAATAAAATTGAAGTGCCATATACGATAAGATGCTATCAACCCAACATATCGTAATCAATAGTGGTGCCCTAGACAACATACTGCAAGCCAAATTATAGTGTAAACAATCCCGTCCCTCGATTGGGCATGACGTTCCGGGGATGCTGAACGCTGAACGGGAACATGCCTCGAGTGCATAGTCGTGAGATCTGGAGTTCCCTTTGTAAGGAAAATGGCCCTAGGCCATTGTTTGTGATTTTGGTGATTGAGTGACAACATAGTCATTGGACTAACATGTGTTTAAAGATGTATTTTTGTAGGTTTTTGAGGATGATTTTTCAGCCATGAAAATGGTTAGAAATGTGCTTCTATCTCATACAAAAGTGTAAAAAAACGGGACAAAAATCGGTGAAAAAATGATGTAAAAACAGCCAAAACCGTGCTCTCAAACAGTGCTACGGATAAGGCACAGTAGCAATTGAAAGCTTCGGTGCTACCCCACCGAATGAGTCGGTCCCCCCCCCCACAGCAAGGCATTTTTGGGCAGCGAAAATGCCTACCACCGATTGGTTTGGTGGTACCTCATCAAGGGCACCAAATTAGTCGGTCCTCCCACAGAATTAGTCAGTCCTTATGCCTGGAACATGCTATTCGGCTCTGGTGAGCACCGATTGATTCGGTGGTGGCATGGAAAGGGCACCGAACGAGTCGGTCCTACCTAGAAAGTGTGCAACGGCTATACAACGGCTAGTTCCTTTGGTTGGGGCTATAAATATGGGTTGCCTCGGCTATTTGAAGTGTGCTTGAGCTGGGAGAAGCTATTGGCAAGTGTTCTACACTTCTTAAGTGCTCAATCCACCAAAGTGCTAAATAGAAGATTTAGGTGATTAGCCAAGTGCTTAGTGCTAGTCTAGAACCTTTAGCGCATCACTTAGGTGTTTAGCCTAGAGTTCAGCAAGGTTTGCATACCTCTTTGCTTACCGGTGCTTGCACGCACCAAGTGTTGTAATCTGGGAGCTTGTAGTCTTGCGAGACCCTCCAACCGAGTTTGTGGAGAGGCCGCTAGTGCTTGTGCAAGGGAGGAGAGGCCCTTGGCGTTTGGCTGGAGCTCTACCAAGTGAAGGCGGCGAGGAGCATCGGGGAAGGGACGAGTGGAGACCCACTTGCGCGTGGGGAAGTCCCGTGGTCACCCACAGAGTTACTCGACCGGGGAGTTTATGCCCTTGCACGGGCGTTCCCTTTGAGAGGGGCTCCAACAACGAGGATTAGTGGAAAACTCGTGAGCTTTCCGATACCTCGGTAAAAATTGCCGTGCTGGGAGTTTGCTCTTCTCTACCCTTTAAGCTTCCACATTTTATACTCACACTACTTTCCGCATTTACCTTTCCTAGACTTGCCATGCTAGTATAGGATTGGACCTAGGGTGCAAAACTTTGTAGCGGTAGAGATAGCAACACATAGAGAAAACCTAGAGCACAATTAGATAGAAATTGAAATAGGTTTTTATATATGCCTGGACCTTAGTTTTTAGAGACACCTAATTCACCCCCCTCTTAGGGTGTCACTGTCACTTCAATTGGTATCAGAGCCGGGGCTCGTATTTGGACCTCTAGCTGCACCGCTAGTCGAGTAAAAAGATATCAGTAGAGGGAGGAAGTGATATCGGTAGGCCTCCACACTTTGACGGCACTAACTACCTCTATTGGCATATTCGTATATTAAGTTTTTCGGAGGCAAAAGGATTAGGTGTTTGGAGAGTGTCAAATGATGGAATGCAACCTCTCACTCGGCCTGAAAAACCCACCAAGGCCGATGAGAGGGAATTGCAACTCAATGCTATTGCTCGCAATTCAATTCTTGAATCTTTGAGCATGAATGTGTTTAATTAAGTCTATGATAAAAATGTGCCAATAAATTTGGAAAAAGCTTAAAGAGCTTCATGATGGCACAAGTGATGTGATCAACCAAAGATATGATTTGATTAAGTACAAATTTGATTCTTTTGAGATGTGGCCTAACAAATTAGCCAATGACATGTATTCTCGACTAAATGTTATTGTCAATGAGCTAAATGCTTTAGGTATGCACAAGTTGACAAATGAAGACTTCTCAAGAAAGATCATCCAAGCCCTTCCAAGAGAGAAGTATGGAAACCTTGTCACGTACCTCTTCGTGAAAGAGAAGTTCAAGGATGCCGACCCAAGCATGATTTTGGGCAAGATCAAGGCTTATGAGCTATCCAACAAGATCATCAAAGAACCTTCTATCTCAAGCCAAGAAATTGTTTCATATGTGTAGTCTCATTTTGGAACGACCCCCGGAGATATGCAAGACTTAATCTTCAATCGATATAATCTTCCATTGGTATCTTTGAACAAGATTAGACAAAAAACAAGCCTATCAATTCTATGAACTGTCACACTAATTTCTCACTACACCGCTTATCATCATCGAGTATCAAATCCGCCCAACAAATGTGCAATCACACCCAAGCATAAATACTAGCAGATTGCACAGATAAATACTTGAACAACCGAGAAAGGCAATGGGAAACTCACAGCAAGAAGATCAACTACGTGGGAAGATAAACTCAGCGAACCAAGGTTCTATCCCAGAAAACCAACTTCCGCAGCTCACGTCCGAGTCGTCGAAGGCGGTGGGTTGACAGAGATACTGAGCCGACGTCGATGCCGAGGGGAACGTCACCGGCAGCGACCCGAGAAGAAGACGAACGCCGCACAGCAGGGGACCCAGTCACCAGGCCACGGCGGACACCGAACGGAGCACAGGCAGCAGTACGGCACCACACAGGCGCGGCACTGCAGCTGTACCAAATCGCCTCACCAGAGAACTCACAAACACAGCTCCGCCGACCACCAGAGTGACGGGATCAGAGGAGCAGCCAACAGAGAGTGGATCTGAAAGAGGAGAAAAACTCAAATGTACAGAGAAAGAGAGACTTCCCCAAATATGTAGGTGAGGAGGAGGAGCAGCCACTCGCACAGGGCCCATGCGCCCCACGCGCCCAGGAAGCTCGGAGCTTCGTTGGCCGCCGCCAGCGCCGCTTCCGCGCAGCGCGCTCGCGAGCGGGCGAGCGGAACGCTCGGAGGCGTTGACGAGCAACAGGAGCACGGGATAATGTTTATCCCCTACGGCTGGCTGCGGGCACCAGCTTCCTTGCGATGGCTCTCCACTGGCCATTCGGTGGCTGCTGGGCTGCTCGGTCCTTTGGGCCTTGTAGTGGCCCAGCAAGCCACCCTCCTCTTTTTTTTAATTAACCATTAAATTAAAGGGAAAACCCCTAAATGATCAACAAATACTTCCCAGAGAAAGAAAGGCCCTAGGGAAACAGGAGGATTCCAGTAGTGCCCATGAGGAACGGAAAAAACAGACATAGACCTTATCTACTTTATCGATAGGTATATATATGTAAGGTGGATATTGCCTCAATCTGATCCTAAAGATTTCATTGATGCTCTCTGCTAACAAAACTCACGTGCTTGCAAAAGATGTCGGGAAACAAAAACCTTCCGACAACGGTGTTCTTTGGACTATCAGGATTGGATAGCGTGCATGTGGTTATCTTGTGGAAACAATCGGCCGGTCTTATTCCTTACACTGATGGGACCATATATAAACTCCGTAAGTCTATTCGTTGCACAGGAACCATAATACCATATATAAACTTCGGTCCATGTGTTTAACCATGAGTTTTCAGCTAATTTAATGGTGAGGCTTTGCGTGTCTCCTGCTAGAAAAGGAATATTTTAATTTTAGCGCCGCTAGCGCTCGGACGTCCAACGAGATGTTTCCCATCGCATGGTCTTTACATCTTAGAAACCAAGCTGTTGAAACATCAAAAAAATATTTTTGCAGGATGCAAACTGTTTGCAACATCAGAGAGATGTGCTGGAACGGGTAAAAATTCCTACCGTAACATCAGAGCATTGTTTTATACAACATATACATAAGAAAGCTACTGCAACATCATGAAACCACTACTGTAACATTAGAAAATCACAATTGTAACATGCCCAAGGAGCTCCTGCCGGACCGAGTTTCTTCCTTGTCGAATAGGCCACGGAGAGCACACCTTTGCCACGAATCCCGCACTGTCTGCAGGAGCGCAGCATGCGGCAGGAGCTCGTCGCCAAGGAACCGCAGCAGGAGGAGCACGTGGGGGGAGAGGAGCGTGGAGCAGGAGGTTTAGGGAACAAGAAGACCATCGTACCGTCTGGACGCTCAATGTGTAGCAATACCGTTTTACAATTTTGAAATATACTGTACTTAGATAAAACATGACATTGATTAGTGATTTTGTAAGAATAGAACATGTGTACGTTTTCATGTTAAACTCGTATCCCGCCACGAACAGAAACATAACATAACCAGAGAGGTTTCAATATGTACCAACGTGGAGTTGACCACCTTTTATTCCTTAATCTTAGATAAGGGATCTGACATATTAATTGATTTAATGGAAATACTTTGGGATCTCATACAATTCCAACATCTGCATGACCGAATGAATTTCTTCCAGGCTACAAACACCAGAGAGGGTGACAGCCTGTATTTTGGTTTACTTTGACAGGCTCCACACGTTAGTCAAAGAATAATCCTTGTTCATTTCTCTGAATCGGCAGAGACTGAGACTCAACATGACCTCTCATCTTTCATCATTGAGGACATGGTGGGAATTATGTAGCTCAGCCGCTCAGGGCACCATTGCACCAATAGACAGCACTTCCCACAACATTGCAAGCCAACTTTCTGACGAACATTTACATTGTAGAATAAGAGTAGAAATAGCAAGAATCTACTTAACAGAAGTCACCAACGAACTGATGAGCTATTATGCCCTAGCTTACTGATGTGTGATGACGACATGCCACAGCTTGGTGTCAACGACATTAAAGGTGCAGATGTCACCTTCATTGATCCTATTCTCATGGCAGAACCTCCTCCAGCCCGACCCAAACAGGTGGTTGCAGTTCTTGTATGGGACAACACGTGCCTGCCAAGACGTGGTGCTGTTCAATGAAGTCTTGAGGGTGACAGTACAGGGTTCCCTTAGTCCAAGTGCCACACAGAAGGCGAGTGGCAAAGACTGCATGAATTGCAACACGTTTGTCAATCAAATTATTTCTGTAAGCGAATGTCCAGGATTAATGTATCAGTATTACAGTGAATGAACAATGACTACAAGACCTGAATTTATGCCTGTGGGGTTTGATAATATGTTCAGATGTTATTGGAGTGCATACATATGACAAACGTCATAAAAGCGCTTACACTATATCAAGTACTTCAAAATACAGATTTGCCTCGGCTTGTCATAGGATGCACACATATTTGCTCAGATTTGTCTCAGTTATCAATATGCATTGATAACTGAAGCATAAAAAATGTTCTAGCAAACTTTCATTTCACATATTTGCTAGAAAATGGGGACAAGTTTATCAAACTTCATGCTCATATAATTAAAGAAGTGATTGTGCTTACAAACACACGTTCAATCGTGCTTGTGTTCATCTCCTTCTTCATCCAAGCTGGTGGACCAATCTCAAAAATGCACCTTGTGCTGCCAAAAGAAGCTTCCTGCTGCTTTTTAAGTATATGTTAATGTATCAGTATTGTTCTTGATAAGACAAAAGGCATAAGGGCTTCAGTAATTAAATCATATAGCAGACCGGTATACCTTTTCCTTGCAGCGCGTGATAACAACATGCCACAGTGTGGTTTCAACCACATAGAAAGTGCACAAGTCGCCTTCTTTGAGACTGTTATCCTGACAGAACCTCTTCCAACCTTGTGAGAGTAGGTATCTGCAATCCTTGATTGTGTTACTGTACACCTGCCAAGATTCAGTACTGTCCATGGAGGTCTTGAGTGTGATCATGCAAGGTTCCCGCAACCCTATCGCATTGCAGAAAACTTTGGACAAAGACTGCAAACAGGATAAATACTAAATACCATATATTCAAGTACAAAAAATGTAAAAGCTGTTTATACAAGAGCTGCTATTATACCAATAAAATCCAGTACTTCAATAGTTGGAGCATCAAATCAAACGTGTTACCCTCTATTTCTCCACAAGGATATAATAAGGTTTAGACAGAAGTCTCAGATGCCACTCTACAATCTTTTTAGCTCGCATTCTTATTGGAAATGAATGCTATGACAATGAATGGGGAAATAATTATGCTTACAAGATAACGTTGAAGTGTGCTGGTGCTGATCATTTTCTTAATCCAAGATGTGGGGCCAATCTCATAGTAGGATTTCTTCTGGAATCGAGCCTTGTTCAGAGAAGTCATGGAGGATTTTGGTTTCTTTCGTTCTTCACTACATAATCGATCCTTCTTCCTCTCACGCTTCTGAATCGTAGCAGATAGTGACTCCTGCTTCTTTTCAATATCAGCTAATGTTGATTCTTGATAATGCAAAAAGGACTGCTTTAGTATTTAATCTCACATTCAAATCCACTTCAAACAGATAAAAAAATAGCACATACTTATTAATATTTTCCTTACTCTTTATCATTCTTATGCCGTTGTGTTCGGACTCTATCTGGCATCCATTAGGCCTAAACACTTTGACAGTAAACGTCATGTTGCCCTCATACCTCAACAGCAGATAATTAGCTTCCGTGATGCCATGAAGTGCAAGAAATTGTGACCAACCACCTGAAAAGAATGTCTCTGGCCCATTCATCTTGACCTCAACTTGACAAATTTTACCAAGGGGAACAGAAAGGACGGCGATACAATTGTTCATGTCCCTAGAGATGTAATTTTGCGCAAACTTAGCAGGTATTGGCTGCAAGAACACATTAACAGCGTAAATTCAGACCATTCGTATCAGAAAAAACAAAGTTCAGCAAAAGGAAAGAAGCAGAACAGTTCACGAACCAAGATGGAATCTGGTCTAAGCACACTGATGAACTGCGGTCTTCGGGAAGCCTCTGTGCTGCTCATGGGTTCTCCAACTAAAAAAATATGAGTTTAAACCAATCAGTTTTTACCTAAAATAGAAATTTATCCGTTACTACTAATTGGCAGTAGGAAACTAGAAAAGTTAGGAAATGCCATGTATACTCGTAAGCATTAATGCAGTGGAAGTACCGCCCTCCAGGTTAATAGTCCCAATTATACACCTAGATTACTTTTTTTTTTCACATGAGCGTACATTATAAGGACCGCAACAATTGAAGTGTCACAATTAGCATTTCAGAATCTAAGCAGTGCACGGTCTCAAAAACAAAAATCTAAGTAGTGCACCAGCATGATTGATATCTCTGTTTCATCTTTTGAAGAACCAATAGTAAGAAACACCGTACTGAAGGTTTAAATCTACAAGGGACGAAAAGGGTAAAATCACACAAAGGAATGAAATGTTGCTATCTGGACAAGAAAGACGCGACATACAGGTGAAAGAACTTACAATTTCTTGAGAACCCGCCACCATGAGCGGAAATGTGCAAGATGTTGTAAACCTAAGACAGGGTCCAAGAATCGATGCCAACCTGCAGGGGGGCGGTTTGCTATCTCTGTGAGGCAGCAACTAGCGTCGAACACCTTGACGGTGAGCACACCGCTGCCGTGGTGCCGGAGGACCAAGAACCACCCCGGGCGGACGCCGCACGCGCCCGCGAATTCCGACCACCCGCGACCTAGGAACGCGCCGTCGCCGTCCTCCCCGACCTCGACGGGCCGGACCCTGCCCTTCCCGAATGGGGAGACGACGAAGGCCTCCTCGGCGCCGATATCCGCGGCGAGCTCATCGGGGATCCGCTGCAAAATCCAAGAATCGGGGGTAATTTCTAGGGGTGGGGTCACGGCCGCCGGCGTCCGGGCGACCGCCGCGACGGCAAGAGCGCTGCTCTTACCAGAGTGTCAGTGGTGAAGGGCAGCAGAACCCGTAGGTGCTTGCGACCGGCGGCGCCACGGTTGCCGCACGAGGCCATGGACGGCAACATCGGAGGACGAAGGCGGCTGCTGCCTGCTGGTACGAGAATGAGAGAACCGTCGACGGCTGGAAAAGCTGTGCGTGGAAAGCAGCAATGCTTTTCTTTCCCGGGCAACCCGGTCAGTTGAGGTTTAGAATGTCCCCCTGAAATTGCTTTAGCGCTCGGGTCATTTGAATTTTCCTTCCTCAATCAATCGTTCAATCTCACACTCCTGACTCCACCTGTGTTTAGTTTAAAAAGTATTTTTGACCTTACTATTAATCCTCCTCACAGCACGCTTTTCAGAAAATTTAGTTTTCGACCTTCTTATTCATCCCTCTCGGAGAACACGCTTCCCAAACAAATATTTTTTCCCTTATAAAATCTAAACACACAGTTGTTAAAATTAGATTTCGTCAAAATTCCCCCACCTTCCGATTGAAATGTTTAATCGATCTTCTTCATCTTTTCTTCACCACTCAGGTTTTTCATTAATAAGAAGAGGATTACAAATAGGGAATTTCAGGAGAAACCCCAAAGCATAGAAATACAACCATCACCACAAACATTCAAACATAAATGCAAACTACATTAAATACGACCTAACTCTACTGAAACCTGGAGGAAAAAGATCATCAAGAACACAAGCACGTCACCAATTGTCTAACAACTTAGATCCAACAAAGGTAGAGCAAGGATGTCTTGCAAGACGATGCCTCCAATGGGGGGCGACGCCAACGCCGTCTACCATCACCGTCCGTCTGTCCATGGAAAGCATACCAAGTCTTCACTTGGTGAGAGTGAACGGATTTTATAGCCACAACAATAGCCCCAACGATGTGAGTTATGTGAAGGAATGCAACCGTTGTCGACACCGGCACAACAGACAAAGTTTTCGCTAAGGCCCCAAAACAAACACGGTTGACCTCCAAAGCACAGATGAGAGCCAAAACGATGGAATGGCAGTGTGAATCCAAGACGATGGCAGTGGGGGACATCCTCAGGCCAGCGACCTCCAATATGATGATCAAACGATGACTAGTATCAACTGCATCTGACAAAAGACAACCTTGGGGAAGAGAGGGAAGGCGCAAGCCCCACCCGTGAGTGCCATCGACGCCTGGCAAGCAACTGTTATCCAATGCTCGCACACCATGAGGAAGCTGGGGTCCGGAGCACGCAGAACCTATGGGAGTCACACCGACCAGAAGCGGAGGACGTCCACGCACGCTGGCGAGACAATGAGGCTCGCACGAAGAGGCGATGACTGGCAGCCAAGGTTTGAAGCAAGAGGCACCCGTGGACGAGGAGCTTGCAGCCCAGCGTGGGGCCAGGGCCCCAGATTTGTATGGCGGACCACTCCGAAATTATTCCAAGTTAAGTACCCACGGACCACTAATCAAGTAGTCAGGCACTTAATCCGGAATAAGCTGGAGCACCGTCGGATTATACCCGATTAACCACGTACGTTCACGATCGAAACAACATGCGCGCCCACACGAAGGTGAGTCCCAGAAATTACAACATTCCACAAATTCAATATACATAATCAGTATCATCAAGTTATTACAAACCAAGTTCGAATTTCAAATAAAGTACGAGAGTTCATTGCAGCGGAAAATTAAACTAACGACGAGACATAGCAACACCATAATGAAGCCAGCCATGGTGCTACTCCTCCCGATCCTCGGCAGAGGACGGAACCCACTCGACATGCCAGCCAGGTGGAACCTGGGCAGGCCAGGGGACGGAATTCACCGCCTCCTCCAAAGCAGTATCTGAAATAAATGCCACAAGCAATGCTGGGTATACTAATACTCAGCAAGGCTTACCCGTCGGGTGAAAACTACTTCACCGACTTCTAGACATGAGAGGCTTTTGGCTGGTGGGTTTGTTTGCCAGAAAGCAACTAAGAGTGGATCCTTACTTTCATGATTTTAGCATCAAATTCTAATAGTGTTAACCATTCTAGATTAGCATCCTCTCTAAGTATACAAGCGATGCAATACAATTTAGTACATACAACAAGTTCATCATCCTCATAGTTTCACTTGTTACTCAATGCAGCACAACGGTCAAGCAGTCTCATTAACCGCGAGAAGCGGACATTTTGCTACCTAGCCAGGGAAACCCATCACACACGGATAATGCCTGCTATAAAAGGTACAAGCACTTCCCAACCTTTCCCATCGATCCACAATTCGGCACCGGGTCCATTCCCTTAGGATAAAGGTTTACCGCTTCACTCACGGCATCACGCATATATCCACTTGTGTACGGCAAGGGAAACAAAATATTTCCAAGGAGAGATGGCTATCGGTCCTAGCTGTTTCAATCTGGTACTGGGCTTACCGATTCCTATAGGTCGGCATGTGCGTGGTACGTTCAAAAACTTGACACACAGAACCACACGTTCCGACCTTAATCCAATTATCATACACGGACGGGAGATCTACACATACCATCCCGCCCGTCCATCCTTATGATTTCAACATAAGTAAAGACAAGCAACTTCTATATCTCGCAGTGACAGGAAATCACTCGACTTGTAACGGTCCTAAAGCATTGCTCTATCGACCCTACCATACTAGTATTTCAAGACATAGATACTAGAATTAGGCAACTAGGGTATTCGAACAACTCCTTGAACGTAAATGCACAAGCATAAATAATTCATAGTTGCACAATTTGAATGTTAGGTTATGCTCCGGGGCTTGCCTTCTTGGGCTACGCCGGCGTCAGACTCCGGGTCAATCACGATCACGTCAGCACCGCCTTCGGGAGCCTCCTCTTCGTTGGCGGGGACGAGGTTGTAGGTGCCGTCAGCGAGAGCGCCTTCTACATGAGATGCACAAGTTTTAAGAGTTGCTGCTAGTTTTTAGTCTAAAGGTTAAGGCTCTTGAAGGCCATATTCACCTAGACATATAAGTGGTTTATTCTTTTCTTCACAAAATTAGAGAAAGTGTGTGGTGTGAATTTTATGTTTTTTATGATGGTGATTGTGTACATATATAAAACAATACAAACCATTATTTTTATGCAAGTGTTTTAATTCTGTAATTTTAAAACTCCACATGCCTTATTTAAATAATTATCAAAAGTGCCCTACTTCTTTTTATAAAACTCGTTCTACTCTAGTTTCTTCTCATTTTCGTTTCTCCGTTTCTGTTCATCCTTTTTATCCACAAACTTTATGACAGCTACTGGAGTATAAGAGCTAGACTCACTCCAAAATTTTGCTAAAACCGAGCTACACAGAATTTATTAAAAATAGTTCAAGTTGCTGCTCAAAGAAACAAGATTAATTCATATAAAATCAAAACTACTTCCAAAACAGAAGATTTCTCTAGCAGAGCTAGACATGAGTAAAAGAAAGGCTCTGACCAAGTGGTGGCTAAAAATAACACTTGGTCAGTCCTCACAAATTTTCTATCCAAAAACCATCATATATTTATTTGCTAGTCTAAACAGGGTCAAAAGTTAAGTTTAGCATTTTTGCCACATGTGCCAACAAGTTTCTAGACCTCTGTTGAAAGATGGTGATTTTTGGCTGCATGAATTATTTTTAATAAATGCAGAACCGAACTAGAATAGAAATCACAAAATAAATCATAACTGAAGTTACAGGCCATATTGTTTGGTCTTCTTTGGATACAAAGCTGCTACGGTCCATACAAGCAACATATCCAAAGCTCAGCTACAGAAGAGTTCCGGATTTGAAATGGTGCACAAAACTCCAAAATCACAGTTTGAATTTTAATTCAAAAACTATTCCTCAATAGTATATACATGCAAAAACGATATCGGAGCTAACAACCTCACGAGTCCAGGGAGTATTTTTGTGCATTTTTCTGATTTTTCTACAATTTTTAATGGATTTTACAAGATTTTAGAAAAATGGATCTAGATTTAAGAATCTCTTTTACGCCGGAGACCCTAGAACTTTTAAAACCTTTCAAACACGTCCCTAAAACTTACACGGAGGACCCTAGAACTAAAATGGGGAACGCATCTATGCCCTTGGCTCGCCGGCGATCGGATTCCGGCGAGGAGACGGCGAACCGGCGCGGGGGAAGTTGGGGAAAACGACGAGGGGCTCACCGCGAGTCGTTTGAGGTAGGTCTCGAGGACGGTAGCAAAGCGGCGTGGCTCGTCGATGGTGAGCGGCGGAGCGGTGAGCTCCGGCGACGTCGGTAGCCGGCTGCGGGGGTCGAGGCGAGGCGCGGAAGGGCGCGTGAGCTTCACCGAGAGTAGGCGGAGCTCGTCGTGGGGCTCGAAGGCGACGGGGATGGCCGGAAGATAGAGCTCGACGTGGAGGTGGAGCTCGCTGCGGGAAAGGCCGAGCGGCGAGGAATTTCTTCGATTCCCGGCGACGGCTGCTCAATTCGAGCTAGGGATGGTTCTAGGGGCTAGCTAGGTGGATGAGTAAGCTTCGGGTGCGGGGGATTGGGAAACCATGGAGGGAAACACAGGGGATTTGGTTCGCGGCGGCAAGAGCGCAAGCTCTGCACTATGTGGTCGGAGGTGGAAGAAGGCGTGCGCGAGCGCGGAGGAGAGGGAAATGGCAGTGCGCTGGCTAGGGAAGAGAACGAGGGTTACTTGGCGAGTACTTGGAGCGAGCTAGAGCTGACTAGTCGGCCTGGGGAACACGCGCGGGGTGGATGGCGACGGCAGCGCCATTGATGGCCTCTGAGCTCGGACAGAGCGCTGGCCGGCAGTTGGGCGAGGGGGATTGTGGCGTGGGGGAGTGAAGATCCTCCGCAGAGGCGCTTGGCGCGTAGCGGGCTAGAATCCGGCCGTGGGGTAGCGCAGCTCGACGTGCGCGCTGGCGGCCAATGGCAGAGTTCGGCTCGCCATGATGGCGCGCCAGCGTGGCGAGGCTGGCTCCTGCGCTGTAGCGCGCGAAGTGACAGTCGGGGGTGCTGGCATGCTCGTGGGGAAGGGAGGCGTGGCTGCCACGGCTTTGGCCGGCCTGGCCGGGTCGCCGCCGCTCGCCGGCCACGTGGCGGCCGCTGCCGGCCTCGGGCAGAGCACACCTGGGGTGAGGTCGGAGCGCCCGTGGAGCTTCTTGGTTCAACGCGTTTATGTCCGAAAATTTGAATTGAACTTCAAAAAGTGCAAACACAAAAGTTGGAGTTTGAAAAGTGGGACACAACTTTCTTTTTGGGGTAAACCTAAAATTTCGAATTTTTCAGGCTCAAACAAGCCATATTTGAAAAGGTGTTCAGCATGGTTTTTAGAGTTTTTGAGGGGCTTAACTGCAAAATTTGAAAAAGTTCCCAACAGTAACTAGGCTTTATTTGTGATGACAAACAACTTTTATTTTTGGAGATTTTCAAGTTTAGTACAAAATTTTTTGAGATTTCAGTCGGGTGTCAAAATGGCCTTATAGAAAATTAAATTTCGAAATTTAGCTCAATTTAAGTGTGCTAACCCAATGCTGTCCTTTAACCCTGTTTCTAGTGTATTTTTAAGATTTGTAACATCTGGGATGTCACAATTTGGTGGTGGGCGAAGGCCACCCGTGGACCAGAGCCAGTGGTGGTAGGGAACAAAGATGGGAGGGCCCCTAAGCCATGGACGGTGTGGATTCGAGCAAGGGGCGACGGGTCCGGGGACTAGCGTGACCTTGGAAACCTAGGGTTAGGGGAGGGGGCATGAGAGCCAAGAGAGAGGAGAGGTTGCCATGCACCGCACTTAGGGATGGCAACATGGCCCCGATCCCAGATCCCCGGCGGGGATTTCATCCATTAGGGGATCTAAATAGGGTCATTTTACTCCCCGCGCGGGGCTTGATGGGCGAAAGTTGATCCCCATTGGGTGAAACGGGGCTTGGAACGTTTCATAGGCCCCTATCCCCATTCCCCGGCCGGGACCCCGAATAGCAGTAGGTCATGCGATTTGGCAATTTAGATTGGGAGAAAAATTGGCCCACTAAGGCCCATTGCGGCCTAGCACCCATATATATGCTGGAAGCAAACACTAACATATTCACTTTCCCCTCCCCTCCGTCTCGTGTCTGCCCAGGGTCGATGCATCTCCCTCCTCATAGCCTCCGTGGGTAGCCTGCCGGTGCTGCGGCCGCCGCCGTAAGCCCGCAAGACAGGACACACTACCCTCCTCTGCACGCAGCCTCACACAGTCCCGCGTTGGAGCCTGTCGCAAGCTCTAGAATCCAGATCGAGAGGCCAATAGCCATGATCAATTCCTAGCAGAAACCAAAGGAGACGGTGAGCCTTGAGTGGGTTGGAAATGCATATGGTCAAGATGCTAATTATAGGAGATTAGTTTCATTCATGGCCTCTTTGAATCCTTTTTATTATTTATTTTCTTTGAATCTTGTAAGGTGAGAATTAGGATTTTTCTTGGCAGTGTGAACAAAAGAAATCATTGCTTCTTCAATTTCTCGAGGATGGGGAACCCGTCGGGGATATGATCCCCGCTCGGGGACAGGGACGGGGAAAATTTTTCCCAACGAGCTTAGCGGGGACGGGGAATGGGGGTGTTTTGCTCCTTCGGGGAGCAAAAGTTCTGTAAGTCCCGGCGAGAATAGCCCCGTTGCCATCCCTAACCCCACTGGCTTCCGACAACCGGCTCTGGTGGTGATGAGGGTCTGAGAGGGTGAGAGGAGACCTTGTGGCGGCGGCGCCGGGGATCTGTTCACGTCGCCCGTGTCGCCCGCAGAGGGTCGACGCGGACGCGGGCCAGGGGAGTCCCAAGTTAACTATATTGAGACTTTACCTTGAAAGATCAAAGATAAGCGGAGAATGACTGAGTGAGCAACATATAGTTTACAACATATGTGACAAAAATAATCACGCGAAAAGGGATAGATGATACAGAACTGCTAGCGCCCGAACGTCTGGCGTCTAGGCACATCGACGGACGGTGTTGCACTTGCTTGTTGCATGCAACATCGTGGTGAATTTTGAAACATGCTGAAAATATCGGGAACCCACAACACCTATGGATGGATATTTGGAACATACGTGCGGCGTGCAACATTAATGGTTCCAAGTTTGGAACATTCGAGCTGGTCGGACAACACGAATGGAACAAAATCGTCGAAACTGTTGAAACAATTTAAGTCGAAGGAGTGGAATAATCCAGGATTGAGAATTGCAATAATCATCGCCGACATTTGACAATGATGTTGCAACGATTGGAACAACTATATTTTCATGTTTGAAACAATAATCAGTTGAAACAACTTGGAGATGGAACATTCCAGCATAAGCTGAACATCAAGCGCTTGAAAATTGCAACATTCCACCCAGCCAATTGACTATGATGTTGCACCACTCAAAACAAACTACACATGAATGGTTGAAGCAAGCACTGATTGAAACAACGTAACGATGGAACATTCCATCCAAGGTACAACAATCTCAGAGTGAAACATGCAACACTCAATGTTGCCGCAAATTTCAAATGTTGCACGGATTAAATAACATTCGCGAGTGCGGTTGAAGGACATACATGGTTCAAAAGTTGCAATCAAACAAAAGGGCATGAAGAGAGTGGAGATTGAAACTAGCAACTGATCGAAACGTGTTGCAGCGTTTAAACGCGGTAACGGTTACACGTGAACTATGCTGCAACGGTGGGATGTGTCGGGAGAAAAAGGTGGAACTCAATGGTGGATGTTCTGTCCCACAGGAGGGGAATCTTCCGAACGTCTTATGTATAGCATTTCCATAGGTGATAATAACACAGGATGTTCCATTATTTGAATGATAGTGTTTGGTTGAGAAATGGAAACGGTAAAGGGTAGATATCACAAAACAACGGGATCTGGTACAAAGTAACAGATCACCCCCCTTGGTGCTTAGGAGGTAATTGTATCTGATGACAGAAAATAAATTCATCAACCAATATAGTTTTGACCGTGGAATAAAAAATGTAAATCAATACTCCTGTTCATAAATATATGGCAAGCTGCAAGCGTGCAATTTAAGTACACTAATGGAGCAAAATTAAACATATATAGATTAGTAAGGTTATTTGTTACAGAGGACGAAAGATGTTTACTCAACACGAATACTCTTAGCTAAATTAGTAAGGTTATTTATCTAGATATATTTTAGGAGTCACCTACCATTTACTCCGCCAAACCAAATTTGTCTCCTTTGTTATATCAAAAATAGATTCTGTCTCATTTGGCAGTGCCGTTGAGGCAGCTTGCCCCCATCAAATAAGTCCAGACACACAAAATCTCTCCAAGACATGCCATTCAGAATCGGCCTGTAGACAAGATCATTTGCCGCTTAAATTTGATATGCACCTGCTTCCTGAAAATTTCATTGATGCTCTCTGATAACTAACCACATCCGTCTGTAAAAGATTCTGGAAAAGAGAAACCTTCCAGCATTGGTGATGTGTATTTCGTCAGGAGCGGGGTATGTTGTTATCAATCCTCCTGTTCTTTGTTCGGGTGGTTGGTCAACTCCAGTATGTGCTTGGACGGGGGCTTTTCGGCAGATTTCCTGGTCAACCTTTGGTGGTGTCTCCATGAGTGAAAAAAAAAAATACCGGTTTCCTTTGATAGGAGCCACAATTTAACTAAAGAATAATCCTTGTTCATTTCTCTAATTAACAGAGATTGCACTTAGCTCGGGTCGGGACACCAAAACACAGCAGTTTGTTGAACAGTTTCTTTTTAACAGTGAAAGCCAACTTTCAGACAACCATGTAAATTGCATAATAAGAGTAGCAGGAATAGTATTTAACAGAAGTCACGGATGACTTGATGTGCTACCTATTCTTGCCCTAGCTTACTGGCTTGCGATGACAACATGCCACAGCGTGGTATCAACGACGTTGAAGGCCTGAAACACCCAGGTGGTTACTCTACATGTGCTTGCGAAGAGGTGGTGCTGCTCATTCAAGTCATGAGGGTGATTGTGCAGGGTCTCATTGAAGTCATAATCCAAGCGCCTTGCAGAAGGCCAGTGGTGAGCACGATAAAAGTTTTAGATGCCATATAGCAAAATTTCAGTCCACGTTTTTTTTAAAAAAAAAAATGGGGACAAGTTTATCCAATTTCTTACGAATAGAGAAGTGATTGTGCTTACAAACACATGTTCAATTGTCTTCTTTATCTCATCTGGTGGCCTGTTGTTGACTAGTTGACCTGCCGTTCTTACTCCTGCGCTTCCTACTAGAAGCAGAAGGGATTTCCTGCCGTTTTGAGTAAATGTTAATATTCATACTTCGCAAAACTGAAGAGACAAGGGTTTCACTATTTAACTCACATAGTACAAGTGATCTATCGTTTTCTTGCAACTCTTGCGACGCATAATAGCAACATGCCATAGTGTGGTTTTAATGACATTGAAGGTGCATGTGTCTCCTTCCTTAAGATCATTCTCTTGCCAGAACTTCCTCCAACCGCCATGGAATCTGTAGCTTTTACAATCGTTGTACAAGGCACCGTGCAGCACCCATGATTCAGTACTATCTGTTGAAGTCTTGAGAGTGATTCTTGAACGTTCCTTCAACCCAATCGCACTACAGAATTGTTTTGACAAAAGCTGCAACAATTATATTCACTTTGGTTATGTGGTTAATGATTCATTAAATATCAAAGACTTAACTCCATTCGATGGGTTCAACAAGAATAGCTTCAAGTGTAAAATTGTGAGAGTTGTTAATAGAACAGCTGATATTATTACAATTAACTTCAATATACTGCTTTGCTTCTTCCAATTAGTATGTGCATATATTATCAGTAGTTAGACATCAACTCAAATTAAACATGTTTGTCTCTATTTGTCCCGGAGGAAATAAAAAGGTTTCCACAGAACTCTCAAATGCCACTCTACCAACTTCTCAGCACGTATTCTTATTGAGCATAAAAGTCTATCTTAATGAATGGGGAAATAGTTATGCTTACAAGATTCTGTTTAAGTGTGCTGGGAGTGATCACTTTCTTTATCCAGGACGAAGGACCAATCTCATAGGAGGATCTGCTCCGGCATGGAGCCTTGTTTCGATAAGTCATGGAGGCTTTTTGTTTCTTTTGTTCTTCACTACATAGATCTATCTTGTTCTTACGCTTCTGAATAGAAGCATATGGCAATTCTTGCTGCTTTCCAACATCGGGTAATGAAGATGCTTGATGATGCAAAAAAGAGACATTTGCTTTAGTATTTAGCTCACATTCAAATCCACTGCAAATATATTAAAAACATACCATAAGCTTATCAATCTTTTGCTTACTTTGTTGCATTCTGATGGGGTTCTGTTTGGAGTCTACCTGGCATCCATTGGGCCCAAACAATTTCACTGTGAAGGCCATGTTGCCCTCATACCGTAAAAGCAGTCAATTAGCTTCGGTGATGCCATGAAGCACAAGAAATTGTGGCCAACCACCTGAAAAGAATGTGTTCGGCCCATTCATCTTGAGCTCAACTTGACAGATTTTACCAAGGGGGCCAATAAGGATGGCCAAATGATTGTCCATGTGCCCCCCACGGATGTAATTGTGCACAAACTTAGCAGGTATTGGCTGCAATAGCACATTAACAGAGTAAACTCAGACCATTCCAATAACAGAACAAAGTTCAGAATAAGTATAGTATAGGCACAACAGTCCACCGACCAGCTTTTCCATGGAATCCGGTGTAAGCACACTGATGAACTGTGGCCTACGGGAAGCATCTGTACTGCCAATGGGTTGTGCAACTGAACCAAAGATGAGTTAAAAAACAATTAGTTCATAGTGGAAATATAAATTCACCCAGTTATTTATTGGCAGCAGGAAAGTAGTAGAAAATAAGAAAGACCCCGCATATTATTAAATCTTATAATAAGCATTAATTCGCCTCAAGCGTCCTAGTCCAGATTATATATCTGGAATCCTGGACCGCCTTTTCTCATCTGAGCATACGTTGTAACATAATATGGACTGTTTAAAGTGTCAGAGTTAGCATTCAAGAACAAATAGTTTTTTTTAACGTAAGAACAAATGGCAGGCCGGAAACGATCCATGCATCCTATATACTCTGAATGTTTAAATCTACTAGGGAAGAAAAGGATAAAATCACACAAAGGGTCAGATCCGGAGTTCCGGACAACCAAGCCATGGCATAAAGGTAAAGATCATTCAATCATGAGACTTCGACACAACGAGCAGAAAAGGTTCAAAATTATTTAGAACTATAACAACATCAACAACAAAAGGTCCAGGAAAAGCATCGACGTCGCCTACCTGCAGGGGTGTCGGGTTGCGGGCTCTGTGAGGCAGCAGCTGGCGTCGAACGCCTTGACGGTGAGCGCGCCACCGCCGTGGTGCCGGAGGACCAATAGCCACCCAGCTCCGACGCCGCACGCGGCCGCGAAGTCCGCCCACCCGCGCCCTAGGAACGCGCCGTCACCGTCCTGCCCGACCTCGACGCGCCGGACCTTGCCGGCCTTTCCCTTTCCGAATGGGGCGACGACCATGGCCTCCTCCTCCTCCTCGCCGCCGATTTCCGCGGCGAGCTCGTCGGGGATGCGCTGCAAAGTGCAACAAGGATCGGGTAATTAATTTACAACGGAGGACAGTCCCGGCCTAGCGCGACGGCGAAGACGTACGCTGCTCGATCCTTCCTTCCTTACCAGTGTGTCAGAGGTGGAAGCGCAGCAGAACGCGAAGGTGCTTGCGGCCGGCGGCGGCGCCACGGTTGCTGCACGAGGCGGCGGCCATGGTAGGCGGCATTGTATTGGAGTAATATGGTGGATGAAGGCAAGCGGTTGCTGGAGGTGAGACTGAGATTTATAACAATAATGTGAACGCAAGTGTTGGAAAGGTAACCCCTGCAAAAGAGAGTGAACGCGGCTAGTCATCATGCATGGTGTATATATATGTTGACGCATTTTTGGCAACACATGAAAGCGCTACATCGCGCGGTAGTCGAACTCTCCTCGTCGGAGCTCCTAGACACAGCCGGTCAGACCGCCTGTATGGGCCGGTCAGACCGCCTGTAACAGAGGCGCCGCGAAAGCCTACGATCACAATCTCGGAAGGGACCCCGTCGGAGGCTGCGAACCTAGGGTTGTTCTAAGGTCGGCAAGGCCACTTAGAACGTTCTAAAACATCGTGGAGACGAAGAAGGAAAGCAAAGGGGTTGGAAAAGTTAGGGTTTGAAGATAAAAAGTAGAACGATGATTTGTACGATTGGGTAGAGGTCCTCAATCGGCCACGGCCCTTTATATTTATAGGGTGGGGAGGTCTTGCCCTGCAAGGAAGTCCTTGTACAGATCTAAAAACGTGCAAAAACTTGATTCTACTCAGACTCGGGGACAAGCGGTCAGACCGTCTGTGACAGGCGGTTAGACCGCCTGGCACATTGCCAGATCGGCTACAGGGCACAGCCGGTCTAACCGCTTGTACAGGCGGTCTAGACCGGCTGTCCCACCCTGATCGGCTTTAAGCCATTTTTGGTCGCCAACATATGCCCCCTTGTTTTTTGGAAAAACTTTGTTTACCACAAAACATTTAATCAGACTAAGGGCGACCCTCTATTGTCGGCCATTTTTCCCTAAGGGCGATATCACATATCGGCCATATCCTTTCAAGCATCTTGCCAAACACTTGGGTGATATTTCTTCAAGTACTTCCCATTGAGTGCCCTTGGCAACTGAAATCCTTGCAAAGTCTCCACCATATAGGAATTCCCAGAACAAACCTTCACAATACGATATGGTCCTTCCCAATTTGGCGACCATTTACCAAACTTGTTGCTTTTTGTTCCTATAGGTAAAATAGTCTTCCACACTAAATCACCAACTTGAAAGGATTTGAGTTTTACCTTCTTGTTATATGCTCGAGCCACTCTTCTTTTATCCTTTTCAATTTCCTCCAAGGCCTCCAAACGTTTGTCGGTCACATCATCAATATTATCCATCACCAAAGCATAATATGTGCTAGCATCAAGATTATTTTGCTTAGCCAATCTATAAGCAACCAGATTTACCTCAACGGGCAAAACGACCTCTTGACCATAGACGAACTCAATGGAGCAATCTTAGTAGCACCATGTCTAGAAATGCAATGCGCCCATAACGCTTCAGATAATACCTCGTGCCACCGCTTAGGATGATCTTCAATCTTTTTTCTTTATGAGCTTGATCAAAATCTTATTGCTAGACTCGGCTTGACCATTGGCTTGAGCATAATATGGAGATGAATTGAGCAATTTAATACATAGGATCCAACAAACTCACGTAGAAATAAACGATGTCCCTTGATCCATCGTCAATGTTTGAGCGGATGCATCAACGCAGCAGGTGCCATCTGAATATCCCCGAACTTTTGACATTCTTCACATCCTTTGTAGTAACGAAAACAATCGGCTATCATTGTAGGCCAATAAAAGCAAGCCCGCCTAAGAAGCCATTTCATCATTCGAGCCGATTGATGTGTACCACAAATTCCTTCATGAACCTCTGCCATAGCCAATCTAGCTTGATCAGGATCTAAACATTTCAAAAGCAATCCATCCATGGTCCGACGATATAGTTCACCATCAATCAAAGTAAACTTGAAAGCCCATCGTCGGATTTTTCGATCCACTGACCTGCTAGTATCCTGCAAATACTTCACCAGAGGCTCCCTCCAATCACCAGCATCGGCCATAATAGATCGAAAATCATTAACAACCGAATCGGTGTTTTCAGAGGTGCAGGCGGTCAGACCGACTGTACTGGTGGTTAGACCGGCCGCACCGGTCAGACCGGCTGTAACAGGCGGTCGAACCGCCTGTTCCAGAGCAGAAACGTCAGCTTCATGAAACATCGGCCTCTTTTCATGAAAATTTCTTTTCTGAACATTATAGCCTGATGCTTGCTGTGCCAACGCATTAGCTCTAGGATTCTCTTCTCTTGGTACATGATAAATGACAAATTCATCAAAGCAAGATATAATGTCTAAACACTTATCAAGATAAGCATTCAAAAATCCATCTAAACATTGACAAACCTTAGATACTTGCTGCACTACCAAAAGAGAATCTCTAATCTTACCCGTTCCTTTCTTTTCTACGGGCACAATATTAGAAATCCATTCAGCATATCGACAAGGTCTAATAAACTTTGCTTCTAATAACCAATTTATCTCCTCTTTAACTCGGTCATAAATTTCAGGATTAAAACGCCTAGTTGGTTGCTTATAAGGCCTAAAACCAGACTTAATAGGCAACCGATGCTCAACAAGCTCTCGCTTAAACCAGGCATTTCATGATAATTCCAAGCAAAGCAATCAACATACTCCTTTAACAACTTTATTAATTCAGATTTAAAAGCAGGATCTAAATTCTTATTTACAAACGTCGGTCTGGGCAAAGAACCAACCAATGTCTATCTCCTCAAGAGGATTGGCCGGCGTAAAACCACATCCTAGCTTGCTTATATCATCAAAATCTTCAATGGCTTCACACATATCGTTCTGATGCGCCCGATAGTGTTCAAGTCTCTGCTGCAACCACTCTCGATTATCCATTAAATCATATGAGATGATTCAACCGATTGTTCATCGGCTTTATGACAGCAAGGATGAAGCCATTCTTAGTACAGCTGATAAACTCAAATTTAGAAAGATCCAAGCCTGACAAACATCTAACATCATCATGAATGCCAACCAAAGAGCTATCAACTAAAGCAACACAAGCAGAAGTATCACCATGCACAACTTCTACATCATCATCCACCCATTGAATTAAACATTGATGCAAAGTAGAAAGAATGCATTGGTTTGCATGAATCCAATCACGACCCAAGATTAAACTGAAGTTACCTTGAGTCTCAGTAACAAAGAAAGCCGTGGCCAAGGTCTTGCTCCCAATAGTAAGCTCCATGGAGATCACCCCCTTGGCACCAATAGGCTCTCCTCCTCCAATGCCGTTGTTAGTCATGTTGGTCTTGATCAGCTCGGAATCTGAACCACCAAGCTTCTTGTACAAAGAATAAGGCATTAAGATCACAATAGCCCCTCCATCGACCAACATCCGCGAGATTGGCTTCCCATTGATATGTCCCTTCAGATATAAAACCTTCAAATGATTGTCTTTAGCTTTAGGCTTCTGGAATATAGCTTCCTTGGGACCAAAGTCAAGATGAGCAACCTCCTCCTCCGAAAGCATGTCCCCATCCATGGACATATGAAGCACATTCACATCAAGATTCATGCGCTCCGGAGAAGAACTGTAATCAACAAGCTCTTCATCGTTCTCAGCAGTGGGAACCGATGTCAACTTGTCATCACGAGCCGAAGAACTAGAAAAAGAAACATCGGGCGCTTCTGCGTCACCCGGTCTGACCGCCCATACAGGCGGTCTGACCGCTGGGCTGCAGGTTCTGGATGACAGGCGGTCTGGACCGCCTGTACAGCCGGTTGGACCGCCTGTGGTCCTTCCTTCGGCTTCCACTCCTTCCTCTGTGGAATCATGGGCTTGACTTGGTTGAAGCATTCATCTCTCTGCTTCTCCAACTCTCTCTTGTTTCTCCCGAAAACAAAGTCTCTAGAGCTTCCTCTTTTGAGTACAAGTCAACCCGTCGGGACACCACTTTGGAAGAAAGTGCTGCTGAGTCTTGGTAGCACTAGATCCCTGGTCTTCCACTACCTTTTCATTGGAAGTCGGCTTCATAGTCAGACTCTTCTTAATAGGAATATCCATAGTTCCAACTTGAATGATATCGAACTCAGTAGTCCTCTCTGAGTCCACATCCATGCTCTGCACCTCCTCCTTCTTCTTGGGTCGATAAACCTGCTCCGGAGGAGCCCTTGGCAGCTGACCCTAACGGGCGGTATGACCGCCTGCAACAGGCGGTCTAACCGCCTGTGTCCAGCGTCCTGGACCAGATTGGCGGAAAGCCGATCGGTCACATCTGGGGTATACAATCCTGTCCTGAATGTGTCTTCTTGGACCTTCCCAGCCAAGATGAAATGAAGGCTGCATTGTTGAATGATATGGCACCCACATCGTTCCATTGTCATCCCACACCGGATCCAAGTTCATGCGAGGAGGCAAAGGAATCCTCTCATGCTGAATCGGTGATCTCATTCTTTTTTTTAACGACCGATCGCTCGGAACGGCCTTTTGTTTGGTGTACTTGTCAAAAAGCATATCGAACATGACTTTGGGCTTCTGAACACCCTGCTCCTTTGCCACGTTCATCTTCCAAGTACCAATTTCTGGACGCTTCAGAATTAACATCATTGGGCGTCCATGGGGACAGGCGGTTTGACCGCCTGGCGCAGCCAGTCTGACCACTTGTAGCAGACCAGACCCGGGCGCCCGTAGTTCAGGAATACTGACCGGCCCTTGCCCCCCTTGTCCAAAGGATTTTACAGTGACCTTGAATGACTCTTTATCATTAGCCGTCTTCTCATAAGTCACTTATCTAACCGACTCTTTCGAAGACGGTCTTTCTTCTCCAATCACCACGTTCTTCCCTTTGGTGGATTCGGCTTGATGCGGCCGAACCAAGACCTTGGGCTGCTGCAACTCCATGGTGTTGACCGGAAAAGGGGACTCATCAATTTGCATCTCATGAAACTTCAAATGGCTCTCATTAATAGCCGACTGAACCTGTCGACAAAAGACATTGCAATCATTAGTAGCATGCGAGAAAGAATTATAAAACTTACAATAAGCACGCTTCCTCAATTCTTCCGTAGGTGGTATGACATGAGAAATCTTGATGTAACCAAATTCATGCAATTCATCAAATATAAGATCACATTTGGAGACATCAAAAGTAAACTTTAGGTCTTCTTGCCGATTCTTATGAATCGGCTTAAGAGATGAATATGACACAGTTTTCTTATTAGCAGGCCATACAAATTCTGCTAAATAAACATCATTATCATCGTCGGTCGAATCATCAGATTCATATCAACTATATGAACATTAGACCGACGTGCCTTAAAACTTTCTTTTTCTTTATTCATTCGGCCTTCAGTTACTTCAGCTCTAATATGCACTTGTGCGACCGAATAATAATTACAATTATCTATCTTCTCTCTAATAGAAGATTTTAAACCTCTAAAGCATAAGCCAACAAGATCACCTTCAGAAATAGACAAATTAAAGCAACGGTTTTTAATGTCTTTAAACCTTCTCATAAATTAAGAGACAGTTTCATCCCGACCCTGTCTAACCGATGCCAAATCTGCTAACTTCATCTCATGATTGCCACTATAAAAATGATCATGAAACTTACGCTCTAGTTGATTCCAACTTGTGATAGACCCAGGGGCTAATGAAAAAACCAAGTAAAAGCAGTACCAGTTAGTGACAATAAAAACAAATATACTCTATATGCTTCATAATTTCCAACCTCCCCTAGTTGAGCTACATATTGACTAACATGTTCCCAAGTGGTGTGCTCATCATCTCCACTAAACTTTACAAAATCAGGCAAGCGCCACCCATTGGGAAAAGGAACAGAATCAAAGCTAAAATGATAAGGTTTTTGATATATTCTAGTATTACCAAAATCAACACCTAGCTTATTTCTCATCACATCAGACAATTCATCCCTGAATCTAGTAAATTCGCCCCATTGGGGGCTTTGTTGAGCCGAAGATTGCATAGAATTCATATTATTCAAGTGAGGGGATTGTCTATTCTGCATATCTCTATGTGCATTAGAAACATCATTGGGAATACCACCCGTATTCGCAGTATGCATAGTCGTGGAATAAGTAGCGTCTGTTGTAGCTACTAGACCAGCACGGCCAGCGGAGACCGAGTTTGGAACAGTAGCCAGGGGCATAGGTTGTTCCGGCACAAACACCATAGCATTGGTCGAATTTGTGTGACCACCAAAACACGCGGTCTGACCGTCTGTAGCCACGGTCTGACCGCCTGTCGCAGTCTGACCGGCCGTGCTGGTGGTCTGACCGGCTGTAGATCCAACCGTTGCCGACCCACTTGCATTGACCGTGTTCGGTCTGAGCATATTGGGTGGTGGTTGGGTCTGTCCAGCAAAGTAATTTGGTGGCATACCATAGAAAATATTATGCTCAGGTAATTCGCGAGTATCTATATATTTACTTTCTAGTTTTTCGAGTCGTTTCAATAATTGTACAAACAATGCATCACGATCCGAAAAACCCGAAGTCACAGGAGTAGATGCAGTAGGGTCAGGTGCAGAAGTGCTTACATTGTCAATTACCTCAATCTGCCCGTTACTCATCTTGAAGGAAAGCATTACGAAGTCTCGAACACTTTTCGCCGAACGATCTTCACGACCCTTCCGAAACGTCTTCAAGAACTCTGTCTCGATGTGCTTCTGGAGAGCAATGAACCTCTCATGATCTTCAACAGTAAGATCTTCAATTGAGGCCGTCATGATGTTGTCTTCTCCAATGTCGAAGCCCATAGTGCTAGAGATAGTAGATCGGTCTTCAAAAACCAGATTTCTATCCCCAGCGGAGTCGCCAAAATATGTTGACGCACTTTTGGTCAACACACGAAAGCGCTAGATCGCGCGGTAGTCGAACTCTCCTCGCCGGAGCTCCTGGACACAGCCGGTCAGACTGCCTGTATGGGCCGGTTAGACCGCCTGTAACAGAGGCGCCGCGAAAGCCTTGGATCACAACCTCGGGAGGGACCCCGTCGGAGGCTGCGAACCTAGGGTTGTTCTAAGGTCGGCAAGGCCACTTAAAACGTCCTAAAACGTCATGGAGCAAAGGGGTTGGAAAAGCTATGGTTTGAAGATAAAAAGTAGAACGATGATTTGTACGATTGGGTAGAGGTCCTCAATCGGCCACGCCCTTTATATTTATAGGGTGGGGAGGTCTTGCCCCGCAAGGAAGTCGGACTTGGGGATAGACGGTCAGATCGCCTGTGACAGGCGGTTAGACCGTCTGGCACATTGCCAGATCGGCTACAGGGCACAGCCGGTCTAACCGCTTGTACAGGCGGTCTAGACCGGCTGTCCTAGCCTGATCGGCTTTAAGCCATTTTTGGTCGTCAACGATATACTTTTTTTACCCTGCATGAATGCACGCGGCACGCTACCCCGAGGCAAGTGCTGCTGCTTGCCTCTTCCTGTTCCTGGCGTAGCGTCGTCTTGTACGTATGTACGCGTTGCTCAGTTGCTTTCTGTAGGTTATTGTTCTTGCTTACGAGTATCGTTGTCTGAGATCATAAAAAAAAGTTTAGGGTGCATTTAATTTGGTTTATTCTAGCATTTGGTTCAATGTATAAAACGATTGAAATTATATAATATTTTTTTCCACTCATTATGTATGAGGTCATGCCACTCAATATATTATTCTACTAATTAAAGTGAACCATATTATACAAGCAAATTGGTTGATACCACCCCATTCATGATCATCTATGCATGCATCATGTAGTGCATCCAAACACGTCCTCAGTGTGGTTCTTATGCATGTTCTTCTGGTTGTTTCTCTCTCTGTATCAACTTGTAGCCAATTTCGAACAAATTAGTGCTGGAGAATTTATCCCAGTGCCCTTTGTTTATACAATGTTCGTTCTTGATGACAATTATGATCAATACAACTGTTTGGTGACCAAAGTGCATCTTAATTGCTTCACGGCTCGTATTTACCGGTTTCATTGGGAGGTAACTGGGCCTAGTGTCACACGGGCCGTTCTTGATTTTTTAAAGGGAAAATTGTAGCGATCTCACCCGAGAAATGGGCCCACTTAAGTATATTTCACCTTCCGTTGGTGCTAATACACGAAAATGTTCCCAAATGCGGATTCGACCGTCGAGTCAAGCTCGACCAACGGCTACTGAAGATCGTCCGTCCATACACTCACTCGAAGGTGAGTTCCAAGGATCACATCATTCCACAATTCAAATTACAACAAGTCTTAGAGTTATTACAACCAAATTGAAATGATAAGTAAATAGTTTGAGTTCATGCAGCGGAAATTAAACGAGATACTAGCGACGATCCATAGTATCGTCACGATGAAGTCAGCCGTGACGCTACTCCTCACGATCCTCGGGAGAGGTCGGCTCCCACTCGATGCTGTAACCAGGAGGAAGCTGGGAGGCCCAAGCCATAGAGGCAGCTACCTCCTGAGGGGATGGTCCTGAAAAATTAGGCCACAAGCAAGGCTGAGTATACTAGTTATACTCAACAAGACTTAACCGACTGGTGATCACTACATCATCGACTCCTAAGATGAGAGGCTGTTTGGCTAGTGGTGTTCTTTTGCCAAAAGCGACTAAGCTGTTTTCTAATTTCTCCATTCTGATTTTAATTTCTTTAGCCTATCCATTCTAGGTGAGCCTAGCTAAACATTCAAGTTTTGCAATACAATTAATCCATACAAAGATTTCATCCTTCCAAGTTCCACTTCATAATATGTCATACATCGGTCAAGCAGTCTCATTAACCGCGAGAAGCGGACAGTTCGAACCGAATTTACTACCTGGCCAGGGAAAACCCAAACATACGGAATGGTTGGAAATGCCAACACACCCCAATCCTTTCTCCTCTCTCTGCGAGTGGCTCCCGAGTCCCACTGCCTCAGGGTAAAGGTTTACCACTACTGGGACTCACGCAACTACCCTCATGTGCCCATGGGATAACGTTTCCAAGACAGAGAGCTGTCGGACCTGCTCGCATCAATCGGATACCGGGACGTACCGGTCCCATAAACCGTGCATATGTGTGGTACGTTCAAACGCTTGACACAAAAGTACCACATGTTTCCACTTAAAAAATCGATAGACGGGTATCTACAATCATCCGTCCATCATCTCTAGTGTTTCTGATATGAGTAGTCATACAACTCCTATATCTCGCGAGTGTCGGAAAACACTCGACTTCTATCGTTCTTAAGCATAGCAACTATCGAACCTAACATACTAGTGTTCAATCAAAGGAACCTATGATCATGCAATCTAGGGTTTCATTCAACTCCTTGAAACTTAAATGCACAAACATATAATCAAATAAATCGCGTAAGTAAAGTTAGGTTATGCTCCGGGGCTTGCCTTCCGGCTCGAAGCGGTACTCCTGCTCGGGGCTCGGATCCATGTGCACCACGTTCACCTCGGACTCCTGGGCGATCTCCTCGGCAGCGGGGACTAGCTCGTAGACTTCGTCGGCGAGACCCGAATCTATACGAAATGCATGAATGCTTAAGTATCGAGGTTTAAATGGTTAGGGTTTATTTAAATCTTAGTCAATGAATTGGAAAGGGTAAACATTAATTATAAGTGAATATACCCTTTTCATTTTGAACCTTTACTTTGATTTTAGAGTTTAGGTTTTTCTCTTTCCTTTTCTTTTTCTTTTATTTTCTTTTCTTTTTCTTCTCATTTCTTTTCTTTTTCTTCTCTTTTCCACTATTTAAATCCTTTTTCCATTATTCAAAAGGTGAACTTAGGAATATTATTTTTAGATGCCATTGGACCAGAGGCTTGCTCATGCCAAGGCAGGAGCTTAGGCCAAAATTTGGCTCAAGTTGATCTTTCTATAATTTATTAGAAATGTTCTTATCTTTTTGCCTAAAATCAAACTAAAATCCTACAAAACTAATTACAAGGTTTTTGTCCAAACCACTTGGCACAGTGGCTTAGGATGCCAAGAGTGACATCTCTGCAAGTTTGCATGTGATTTTGAATTACGAATATTTTTGTGGAATTTCACCATGTTTAAACTACCAAAAATCATTTAGTCGTTTTCCAGTGTCCAAAAATTACCATTTTCATTTTTCTAAGGTTTCTCATGCCTTGATTTAGTTCCTGTGTGAAGGAGATGATTTTTCACTAAGTACATTATTTTCTGTGATTTATTGGCCAAAACAGCAGGGTATATGTTTGGAAATTCATAACCCTAAATCCACTGGGAATTTTTGTGCACCCTTTGCGCATTAGGCTAATGATTACCACCCTAACAACATATCCCAAGCTCAGCTCCAGTGTATGTGTAGATTTGGAAATATGATGAAAAGTGCCCAAACTGAAATGAATTTATAATTCAAAATCTACAGCTCAACGGAGTGAGGTGCAAAGGAAGAAGTTGTTCTTCTAGATTCACTGGTCACTACAAAATTGGTTTGGCATTTTTCTGATTTTTCTACGATTTTCTACGAATTTTTGAAGATCTCAGCGAATTAATCCAAAAGTATAGAATCTATTTTACGCGGCTGACCCTAGAGTTTTTGAAACCCTTACAAACAGGTCCCTACATTTTGCGCGCAGCCCCCTGGAAAGAGGTTGAAGACACAATCGTGTCCTCGAGTTCGCCGGCGTGGTTACGCCGGCCAAACGGCGGCGAGACCGGGCCGGGGAAGTGGGGGGAAATGGAGATGGGCTCACCGTGGTTCGTTTGAGCTAGGTCTCGAGGTCGGGGATGGCCGGAAACAAGGTCAATGACGGCGGTGGCGGCTCGGCTTGCTCCGGCGAGCGGCTACCGGCGACGTCGGGGTCGGAGAGGCTCGGGGAAGGGGTCGGTGAGCACCAGCGCGTCAAGGCGAAGCTATTGGTGCCCTTGGTTCGGCCGGAGGAGGAGTGGAGCGGGCTGTCCACGTGCGTGGCTCGGCGGCGGAAGCTCTGTGTACTCCGGCGAGCTACGCCAGCGGCTCTGGTGGGGGAAGCGGGTCGGGAAAGGCTCGGTGAGTGACAGTGGAGGATGGGGAAGCTCGTGAGAGCCTTGGTTTGGCCGGGGGAGCAGTGGAGAGGGCTGTGCACGTGAACGAGCTCGGCGGCGCCTCTGCTTGCTCCGGCGAGCGTTTTTCCGGCGAGGAAGGGAGGGGAACTGTTGAGGGCTTAAGTAGGAGCGAGAGGGGAGTAAGGGGATGCTCGGGAAGCACGAGATAGAGACCGGGGCAGCTCCGTGAGCTGTCGCGGCGACAGCGGCACTGCCGCGGCCGTTGGCGCCCTTTCCCGGCGACAACGCGCGCGCAGGCGAGCGCAGTGTGGCAGGCGCGCGTGGGCGAGGCGAGAAGACAGCGCGGGGGAGGAAAAAGGAGCACGCGGGGGCGCAAAAGTCGCTGGAGCGACCGATGGACAACGGCGGCGACGGCAAAACCCGGCGGTCCGCGACGGCGAGCGCGGAGTCAGCGCTACAGTGCGTCTCCGACCATGAGACCTTGCCAGAGGCGTGCACCGCGTGCGGGGACACCCAGCCATGTCACTTGTCGGCTCAGTCGAGGCCGGACGGCGGCAGGCGCTCGCCGGCGGCGAGCGCGGCACGCGCGGGCGCGGCGTGAGCGACCCGTGAGCGCGCCGGGAGCGGGCAAAAGGTCAACTGATTGGCATGGCTCAAATTCCAAAATTTTGAACAACATGAAAGTTGTTTAGAATTTCATGAGACACGTCCCTGCACTGGAGATTTGAAGAAAAAGTGGAGAATTTGGCCGTAATTCAAAAGGGGGTAATTCCCTGTTTTGAACTGAATTTCTGAAATTCGAGGGGCTAAATGGCAAAATTGGCCCAAGTGCCCAGAGAGGCAAAGTTCAGGAATGTGAAGATGTACAACTTTGCTTTTTGGAGATTTTGATGTTCTGTGGTAAAATCTTGAGATTTGGCTAAGATTCCATTTCAGCTTTAAATTTGAATTGGAAATTTCAAATTCCAAGTTTAGGGTTTGAAATTTGAGAAGCTTCCAAGCACTTTTAGGCTATGGTTTGAAAATGAAAGTTTCTTGGTTTAACTTATACTCCAACTTTCACATTTGCACTTTTTCAAGTTCTTTGGAATTTTTCAAAGTTTTCTTATTGCTCCATTTAAATGGTTTTTGGCTCAAATTTGAATAGTTTTTCCCATTTTCTTTGATTTCCCTTTTGAATTATGCTTAACTTAGCTTAATCATTGTTTTAGTGTTAACTAACACCAGGGGTGTTACAAAAATGGAGGAGAGCTGCCGGATTGGTTTAATCAGATGACTATTGTCCTGATTCCAAAGGTTGAACACCTGGATGAACCGAGGTTGTATCTATGGATGATGGCGGGCAATGCTACTACAATAGAGTACTATAATGACTACTACAATAGAGTACTATAATGACAGACAAAATGACACTGTAATGACGGGTGTCCTGTCCGTTATGAAGTTGTCGTCATTGCGTGGTGCCACTGTAATGGTGGCCAATTCGTCCGTTATTAGAAATAGCCACTGCAATGACGGCCAGGATGACGTCATCGCGTCCGTTATTACAAATATCACTGCAATAACGGACATATGACATCATCACTGTAATAACGGGCGGATGACGTCATCACGTGCATTATTGTAGTGCCCATTTTCAATAACGCCAAAATGCACCGAAAAAATAGTAAAAAAAATTATTTAATCGGGGGAGGCCCCCACACACAACCCCTTCTACCACTACACCACACACCCACTTGTGTCTACTATCAATTTTCTTTCCCCACACATTATACTCACCCGACTGTAAATCGTTTGTTTGAGGCTCTAAAGGAATTCAAATTAAAAACTTATCAAATACAAAGTTTCACAACTTTTCGAGATATACAACTTTCATATTGATAGTTTCTCCATCCGAGATCGTTTACAAAATTTGAATTTCAAATTTGAACTCTTTCAAACTTAGTTTTCGTCGACTAGATGATTTTAAATAAAAAACTTATTAACTATAAAGTTTCGTAACTTTTTAAGATCTAGAACTCTTATTTTGTCACTTTCTTCATCCGAGGTCGTTCGAAAAAAATTCAAATTTTAAATTTGATAAATCTAGTGCTTGATTTTTAAGAACAGACGTAGTGACGTCAGCATGTTGCCGTTATTGAAAATGGTTTGTAACAACGGACGTATGACGTCACCTTTTGTTTGTTCATTTTTAGTAACAGGCGGGTGACGTCACCTCTAAAGTTAGCGCTAGCCTTGATTTTTAACAACGGACGGTGATGACATCAGCCGCATCCGTTATTAAAGACTGTATTTGTAATAACGGTCCATGATGATGTCAGCAGTGATACCGTTATTAAAGATTGCATTTGTAATAACGGACAATGATCATGTCAGTGTCATCTGTTATTATTGTGAACCATCCATTTGTAATAACGGATGCGATGATGATGTCATGGTTGCCCGTTATGGTAGTGGTCACAGCAATGACGCTACACCGATGATATCAGCAACAATGCACTGCAATGATGTTTTTTCGGGTGCCCGTTATTACTGGAAAAAGAGAAGAGTCATTACAAATGATTTGTGTAGTAGGGTCCCAGCGGCCTGCGTCCAGCGCGGTTGGACAAGTTCAGCGACCACAGGCTTACGGTGAACAGTAGAACCAGAGAGATTGCTTCAATCTCTGATTACGCACTACAACCCTAGAGTTTGATACATGTAGGAAACATAGTAACTTACACCAATTCAAAATGAAAAAAAGTCTATATCACCCCACAACCTATGAAGTGTGGACTACATAACCCCTCAACCTACGAAAAGGTCTATATCACCCCCTGAACTTCTCAAAACAAACAAATTACCTCCTAAAGCAAATTTGAAAAATCATAGTAAATTACAAAAAAATCATAAAATGAAAATTCCAATTGTGTTGAACTCCAAATGAGTAGATATACATACTGAACATATAATATGTTACATTTTAATATTTTGTTTTACTAATATAGAGGAAAGCGTAGATCTAAGGCTATAGTGAAAAAATATACTACAACATATCATATTATATATTCAGTGTGTATATCTACTCATTTGAAGTCCGACACAACTGGATTTTCTATTTTATGATTTTTCTATGATTTATTATGATTTTTCAAAACTGCTTTATGGGGTAATTTGATCCGTTTTGACAGTTCAGGGGGTGGTGTGGACCGTTTCATAGGTTAGGGGGTTATGTAGTCCAGCCTCTATAGGTTGGGGGGTTATCTAGACTTTTTTCAATTCAAAATAAACCCACTACTTTATGACTCTAAGAAACTGCCATCCTCTTTCGATCGATTCACGAGTTCGAGCTCTTGGGCGCCCACGTTGGTCGCGACCACGCTCCTCCGCTTGGTCCCATCTTCAGCCACTTTTCTTTCTCGTCCTCGAGCTAGAAGGAGGGATGCTCAGCATGGAACGCGTCAGCTTGTTCCCACGTGGCGTCGGACTCTGGCATACCTTCCCACTTGACAAGGATGTGCCAGGTGCCACAGCACCTGGATCCCAGCACGTGTTCAGGTTGTTGGAGTGGAGGAAGATGTGGAAACGATTCTGGTGGAACAGCTCTAAAAGGTTTGAGAACTCCTACATGAAACACGTCGTGGATGCAAGCATTAGTTGGTAGCTGTATGTGGTATGCCACCGTGCCAATGTGTTCCACGGCCACCCTGAACAAGTGATTGAATTGGTTTGTGCATCAGACGGAGCTAAATCCAATCACCCGGAGAGATCTCCATGTTGCGATGATGTGCATCATAATGCTTCCACTACAAGAGCTGGATCGTTTGCCGTGTGCCAGAAACACACAGCAAAGGACCAAATACACACGGCGAACTAGTTGTCGATGTAAGCGCACGGCAAAATGCTGACGACAACCACACCAGATGGCAAACAACATCTTTGCCATGTGTCAAAAGTCGCGCTCACGGCGATTAATTTGTTGTGCACCAAACTAAGCACACGGCCAAATAAAGTGTCACGCGTCTGTTAACAGGGACTGACGGCACACATCCTCTTAGTGCCGTGTGTCGCCTGCTGAGGCACACGACGAACTTATGACACGTGGGCCATCACGGGCCCCTTGCGAAAAACGTTGCCGTGTGGCGGATCTGAGACTCACGACAAAAAATAGTAATTTTGCCGTGTGTCCCCAACTGACACACGGCAAAGCTGGCGTCCAGGAAGGCACAATGGGCCTCTTTGCCGTGTGGCCCTTGTTGGCACGGCAAACATGACCCACATTTTTATTTTTTGTTATTTTTTCACTTTAAAGGACCCCCCTCAAACAAATATCACAGAAATCAATAATATTTGATGATGAACATCACAGAGGTTCACATGCAGTACATATATACAAAGAAACAGAGGTTCACACATAACGATATAAGAAGTCCAGAAGATCCACCGGTTCATAGACAACGATACATGAATTCATAACAAGTGTAGAACATCCACTGGTTCAGAACACAGAAACGAGTTAACAAGTTCGAACTCATCACTAAGCTTGGTTGGGCGCCGACGCGGCAATCTCCTGTGGTGCGTTGGGAGGTGTGAACAACTGCTGTTGGGGGAACATCGGTGACATGCCCGGCGACACGTCCACCGTGTGTGATGCCTCGCCCGATTGATCCTATGGTTGATCCTGCGAAAATAGGATATATTGACATGTGACATGTGACGTAGGAACTATCTTAAAATCTAAAACATTAAACTTTTCATCTAAGTTATCTCGGTCTCTGATACTTCGAAGAATCTACTTGTTTGTCAAGGGACTCACCTGAGGAGTGCTGGGAGGAAGCGAAGGGTACAACATCACTGGTGTTGGTTGTTGAAGGTTAACTGAAAGCGTTCGAACGAACCGTACCCATACAGGTGAGCCATCTCGGAAGCCTGCTTCGCCAGCTGCTCCTGAGTTGCTGCAATCGTCGCCTGTTGTGCAGCCAACGCCTGCTCATGGTCCGCCTGTTGCGCCGCCAGTTGCTCCTACAGTTCACCTTCCCAATGTTACAATGCAAAGCATATATACTTAAATATGGAATGAATGGTGCATAAATCAGAAATAACCTGCAGCTGCTGAACTCGTAGATCTGCCATGGTTTGACGTCGGCCTATGGCGGGGCCACTACAGCCTGTGTCCCTCGTTCGAATCTGGGACAGGGTCCGAGTATTGGACGTGTCTAAAATGTCGTCGCCTATGTAGTACCGGCCATGCTTCTTGTCTCCTCCACCCCTCATGATGACCTCGCCATCAAGAGGCATGATTGCCGGATTCCACTCTGGCCCATATTTCTCCTTTCCCCCCTGTGTGTACGCATTGATGTGGCTGTAGGAGGAGGGGTTGCTGTACGCCGATGGCGGGTTGTCCGGGTTGTAAGTGACCTTAGTTTCCTTGCCCTTGTGGTCCATGTCCCAGCCAGCAAACTCTGGGCAGTCAGTGCCTCCATGTGTCCGTGACTGCAAAAACAAAACAAAGTTAACTACAAATTATGCAAAATTGAGGGGTATAGAATAAATAATTGAATCCGCATACCCATCTAGCCATGTACTCCTTGTTGCTAAGGCTGCCTTGATAGTGGGATGGACCTAGCATCATCAAACGTCATGCACGACCAGCGTCGTGTAAAGCCTCCCACTCGGGTGTGAACCACTTGTTGATGAGATGGCGCTCGGGAGCGGCGGTCGGGGAGGAGGGTGTTGGGAGCGGGGGCACCGCACGGGGGCGCTCGGGAGCGGCAGTTGGCGAGGAGGGCGTGGAGCAGCGGCGCTGCAAGGGGGTGCTCGGGAGTGGCGACGGCACGGCGCTCGTGAGGCGGAGGTCGGCGAGGAGGGCGACGGGACCGGCGATGGCCCGAGGGGGCAGTCGGGGAGTGGCAGTGGCGCGAGGGGGCGGAGGGGGAGCGGCGGTGGCGGGGTGTGTGTGTGCAGGGCCCGTGTGCCCAGATCTGAGGCACACGGCAAATAAGAGGGCCCATAGGTCAGGGCCTGACGGGCCTACTAGCCAGCCGCTGGATATTTGCCGTGTGCCCAGATCATCGCACACGACAAACATGTGGGCCAACTGGTCAGGGCCATAAGGCCCACCAGTCGGCCGCTGGGATGTATGCCGTCCAGGTATTTGGCACACGACGAACTTAATGTAAAAAATTAGGAGCCGGCTTATGGCCCTGATCAGTGGGCCCACATGTTTGCCGAGTGCCTCAGATCTGGGCGCACGGCAAATAAGGGGGCCCACAGGTCAGGCCTGATGGGCCGACTAGTCAGCCGCTGAGATATTTGCCTAGATCTGAGGCACTCCAAAAACATGTGGGCCCAGTGGTCAGGACTATAAGGCCCACCTGACGGCCGCTGGGATGTATGCCGTGTGGCTGGCACATCAGCACACGGCGAAGTTTCCTTAGATTTTCTGTTTTTTTTTGTTTTTATTTTAAAATGTCCCCATTCGTACCAAAAGTCACAGACAACGACAATATACGACAAATCACATTGCAGGTAGTAGATACCACATAATCATCACAAACATATAGTCCACTGTCAAATCCATAGAAATAAAAAAAACGGTACATAGGTTCAAATACATCATAAAGTCCACATAGGCAAATCCATAGAAATAAAAAAAGGTACATAGGTTCAAATACATTACAAGTTCAGCACATTGACAACTGAATTCATATCTCAACTTCACAACATTTTCAAGGTCACACCATCCCTAGAGAGAGTAGTGGTAGGCGATATTATCTCGGTGTCACCATCGTTTTCTGGTGTCTCTGGTATTTTGGTGCCACCTGTTCCTATGTCAGAAGTATGAGTCGAACCTTCATTTGATGAATCGATGGGTTCTTCAATCAAGTAAACTGGTGCATGATGATCCACATGAGTCAGTACATTTTTTGGATTGTCTAGGTGCTCAAGTGTGTAGTTAAGGGGCGATGTATAGACAGTTTGTAGCATACCTCGTACCTGACGTCCATCTCCACCACCTATGCCGGAAGGCTCCGCACCACCTATGCTAGAAGCCCCCCCCCACCTATGCCGGAAGGCCCTGCACCACCACTTGTTGGCGGATACAGTGAGTTGCGGAGTACTGGAATTCGGTTTCCTACCGTAAGAGTGATAATTGTTAGAGACAAACAAAGTTACATTATCGGAGCAAGGTTGTAGTGTAACGACACTTACCGTTGGGCCGAAGTACCTATAGATCAGTCGGTGGAGGTGGAATTTGTAGCAATCTCACCCGAGAAATGGGCCCACTTAAGTATATTCCACCTTCCATTGGTGCTAATACACGAAAATGTTCCCAAGTGCGGATTCGACCGTCGAGTCAAGCTCGACCAACGGCTACTGAAGATCGTCCGTCCATACACTCACTCGAAGGTGAGTTCCAAAGATCACATCATTCCACAATTCAAATTACAACAAGTCTTAGAGTTATTACAACCAAATTGAAATGATAAGGTAAAATAAAATAGTTCGAGTTCATGCAGCGGAAAATAAACGAGATACTAGCGACGATCCATAGTATCGTCACGATGAAGTCAGCCGTGACGCTACTCCTCACGATCCTCGGGAGAGGTCGGCTCCCACTCGATGCTGTAACCAGGAGGAAGCTGGGAGGCCCAAGCCATAGAGGCAGCTACCTCCTGAGGGGATGGTCCTGAAAAATTAGGCCACAAGCAAGGCTGAGTATACTAGTTATACTCAACAAGACTTAACCGACTGGTGATCACTACATCACCGACTCCTAAGATGAGAGGCTGTTTGGCTAGTGGTGTTCTTTTGCCAAAAGCGACTAAGCTGTTTTCTAATTTCTCCATTCTGATTTTAATTTCTTTAGCCTATCCATTCTAGGTGAGCCTAGCTAAACATTCAAGTTTTGCAATACAATTATTCCATACAAAGATTTCATCCTTTCAAGTTCCACTTCATAATATGTCATACATCGGTCAAGCAGTCTCATTAACCGCGAGAAGCGGACAGTTCGAACCGAATTTACTACCTGGCCAGGGAAAACCCATACATACGGAATGGTTGGAAATGCCAACACACCCCAATCCTTTCTCCTCTCTCTGCGAGTGGCTCCCGAGTCCCACTGCCTCAGGGTAAAGGTTTACCACTACTGGGACTCACGCAACTACCCTCATGTGCCCATGGGATAACGTTTCCAAGACAGAGAGCTGTCGGACCTGCTCGCATCAATCGGATACCGGGACTTACTACCAAAAATCATTTAGCCATTTTCCAGTGTCCAAAAATTACCATTTTCATTTTTCTAAGGTTTCTCATGCCTTGATTTAGTTCCTGTGTGAAGGAGATGATTTTTCACTAAGTACATTATTTTCTGTGATTTATTTGCCAAAACAGCAGGGTATATGTTTGGAAATTCACAACCCTAAACCCACTGGGAAATTTTGTGCACCCTTTGCGCATTAGGCTAAGGATAATCACCCTAACAACATATCCAAAGCTCAGCTCCAGTGCATGTGTAGATTTTGAACTATGATGAAATGTGCTCAAACTGAAATGAATTTATATTTCAAAATCTACAGCTCAACTGGGTGAGGTGCAAAGGAAGAATTTGTTCTTCCAGATTCACTGGTCACTACAAAATTGGTTTGGCATTTTTCTGATTTTTCTACGATTTTCTACGAATTTTTGAAGATCTCAGCGAATTAACCCTAAAATATAGAATCTATTTTACGCGAGGAACCCTGGAAGTTTTGAATCCCTTACAACGAGGTCCCTACATTTTGCGCTCGGCCCCCTGGAAAGAGGTTGAAGACACTCTTCGGTCCTCGAGTTCGCCGGCGTGGTTACGCCGGCCAAACGGCGGCGAGACCGGGCCGGGGAAGTGGGGGGAAATGGAGAGGGGCTCACCGTGATTCGTTTGAGCTAGGTCTCGAGGTCGGGGATGGCCGGGAACAAGGTCAACGACGGCGGTGGTGGCTCGGCTTGCTCCGACGAGCGGCGACCGGCGGCGTCGAGGTCGGAGAAGCTCGGGGAAGTGGTCGGTGAGCACCAGCACGTCAAGGCGAAGCTATTGGTGCCCTCGGTTCGGCCGGAGGTGGAGCGTAGCGAGCTGTGCACGTGCGCGGGCGGCGGCGGAGAGCTCGGTCTTCTCTGGCGAGCTACGCCAGCGGCTGCGGTGGTGGAAACGGGTCGGGAATGGCTCGGTGAGTGACAGTGGAGGATGGGGAAGCTCGAGAGAGCCTTGGTTTGGCCGGAGGAGCAGTGGAGAGGGCTGCCCACGAGAGCGAGCTCGGCGGCGCCTCTGTGAACTCCGGCGAGGGTTTTTCCGGCGAGGAAGAGAGGGGAACTGTTGAGGGCTTATGTAGGAGCAAGAGGGGAGTGGAAGGGTGCTCGGGAAGCACGAGATGAAGACCGGGGCAGCTCAGTGAGCTGTCGCGGCGACAGCGGCTCTGCCGCGGCCGTTGGCGCCCTTTTCCGGCGTCAACGCGCGCGCAGGCGAGCGCAGTGCGGCAGGCGCGCGTGGGCGAGGCGAGTAGACAGCACGGGGAAGGAAAAAGGGGCATGCGGGGGCGCAAAAGTCGCTCGAGCGACCGATGGGCAACGGCGGCGACGGAAATGTCCGGCGGTCCGCGGCGGCGACGCGACGGCGAGCGCGGAGTCAGCGCTACAGTGGGTCTCCGGCCATGAGACCTTGCCAGACGCGTGCGCTGCGAGCGGGGACATGCAACGGTGGCATTGGTCGGAGCTGTCGAGGCCGGACGGCGGCAGGCGCTTGCCGGCGGCGAGCGCGGCATGCGCGGGCGCGGCGCTGGCACCCCGTGAGCGCGCCGTGAGCGGCACAAAGGTCAACTGATTGGCATGGCTCAAATTCCAAAATTTTGCACATGACTCGAAAATCTTCCAACATGAAAGTTGTTTAGAATTTCAAGAGACACGTCCCTGCACTGGAAATTTGGAGAAAAAGTTGAAAATTTGGCTGTAATTCAAAAGGGGGTAATTCCCTGTTTTGAACTGAATTTCTGAAATTCGAGGGGCTAAATGGCAAAATTGGCCCAAGTGCCCAAAGAGGCAAAGTTCAGGAATGTGAAGATGTACAACTTTGCTTTTTGGAGATTTTGATGTTCTGTGGTAAAATCTTGAGATTTGGCTAAGATTCCATTTCAGCTTTAAATTTGAATTGGAAATTTCAAATTCCAAGTTTAGGGTTTGAAATTTGAGAAGCTTCCAAGCACTTTTAGGCTATGGTTTGAAAATGAAAGTTTCTTGGCTTGACTTATACTCCAACTTTCACATTTGCACTTTTTCAAGTTCTTTGGAATTTTTCAAAGTTTTCTTATTGCTCCATTTAAAGGTTTTTTGACTCAAATTTGGATGAATTTCCTCATTTTCTTTGATTTGGCTTTTGAATCATGCTTAGCTTAGCTTAAACATTTGTTTAGTGTTAATTAACACCAGGGGTGTTACAGAATTGGTGAAACCTCAATCCAAAATGGCCATATGTTCAAACAGTACCCACCGTTTCCGCCGCTTTTGCGGATGCCAACTTGGGCTAGCCTCGGTAAAGTTGATGGTTGTGCATATGTGAACATGGTGAATGCTAGATTAGGTCGCCTCAAACTGACATTGGTAACATGACATATGCGCCTGAACATTATTGGTACTAGAGTTTGTTGGTTCCAAAAGATTAACGGCAGTCCTCTAACGGTAAGCCTAACTCGTTCCCAAGTGTCCTGACTCACTGGGGGTACACGTCGTAGCACTTGCATGGGTGTGGAATACATGGGTACTTCACAGGAACCATAGTATGGCGTCATGGGAATCATCGCAAGGTAATATTCGCCAATTTGAAGGAATGGTTCAGCCATGATCTGTATTGTTGTGTTGACTGAGTCGGTTATCACCAAATAATCAGTAAGGTAGCGGCAAATGTGCTCTATGTGAAGCACCACATTCGTCTGATGTTCTTTGCCAGTTTGATTGTCTCCCGATTGACCTCACCATCGGTGTCTATAAATAAGTTCCTCACAACAATGACGAGGCCTTCGAGATGTGTCTCATTGATCTCACCCTCATCAAAGATAACGATGTTTGGATAGTGCAACGTCATCAGTTGCGGTCTCCTGCAAAATAAGATCGATGTGTAACTTAATTTATAACTTAAATTGGTTCCTGAAATTGCTAACTAAACTTTGTAACTAAAAATGTTAACTAAAATGGTAAACAAATATTTACCTTGAGGTGGAGGAAGGGGCTACAGGCGGTAGGGGCATGGGACGGCCGAGTGGACAAGGTGGCAGAGCTAGGTGGTCTATACCTAGAAAATAAAAAAACTTAACAATGTCAGCTCAACATTTCGGCAGCACCTCCCCTACACAGTGAGGTTTCCAAACTCTCCAACAAAGAAACGGCACGATGGTCGACCACCACATACGCATTGCATTCATATCACACGAAGCACACATAGAGACATAATTATTGATTTCTAATAATTCCCATAATCTAAAACCTTAAATTTGATTTCCTAGATATATAATTGCACATTTATATCACCTTGATACATACATACATTCTAAATTTCTAGTATTAATACAATATATCACATGTTTTATTCAATGATGCTATCCAAATATCACATAATGCAATACTAATTTCTAAAAAATACCACCTTAACAATGACTGACGACGAGGACAGGAGGGTGGCGTTGCTCTTCCTTCCCGGCCGCGGCTACGTCCTCTCGTCCTCCTCCCTGGCCGCAGCTAGCTCCTCCTCCTTCTCCCCGGTCGCCGGCGAGATCCTTGTCCTCCTCCTCCTCCTCCTCTACGACCGGCTACCTCCTCCTCCTCTCGTCCTCCTCACGTCCGCAGCTAACCCATCATATTCGTCTTCCTCCTCCTCTTCCTCCTCTCCCTCTCCCTCCTCACCGCAGCGTGGTGGGCGGCGACAGGGGTGGCCCGGCGGCCTCTCCCTCTCCCTCCTCGCACAGCACTGCTGGTGGTGGTGGCACGGGATGGCGCAGGTGGTGGCAGCGGCGGGTGGCGCAGGTGGTGGCGGCGGTGGTGGGTGGTGGCGGCAGGTGGCGCAGGTGGTGGAGGCGGCGGGTGGCGTGGCGGCCGGCGTGTAGATGAGGGAGTGTGAATAATGAAGAGAGGTTTGAGAGAACGGCCGCATGGGTAGGTTATTTCCCAAACTTTCACCGTGTGCCTAGATCCAAAGCACACAGCGAACTAAAAATATGTTTAATAAAAGATATGTTCGCCGTGTGCCTAGATCCAAGGCACACGACGAACAAGGTGCCATCCGGCCGCCGTTAACGCGGCAGACACAAGTGGAGGAGTAGGGCCCACTGGTCAGGTTTTTGCTGTGTGCACAGCTACTGGCACACGACGAAGACAAGGTTCGCCGTGAGTCTACGATTTGGCACACGGCGAACAATATTTCCGCCCAGTGGCGGATCTGTGACCCGGGCTGCCCGGGCTGCAGCCCTGGCAGTAGGCCAAAATTTACATGGAAGCAACTTAGAAAACTTAGGAATGTTAGAGCTAAAGATGAGCTGCAACATGATTCAGCTAGCTTAGCCCGGGGCCTAGTCCAATCCTAGATCCGCCCCTGTTTTCGCCGTGTGCCACACTTACACCGTGTGTTTCTCGTGCGGCTCACGACAAAGGAGTTGTTCGCCGTGTGCCCGATGGAAATTACACGGCGAACGATTTGGCACACAGCAATTTTCCGTTTTCCTGTAGTGTTCCTAGCATATTCTTGTGCCTGTCGTAGGAGACGAGTGCGAACCTCAGCCCTCTCAGCAAGGAATGAGTCACGGTCAGCTAGCAATGTGTCGACGGTCTTTGTTCCCGGGACTGGGAGGATCTCTGCCGTAGACAACATGAAATGGTGTAGCACGCAGAGTCGAATGGTATGATGTATTGTACAAGTACAATACTCTGCCCATGATAACCAGTCGATCCAAACTCTTGGTCTGTCGCCTGTCAGACACCTCATATACATGCCCAAGGTTTGTTCACGGCCTCAGTCTGACCATCTGATTGAAGGTGGAATGCGGTAAGTTTGACACCAGACAACTTGAAAAGATCCCTCCAAACATTGCTTGCGAAAATTGGGTTGTGATCGGAGACAGTGGGCTCAGGTATAACCCATGAAGACGAACAATCTCATTGAAAGATACCCAGACTATGGATGACGCCATGCAAGGGTGGCTCACTGGTATAAAATGTGCATATTTGAAGAATCTATCCACCACTGTTAACACACGCTCTTGCCGTGCACCTTCGGGAGAGCTTCAACTAAATCCATAAAATTGTCTGCCCATATGCGTGATGGAACGGGTAGTGGTTGGAGAAGGCAGCAGGGTTTAGGGACTCAGTCTTGTTACGTTGACACGTTGTGCAGACCTGGACAAAATCAATGACGAGGCAACGTTCATGTTGAACAAAGAAGTCTGCCCAAAGGCGCTGCAGCGTTTGAATCCCCTCATGGCCCACTGTATGAGCCAGCTGTAGGACTCTTTGAAGAAGGGCTGACGCTGGCACAAGCACTCGTACAGCCATTCCTGTGTCGTGTAAACTTTTGTAATTTGTTTAGTGCGTTCATCAATATCCATGGATGCCTGGGTAGTGTACCTGGGAGCATACATTTTGCCGGCCGTCTGTGTTTGTCGGGAAGCTTTTATGTTTTCTACGGTGCTAATTTCAAAATGACTCGCTTCAGATGTCGACTGTGTCCCATCTATATACTTTGACAAGCTTTTCCTCGTCTTAGCCTCTTAATTGCTTAAATAGCCAAAATTGTCCATGAACTACTATCAAAGGGTCAACTTCATCCCCATATTTTCGATTTGGCCAATTTAGTCCTCAAACTCTTCTTTACGGTGCAGTTACATCCCACATCCCATTTTCATGATAACACCGTCAATTTTACACTAATAGAGCTGCTGAAATGACATGTTTGCCCCTAGGTAAAATCCTCTACTCCTGGCCTTGGTTTCTGCAGGCTATCTTTTTTTTAACGTTCTTCCCCTTCGTTTCTGCAGCCTGTCATTTTTTTTAACGTCTTTCTCCTTCGTTTTTGCAGACTATTTGTGCAGACTGTCTTTTTTCAATGTTTTTCTTCTTTCTGCTTTCCATTTGTCGGTTTAACCCTAAGATGAGGCATTGAGTCATTCATTCTGTCCGGTTCAAAGCAAATGACACGATTCTGCAAAGCAAATGACTCGATAAACGGGTCTGCAGTTGCCTTAGCTGAAGGAAAACAAGTGACTGAATATTTTAAGTTCAAAGCAAATGTGTCCGGGGGTGAGGATTTTACCTGGGGGCAAACATGTCATTGCAACAGCTTTGTTAGGGTAAAACGGACGGTGTTAATGTTAAAATAGGATGGAGGATGCAACTCCACCGTAAAGAAGAGTTTGAGGACTAAACTGACCAAATCAAAAGTACAAGGACGAAGTTGACCCTTTGGCAAGAGTTCAAGGACCATTTTGCCCTCTTAATTAGGAAACAGTTGATTTTTGCAAGAGAATAAGGGTGTGTTTGGTTGGGTTGTGGCTTTTGGAAAAGTTGTTGTGAGCTGTGGGCTATGGAAACCATTTGGCTAGAGTAGCTGTGAGCTATGGGAAACTACGTGATGTGAATGAAATACCTGTAATACCCTTAAAGGGTTATGGGATGGTTTATATATACAAAATACTCGTACAAAACATAGTATATTCACTATTTCACATGTAAATAATTTTTTTTTGGAAAGAAAAGCATTAAAATTCTATAAGCGGACGTCGGTCAGTGGGCGGGGTGGACAAAATGCAGCGCCTGGGCAGGAGCAACCCAGCTGGGGTAGAGGTGGCGGTCGGCCTGGAGGCATAGGGCGCCAGCGACAGACCTGGATGCGGCATGGGGCTCCCACCGGGCGGAGGCAGGCCTGGAGGCGGAGCAGAGGGTGCCAACGGCAGAACTGAAGGCAGCATGGGGACTCGGACATCGGCTGATGGGCGGGACGGCGGTGCGGCAGGGGCCGCATCCCTAGCGTCTGCGAGCCACCGTGGGTGTTGTCGGAAGGGAATTGCGAGCACGAGGGGGGACGCAACAGAGACCGGGGGAGAAATAGAAGCGAATCATTTTTTCTATAGCCAGTGGTAGGTGGGTAATTTTTCCCCAAAAGCAAGGAAAAGCAGGGATTGGTGTTTTTTAATTTGTACTGTGGTGAGATCTGCTTCTTGACAAAAGCACCTAAAGGATTTTGGCCCTTTGGTTGGCTTTTGGAAAAAAGCAAAGGCAGGTTGAAAAGTTCAACTAAAGGGTTCCTAAATGCGAAGGTATAGACGGTGTATAACTAGTTACCTGTTTCATAAAGGTACTACATCATTTGAGAAAATAATCTGGCCTCATTTGGAACACATGGATTTCGCTAGGATTTGGAAAAACGATTCTCCTGTTCCAGACGGGGCCTTGTGTGTAACAATGGGGCACATGAAGCTTGTGTATAATAATGAGGCAATTGTCCATTGGTAAAATTCAATACATCATTTCAGTATAGTCGTTAATGCTTGCACACATGATTATAATCATCGAGCTATCAGCATAACAATGCACATTAGTTAACTATAAAACAAGATGATGTTGGCTTTCTGCCAAGAAATTGAAAGCCATTTTCCCCTCAAAGGGATTCAATTTGTCGGGCATATTAAGCAACCAGAATAGTCATCTAACAAACAGAAGCAGATCAATAATACATCCATATTTTACTTGGACGACCAGTACTTGTTCTCACTAAGAATGCTTAGGGCACAAAGAAGGTCTGGATCCAGTGCAACTATTTGAGCTACTGTGATTTTGGCAGTAGACCAAATCTACCCTGTCAAAAAGGTAACGTAATACTGCAAGCCTAACATGAACAATAGCCAAAACTTTCCAAGAACGATCCGTGATTAGTGTAGCTTAGCCAGTGTTTTGGAAACTGTAACAACAGAAAAAGTCCAGGTGAACCGATGTACTGCCTGGTCCTATAGCTTACTAACGATCAATTATGACTTGCCACACGTCGATTTCAATGATTTTGAATGTGCAGATATGACCCCCCTTTATCTCATTCTCATGACAGAAACTCTTCCAACCTGACCCACACAGCTGGCCGCAATTATGGTACAGGCAAAGATGCGCCCGCCAAAACCTGGCGCTGCTCATGGAGGTTTTTAGCTTAATCATGGAATGATTCTTGAGTCCAATCATCTCACAGAAGGCCAATGGCAAATACTGCAAGAATTGAATGGCAATGGTCAACCAGTGAATTTTAGTAGCTGATTGTCAGCAATACATATATCAAAATGGACAGAAACTACTAGCTCTGTAGCTTGTAATCATGTGGGGTTAGATACCAGATTATTGAAGCATGCATACATGACAAATTTTATACAGGAGCTAATACTATGTCAACATAAGTACTTCAATACTATATTGAACTGTTCTGTCTTCTGATAGAATGTGCCGAAATATTATCAAAACTTAAAGGCATGAAACGAAAATGTTAGCTCCTGCCAATTCATCCGGAAAAGTAAGCTTATCCACTGAAGTCTTACATGGATATCCAAGAAAAATTAATTTAATATTCTAGCTAAAAGTTGGCACTATTTTATCCTATTGACAAGTTACTCATTTCAATAGAGATGCTTACAAGACGATTTTTGATTGTGAAGGTATTCATCTCCTTCCTTATCCAAGATGGTCTCCCGATCTCAAAGACGCATTTTGTCTTAGGCTCCTTCAAGAAAGTCATGGAACCTTTTGACCTAATATTCCCATCACTGTTTGACCAGTCTTTCTTGGTCACAGGGGTTTCCTGCTGGTTTTGAATATAAGTTAATGTTGATGCATCATACGACAAAAGAGGCAAGTGCTTCACGTGTAACTGACATAGCAGAACTGATTCAAGTCCCACCTAAAACATGTGATAATGACATGCCAGAGCATGGTTCCAATAAGCAGTAAAAAATGCACTATATACCACTGGGGATGAATCTTGACTGCTAGACCTGAACACTGATTCTTTGGGTTTGACAACAATATCTTCGAATGCATTTAAGCAATAAATATTATATACGGCATCTGACACTATATCAAATTCAAAACTGTAATACATTCATTTGTTTCTTCCTGCTACCACGTACATATATTATCAGTATTTATATTTAAGTATAAAATGACAATATGAACATACTAGTATGTATTTTTCTGTAAGGAAATAAAAGCTGACGACAGAAATCTCTGAAGCCATGCCCTGGTAGGCTAGTAACTTTTCAGCCCATATTCTTCTCAACCATATAATTTCATCTTATTTAATAGGAAAAATTAAAATTTTTGTGCTTACATGATGCCTTTCAGGTGAGTTGGCATTAGTCACTTTCTTTATCCAAGATGGTGGCCTAGTCTCATAGGATGAGTTCCTCTGAAATGAGCCTTTTGGTATCTTTTGTCTTTCACCACTTGGCCAATTGTTCTTACTCATACAATTCTGGATAGAAGCAGATGGTGCTTCCTGCTGTTTTCCAAAATCTGGTAATGCAGATAATTGATAAGATTAAAGAAACATGTGGGTTAGTTAGTAAGCTGTCATTCAAATCCACTGCTAGTAAATTAAAAAAATATAATGCACTTGTTTGTGTTTTGCTCACTTTGTTGAATTGCAATCTGCTTCTGTTTGTACTCTCTCTGGCATCCATTGAGCTCAAACACTTTGACTGTAAACACCATGTTGCCCTCATACCTTAACAGAAGAGAATTATCTGCAGTAATGCCATGAAATGCCATAAACTGTGACCAGCCACCCGCAAAGAACACGCCCAATTGGTTTATCTCGAGCTCAATTTGACACATTTTGCCATGGGGCCCAGAAACAAAGGCCATATGATTGTTCAGGTGCTCTTTGGTGATACATTTTTGCACAAACTTAGCTGGTATTTGCTATAAGAATGCATAAATAGAGTAAAGTGAGACCATTTTAACAAAAGCAAAAAAAGTCAAGTAGATAACTAAGCAATGACAGTCCACTAACCATCTTTACCATGGAACCTTCTGATTTTGAAAGCACACTGATGAATTGTGGCCTACGGGAAGTATCTTTGCTACTCATGGCAGTTTGAACTGAAAAATAGAGTTGTGAAAAACAGTTTGAAGTTCAGAACTGGAAATGAAATTCATTAAGTACTTAATTACTAATTAGCAGCGCCGTAGTAGGGAACTAGAAGATAACAAGACCCAATATACCTGGAAGTCTTGATTTTAGTACAGATATATTACTAAGCTTACGGATTCCAATTATATACTACCAAAAGATGCCTTTTTTCTGCTTCGGAGCATCAGGTGTACATTTAGAAGTGGGTGTCCTTATAATGACATGACAAAACAGGGTTACACCTACAAACAGAACTCAAACTAAAAACCTATCCAGCCCAGTGTCTATCTATCACATTCAGAGAAATCAACCTTCAATTTCCTTTGGGCACCGACACCACGAGAAGAAAAGGTGGGATTTGTACCTGCAGGTAGCGTGCCGAGCTCCCTGAGGCAGCAGCTGGCGTCAAATGCCTTGACGGTGAGCACGCCGCTGCCGTGGTGCCGCAGGACCACGGTCCACCCCGCGCCGACGCCGCACGCGGCGGCCAACTCCGGCCACCCGCGCCCCAGGAACGCGCCGCCGCCATCCGCCCCGACCTCGACGCGCATGATCTGGCCCTTGCCGAACGGGACGACGACTAGTGCCTCCCCAGCGCCGACCCTCCACGGCGAGCTCGCCCGGGATGCTCTGCCAAGCGCAGGGTCAGTTAATTCCACGGATTGGGGGGTTCGGCTTCAGATATTGCAGCGGGATGGTGAAGGCGTTACCAGTTTGTCGCTGGAGAAAGGCAGCAGCACCCGCAGATGCTTGCCCGCGGCGGCGGCAGCGCTATGGCTGCCAGAGCCAGACGACGCCGCCATGGCCGTGCGCGGACGAAGGCGATGATGCACTTGTCGCTTGTGGACTCCGTCGGCTGCAGTGAAATGAAAGGGAAAGAAACAGTGCCAATGCGAACTGGGATTTTTAGCGATTCGGGTGGGCTCCTAATTCCAAAAGAAAGAAAAACACTTTTCTTGCGAACCTATAAAATGACCCTGATTTAGATTTCATTTTTCTCCGAAGTGCAAGTGGCATTCACTTTTTCACATTCAATATGTTGTATTTAAACTATTATTGGTAATTGGTTAGACATTAATGACAGAGTAAAATGTATTGCCGGTCCTGATTTTACACACTCGCAATATACAGGGTCAGATTTCGATTTGGATCTCATTTGGGTTCCAATCAAATTCTTCTTAACCTCGTGTTTCTTTTTTTTATAGGAAAGAGTATATATTTAAATTAACAAATAGAGTGTTACAACACACAGGTTTAGAAACACAAAGAAAGATAAAAAAAAAACCTCATCAGAAATACACAAGCTGCTCAGGTCATTGAGAGTTGGAGACATGACTGAAAAAGGATCTTGGGGAGAGAGAAAACTAGTATGGTTCGATTTAGGCCATGTTTGGGCAAACAAAAAAAGATGCAAATTTGCTCTTTTATTTGCCAAATATATCCAAATAGGTGGGGAAAAAAGAGCAAATGGAAAATGGAAGGGTCAAAAAAATTTTGCTCCTCAAAAGCCTACTCAGTGCAGCATTAATTAGGCACAATTGACTTTTGAACGTGTTTTGCCATTCATTTGCTCTTGTAGCCAAACAGATCAAAACGGCTCTTTTCTATTTAGATCCAAACACTACCTTACATGTGGGGCAACCAAACTGAAGAAAAAGATTTTTCGATTCGTATCTCAATCATGGTTCGAACTCTTAGCCTAAAAAACTTGTAAAATATTTTTTAAAAAAAATAGTAAAATAATCCTATCAAATACATTACGACCGGTGAGACTTACGTCGCAACGGTACTTTTTTTACTCACCGAACAGAACATAATGCAGCTGGAGCAAGCAAACAGCTCATGTCGATTTTTGAGGGCCCACTGGTGCAGTTCCAATCGAACTAGCACTAAAGATGCGCTGAGCATAATCAGAGAAAACTCTTCCTGAAAAGGGTCCGACATGCCTAGACCATGGATGATTTTCTCATGTTTCTTGACTTTCTTCGTATGGTTCAGTATTTCTCTTCCTAATCAAGAGAACCACCACATTCCCTGAAGGTTTGTTTTCAGGTTTGGTGAACAATTCGAGGAAATACTATATGCTTAGAACTATACCCTATAGAAATAGTTGTCAGAATTTCTGGATCAGCGCCGGTCCTAGGATTTTGAGGGCCCTCTGGCGAACTTGTCGCGACGGGCCCTCTACAGTATAGACTTAATATGAAATCTTATAATATATATATGATGTTGATATATGTTGCAAAGCAAAATCAAATATATGTATGATGTTGATATTGGAGTCTCTCAGCTCTTCGTGATGCCGCTGGGCGCCCGGGCATGGGTCTCTGAGTGCCCGAGCCGCTGATCGCTGAGCGCCGACCTCGAGGAGACCAGGAGTCAAGGAGCACTCGACTGCTTTGTTTCCTTGTTTTTGCTTCTTTGTTGTTGGCTCTTGGAGTCTTGGGCTCAGTCTGTGACCTATGCAGGGCTACGATCAATGCAACAGATGCATCTTAGATGCTTGTATAGTCGAGTATATATGTACATACATATATAGGATTGGGCCCCCTCCTGCCTTGGGTCCTAGGCGGTCGCACATGCTGCCCTACCCCTAGGGCCAGGCCTGTTCTGGATTCAGCAAACTTCCTGGTACGGGTTCTCACTACGTGAAACTTCTGATGCGCGAGACGCGTGGGGAAGAAGTACAGCAGCCTGCTCGTGGGGAAGAAAGCGGTAAAGAAAAAGTAGGGGGGAGTAGGAGCCCTAGTACAGGTCTGCTGAAGTGCATTTTTTTTTTCCCTTGTAAAAGACTTTGGAGTTGTTGGAGTTGCTCTAACACCTTGGTGTCCATTTGAACAGTTAAACAGGCCGTGTGCCTAACTATGGGGCAAAGAAATTTCATTTGAGAAACTGTGGAAAAGCTGCATGGTCACACATGCTGAACTCAAAAAAACAGGCAATGATTCACAAGGCAACGATATGATAAAATTAGATACTCATCTAATAAATAATACTCAGATTAGTAGTACTAAAGTCACTGAAGCAGAACCAAAAAGTCACTTAGGATTCAGATTCTTCTCCAACAAAAGTACTTTTCATCACCTCGAATAGAAAGTTCTGGGCACATAGAAACCTGGATATGGTGCAATTTTTACACCCAAAAGCTCCACCCAAACAGGGCAACCTACTGATAAACTTGTGGATTCCACGAGAACAGTAGCATCCATATCCAGTGTCCTCAAATAACAGACATCATGAAGTACAGGCGAACCTACTGATCTACTATTTGGTACTAGCTTCTGGACGCTCGATGATGACATGCCACTGGGTAGTTTCAATGATTTCAAATGTGCAGACATCACCCACACTGATCCTATTCTCATGGCAGAAACCCGTCCAACCTGATCCAGAAACCATGCTGCAATTCGGGTAGTGAAAAACACGCACCAGCCAAGATGTGCTACTCATGGAGGTTTTGAGCGTGATCGTGTAAAGTTCTCGGAGTCCAATTGCCTTGCAGAAGGACAGTGGCAAACACTGCAAGAATTGCAAACTTGATGGTCAACAAAATGATTTTTTGAAAGCCATATTTGACGATCCATGTATACAGACACATAGTTCTGAATTGTTTGATTATGTTAGGTTCATAACATGTAATTGTACTGCATATATGAAGAGCAGATATTATATGTCAGAAATATGTACATCAACATATTGATTTGTTATATTGTGATGGCATTCATGCAAATATATATTATCAGTAATGAAGACACCAAATGAAATATTGGTTTTCTCTTAAAAGCAATATCTTAGCAAAATTTAAGTTCATATTATTGCCAAAACTGGGAATGAACTTATTCAATTTGTAATAGCCAATGGAAAAATGATTGTGCTTACAAACTGCCGTTCAATTGTGCAAGCATTCATCTCCTTCTTTATCCAAGCTGGTGGCCCAATCTCAAATGATGCCCAGCTCATAGAACGGTAGCTTTTTAGTTTCTTTCGTTCTTTACTACTTGACCTGCTGCTCTTGCTCTGATGCTTCCAATTCGAAGTGGAAAGAGATTCCTGCTGATTTGAAGTATATGTTAGTGTTAATACTTCAGGGAAAAGAGACAAGTACCTGATCCTGATGCTAAGCCAAAATGGCTGTTCTACTATATTTATTTGTTTCCACTTGTGATAGCACGATCATATATAATTAGCGATAATTAACAAAACCATTGTTTCTGGTAAGCTTGTCAGGAAAAGTTTTCGATGCCTTATCCTAGCAAAATATCAGTTGATATGCTTGCTAAAATTGGGATCAACTTATTTGATTTGTTAGTTGCTCATATCAATAAAGAAATGATTGTCCTTACAAACTGCTTCTCCATTGAGCTGGAGTTAGTCTCCTTTATCCAAGTTGGTGGCCCCATCTCAAAGGAACATGTTGTCGTTGATGATGCTTTGTTCAAAGAAGTCATGGAGCCTTTCGGCCTCTTTTGCTCTTCACTACATGACCTGTCATTCTTGCTCTTCCTCTTCATACTAGAAGCAGAAGGGTTCCCTGCTGATTATGAGTCCATGTTAATTTTGATACTTCATAAGACAAAAGCAAGATTGCATCAGTATTTAACTTACATAGAATGACTGATTTATCTTTTCCTTCCAACGCGTGATAATGACATGCCACAATGTGGTTTCAACAACATTGAAGGTGCAGATGTCACCTTCCATGAGATTATTCTCCTTGCAGAACCTCTTCCAGCCCTGCCTAATCATGTAACTTTTATTCTTGGCTGTATGAGCAACCACCTGCCAAAATTTCGTACTGTCCATTGAGGTCTTGAGAGTAATCTTGCAATGTTCCAACAACCCAATTGCACCACAGAAATGCCGTGACAAAGCCTGCAGCAGTTGCAAGACACTGATTTCAGTACAGTATGTAGTACACGTCTAGACTATTCATTATGCATAACAGTGGATGAATACTGATTGCCGCATCTAATCTACATTTCTTGGTTACGCTAATAACGTCTGGAAGCACATATACAGGGTAACTTTTATACATCGTCTTATATTATATTTGTTTTTTCCTGTTAGCATACATTTACAAATTTATCAGTTGTACGAGCATATAATGACCCAATGAACATGTTGGCGTACTTCTCTGGCTGTTGACCTATGTCCCAGTACTTAGCAACTTTTAAGTTCATATTTTTGTTTTCCTGAACATACTATTTCATCTTATTCAAAATGGAAATGGCTGTGCTTACAAGTTCCCTATTAAGTGTGTTGGCGTTGATCTGCTTCCTTATCCATGATGGAGGACCAATCTCATAGAGAGTTTTGTTCAATATTGATGCCTTGTTCAAACGAGCCATGGTCCCCTTTGGTTTCTTTTCTCTGCTCCTGTAACACTTCTGAACGCAATCAGATGGTTGTTGCTCTTCCACGTCTGGTAACGGTACAACAAATGCAACATGTAATTCATTATTTAACTCACATTTAAATCCATTGACAATAATTTTGGAAAAAAATACCTAGACCTGTTCATCTTTGGCTCACCTTGTTGCATTCTAATGTCCTTGTTTCTAGATCCTCTCTGGCATCCATCAGGTTCAAAGACTTTTACTGTAAACAACATGTTGCCTTCTGTTGATGACCAAAAATGGCTTACAGTCGATCAGGCTGGGACAGCCGGTCTAGACCGTCTGTACAGGCGGTTAGACCGGTTGTGCCCTGTAGCCGATCTGGCAATATGCCAGGCGGTCTAACTGCCTGTCACAGGCGGTCTGACCGCCTGTCCCCGGGTCCGAGTAGAATCAGGTTTTTGCATGTTTTTAGATCTGAAAAAGGACTTCCTTGCGAGGCAAGACCTCCCCATCCTATAAATATAAAGGGCCGTGGCCGATTGAGGACCTCTACCCAATCGTACAAATCATTGTCTTACTTTTTATCTCCAAACCCTAGCTTTTTCAACCCTTTTGCTTTCCTTCTTCGTCTCCACGACGTTTTAGGACGTTCTAAGTGGCCTTGCCGATCTTAGAACAACCCCATGTTCGCAGCCTCCGAGGGGGTCCCTCCCGAGGTTGAAATCGTAGCCTTTCGCGGCGCCCCTGCTACAGGCGGTCTGACCGGCCCCTATAGGCGGTCTGACCGGCTACTCTCAGGAGCTCCGGCGAGGAGATTTCGACTACCGCGCGATCTAGCGCTTTCGTGTGTTGACCAAAAGTGCATCAACATATTTTGGCGACTCCACTGGGGACAGAAATCTGGTTTTTGAACACCGATCTACTATCTCTAGCACTATGGGCTTCAACGTTGGAGAAGACAACGTCGTGATGGCCTCAATTGAAGATCTTACTGTCGAAGATCATGAGAGGTTCATGGCGCTCCAGAAGCACATCGAGGCGGAGTACTTAAAGACTTTTCGGAAGGGTCGTGAAGATCGTTCGGCGAAAAGTGTTCGAGACTTCGTAACGCCTTCCTTCAAGATGAGTAAGGGGCAGATTGAGGTAATTAAGAATGTAAGTACTTCTACACCTGACCCTACTGTATCTACTCCTGCGACTTCGGGTTTTTCGGATCGTGATGCATTGTTTGTACAATTATTAGCACAACTCGAAAAATTAGAGGGTAAATCTATAGATACTCGCGAATTACCTGAGCATAATATTTTCTATGGTATGCCACCAAATTACATTGCTGGACAGTCCCAACCACCACCCAATATGCTCAGACCGAACACGGTCAATGCAAGTGGGTCGGCAGCGGCAGACCGCGACAGGCGGTCAGACCGTGGCTACAGGCGGTCAGACCGCCTGTTCTGGTGGTCAGACAAATTCGACCAATGCTATGGTGTTCGTGCCGGAGCAACCTTTGCCGTTGTCTACTGTTCCAAACTCGGTCGCTACTTATTCCACGACTATGCATACTGCGAATTCGGGTGGTATTCCCGATGATGTTTTTAATGCACATAGAGATATGCAGAATAGACAATTACCTCACTTGAATAGTATGAATTCTATGCAATCTTCGGCTCAACAAAACCCCCAATGGGCCGAATTTACTAGATTCAGGGTGAATTGTCTGATGTGATGAGAAATAAGCTAGGTGTTGATTTTGGTAATACTAGAATATATCAAAAACCTTATCATTCTAACTTTGATTCTGTTCCTTTTCCCAATGGGTGGCGCTTACCTGATTTTGTAAAGTTTAGTGGAGATGATGAGCGCACCACTTGGGAACATGTTAGCCAGTATATAGCTCAATTAGGGGAAGCTGGAAACTATGAAGCATATAGAGTACGTTTGTTCTCATTATCACTTACTGGTACTGCTTTTGCTTGGTTTTCTTCATTAGCCCCTAGTTCTATCACAAGTTGGAATCAACTAGAGCGTAAGTTTCATGATCATTTTTATAGTGGTAATCATGAGATGAAGTTAGCAGATTTGGCATTGGTTAGACAGGGTCGGGATGAAACTGTCTCTCAATTTATGAGAAGATTTAAGGATATTAAAAATCGTTGCTTTAATTTATCTATTTCTGAAGTTGATCTTGTTGGCTTGTGCTTTCGAGGTTTGAAATCTTCTATTAGAGAGAAGATAGATAATTGTGATTATTATTTGGTCGCACAAGTGCATATTAGAGCTGAAGTAACTGAAGGCCGAATGAATAAAGAAAAAGAAAGTTTTAAGTCACGCCGGTCTAATGTACATGTAGTTGATTATGAATCCGATGATTCGACTGACGATGATAATGATGTTTATTTAGCAGAATTTGTATGGCCTGCTAATAAGAAAACTGTGTCATGCTCATCCCTTAAGCCGATTCATAAGAATCGGAAAGAAGACATAAAGTTTACTTTTGATGTGTCCAAATGTGATCGTATATTTGATGAATTGCATAAATTTGGTTACATCAAGATTTCTCATGCCATACCACCTACGGAAGAATTGAGGAAGCGTGCTTATTGTAAGTTTCATAATTCTTTCTCGCATGCTACTAATGATTGCAATGTCTTCCGTCGATAGGTTCAATCGGCTATTAATGAGAGCCGTTTGAAGTTTCATGAGATGCAAGTTGATGAGACACCTTTTCCGGTCAACACCATGGAGTTGCAGCAGCCCAAGGTCTTGGTTCGGCCACATCAAGCCGAATCTACCAAAGGGAAGAACGTGGTGATTGGAGAAGAAAGACCGTCTTCGAAAGAGTCGGTTAGAGAAGTGAGTTATGAGAAGACAGCTGACGGTAAAGAGTCTTTCAAGGTCACTGTGAAATCCTCTAGACAAGGAGGGCAAGGGCCGGTAACTACTTCTGAGCCGCGGGCGCCCGGGTCTAGTCTGCTACAGGCGGTCAGACCAGCTGCGCCAGGCGGTCAGACCGCCTGTCCCCATGGACGCCCAAAGATGCTAATTCCGAAGCGTCCAGAAGTTGGTACTTGGAAGATGAACGTGGCAAAGGAGCAGGGTGTTCAGAAGGCCAAAGTCACGTTCGATATGTTTTTTGATAAGTACACCAAACAAAAGGCCGTTCCGAGCGATCGACCGTTAAAAAAAAGAATGAGATCACCGATTCAACATGAGAGGATTCCTTCGCCTCCTCGCATGAACTTGGATCTGGTGTGGGATGACAATGGAGTGATGTGGGTGCCATATCATTCAACAATGCAACCTTCGTTTCATCCTGGCTGGGAAGGTCTAAGAAGACGCATTCAGGACAGGATTGTATACCCCAGACATGACCGATCAGCTTTTCGCCAATCTGGTCCAGGACGCTGGACACATGCGGTTAGACCGCCTGTTGCAGGCGGTCAGACCGCCCGTCAGGGTCAGCTACCAAGGGCTCTTCCGAAGCAGGTTTATCGACCCAAGAAGAAGGAGGAGGTGCAGAGCATGGATGTGGACTCAGAAAGGACTACTGAGTTCGATATCATTCAAGTTGGAACTATGGATGTTCCTATTGAGAAGAGTTTGGCTATGAAGCCGACTTCCAGTGAGAAGATGGTGGAAGATCAAGGGTCTAGTGCCACCAAGACTCAGCAGCGTTTTCTTCCAAAGTGGTGTCCCGATGGGTTGACTCGTACTCAAAAGAGGAAGCTCCAGAGACTTTGTTTTCGGGAGAAACGAGAGGAAGAGTTGGAGAAGCAGAGAGATGAATTCTTCCGCCAAGTCAAGCCCATGATTCCACAGAGGAAGGAGTGGAAGCCGAAGGAAGACCGACAGGTGGTCCAACCGGCTGTATAGGCGGTCAGACCGGGTGACGCAGAAGCGCCCAGAGTTTCTTCTTCTAGTTCTTTGGCTCGTGATGACAAGTTGACATCGGTTCCCACTGCTGAGGACGATGAAGAACTTGTTGATTACAGTTCTTCTCCAGAGCGCATGAATCTTGATGTGAATGTGCTTCATATGTCCATGGATGGGGACATGCTTTCGGAGAAGGAGGTTGCTCATCTTGACTTTGGTCCCAAGGAAGCTATATTTCAGAAGCCTAAAGTTGAAGACAATCATTTGAAGGCTTTATATCTGAAGGGACATATCAATGGGAAGCCAATCTCGTGGATGTTGGTCGATGGAGGGGCTATTGTGAACTTAATGCCCTATTCTTTATACAAGAAGCTTGGTGGTTCAGATTCGGAGCTGATCAAGACCAACATGACCATCAGCGGCATTAGAGGAGGAGAGCCTATTGGTGCCAAGGGGGTGATTTCTATGGAGCTTATTATTGGGAGCAAGACCTTGGCCACTGATTTCTTTGTCGCTGAGACTCAAGGTAACTTCAGTTTAATCTTGGGTCGTGATTGGATACATGCAAACCAATGCATTCCTTCTACTTTGCATCAATGTTTAATTCAATGGGTAGATGACGACGTAGAAGTTGTGCATGATGATACTTCTGCTTGTGTTGCTTTAGCTGATAGCTCTTTGGTTGGCATTCATGATGATGTTAGATGTTTGTCAGGCTTAGATCTTTCTGAGTTTGAGTTTATCAGCTGTACTAAGAATGGCTTCCTCCATGCTGTCATAAAGCCGATGAACAATCGGTTGAATCATCTCATATGATTTAATGGATAATCGAGAGTGGTTGCAACAGAGACTTGAACACTATCGGTCGCATCAGAACGATATGTGTGAAGCCATTGAAGATTTTGATGATATAAGCAAATTAGGATGTGGTTTTACGTCGGCCGATCCTCTTGAGGAGGTAGACATTGGTGATGGTTCTTTGCCCAGGCCGACATTTGTAAATAAGAATTTAGATCCTGCTTTTAAATCTGAATTAATAAAGTTGTTAAAAGAGTATGTCGATTGCTTTGCTTGGGATTATCATGAAATGCCTGGTTTAAGCCGAGAGCTTGTTGAGCATCGTTTGCCTACTAAGTCTGGTTTTAGGCCTTATAAACAACCAACTAGGCGTTTTAATCCTGAAATTTATGACCGAGTTAAAGAGGAGATAAATCGGTTATTAGAAGTATAGTTTATTAGACCTTGTCGATATGCTGAATGGATTTCTAATATTGTGCCCGTAGAAAAGAAGGGAACGGGTAAGATTAGAGTATGTATTGATTTTAGAAATCTTAATCGTGCTACTTCTAAAGATGAATATCCTATGCCAATAGCCCATATGCTTATCGATGCTGCATCTGGACATAGAATGATTAGCTTTCTTGATGGTAATGTTGGTTACAATCAAATATTTATGGCCGAAGAGGATATATCTAAAACGGCTTTTGTATGTCCAGGCTTCGTTGGTTTGATTGAGTGGGTTGTTATGACTTTTGGTTTGAAGAATGCCGGTGCTACTTATCAAAGGGCAATGAATTTGATCTTCCATGATTTGCTTGGTATTATCTTGGAAGTTTATATCGATGATATTGTTGTTAAATCGGCTGGAAGTGGTTCTCATTTGGCCGATTTAAGACTTGCAATTGAAAGAATGTGCCGGTATGGTTTGAATCTGCTCAAGTGTGCTTTTGGCGTGTCGGTCGGGAAGTTTTGGGTTTCATAGTTCATGAGAATGGCATAGAGATTGATCCAAAGAAGGCCGACACTATTGGCAAGTTGCAGGCGCCTAGCTTTAAGAAAGAGTTGCAGAAATTCTTAGGCAAAGTGAATTATTTGAGAAGATTTATTTGCAACTTATCGGGAAAGGTGAATGCTTTTACTCCTTTGCTTCGGTTGAAAGATGATGCTGAATTTACTTGGGGGGCAAAACAGCAAGAGGCATTTGATGAGATCAAGCATTATTTATCTTCGCCTCCGGTTCTTCGGGCACCTAGGAGAGGAGTTCCTTTTAAATTATATATCGCGGCCGAAGAAAGTGTCATTGGTGCTGTTTTGATCCAAGAGACCGAGGAAAAGGAATATATCATTGCATATGCAAGTAGAAGATTATTGGACGCCGAAACGAGGTATACTTTCATTGAAAAGTTATGCTTATCATTCTATAATGCTTGTATAAAGTTGAGGCATTATTTGTTACTAAATACTTGCATAGTTGCTAGTCAAGCCGACATAATTAAATATATGTTGCTATACCTATATTGAGTGGTAGAATCGGCAAATGAGCTTATGCTTTAATTGAATATGATTTAGTTTTTGAGCTATTGAAATCTATGAAAGGACAAATCGTTGCCGATTTTATTGTTGAACATAGGATTAGTGAACATATTGATCTAGATGTCGGCTATATTACTTTTACTCCATGGATTGCATTTTGATGGATCGATTTGCAAAAGTGGTTGTAGAGTTGGTGTTATTCTTGTATCACCAAATGGTGTTGTTTTTGAGACTCTTAACCGATTAGATCATAAATGCACTAATAACCAAACCGAATATGAAGCTTTATTATTCGGGTTGGAGATTTTACATGATTTGGGAGTAAGGCATGTTGAAGCATATGGAGATTCTCTTTTGGTAGTGCAGCAAGTATCTAAGGTTTGTCAATGTTTAGATGGATTTTTGAATGCTTACCTTGATAAGTGTTTAGATATTATATCTTGCTTTGATGAATTTGCCATTTATCATGTACCAAGGGAAGAGAATCCTAGAGCTAATGCGTTGGCACAGCAAGCATCAGGCTATAATGTTCAGAAAAGAAATTTTCATGAAAAGAGCCCGATGTTTCGTGAAGCCAACGTTTCTGCTCTGGAACAGGCGGTTCGACCGCCTGTGACAGCCGGTCTGACCGGCTCAGCCGGTCTAACCGCCAGTACAGGCGGTCTGACCGCCTGCACTTCTGAAAACACCGATTCGGCTGTTGATGATTTTCAATCTATTGTGGCCGATGCTGGTGATTGGAGGGAGCCTCTGGTGAAATATTTACAGGATACTAGCAGGTCAGTGGATCGAAAAGTCCGACGATGGGCTTTCAAGTTTGCTTTGGTTCATGGTGAACTATATCGTCGGACCATGGATGGATTGCTTTTGAAATGTTTAGATCCTGATCAAGCTAGATTGGCGATGGCAGAGGTTCATCAAGGAATTTGTGGTACACATCAATCGACTCGAATGATGAAGTGGCTCCTTAGGCGGGTTTGTTTTTATTGGCCTACAATGATAGCCGATTGTTTTCGTTACTACAAAGGATGTGAAGAGTGTCAAAAGTTCGGGGATATTTAGATTGCACCTGCTGCGTTGATGCATCCAATCATTAAGCCATGGCCTTTTAGAGGATGGGGTTTAGATTTTGTTGGTAAGATTCATCCTCCTTCATCCAAGGGTCATTGTTTTATAATTGTGGCTACTGATTATTTCACCAAGTGGACTGAAGCAATTCTCCTCAAGAACATGACACATAAGGAGGTGATTGAGTTTATTACTGAGCATATTATTCATAGATTTGGGATTCCTCAAACATTGACGACGGATCAAGGGACGTCGTTTATTTCTAAAGAGGTACGTGAGTTTGTTGGATCCTATGGTATTAAGTTGCTCAATTCATCTCCATATTATGCTCAAGCCAATGGACAAGCCGAGTCTAGCAATAAGATTTTGATCAAGCTCATAAAGAAGAAGATTGAAGATCATCCTAAGCGCTGGCACGAGGTATTATCCGAAGCATTATGAGCGCATCGTATTTCTAGACATGGTGCTACTAAGGTTACTCCATTTGAACTCGTCTATGGTCAAGAGGCCGTTTTGCCCGTTGAGGTAAATCTGGCTGCTTATAGATTGGCTAAGCAAAATGATCTTGATGCTAGCACGTATTGTGCTTTGATGATGGATAATATTAATGATGTGACCGACAAGCGTTTGGAGGCTTGGAGAAAATTGAAAAGGATAAAAGAAGAGTGGCTCGAGCATATAACAAGAAGGTTAAACTCAAATCCTTTCAAGTTGGTAATTTAGTGTGGAAGACTATTTTACCTATAGGAACAAAGAGCAACAAGTTTGGTAAATGGTCGCCAAATTGGGAAGGACCATATCGTATTATGAAGATTTGTTCTGGGAATTCCTATATGGTGGAGACTTTGCAAGGATTTCAGTTGCCAAGGGCACTCAATGGGAAGTACTTGAAGAAATATTACCCAAGTGTTTGGCAACATGCTTGAAAGGATATGGCCGATATGTGATATCGCCCTTAGGGAAAAAATGGCCGACAATAGAGGGTCGCCCTTAGTCTGATTAAGTGTTTTATGGAAAACAAAGTTTTACCAAAACACAGGGGGCATATTTTGATGACCAAAAATGGCTTAAAGCCGATCAGGCTAGGACAGCCGGTCTACACCGCCTGTACAAGCGGTTAGACCGGCTGTGCCCTGTAGCCGATCTGGCAATGTGCCAGGCGGTCTGACCGCCTGTACCCGGGTCCGAGTAGAATCAGGTTTTTGCACGTTTTTAGATCTGAAAAAGGACTTCCTTGTGGGGCAAGACCTCCCCACCCTATAAATATAAAGGGCCGTGGCCGATTGAGGACCTCTACCCAATCGTACAAATCATTGTCTTACTTTTTATCTCCAAACCCTAGCTTTTTCAACCCTTTTGCTTTCCTTCTTCGTCTCCACGACGTTTTAGGACGTTCTAAGTGACCTTGCCGATCTTAGAACAACCCTAGGTTCGCAGTCCCCGACGGGGTCCCTCCCGAGGTTGTGATCATAGGCTTTCGCGGCGCCCCTGCTACAGACGGTCTGACCGGCTGCTCTCAGGAGCTCCGACGAGGAGATTTCGAATACTGCGCGATCTAGCGCTTTCGTGTGTTGACCAAAAGTGCGTCAACACCTTCATACCTTAATAGCAAAGCATTAGCCTCAGTAATACCATGAGATGTCAGAAATTGCGACCAGCCACCTGTTATGAACATGTCGGACCGATCTCAAACTGACCAATTTTGCCAAGTGGTCTGAGAATAGCGGTCATGCAAGTGTTCAGGTGCTCTTTGGGGATGTAATGTTGCACAAACATAGCAGGTATTAGCTGCAAGAACACAAAAAAGGATTGAAAGTTGGCATCATTCTAATAAGAGAAATGAGGAAAGAATTTGCAATGAACAGTGTGCGAACCATCCTTTCCAAGGATTCTGGAGTAAGCACACAGATAAACTGTGGCTTACGGGGAGCGCCTTTACTGCCCCGGGTTGCTACAACTGCACAAAATATGAACCGTAAACAATCAGCCTGACTGAAAAAAGAAATTCATAAGTAAATTCTACTCTAGCTGGCTAGTTGGCGGCAGGGAACTAGAAGTAAACATAGATAGCATATACTAAGTCTGAAATCTGTACAGATATCTTCAATGTTCTTGATCCCAGTGATGTACTCAGAGCTTTTTTTTTCACGAGCTGTACATTAAGGAAACTGAAACTGACTAGCAATATAGACAGCTCCCTTTTAATAGTTCAAGCTGATAATCCCTTTTAATTCTTCTTTTTTGGACAAATACCAGGAGGAAAAAATCCAACAGCAAGAACAGGCAAAGATTTGCATTTTACGAGTGGAGAAAAGGGTAAAATTACATAGTGAACTAAAAAATGCTATTCGGCCTAGTGTACTCACATATACAAGGAACAAAAAAACGGGTTTTCTTGGAGAATTTGGCACCATGAGGGGGGATCAAAAGATGAAATTTCTGACCTGCAGGTGGAGCGCCGAGCTCCCAGAGGCAGTAGCTTCTGTCGAAGACCTTGATGGTGAGCACGCCGTGGCCGCGGTGCCGGACGACCAAGAACCATCCGCCGCCGACGCCGCACGCGTCCGCGAGCTCCGGCCACCCGCGCCCCAGGAACGCGCCGTCGCCGTCCTGCCCCACCTCGACGGGTCAGACCACCTTGCCGGAGCCGGGCGGCCCGACTACGAGGGCCTCCTCGGCGAGCTCGTCGGGGATGCGCTGCGAAATAGCAAGAGTGGTCAGTTTCCGTGGCCCGGAGTCACCGGCGCGCAGCGGGACGGGGAGAGAGCTCTGGGTCGTACCAGACTGTCGCAGGTGAAAGGCAGCAGCATGCGTAGGTGCTTGCGGGCGGCTGCGCCACGGCCGCCGAACGACGCCATTGCCGGGGTGAGTGCGACTCCGTCGGCTGCAGTAAAGTTAAGGAAAATAAAAATAAAACTACAGTGCTGGAAAATAAAAAAATTATTTTCCAGCACTGTGAGATGGAGCGAGACTGAGTCGCACCTGACCACATGGCGTGACTCTGCCTATACAGGAGCCGTGACCTTCCTTCGCCACCCTCCTCTTCCCTTTTCGCCTGCCCCCTCCTGCTCCCAAACCAAGGTCGAGGTCACGGGTACTCTTTCCTACCTTACTTAACTGAATTGACTTGAGGTATAGCCATGGCGGCTCCACCACGCTCCCTATAGACCCCCTCCATCTACGGATTCATAAGAGTAAATGTTGGAAAATACTCCTTGAAGGTAGCTCACTTTCACCTTGTATTTTGTCCCGTTTTGGTTTGTTTCCTAGGTTTTGGGAACCTAGGATTTGTGTGAGGAATTTCCCACAAAATGTATATGATTAGTTGTGCTATATCGAGTATTCAGTCGATACTAACATTTTTATCGTCCAGAATGTCTTGCATGTTAACATTTGATGGTGATATTAGGGTGTATATTTTCATAGGCAAATAAATAGAGAAAAATAATTTATAATTGATAATGAAACAACATATGTATGCTGCACTTATTTTCCTAAAGCAAATGATGGTTCTATGAATGTAGATGTATCTTTTAGTTCGTATATTCTCGGGAGTCATTGTGAGTGAGAATGGAGAATTTGTGAGGATGAGCCACCAAATTGCAAGATTTGATAGACCACCTTCATTTGCTGATTTGGTATCACGAGTGAATGAGTTGTTCAGAGTGGAAAAAGGGCAATGGGATATATGCCTTCATGGTAGGTGTTGACAGTCGACTTGATATAATTTACCATCAATATCTCGGGAATAAAATGAGGAAATCACACCATATTCCTTGCATAAATTTGCTCAATGCTAATGAATCCACAAGTTATGGATGAGTTGTGAATGCAGGGGTGTAGGTGTAAAAATTGGGTAAAACTGGAGAAAATGCCCAGATGGCCGGCCACACCCCAGAAGTCCACTGCCACGTCACTGATTCGAGGCTCCAAAAACACATTCCAAGTGATCTAGAGACATGCACTAAAGGTCGGTTTGATCCGGTGGTTCACAAGGCTCAACATTGGATTAGAGGGCCCACCTACATGGCTAATTCGGGCAGAATTCTGTTCCTACCGACTTCAAGGCAGCATCCAGACCACACACAAGAAAGGTGGTGCCAGGTGGCGACCATGCATGGTCGGCTGGCCTGCTGTTGCCACTTCACGCCACCCTCTTCGCGTAGGAGCTACTTCACTTGCATGGCATGGACATTAAGCTGTAGCACCACCTTGGAGAGCTATAAAAGCAGCCCTTCACCCTCTATTTCAACACACACCCAAGGAGAATACTTCAAGGAGTTCATTCCATTCCACTTTGTAGCTAAGGTTGTAGTTGGGAGTTAGGGTTGAGTCGAGCTTGTCTCGGGGTTCCGAAAGACTTCGGAGTTTCGGTAAAGCTCTTGTATCTTTTACTTATTTTCTGGACGTCATATCAATATATTTATCTTCTACAGTCTTGAGTAAGCTTTACTTTCCACTTACTTTTATCCCTTTTGATCATTGATCTTTAGAGAGTGGAAGTCGATTTTCTCGCCTCTAGTTTAGTATTAGAGTATATCTGGCTCTGTCGGGAGCTTTGATCACGGGTCTCTCTTGCTTGGACCAGGAGCTTGTAAACTCCTAGAGTGAAGGGATTTTCCTCTGTCAAGGCCTCAGGGGGATTTCTAGCTCTGAGTGCAGACGTGGTGTCTGACTTAGCGCTAGCTAGGGAGTGTGTTTCACCCCACGGTACCACTGTGGTAGGCGGCAGGTGGTGACAGCCATGTCCGTCCTTTGTAGTCCATCACGTTCGGGTGCTTTCATAATAGTAGTTGCTGAGCCCGGAGGACCCCCTTCTCATTCTAATCTGGCTCCTCCCGCTCTAGTCATCGAAGCAAGTTATGATTCCCAACATTTAAGTATAGCTCTAGGTTAAGGCTAGGGAGGCTTCTCATTCTTTATAAGTGTCATAGGTTCCCCCTTCACTTGTAGTTCTCCCAAACACTTTTCTTTGCTCATCAGAGAGTCTCCTGTGTCGCTGGCCATTCCAGGCCTTCTATCCAATCATTCATTTGAACATTATCTAGCCAACCCTTTATCTTACGTAAAATTAGTGAGTGATCACTACTATAGAAACTATTCATTCACTTCTTCAATATCCTTTAACCATATTGCTTCCTTGAGGAAATAAATATGATACCCCGAAATACTCCAAGGTTAAATGCTACAACGGGTTAGGATTTAATTCTGTAGCCTAAGAAACACCAATAGTAGGTTTGTCGCCACCTGAAAAAGAGCTCACTATGTGATATTATCCATTGCTACGGAGGATGATTGGGGTTTTTACAAAGATATGGTTAAGGGTTATCAAGTTAGTGTTGCCGAGGTAGTCGTGAATTTTTGTATACGTGGTATTTCTATGCATGGACAAGATGAATGTGATGAGCCTATAGAGCACTTAACTCAAGAAGATGTGCGTCCCCAAGGGCACATGAATGAGGTAGAGGAGGAGGGGGACGAGGAGGAGGGTGATGATGAGTTTAGTGGTGAAGATACAAAATCTAGTGTCGATGAAGATGACTTCGATAGATTTAGAGTAAACAATAAATTTGATGATGTCATGTTTGAAAATGAGGAGGGAGATAACGGTGACATATCTAGTAGCTCTGATGAAGAAGATTGTGGTGATGAAGCGCATCATTTGGAAGTAGACAACAATGTGGCAAGAGACGTTCCTTCGGCAGAACCCATTGGTCATGTCCAAGAAAGATCATTTGTGCAACTACAGCCGGTTTGGATCCTAGATCCACACTTAACATAGAGCCCCCACACATGCACATGTAGTAGGACAATCAGATCCCAGACCTACTGTGAGTCGGAGGTTAGATGAGTCAACTGGAGTAGCTAGAGTTGCTAGAGTATCTCTTTATGGTGTCTATTTGGCACCATGTACACCCCTAGAGTTGAGACAGTTGGAAGTTGTTCATGTTGAAGTCCTAGAGGTCCCAATATTCCATTCAATCCTGAGCAAGGCTTAATGTGATTCTGTTTTGCGACTGAACCCTATGAAGCTTGATAGCGGTGAGAAGGTCATAAATAAAGGGATGAGATTTGATAGCTTAGATGATTGGAATTTCTCTATGAGGGATTACTCAGTGCGGCACCATAGGTTGTACAATGTGGCCCACTCAAAGAAAGATGAATGATACACCATGACATGCCAGCAAACATGTTCATGGAAGGTATGGGCTTGACCTATTCTTGATGGACGGGGGAAATGGAGGATAACTAAGGTTAGGCAGCCACACACCTGTTGGTAGTTAGATGTATCACAGGACCACTCTCAGTCCACAACACGATACATAGCAACATAGATTGCCTCTTTGGCTTATGCAGATCAAGATGCATTTGTAGCATCTGTCATTGAGTCGTCCATCCATGGATTCACAAATTATAAAGTTAAGTACGACAAGTCTTGGAGAGCTAAGCAACATGCAATTGGCATTCCATGGGGTGATTGGAAAGCTACCTATGCTAGGGTACCATGGATTTTATAAGCCATCACACATTATAACCCCGGCACAAAGTGGTGCATACATAGCACTAAGAAGGAGGAACACCATGGTGTAAGAAAGCGTAATGGAGCATGTTTATTTGTGCCTCCCACAATGTGTAGAGGCATTCAAGAATTGCAAGCAAGTGATAAGAGTATGTGGTACATGCCTTACAAGTATAGAGGTACTTTGCTTGTTACCACTGACATTGATGGTGAGGATCATTTGATCCCCCTTTCTTTTTCCTTGACTGATGGAGAACAACAATATTTGTTCATGGTTCTTGCATTTGGTTCATAGAGATGTTGTCGGACGAGAGCGTAAAGTATGCATCATATCTGACTGCCACCTAGGAATTCTTAGTGCAGTAGCAGATTATATGGAGAGCTACCAACCAATTGTCCATAGGTGGTGCTAAAGACACTGCACTGCAAACATATGGGAGAGGCATAAAAGTTATAAAGTGAGGGGTCGACTGAAGGTATTGTGCGCAGCCAAAGCAGAAAGGATTTCTGATATCAGGTTACGAAAAGAGTTGATGAATGAAAACGCCACAGAGTGCCTGTAAGAGAAAATGGAGAATAAGAGTAAGTGGGCACTTGCTTTTGATGATGGTTCTATATATGGTACATGCGATATCAATGTATCTAAAGTGTTAAACAAGGTAGTCAAAGGGATCCGTTCCTTACCCATCTCTGCTATTCTCGAGTACACATTTTGCAAGGTCAATTTTTATTTTGTGAAACATTGGGCAAAAGCAAGGTCGCAAATAGATGCTAAGCCAAACCAATTGTTGTGGGGGAAGGGTGCCAAAACGCACCTCGAGAAAGAAGGGAAGATAGCTACTGACATGTGTTGGCACTTCTTAGCCTTAATGAATTACTCCGCAAGCACACAAAGGCCAATGTAGCTTTTCACCATGGGAGTGAAACCTGGGATATCGAATCCAAGGAATGATATATATACGCGACTAGGCCTAGAAAAATTCAACTGGACCCACTAGGGGATGAGAGGTACGAGGGTAGAGGGCCTATCTCTAGTTAGCCGACTCATTACCCAGATAACTTGCTACTCACTAACATCATTTGCTTTGATGGCTAGAAGGAAAGGGCCTCAAAAAGGGATCAGGGGGTCCAACCGCAATCTGCACTACCGTTATGAATCATAGTGGGCTACTCCTGAACTCCGAGATGGACTACTACAAAGCACATATATTGTAATACACTCTTATAACATATAGATCAATCCATTATAAAAAAAAGTTTATAGAAACACAAAATCATGTGTTACAGAAAAAGTTAGATACACATAATGCTTGGGCCTCCTTCTTTACTTGGGCACCCTTGTTGGTTGGACTCCTTTTTGTCCATTGCATGATCAATTCTTGATCGTATACATACGTGTCATGTCCTCATCATGTAGGTTGACAAGACATGCAACAGGTTGGGTAATGTTTTTGATCATCTGGTGATATAGTAGAGGTGTATCACAATAGGTCTGGCATTCAGTAGACTAGACTATGGAACATCATATCGGCTAAAATAAGTAGCGATTGGATAGGCGGCCTAAGGAGTGGGATAGCCAATGGGAGTCTAGGTCGGATGAGTCTAAGGAGTTAGGTTGGACAAGATTGGCTGCAGGTCAGATCACCGCTTTAGAGACAGATTTCCCCTTTCTTTCATCGGCTCTCTCAAGCAATGAAGATTAAATGAGCTTGACAACAACATGAAGTTCAATCTAGTCAACAACATCGAACTTAGCCAGCTTACAAACCTGATGTTTCCTCTCCATCGTCGTCCGACAGGATCCAATTTAAGACAATGCTATGTAGTTAAACAAATAACTTCAGCACATATAAATCAAACACTAAACAGTAAAAGTCAACTTATTGCTAAACCGGATCATTCAATGCTATAAGAGGCTCCTAGTCTTTTTAACATCCTGTGCTTTTTAACAGACACTAAAACACTGTTGAATTGATGTACTAACTGGCCCTAGGTTGCAGAGGCTTGATGACAACATGCCACATCGTAGTTTTAATGATTTTGAAAGTGTACATGCAGTCATCACCTACTTTGATCCCCTTATCCTGGTAGAACCTCTTCAAACCCTTAACATGGAGTCCACTATTATTGCATGGGAAAACACACCAATACGTGATGCGCTGCTCATTGAGGTTTGAGGGTAACTGTGCAAGGTTTTTGGATTCCACAATAGCCCACCAACAGAAGACCGGTGACAAATACTGCACGGATGTAATCGCAGTGGTCAGTCAACAATTTTTTGTAAGCAATTGCAATGATTCGTGTGCCACACAGGTTGCTGGTTCTCGAGTCCTGCCCACGTGGGGTTTGATAACTTATTTGAAGTTCATGCACGTGATAAGGGTTGCAAAAAGAGCTGGTGCCATGTCAAATAACTACTTAAAACATTTTTCTTTGAGAAAGCATGTACATACATTCGATGTGTGTGTGATAGCATGTGCATATATATCATAGCTAAAGCATCAATTATTTGAAAATGCAACTTTTTCTGCAGCAACATTAAATGCCAAAGAACTAAGCTTAGCAGAGTTGGTCAAGGGCATGGATGCACACTCAAATCAGACGATTCAAGTCCACATCAAGGAAAATATGGGAGGTTATTTTTTCTTAGTTAAGAAGTCATTTAGTTCTTCCTAAGTTTGTCAGGGGGTTTGAAACGTTAGATGGCATATCCTATTAAACCTCTAGTCACATTCTTGCTAAAATTTGAAACATATGCCCTATTCAAATTTGCTCACATTTGAGAGAAATGATTGTACCTACAAGAGCTTGTTTGATTGACCAGGTATTGATCTCCTTCATTATCCAAGCTGGTGGTCCATTCTCAAAGATCCAACCTGTCTTCGATGAGGCCTACTTGACCTGTCGTTGTCTCTCTTACGCTTTAAAGTAGAAGCAAAAGGGTTTTCCTGCAGGTTTTCAGTGTATGTTAACCCTGATACTAATTTTTACATGACCAAAGGGACTAGTGCATCAGTAACTAACTCACATAGCTGAGTTTATCTATCTTTTGCTTGTAGCGTTTGATAAGGACATGCCACAGTGTGGTTTCAACAACATTGAAAGTGCAGATGTCACCTTCCTTAAGACCATTCTGCTGGCAGAAACTCCTCCAGCCCTCTACAAGCAGGTAGTTGCGGCCATTCTTGATTGAGATACCATGCACCTGCCAAGATATGGTACTGTCCATTGAGGTCTTCAGTGTGATCATGCATGATTCCCACAGCCCAATCGCATGACAAAAATCTTTTGTCAAAGCCTGCAGTTACACTGGTTACAGTAAGCACTAGTCTAAGAGTCACTATATATTTGTCCAGTGGATGAATACCGATTATTTTATATACCAAACCTCTGGTTCTAGGTTCGATTAAAATAATCTCAAGAGCATATACATGACTAATGCTATATATTATCTGATAAAAGATTATATATTGATTTGTTTCTTGTTGTTCACACATGCATATATTATCTGCAATTTGGGCATGAATGATCAAATGAACCTGCTGGTCTCAGTTTTTCTGTAGGGAAATAAAATTCTGTTGATGGAAGTCTCAGATAACCCAACTTTGTAGCCCACATTCGTGTTAAACATATTATCCTACAAAATAGAGAAAGTTTGTGCTTACCAGATAATTTTTGAGTGTCTGGGCATTGATAACTTTCTTTATCCAAGATTGTGTGGAAACCTCAAAGAAAGATATCTTGTGAAATGCTCCCTTGCTGAAAGATCTCTTGGAGACTTTTTGTCTCTTGCTTCTTTTATTTCTTGACAACTTGTTCTCACTCATACGCATCATACTGGAAGTAGAAGGGTATTCCTGCTATTTCTGATTATGTGTTAATATATTGTTATTTTATAAATAGAAGGAATCTTTCACAAAATAAAAGAGAAGATGGAAAAGGATAGGTGCCTCAGTATTTAACTCATATAGCATAGCTGATTTACCGTTTCCTTACAACGCGTGACAGCAATGTGCCATATTGTGGTATCAATGACCTCGAACCTGCAGATGTCACCTAGCTTAAGGTTGTTCTCCTTCACAAACCTCCACCAACCCGTCCCAATCCGGTAGTTCCCAGTCTTCCGTGGGACCGCATGCACCTCCCAGAATTTGTTGCTTATGGTGGTCATCAGCGTGACCGTGCAATGTCCCGGAAGCTTAACCGCATGACAGAAAGCTGCTGGCAGAGCCTGCAATAATTGGAATCACATGTTAGTTCCAGTGTATGCAGGTAAGGACACTTCTTATTACATACTGACTGATCTGAAGACTGTTAATTTGGGTTCAGTAAAAGGTTTTTTGAGTCAACATACTGATATACATGACAAATGCAACTGCTGAAATTATATAAAAATGAGCATTTATGTATATGATTAGTAGTTAAATCATGGAATAATAAAAGCATCATATTGATGTTTGGTTCTCCATACAGAATGAAAGCTATAGACTGAAGTATAATACGTGCCATTCCCTAGCAACTCAATATGGAAATACGATTTTATCTTAATAAGGAAATGATTGTGCTTACAACTTCCTTTTTCAGTGAGTTGGCATTTATCTCCTTATTTAGCCATGGCTCCGGGTCAATCCCAAATATAGATCTCTTTCGTGATATTTCCTTCTTTGAACGAGTAATGGGGCCAATTCGCTTCTTTTGTCCATCACTGCTACGGAAATAACTGTTGCCACCCTTCTGAATGGAAACAGATGATTCTTCGGGGCACTCCTGAATGTCTGGTAATGTCGATAGTTGATAAGACAAGAGTAAATGTCACAAGTATATTAGAGTTGGTCATACCCAATCAAATATTAAAAACTTATTCGTCATTTGCTTACATTGTTGCATTCTGAGGTCCTTGTGTTTGGACTTTCTCTGACATCCATCAGACTCAAAGACATTGACTGTGAACGCCATATTGCCCTCATACCTCAACAGCAAAGTATTATCTTCAGTTATGTTATGATGAACAAGAAATTGTGACCAGCCATCTCTGAAGAGCACTCCTAACTCATTAATCTCGACCACAATGGAAAAAACTGTGCCAAGGGGGCCGAAAACAATGGCTATGCGGCTGTCCAAGTGCTCTTTGGGGATGTAGCATTGCACGAACTTAGCTGGTATCATTAGCTGCAAGAACGCATGAAGAAGCAAATTCAGGTCGTCCAAATAATATATAGAAAAAAAAGTGCGCAAAACAAACTAGTATAGCAACAGTCTGCAAAACCACCTTTGGCATAAAATCTTCCGGAAGCTTTCTGATGAACTGTGGCCTATAGGCAGTGTCCTTCCTGCTCCGAGCTGCTTTAGCTGAATAAGATTAGTTAGAAATAATCACTTTGAATAAATAGACTTTGGAGTTTGGAGTAATTTCAAATTGGTAGCAGCGAACTGCTGTAGAAGTTAGCCAAGATCCGGTATAATCTTCTGTTCAGTAAAAACTCCTTGACCCCAAATATTTTGTTGTTACTAGCTAGATGGGCTTACCCTGAGCCTAGCTTGAAGTTTGCCATGGCCTTTGTTAGCCTGGCTATAGAAGTACTAGCCTCCTTTGTTTGGTTTGCTGTGTTAAGCTTAGCCTGGCTTTGTTGAGCCATGTTTGGTTGATTGGCTTGCATTGTGTATGACCACCTCCTATCTCTAGACAACAATGGTGAGTTTAATTAATTACATCTACCTCTCTTCTTTCCCATGGGGAGACTAAAATACACCGCCACCACTAGCTTTAGCACACCAAATAACGAGGAAACTAGCTAGCTAGCTATTCCAGACTACCGAGAAAATCACCAACACACCCAACACATACTGAACTACCTGACATCCACCTCTTTTCTTTCCCGTGCTGAGATTAAAACACACCTCCACACTAGCTTCAAGCCTTTAACACACCAAATAATGACTAAACTAGCTAAAAAAAAAGCTGTTCCAGGCTACCAACAATAAAATCATGAACACACCCAACACTACCTGATGGATAACTTAGACAAGGAACTGGTACTATATATATCCTATCACCATCGTCAAGTGAAGTAGATCGCAGAATAAGGGAGCTAACTGCTCAAGAACATGCAACACGAGCTTTCACCACGATAACAAAACATTCAAGTACCATCATCAGTACTGTCTCGATTAATTTCAAAAATCAAACGCACCAAATCGATCAATTTCACTATTCTGACCCACGTCACTCTTCCTCAGTTTGTTTCCCCCCTCTCTCTGTCTCATCCATTCATCCTACAAACCATATAATGGCGAGGCATAGGCTAGCAGAGTTGCCTTGCCATTCTTTCTCACAAATTAAACAAATAAGAAATGACTAACAAAGTAACAAGGACCAGACCGCTACACTGTCCAGAAACACCATCCAATCTTCTAATTCGATTTGGGCCAACAGATCCACGATCGAAGGTCTGTTTTATTTGCCTGGGTCTGCTCCAGGTAGCCCCCATGCTGCTCGAGCAGCAATCGCTATATTAGGCCTCCGGCGAGCGACCACAGAGCGAGCCAGGATAAACAAAGCGAGGGATATGCACGCTTAAAGGGAGCTAGTGCGACGGAGAAAGCTCAAGCTTTGCACGCCGGAGACGGATCTCGGCGTGTTGAGTTGATCCAACCGGATCACTATCCACTACTGATGACCTCACCATTACCAGAAGATCGAATTGATTTCTGCTAGCAGAAATTATGGAATCGTGATTTGTAACACGGTATGACAAACCCTTTGCATTCGCAAGGGGGAAAAAAAATTTAGAACTGGGGAAACGACCCTGGGAACACACACAAGATCCGATCGTGTACCACCCCACCCCAAGAATTCATCATCAGATCATGTATATGTTCTTCCACTACCTGCGTCTGCAGCTGGTGGTTGAGCGCCAAGGTCCACGAGGCAGGAGTCGGCGTCGAAAGCCTTCACGGTGAGCACGCCGCGGCCGCGGTGGCGGAGGACAAGGGACCATCCCTGGCCGACGTCGACGCCACACGCGGCGGCAAACTCCGGCCAGCCGCGGCCCAGGAAGGCGCCGTCTACGTCCGAACCGACCTCGGCACGCCACACCTTGGCTTCCCCGGTCGCGCCCACGAGCATGGCCTCCCTGAAGCCGATTTCCTCGGCCAGAGGGTCTGGGATCCGCTGCAAAGAACTTAAAGAAATTAAGCAGATGCAATATCAGACGCCCGGCGGACGAGCGCGCGCGAGGGAAGGGAAGGAAGAGAGCTCACGCACGCACCAGGGTGGCGCCGGTGAAGGGAAGAAGAACCCTAGGGTGCTTCGGCGGCGGGGACGACGCCATGGGGAGGGCACTCAGGTCTCTGGTGCGCCGGCTACGGTGGGGAATGGGGAGACTAAGCGGGGGGTGAACTGTGCCCTACGGTGTCACGCTGGTCTGCTGCTGCGGCATTTAAACCGTTTTGGCGTGTGGCGAATTTCTGGCGAGAAGGCGTGACGTCCGGACGCTCCTTTCCATCACGTGCCTCACGAACGCGGAAGAGTGTTGGAGATTTTTCAGTGGGCGCGCAGACGGTGGATTTGGCCGGGGTTTGGAGGTTTTGGAGCGGGGCTGGATCGAGTCAGACCGAAAGGATGGGGAAGAAGAAGCGAAGGAACACGTGTGTGTGAATACAAAAAGATTTGGCTGCAGGGATACAATCTGTAATGATTTACTGGGCAGACATAAAAGATTTTTTGAAACGCAGCTCTCACTCATATGCAGATTTTTTCAATTTTCTTATTAAAAGATTTTGTTCAACATTAAATAAATTTTATGTCAGAATATATATGATTACATTCACTATAATTCCATATTTAGAGATTTTTATTTAATAAAAATTTTTAATGCATGCTATCTAATTTGGTAGAGTATTCATTATTTGACACCAGAAGATGGACCAATTCCCAAAAATGATGGACTATACTCCCTCGGTCCCTATTTAGAAGTCGTCGTAGGAAGGGGGGACTACCAAACCAAAGATGAAATAATCTACATACCCCTATGATTCCAATCATTTCCATGCAACAGATGAATTAAATGCCTGTACGCACACAGCCTCACAGGGCCCAAAGCATCCACTTGCTGCACAGTTTGCATTAAATAAATGAAAAGTTCACACCAAAACCAGCTCCACCGCATCATCATGCATATGCACAATTTTTATTAAACAAATGAAAACCTCAGCGAAACTAAATTTTACAGCGGCGGGAAACTTAGCGCCAAAAAGTAGAAGCAGCGAAACATATAAATTCAAATAGCCATTCAGGCTCCATATTTTAACTACTGAGCTACTAAAGCCACCATTTCACTGCCGACAACTCCAAACAACTCACTCGCCATGGCCCTTGACTTGAATGCAACTCCTGCTGACCCAGAAGATGACGGGGCCAGATGACCAAGGGGATGAGGGGCCACGAGATGTAGAGCCTGATCTCAACCAGCCACCTGCAAGTGAACAAGATAGGAGTATCCATGATCCCTTGGAAACAATTGGTGCATGCAAAATAAAAAGAGTTGATCCTTCACCTTCCCTCCTTCAACCTGCAGTTCAATATGATGAATGTTGTTCTTTTTCTCTTTCTTCTGTCTCCTAAAATGAGCCTGCTTGGATTCAGTTTCTCATCTGACAGAGATTACATTTCATAGGTGTGGTTAACTTACAAGTGCATACTACATCTGGCAGCTCATTTGATTTAAGTGAACCATCAGAAAGAAGCCTACATACAGGTGAATATTTCCATCAATTCTCTAGAAAGAAGCCTGCTCATTTCAGCAGCACAACTAAAGTGGTGTGTTTATTTTCTCACATGAAACCAATTTTTGCAGCAAGTCAGAATGCGGGAGAAGATGCCTTACCTGACACCTTTGATAATGCACCAGTACACAATGTTTGCCATCCCTTTGGTTTGAATCTTCATCAACAGGACACTGAACAAGAAAACATGCTGACAGGTCAATATGTTTGCTTAAAAGAAAAATCAGATTGAATACATTTGTGCACATTTATTACCTCCAAGTCCAACATAAGTTGTATTGATCAGTTCAAGTTTTTATACAGGTGAACAAGATGCCTTGGAGGATCTCATAGAGGAGTTTGGTGTGTACACTGAAAATGTTAACATCACCTTTGATCAAGAGGAGTTGTCAGACTCACATGATGAGGAAGAAAATGAAGAGGATGAGCAAGTACATGATGGTGAAGATGATGACCAAGAAAATCATGATCAGGCTGGACATAGGATGAAGGAATTAACAGATGGACAAAGACAAGACATATTTGAAGATTTGCTTCGGAGCAGCAATAATGGGAAGTTAAAAAGAAACAGTACAACTATTATTGCAGCAAAGTACAATGTCCAAATACGTACCATACAACGTGTATGGAAGAGAGCAAAAAAATGTTGCGCACAGGGCATACCAGTTGATGTCAAGGGTTTGAAACCTAAGAACTGTGGCCGTAAAAAAATTAAAGTTGACCTCTCTAGAGTTCCAAATATTCCCCTAAATAAAAGGGATACTTTAAGGTCACTTGCACATGCTCTAGGTGTCCCTAAAAGCACGCTACATAGGTCATTCAAACAAGGATTGCTACGAGGACACTCCAATGCACTGAGGCCCTATTTGAAGGAGGGAAATAAAAGGACTAGGCTATAGTGGTGTCTCTCTATGCTAGAACCAAGTTCACTTCCAAATAATCCTAAGTTCAGAGAAATGAAAAATATAATCCACTCAGACGAGAAGTGGTTCAATGGGACAAGAAATAATAGGACTATGTACATGACTCCAGATGAAGAAGACCCACACAGAACAGTGCAAAACAAGAATGCCATTGAGAAAGTCATGTTTTATTCTGGAGTTACAGAGACTATGTTTGATGATGAAGGTAGATGCTATTTTGATGGAAAGTTAGGCATATGGCCTTTTGTGCGCAAGGTAGCAATCTTGGTCATGTTTTATTCTTGTTTTCATACATAAAAATCACTATTCTAGTATTCTCATAAGAATTTTTCTATATTCAGGAACCGGCAAAAAGAAGAAGTGGCAATAGGCCTAGGGGCACCCCAATCACGAAGACAATGAAGGTTCACAGAAAAACAATGAGATCTTATATGATCACAAAAATTCTTGAAGCTATACGCATTCGTTGGCCTCGAGAACATGCCCACGAGACAATTTGGATACAGCAGGACAATGCTCCCTCACATATCCTTCCCGATGATCCAGATTTAATAGCAGCAGTTGCCCAAACCGGACTTGATATACGCATAATGAATCAACCTGGTAATTCACCTGACATGAATTGCCTAGACCTAGGTTTCTTTGCAGTCGTTGACAGATAGAACAACATCTAGAAATATGGATGAGCTCATCGCAAATGTGATCAAGTAATATGAAAACTACAACCCTGTTCTTCTAAGGAGAGTATTCCTCACGCTACAAGGATGCATGATTGAAGTTATGAAAGATAATGGAGGGAATAGGTATAAGATCCCCCACATGAATAAGGAGAGGCTAGAGGCGAGAGGCATGCTTCCCAAATCTCTTAGCTGTGACAGGGAGATAGTTCAGAAGGCAATGGAGTTGTTGAACAACTAGTGAAATTGTTTGTTAAGCTTTTGAGGTGTGCAGCAACAAGGAATATATGGATGCCTAGCTTTTGTATACATGTAAATGAACTTCTACTGTGATGTGTGTAGTATCTTGTGATCCTAGTAGGCAAAGGAAAGCCTTTTGTGGTGCATGTATAAAAACTAGTCTTCTTATCAGAATTCCTACTTACTTAATTGTTTCGATATAATACTGTAAGTCTTCCATTTACTCCTATGATTCGTAACCTCCTAATGTGGAGTAGCTTAATGGCGAAAAATAAAATTGTACAAATTGACATACTAATTCATACCCAAAAGCTAACTTCGATTAACAAGATGGAATAACACAGCATAACATAGTCTGTCAAACACACAAAAGCAGCACTTCACCATCACAGATACTATGCATACATGAGACCTAGTAAGGGGTGTAGATAGAAGCAACTGCAACCTTGATCCACGGGATAAAGACTTCCCGGTTCTCCCCTTCTCTGCTGGTAAGCCAAAGCTCCAAGGTCGCCTCTTCGGCCGCTGCACGACGACGGCTAATGGCACCTTGACCTCGACGGAGCACTGGACGGCAGCTCTCCTCCAGTTCACTGTCTTCAGCTTCTGAGTCAAGAACGCACAACTGTCCCTTGGGGTCAACACGCAGGCGAGCACGTCCGATGCAGCGCTCACGCCCGCTCATCCCCTCTCTGACCTGTTCAATCCCATCGCCGTGGCCCATCTCGACATCGTGCTTCGGGCTTCCACCGAAGTTGCAGATCCCTAACTTGAGAGCGCAGGTGCCTTCACAGCCGCCCTCCTCTGCCGCAAGGTGCTTTCGAATCAGATCGCAGCCGCAACACCCCAACATGGGAGAGTAGATGACATCGTCGTCGTCGCCCCCAACCTTCACGATGTGCTTCGGGCTACTAGCATGGCCGTCACTTGTTGACTTGGGGGAGCGTGTCCTGGTGCCGCCACCACCGACCTCCACCTTCAGGGCGACCTTGGAGGCCGCATCCCCGTCGCGGAGCACCGGCTTGACCATGAGATCTGGGGTCCCATCTCTGTCGCTGCTGCTGCTTCTCAGCTTTGCGCCGTGCTGCTTTGACCAGGTACGACGGCGGCGGACGACGGGGAAACGGCGGCGTCGCCCAGCGCCAGCCATGCCCGATGCTTTAGGTGATGGGTGGTGGAGGAGATGGAGGAGGTGGGGATGGGGAGGCGGAGGAGCTCGCGGATGGGGAGGCGGAGGAGCTCGGCGTCGGCGATGGAGCCCGACGAAGACAGAGACGGGGAGGAGCTCGCGCGGGTGGGAGGCAGATCCGGATGATGGATGGCTGTGCGTGACCGAGCCGTGTGAGAGGATAAAGTCTCCAAGATTTTTTCTCCCCACCGCATGCACCAGCGCTTGCCTTTTTTTTATTCACCGCTTTTGACGGATGGCAGGTTGTGGCAGACTACTTAGTCTAGGTGCAGGTCTAAAACGACATCTAATTTGGTACATTATTTGAATCCTAAAACGACTACTATATTGGGACGGAGGGAGTACCTTATTTCACATCAATTTTGGTTCCTAATGTGACACTATCATTACCTCTGTTATATAGTTCTGTTAGGTCGTTCACTTCCATCGAGTGAAATCATAGACGAAACTATACTTTTGGACTGAGAAAAGAAAAACACCAGACTGACTCTGTCACTCCACCCTCTAGACGGACCCCTTTCGTCACACTGTCCTCCCAACTAGGTCTCCCGATGCCCGAACCTTAGATCATCAGCAACTCCTTCCGACGGCTGTGCCGCCACCTGCACTCCTCCTGACGCCGACGATCCCTTCTCCTGTGCCCCACCCAATGCCCGCGCTGGCTCACCCTCCCGACCCCCATGCAGGAAAAAGGAAATGAAAAAAGAAGACTGATGCATCATTTCACAGGCCTGTTATGGGCACGAGAAGCAGAAAGTTTTATCCTTGTAGTCCTGCAACGAGCACAAGGAGTAAAAGAATTTGTGATTGTTATGTACTTCTGGACCTGCCAATGATTGAGCACTTGTTTTATTTGTGATTTTGTTAAACCCATGCTATGAATTGTCTACCTACTTAACACTTATTTATACAAAATTGCTAGTCATTGATTTGTCCATAATACATTATGGCGCGTAACAGAGCCCACATGCCTGAGCAGAAGGGCAAAACGGACATTTCATAGGCCACTTTACAGACAAACTCATGGTAGTGTCACAATAGGAATGAAAATTGAAATTTAATGTCAAATAAGATGTAGTTCATTTTTCAAGGCCAAATAGGGTTCTTCTTCTGGTGTCAACGGACATTTCATAGGCCACTTAACGGACAAGCTCATGGTAGTGTCACATTAGGAACAAAAATTGAAATTTAATGTCAAATAAGATGTAGTTCATTCTTCAAGGCCAAATAGGGTTCATCTTTTGGTGTCAAAAATAAGGAATTTTCCGTCAAGCGCTTAACCTGCTTGAAAATTAGAGGCTATGTATGGTGCTATATATATAATTCTTCGCTCTGGCGGCCCCTGGCCATGTCCACGTTAGCCTCATGCATATGATTCGGTGGATGTAATTTTGTGTGGCATGGATGAGGTGCATGCCCTAACATCAAAGGTGATAGTGACCTGAGCGTTCCATGGAGACAGTGCACATTGATTGAGCTTGCGCCAAGGCTACACGTGTATGAAAAGACACTTGAATAATCACTACTAGAAAAACGCACATTCATCCATATATGCAATTGGTACCGGTTGCTTTTCTGCCGGTACTAACGTATCGTTTAGTACCGGTTACATAGCATAATGCTCATAGGAGGTCATTCAGTACCGGCTAAAGCCACCAGCCGGTACTAAATGACACTACCGACATCGGCTAGATTCTGTCAGATAATTTTGTACCGGTTGGTGGCTCTAACCGATGCTAAATATGTGAAAATTGTACCGGCTAGAGCTACCAGCCGGTAAAAAAACATTTAGTACCGGACCACCCGGTACTGGGTGGACCATTTAATACCGGTTGAAGACAACGTCCGGTACCAAATGCTCCTCTCGCTGCCCGTGCTATATGTTTATCTATTCTCCCTCTGCTCTCGGTCCGTCTCAACAGAATCTCATCCTTATCTCACGCAGGAGGAGGCCATGGCGCATTGGCGCTTAAGGAGGAGAAATGCATGCTGGTCGAGGCACACGTGGAGGTTCTTGCGGTCAACAAGGGTGCCCCCGCCGATGCCACGCTCAGCGTGAATCGTGATGGTTCATCCACGCGCCCTCTGCAAGGTTGAAGCTTCGGTTCCTCCTATTCGATTCTATCACTCTCTTCTCTGTTTCGTGTTTCTATCGAATTGACTGCTCACTTCTCTTCTGGTGAGCCTTTGCTTGGTCTTGGTTTTTGATTGGCGATGGTTCGACTGTTTTTTGAAGCTTGCGATGTTGAAGGAGGCCGTGGAGCGCCGCGGCAGCGGCCGGCGGAGGCAGGCCAATGCGCGGGCGTGCTCCGTGCCCGTGCGTGGAGGACGTGCCGACCTGTTCGATGAGGTGTTGGAAGCGAGGAAGAAGCTGCTGGACCTCTGCAGTGGTGGCAGTGGCCTCAGGCCACCGGATCTGTGCAAATCTAGCAGGCGAAGCTTGCTCAGATACTCAGATGGATTGAGTTGTTTGTGTTCTCTGATTTTTTTATTCTATTCTAGCCCCTCTGTTCTCAGATCCAAAAAATTCATGTTGGAATAATTGTACTTTTGTAAGATTTGTTGCATTTGTTCATAAAATCGATGAGCTAGGTTTGCTTTAGCATCCGGTATACCTCCAATCTCGACTAGGTGTACTACTATAATTTAAAACAAAAGAAAAACAAACGAATAGAAAAAAGAGTAAATAAAGGTCGCTGGACATTTGGTACCGGCTAAATGACCAACCCCTATGTGCGACGTGGGCAGCCGGTTTTGTACCGGCTAGTGTAAACATCCGGTGCTAAATAGCTTGCTCGGTACCGGTTATTGCAGCCGGTATAAAATATATATAGCTGCCCATTTAGTACCGGAAACGTGATACTGGTTGTCAAACCGGTTTTTAAATAGGGTGTCCCAACCGGTACTGGAGCTAGTTGGAGCTAGTTTCTCTTGTAGTGAATTATCAGCTTGTTGTATCTAGTGATATGTCATCTCACACATCCTATTCCCTATTTATTTTTGTAGTTTTTGTTGTTGGCACGTAGTGGTCCTCCTGCCTATATAGCATGGAGCTGCATGCCACCTGAGCAACCAATCTTCATATAGAGCTTTCATAACTGAGCCACCAGTGGCCATATAGTGCTTTGCACACCCGAGCAACGATGGCCAATAGTCTACATTTGGTTTGGCTAAATGGTGCCCTCCTTATTATAGCACGAAATATTGTCATTGTTTAGACAATATTCTCAAAGGCTGATAAAAATTGAGGAGTTGATATTATAATAAAAAAAAGGTTGACCTTGCATGGACATGACATGATTCAATTGTATATATGTTGGAGCCATCATCTTTAGTCAAGAAATGACCAGCACAATTATGAGTTAGTGAATGGTTATTTTATGCTAGGATGTGTATTTTGTAGTCGCATCGTCTCAGTACACTATCAATTTAAAAAATCTGCTAACTATATATTTTATTCGGCCTTGACCTGTCCTACACATTTGCTTTGTTGTTTCTTTATCTTTCGTCGATCTTCTCCTATGCATCATGGAGGGTGCTCCTTCCTCTAGTCAGACAAGGAAGAGTCGGCGGGGCAAAGAAGCAGCTATCAAGACATGTGTGCTTCTAACTTTTGTTTTGTTTGCACATTTTTTCCTCTTCAGGTGGGAGTATTCTATGTTGCTTATATATGCCTGTGTTCACTGGAACTACAAAATGGATTGGCTACCATTCTTTCGATAGGCCTAGGCCATGAAAAGGTATACCTTAGTTCGGATACATTGGTTGAATCCTCAAAGGAACAAGGTAATTTGGACTTACTTTACCTGGTTGAGTTCCTAAACTCCCTCCGGTTTAGAGGTATTCCTCCCCACAACCTTACGCTGAAGCTTCATTTGCCTGTCATGCAATTACGCATCGAATCAGAGTTCTGGACTTTGCATTGGTAGACATCTTATAGTAACACAGTTAGGTGATCAAATATTGGAGGCTCAAATTATAACTGGATCTTACATTGGTGACAAGGTACTTCTCCCTCGATTGCCTTGCACGTATCAAGCACTAAATGACCATTTGTTATTAGTAGGAGACTATTTCCAGTACAATTGTGTTATGCAATGACCATAAATAAGATCTAAGGACAAACTTTGCATAATGTTGGCCTATACTTGCCATGCCCAGTTTTCTCCCATGGACAGCTCTATGTTGCTATATCACGCGCAACATGTAGAAATGGACTTAAGGTTCTAATTGACGATGCTGTAAACCCAAATACCAGTGTTATTGAAAACATTGTCTACAAAGAAATTCTCTAGTCCCTTTGGTAATTATTCTACAGATTGCCAGTACTGCATGTTGCGTGTCCGTTTAGAGCATTTATGCATTTATACCGCACCTGGCATACAGTGCATCTTACCGTTTGTTACTTACTGCTGATTGCATTGCCCCTCACTTGACGTATTTTTTTATTTTATTTCCTCCATGGTTGAACCATAAACAGGTGGCATACAACTTACTATCCTAAATAAATCCATCAAGGCACAATTGGTGCATCAAGGTTAGAGTTGCTAGGATGTGGAGGCTATCTGGGACTTCCAATGGGAAAAGTTTTACTGCAATAGAACTTGTTTTGGTTTTTTAGAAAAGGGAATATATTTCAATATTTCAGCCTCTGCATCGACCAATGCATGTAGCTGTGGAACTTGTTTTGGTTGATGAACAGGGGCGTAGCTACAGGGTATGCCGGGTGGGCCACGGCATACCCTGCAGCCCAGCCCACCAGCTAGTATATACTTGATATTTCTTAAAAAAAACAAGCCCAGCCCAGCTCTGGATGGCCCAACGTCTCTGCAAAACAGCAACCTCCGTATTCTGTGCGTCGTTTCGTATTCGATCGATTAGATCGCAATTGCCGCTGCCGCCATCCACGTCTGGCTCCGCCGTCCACCCGACGCCCGTCCAGCCGGCGGCTGCCACACACCTCCGGCGAGCCGGCCACCTGCAGTCGTCGTCGTCGTCGTCGTCCGGCGACAGGCAGCGGCCACGCCGCCACGCACGGACGCACCACGGGACGCACCACGACTTGCAGACTTGCAGTTCTGCTTTTGCAAGTGTTAGACTGCTACTGCAGTTCACGTACAACAAGTTCAGGTAACTAGGAAAAAAAATTAGAAATAAGTTGAGTCATTATTGTTTAGAGAACTAATCATTAATCCTGAATTGTTGATGGTACATCTTGTATATTGTTTTGTAGAATCATTGAGCTATGAAGAGGAATGGGGACATTGCATCTCTTTTCCAAAAACATGCTGCAAAGAAGGCGGCGGCTGCTGCTGCATCTCCTCCCGTTGCTCCAGCTCCAGTTGCAACTATGGTTGAAGATGAACCTCAAGAAGAGAGAGGAATTGAAGAAACTCAAAATGCCGAATCATCTTCTCCTCCTCAAACTCAGTCACCGCCACCACCGATTTATGATATTAATCGTCTTCCATATGATCCAGGTGAAAGGCAACCCATTCAAAGCTATCCTTTTAATGATCGAGATGCTATACGAAGAGCATATATTCTTAAACGTGCATTCAAGCCTGTAGAACATAATTATCCAAAAAGGAAAATTGGAAAAAGAGTTCGCCAATTCAATTTCGTATGGTTGTATAACTATGATTGGCTTGAATATAGTATTAAGAAGGATTCTGCATTTTGCTTTGTGTGCTACTTGTTCAAGAAGGGCAATGGGTCAGATACATTTATTGCAAATGGTTGGAGAAATTGGAATATAGGAGATAAAGCACTTGTCAAACATGAGGGTTCTAAGGCACACAAGGCAGCTCAGGAGAGATATCTTGGGTTTATTAATCCCAAGGTTGCAATTGATAATCACATTGAGAAGTGGAGCGATGAGGATCTTCGGCTTTACAAAATCAGGGTGACTTATTCACTTAGGTGTTTGAAATTTCTTTTGCATCAAGGATTGGCATTTCGTGGACACGATGAAAGTGAAGAGTCTAGCAATAGAGGGAACTTTATTGAACTTCTGAAATTTCTTGCAGCAAACAATGAAGAAGTGAACAAGTATGTTTTGAAGAATGCTCCAGGTAATTGCACCTTAACTAGCCCAGACATACAACATCAGATCATTCATTGTTGTGCCATTGAAACTAGAAAGAAAATAATTGAAGAACTTGGTTCTGAGCACTATGCAATTTTAGCTGATGAGTCAAGTGACATATCACACAAAGAACAACTAGCCCTTTGTTTGCGTTATGTTGATAACTTGGGAAGGCCATGTGAGCATTTTATTGGAGTTGTTCACGTAGATGATACCAGCTCTTCATCACGTAAGGAAGCAATTGAAGCTTTACTTGTTAGTCATGGTTTGACCACAACTCAAATTCGTGGTCAAGGTTATGATGGTGCTAGCAACATGAAAGGAGATATTAAAGGGTTGAAAACATTGATTATGAAAGAGTCACCTTCTGCTTATTATATCCGTTGTTTTGCACATCAACTTCAACTAGTTCTTGTTGCTGTTGCCAAGGGCAATACGGATTGTAAAGGGTTTTTTGATCAAGTATCTCTCTTGCTGAATATTGTTGGGGTTTCTTGTAAGCGCCATGGGATGCTTCGAATTGTGTTGAACTGTTACATATTTATACAATCCCAAAGGGTGCCTACCTATGAAAAGGTGTCTATACTAAAGGGTGTCTGTACAAAAGGATGTCTATACAAATGGGTGTGTATTGATCACTAATTAATTAATCCTAATTAATCCTAACACAAGCATCTGCCATGCAAGGGGTGATATCAGGATGATGTCATGCCTATGCAGTAATTAGGTTTCTTCCTGTAAAGAAATAATTAGGATACTGCCAGTAGACGATTCCATTGCAGTATATATCAACGTCAGTGCTCGTTTCTATCGTTGAATCGTAAAGAAACATTCCTTAATTTCTCTCATGCAACCCTTGTGACAAATGTTCATTTATTTATTAAATTCCTTTCTTGATTACTGCTCATCCGTATGCAATAATTCCTGATTCTTTTTATCTACTTATCCAGAATTCCAGAAACGTCTCCTTGACATATGAACTCCATAATTTAGCTTAATTCTGTTTACCGGATCTCATTAGAACGTTCTTTTAAATATTTTCTTTTGATTGGTGTATTGTTCTAAGTTGTGCCTATTTGATTGCTTGCGTGTTTGTGCCTATGCTCCATGATCGTTGCCTGAGAGTTGTCAAAGAACAAGAGCGGAAGATTGTCTGAGCAAATATTTTTAGGATTTAAGGCAAGTGGATTTTCCCCTCAGCATACTCTCTTTTGACCTATGCAACATCATATTAATTAATGTTACTTTATGTATATATATTGCATTAATTTGATGGGTCCTATTTAAGGATGACTAGTTTTTATTGACCATCTCTTTGATAAAACTGGGTCTTACATTAATGTTGGGTAGCTTTGCTTATCTGCTATACTTGGGAATGATTCACACTAATTATGAAGATAATAATTTTGTGCTACAATTTATCAAGATATTTATATCCATGTTCTGATGATGAAGTTAAACAAGATCACATATGTTAATTTTGGAGTGGCAACCTGGGATTAATACGTACAACCACAGTACCATAATGGCTCTGGTCTTGGCTAAGTATCCAGATGAACTATATGTTGTGTTCGCGCTGCATGATGGTGGGTTATGGGGTCCGAAGCTTAGACGAGTGGCGAAGGAATGCTTCGGCTTCTGAAGTACCGCCGATACCGGGGAGCGGACACACACATATAGGGATTCTTTGGAAAGGCCTCGTGGCGTCCCTATGCAATCACACCTCGAAAGTGTGGTACGTGCCTGGCCCGCACTGCATGGTTGGGTTTAAAGTTCTTCGGAGCTTTTACGCGGATTGTGGTAAAAGTGTACAATCTCTGCAGAGTGTAAAACTGTTATAACAGCCGTGTTCGCGGTTATGAACGGCCCGAATCCTCACATGATAATTGAACTTGAAGATGAAAATAAATTGTGGTTCATGGTTAAGGAATGAGTGCTTTGGCACGAATGATGTGAGATGATGTATATCTCTTTATATGGTTAATTTGGGTTCGTATATACTTATATCTTAGTAATCAGGTGCTTGCTAATAAAACTTGACCAACTAAAATACTGACCGCTCTAAACTCTTAGCCTTTCCTTGAAAGCCTGCATATTGTCCCACTTGTTGAGTACCATAAGTGTACTCACCCTTGCTAAATATTGGATCAGAAGGAGAAGAAGATATGGAGTTCTTTAGTGCATTCAATGAAGATTGCTAGGCGTACGGAACCCCCAGTCAACTGCCTGTGGTCAAGAGTTGAAGATTCCGCTGCTAGAATATCGTTGTAATGTATTTCTTTTATTATTGCTGCTGTAACTTTGTGTTCTATATTCATGGAGTCTATCATATGTGTGAAACTTGATCCTGGCGCACATATGAGATGCATTCGGTTCATTTTTCTAAAACCGGGTGTGACATGAACTCAGCCTCAAGTCTGTCCTGGCGATCAGAGTGCTGCTGCTGACTAGTGCTCAGACCATGAAACTGCTGACTGAGATCATCGAGACGAGTCATCATGGGCTGATACATGGTTTGATGAATGTGCTGCCCAGAGGACTCAAAACCAGCATGCACATATCCCTAAAACTGCTTATTCATAGTGTTCACTAACCCTGGAAGTTTTGCTGCATGTTCTGAAACCCAACATCAACATGTGCACTCATTTCTTGTTGCATGCTTGCAATATAGGGATCAAAGTACCCTATAGGAGGCGCCCACTGTGGCTGCATAGGTGGAGGAGGCATAGCTGCTGCATCTGGATCTGGTTGAGCATCTGGCAGTGGAATATCATCAGGACCAATGACATCAGGGAAAGGAGTCAAAGCTCTTTCAAGAAATCCCTTGTCATTGCAATATGGCCTGAATGGGAGATGAGGTACTTCACAAGGACCCTGAAATCCAGTCTTTGCCTTGATGAGAGACATAATGTACGGAGCAAAGTATATGTTGATCTCAAGGTTAACCTTCTTGTTTGATCAGGGTAACCACATTTACTTTCCTCCCAAACATAGCATGATCCACAAAGTTCCTAAGCTCTCCAACAAATCCATCTTTATAGCAATCTTGTTTATAGCAGCTGGATGATGCCTGAGCCCCTTTTCTTTACCAAGCACACTAGCAATTCTAGTTCTAGCAGGCTCATAGAACTGTGTAGCATCAATGTCAAGGTGATCTTCAGTCACTATATTCTTGCTGGCAGCATCAGTAATAAAAGCATAATCAAGTTGATTCACTGCAGCAAACTCAGCAAAAGTAGCAAAATATTTTCTATGACCTGTCATCCATTCAAGCACCTCTGGCTCTAGAAGAACTTCAACAGTGGCATAGAACTGACGAATAAGAGTGTCATTCCAATCACATCTATGCTCTAGAAAGTTTCCAAGAACCATTGCTTCAAACTTGCCAATCAAGCCACTTAGCACATTGTGTTCAGCTAGATAGTTGAAATCTATAGTTTGATGCCTGAACACAGTTTTAGAAACAAGATGGCCAAAGAAAGTATCTTCTTGTACCTGAGTATAGAAAAAGTTGTTGCTGGTGTCTCCCCGAATACCGTACTGATATGGAGTCCTTTCTCTAGAGAAAGCGTTTGGAGTCCACCTTCTTCTAGGTGCAGTATGTTGTGTGATATCAATAATTTCCACAACATGTGGATGGCTCTCAATTTCAACTTCTTCTTTATCATAAACACTTGCAATGGCAGCATTGCTGTTTTCAGGATCCCAATCACTATCATTAGTATCCCGTGCTGCACTACTCTTACTTTCATCTCTTCTTGGCCATTTAGATGAACTTCCAATTTTCAACTTGCTAGCCAATTCCTTCAATTTTCCACGTCCACCACGACGGCCACCTCCACGGGAGGACATGATGGAGGAGTTCACGGAGAGTTCAGGGATGCTCTCGGATGGTCCGAGGAACGCTTCAACGAAGAAATCCAAAGGGGGTGTCTTTTCTTTGAGAGGAGGAAGAAGAAAGAGAGGAAGAAGGCAAATGACTCGGGTTGGAGGAAGGTGAAAGAAGATAGGGAAAGTTATCCCACGGTCTCCTAGTCCCACAAGCGCTGGCCTGCACCGGACGGTCCACCCTTGAGGGGCGAACGGTCCGCCGTAGAAAACCGGTGACCTCCCGATTCCAAACTTCTCGGTGTAAAAACTTTCATAACCGCGGACGGTCCGCCAACAACCAGTGGACGGTCCGCCTCACAAAGAATTTTTGAGCCCGAGAACCATCCTCTCTGTATAAAACTGACTTTGCTGGCGGACAGTCCGGTGGAGCCTCGAGGACGGTCTGCCTGTGACTCTGAAATTCTGCCCAAGAATTCACTTTTGAGTTGAAATCTGAGATTTGATTCGGGATCATTGCTCACTGAGATTTGGTATGCATGAAATAGCAGTTTGAGACCATATTATATGATGATATGCATGAGTAAAACAAATTTTGAGCAAAAATAACATGATTTATCATTAGAATGAAAATTACTCAAAAATAGGCCATAAAAACATGGAACAAAGAGAGATAGCCTAAAGATGCACATGCACTTGATTTCGAGCCACATTTGACATGTCGATGTCATTTGTCTCATTCCTCAATTGACAAAATCTCTTCACATCCAATGTCTTGGTGAAAATATCCATCAATTGGTCATTAGTCCCAATGTTAACAATATCAACATCTCCCTTGCTCACATGATCTCTTATGAAGTGAATTGCTCAAAGTAAATTGCTTATATGAAATTGAGTAATAGAAATAACCAAAGACACAAGCAATTTTTCCCGTGATGTCGGTGACTTGCCGGTCACCCCTAATCCACATTGAGGTGGATTCAAAGCTTCCAATTGCTCCTCTACCAAGAATCCACTTGGTGTATGAGCCAATCTCGGAATCAATGAACCGCTCCAAACCTCTTTCCACTAGAGATGCTTTTCACCACTCCGGTGAGGCAAAGCTCATGAACCTCTTCACAAGAATGAATCAAAGGCTTCTTCACAATCCTCTTGAAGAGCTCCATGAAATCCAATCTCCAAGCCGTCTAGGAGGCAACAACCTCCAAGAGTAAGAAATCAACAACCTTGCTTGAAGAACTCCTAGTGCTCCAACCTCAAACCTTGAATGCTAGAACTAGATGTCTCTCTATCTCACCAAAAATGCAATCCCAAGCTATGTGAGTGAGAGAGAGGGAGTGGAGAGCTCAAATGTGTGTTGCAAGTGAGTGGAATGGCCAAGAGAGGCTCCCTATGCTGGCCACCCCTCTATTTATAGAGGGGGTGCCCCAAATCCAACTATTATGTTTAAATTCCACGTGCATATTTTTCAATTAGCGACTAAATCTCATCTATATGCATGCATATCCGAGTACTTAAGCAATGTGGCACTATTGACTCGTCAAGCAATTGTAAATTGATCCCTCTTGATAGTACATCCATCTAGCCTACAAATCCGGTCAATTTACTTCTCTAGTCACCTCTTGACCGGCAAAAAGAAAATCCTATCTTATACCTATGCCTTAAGTCTTTCGCCACTTAATATCAACTTTTATTTGCGGAAGCATTCTTGCTCAATACCATATTCATGGCGTCTCATAACGCATATATGTGATTAACCTTAACTCACATGCTCAATGAAGTCGTTTGTCCACAAAGTGTTGTCATTAATTACCAAAACACTAAACTAGGGGCCTATATGCTTTGAGCATTTTAACAAGCATAGGCTTATGCTTCCTCAGAAGAAGGAGTGGAGAGTCAAAAAAGACGATCAGTCGAAGCCAGCAGTACAGGCAGTCTAACCGGTTGTACAGGCGGTTTAGACTGCCAGTGCTGCAGAGTGGACCGAGCAGGCGGTCAGACCGCCTGCACAACTAGTCAGACCGGTTGAGGCAAAGATATTGCCTGATGATGCTTCTTCTACTCGCATGGTTTGTGATGACGAGTTGACATCGGTTCCCACTGCTGAGGACGATGAACAATTTGTTGATTACATTTCGTCTCCGGAGCACATGGATATGGATACTAATATCCCGTACATGGGTGATTATGTGCTTATGGAGGAAGATGCTGATAATCCTGATTTTCATCCTGAGGAAGCTATGTAGATGTTTTTACTCCTTACTTCGGTTGAAGGATGATGCTGAATTTACTTGGGGGGGGGGCAAAACAACAAGAAGCTTTTGAAGTAAAGTCTTATTTATCTTCGTCTCCAGTTCTCCAGACACCTAGGAGAAGGGTTTCTTTTAAACTATATATGACGGCCGAAGAAAGCGTTATTGGAGTTGTTTTGACTCAAGAGACCGAAGGGAAGGAGTATATTATTGCATATGCAAGTAGAAGATTATTGGATTCCAAAACAAGGTATGGTTTTATTAAAAGGTCATATTAATTATACTTATACAAGTTGAGGCATTATTTACTATGAAATACTTGCATAGTTGCTTGTCAAGCCGACATAATTAAGTATATGTTGCGTAGCTTAATATTGAGTGAGTGGTAGAATTGGCAAATGGGTTTATGCTTTAATTGAATATGATTTAGTCTTTGATTCATTGAAATCTATAAAAGACATATCATTGCCGATTTTATTGTTTAACATTGATTAATGAGAAACTTGTTTTAAATGTCGGTTATATTACTTTCACTACATGGAACTTGCATTTTGATGGATCAGTTTGCAAAAGTGGTTGTGGTTTTGGTGTTATTATTATATCACCAAACGAAATTGTTTTTGAAGCTCTTAACCGATTGGATCATAGATGCATAAATAACCAAACCGAGTATGTGCCTTATTATTCGGGCTAGAGAATTTTACATGACATGGGAGTAAAACATGTAGAAGCTTATGGTGATTCTTTACTAATGGTACAACAATTATCCAAAGCATGTAAATGTTTAGATGAATTCCTAAATGTTTATGTTGATAAATGTTTAGACGTTGTAACTTTCTTTCATGAATTTGTGATTTATGATGTACCAAGGGAAGAAAATGTTAGAGCTAATATGTTGGCACAACAAGCATCAGGCTATAATATTCAGAAAAGAAATTTTCGAGAAAAGAAGCCGATGTTTTGCGAAGCTTACATGCTTGCTCTAGGATAGGCGGTCCAACCGCCTGGTGCAGCCAGTCTAACCGGCCTGGCTGGTCTGACCACCATGACAAGCGGTCTGACCGCCTGTGCCTCTGAAAAAACCGATTCGGTTGTGGACGCTTCTCAATCTGTTGAGGCCGATGTTGGTGATTGGAGGAAACCTCTGGTGGAATATTTGTAGGATACTAGCAGGTCAACGGATCGAAAAGTCCGACGATGGGCTTTCAAGTTTGTTTTAGTTGATGGTGAACTATGTCGCCGGACCGCGGATGGTTTGCTCTTAAAGTGTTTAGATCCTAATCAAGCTAGGTTGGCTATGGCAGAGGTTCATAAAAGAATTTGTGGTGCGCATCAATCGACTCGCATGGTTTACTTTTATTGGCCTACAATAATAGCCGATTGTTTTTGTTAGTACAAAAGATGTGAAGAAGAATTGACATCAGTGGAGTAGCTAGCATTTTACCGAAGGGTATGCCACGACAAAGTTTTATATATAGTTTGGTTCAATCAATACATAAACGGTATGCAAAAATATCTAAGTGAAAAGTATTAAATACTAAATTCAATGTTGCGTGAAACACTTGCATACATTATAATAAAATAGAAAAATACAGTAAGTTAATATGTGCAAAGAAATAGAGATCTTACACACCTATAACCATTCAAGGATGATTGTCATTGTTCTTCTTGTCTGGCCTACGCTTTCTAAATGCCATGAAAGTTTTGATTATGTCATCTTCATCGACCTCAAAGAAAATATCTCGCTCAATGAATGAGACAAGACAATCATCCAAAATAGTATCACCCAACTTATTTCTTTTCTTTGTTTTGACCGAAGACAATACAGAAAATACCCTTTCAACACTTGCTGTCGCCACCGGTAGATTCAATACCAATTTAAGAAGCAAGTAAACAATATCATATACTTTATGCCTTTTTGTTTCAACAAGCTTAACCGAGAGGTCAACAAGATTCTCTAGGCATTTGAAGCAATCATCTTTCTTTATATCATCAATATAATTATCAAGTTGTAATTCAAGCTTTAGCAAATTGTTGCCTTTGATGTCATCAGGGTAGAATTCAGCAAGTCTACGCAGTTTTTGTGCATCAAAAGAGGCAACTGAGTTCGAAGGATTGAATGCCGCCATACAAGAAAGCAACTCCATATTTATCTCATCAAAACGATAATTAAGCTCTTGACTAATTTTATCAATAACACCAATATATACTTCTCTTCTAAAGTGGTCATCATTTGTTTGGTTTCGGGCATACCGTGCTGATTTTCCATAAGGCACATAATTATCCTCCATAGCAGGAATTTCAATACCATGTTTGTTGCAAAATAAAGTGACCCTTTCAAGAAATTGGTTCCAACCATCAGACCTCAATTGTTGCATTCTACTCTTTGCCACATTAACAAGTGAGATTGCATTAAGAATATCTTGCTCCCTTCTCTGTAAACACTCGGATAATTCATTTGTGTATCCAAGAACAACAAACATTAAGTGTGCAATGAAAACAAACTCAAATGACTCGAATGCTCCAACCATAAAATGTATTTTTGTCCAATCAGCCTTATGTGTAGTATCATCTCCAAGAGTGAAAAGTACATCACGAATTGAAGGATACATAGCAATGATGTTGCATATAGTTTTGTAATGAGAGCCCCATCGAGTCTCACCAGGCCTAGGCAACCCCATCTCTTGATTTAATCCACTCCCAGTTTTAAGTTCACCACAATCAAGTGCTTTCATGATTTGCTCAAGTCTAGCGTCAGTTTCCCATTCCCATTTTCACTCAACACGTTATCACGCACGCTGCTCTCCACGCCAGTTACAATTCGTCGAGACTCTTTGCAACTTCCCAGAAAAGGAACTCATCGATAGAAACTTCCCTGTAGAAGTTCAACAGAGAGAAGTTCAACGGAGAGAAGAAGAAGTTCAACAGATAGAAGAAGTTCTCAAACCACGGTAAGAAAAGATGACGACTCCGACCGTACCTTCGATGAACGCCATGGTCGACTCCATCACCGACGCAGTGGAGACCGCAATCATCCGCGGCCATCAATCCGGTGGTGAACGTCATTTCATGGTGCAAGGCGCTGTTCGCCGTGTCCTCCGCGACATCCACCACAACCGGATTCCGACCCGACGCTCCACCGGCCACCACGAGCGCCGTTCGTCGACACTGCAGGCCGCAGCGGGTCCTGTCCTCCGCGCAAGGAACACAGGAAGGGCGCCACCACCACCATTGGCGCCTTTGCTCCTCGCTAGAAGCACGGGGACAGCGCCACCACCAGCAGCGGCACTGATGATGACCACGCCGCAACTGGTGACGCAGATGCCAATCACGCCACCAAGGAAGGTGGTTGGCACCATGGCTGCACGCCATGGAGTGCCTCCGTTCTTCAACAGCAACGTCGACGCAGAGAAGTGGCCGCCTGGCTTTGCCTACGACATCAACGTCGCGCCTCCACCTTCACTGCTGCCAAGCCCTCCTCGTTCCTACGCCGACGTCGCCGCCAACAACCGCACCATCCTCCCATCAGGAAGTGCCCTTGGGGCTGGGTTCGTCTCCTCCAAGGAGGAGGCATTTCCCTGCCTCTGAGCACCAGATCGAGGGTCGGCAGGGGCGGTCTTCGTCCCAGCCGACCAGCCCCCATGGCCGGCGACCTTTGGGGGAGAAAGGAGGACGAGGTAGAGGAACCCCGGCGGCGCCGATCTCGATGGCTTCAACGGGCAGAGAGGTGACGGCGGTGGGCAAGCAGATGGGCGGCGGCGTCGGGATGTAGAAGGGGGGACAGGGGAGAAAGAAAACAGATTTTCTAACTCTAGGAGTTATACGCTTCCTCATGATCCACCCGTGATGGGCCTTCTGTTAGCTGCGTCTTGGGCTTCATCTGCCTCTGTTTCCTTCTAGAAACAATAGTTCTTTCTTTATTTCCTTGCAATAGTACTAGATTACTAGCTTTAATTTAGTATCTTGACTGCTAGTTAAATCCTACAAGAACATCTCTTTACTTTTATACTCTGATTGTAATTGTGTCTTTATATATATATATATATATATATATATATATATATATATATATGTGATTTGAATCTAATATATGTACATTGCAATTGAATAATATATGATTATTTTGCTTGTTCAATCACGTTTTATTTGCATCACGTACGAGTATATTAGATGCTTCTCACACAATTACAAATATAAGATTAAAAATTGCAATCATTATTATATCTTGTTTATTTTGATTAATAACATAAGGTAGTGGAGCCTAAGACCCTGGCTGCGTTTAATTCATGTGTGAGTTATTCTGCCCAGAGACCGGGTCCTAGCAGTGATTCATCACCCATTACTGAGAGGTCTACATCTTGTTTTATCACAAAACTTGATGACTACCTACACTGTGTTTTTAATCAAAATAAAGGTTTTTGATAGTAATAAATGGTCTACACCATTGTGTGATTATCATTTTCTATCATATTATTGTTGATAAATACACGAAAGTGGTAGAGTTCTAAGCATTGGCTGCGTTTAATTCTTTTATGAATTATTCTGGCCAGAGACCATGCTTAGGCTGCAATGATTTTGCCTACCATATGATCTACTCTTTGTTTTTAACACGGAGATTATCAAATTTGTGATTATCAACATTTATGAATAATTGTTTGGTCTACACATTTAAGTGACCACCTACAATACTCCAAAACTATGATAGGATATAAATTAACATTCTACCTCTTACCTTATACATTGCAATTTTTTCCATGTATATTTTTAATTTACCACAAGGTAAATTAATTAGTACATGGTTGTGCACGTAGGAATATGGCTACAAGAGAATTTGAGGAACTTGCTTTAAATGGAAGCAATTACCCTACATGGGCTTCTGATATCAAAATTACCCTTGCATCTAGAGAACTTTTGTCTACCATTCAGGAACCTCAAACAGGGGTTGCCATATCTGACAAGAAAAACTATACTGCTTTGGCTTTGCTACGGTTCTATATTCATAAAGATCTCAAAGCAGAATATCTTATGATTGAAAGCCCTCATGCTTTATGGGATGCTCTTAAAGAACGTTATGAACAGCAAAAGGAACTCAGTTGGCCAGAGGCCAATCATGAATGGAATCATTTACGTCTCCAAGATTTTAAATTAGTGGCAGACTATAATCACGCTGTTCATTCCAAATTGAAGTTTTGCGAAAAAGAGCTATCTGATGCAGATAAAATAGAGAAAACTCTATCTACTATGCTTCCTGCAGATTGAATATTGCAACAGCAATATCGGGCCTCTAAATTTCAGATTTACTCTCAACTTATTCATACATTAACTTAGGCAGCAAAATATGATGAACTTCTCATGAAGAATCATCATAAGCACCCCATTGGTTCTGCTCCTCTTCCTGAGGTTCACAATGTACAAAATAAACCTAAGAATAAGTTCAATGGATCTCATTCAAAGACCAAATCTGGCCAGCATAAATTCAACAAGAAGCAAATGTCTAATTCGTATAAGTGGAACAGGGACAGTGCAAAACCCAAAAATGACAACAAGTGTCATAGATGTGGTGATTTTTCGCATTTTGCCAAGAATTGTCGTACACCCAAGCATTTAGTTGCTTTGTATCAAAAGTCTCTAAAAATGGTCAAGTCAGCAGGAGGTGCAAAATTTGGATCACACTTCAATCTTGCATCTGAGGCTACACAAGAAGTTGGCTGTTCTACTCAAGTTCCAAAAGAAAAAACAAACAACAAAACTCTTGACATTGAAGAGAAGCTTCCATCGACGGATAACATACTCCTAGATTTTAGTTTTGGAGACATGTTCGGAGATACAGAATAAATCTCCATCCGTAGTTCATATCAACCTTAGATATAGGTTGCAATCTAGCCAACAAACCTCATAGTTGTTTTTTTCAATATTTTATAGTTGAAAGTTGTATATACATATTGTTATTGTAAAAATTATACTTATATTTTACTCTCCAATATAGAATATACATATCTGTTTTATTAGTGCATATCAAATTTATTTATTACTTTACATATAGACGTCTGTCGATATTGATCCAAAGGAGGAAGAATTATGCCTCGTGGATTCTTGCACCACAAACTCTATTTTTCGAGAGATGAAATATTTCCAAACTCTTAAGAAAAAAGAAGGAAATATTATGACCATCGCTGGTCGAGATGCACTCATAGTTGGCTCAGGACGAGCTACCATTACTCTCCCTATGGGTACACAAATTACAATAGAGGATGCCTTATTGTATCCTAATTTGACTCGTACCCTTTTAAGTTATAGAGATATCCGTAATAATGGTCTTCACGTGGAAACACATGAAGATTATAAGGAAGAATTTCTTCTTTTAACTAAACTTACTGGATTTGGCAAGAAAATTTGTGAAAAAATTTCTTCACTCCAATCTGGATTGTACTTTACATATATAAAGCCTATAAAATATGATGCTTATAAGGTAATTTTCCAAAACGTTGATACATTCCAAAATTGGCATGATCGACTTGGACATCCTGGCATTGGGATGATGAGGAAAATTATTAGCAATTCCATTGGTCATGATATGGAAAAAGCAAAATTCCCACAAAATAAAAGTTTTTGTTGCACTGCTTGTGCTACTGGGAAATTAATTTTAAGACCGTCGTATCTTAAAATTAGAGCTGAACCACTTAAATTTCTTGAAAGAATTCAAGGAGATATTTGTGGTCCGATTCAACCATTGTCGGGACCGTTCAGATATTTCATGGTACTAATTGACGCATCTACACGATGGTCTCATGTGTGTCTTTTATCGACACGCAACCACGCATTTGCCAAAATAATATCCCAAATTATTAAATTAAAGGACATTATCCTGAACATAGGATTCAATCTATCCGAATGGACAATGCCGCTGAATTCTCATCTCGTGCATTCAATGATTATTGCATGGTATTGGGAATTCAAGTTCAACATTCTGTTCCTTATGTACATACACAGAATGGTTTAGCTGAATCATTGATTAAAAGAATCAAGCTCATTGCTAGACCTTTGTTGATTAATTGCAAACTACCTACATCTTGTTGGGGTCATGCAGTACTACATGCTGCTGATTTGATCCAACTTAGACCAACTGCATATCTTGAATTTTCCCCATTACAGTTAGTACGTGGGAATCCTCCGAGTATTTCCCATTTGCGTAAATTTGGGTGCGCTGTATACGTACCCATCTCACCACCTCAGCGAACATCAATGGGTCCTCGCAGGAAGTTAGGGATCTATGTGGGATATTCATCCCCATCGATTATAAAGTATTTAGAGCCTCTCACAGGAGATCTATTTACCGCTCGTTTCGCTGATAGTATTTTTAATGAAGATCACTTTCTGGCATTAGGGGGAGATAAGTACCAAACAGAATGCCGAGAAATTGATTGGAATGCACATGGCATTCCTTTTGCTGATCCACATACTATAGAAACTGAACAACAAGTTCAGAGAATCATTGATTTACAAAATATTGCAAACAATCTACCAGACGCTTTTTAAAATTATAAAGGTGTTAAAAAGTCTCTCCATCCTGCAAGGAATGTGCCAGAACGAGTGGAGGTACCTAATAAAACCACTCAACCTCAAGTTGTAAATAAGAGGGGGAGAAGCACTTCCAGGAAACAAGATGTGATTGCTAGCAAGCAAAAGAAGACTACTAAAACAACTCAACCTTTGGTTGAAGGACACCTAGAAGTGGATACAAATAATCCACAATCTAGCTCAGTTATGCGCATAAACCCTGAGGCTGGAACATCGGAAGACCCAACATTCATCAATTCGGGAAATCATGATGAATCATAAAGGGTAGATGAAAATACTACAAATTTCATAGAAACTGGAGAATTTTATGACCGTAAGTCTATAATTGTAGACACGTTTTTCTCTTAACAAATTGCAAATATCCTTCAAATTGATTCAGAACCTAAGTCTATGATTGAGTGCAAAAAGCGCTCGGACTGGGATAAGTGGAAGGTAGCAATTCAAGAAGAGATCGCCTCGCTTTCAAAAAGAAAAGTATTTTTGGCTGTATTGCTGACACCGCCTAACATCTTCCCTGTGGGATACAAATGGGTTTTCGTCCGTAAGCGGAATGAAAACAACGAAGTGGTGAGATATAAAGCAAGGCTTGTAGCACAAGGTTTTACGCAAAGACCAGGTGTAGATTATAATGAAACTTACTCTCCAGTAATGAGCGGTATAACATTCAGATATTTAATATCATTGGCAATACAAAATCATCTTACTATGCAGTTAATGGATGTAGTGACCGCATACTTATATGGGTCACTGGATTCTGAGATATACATGAAAGTACCTGATGGTATTAGTATACCAGATCACAAAGGAAATCGCAATATGTATTGCGTTAAATTACAAAAGTCTTTATACAGCTTAAAACAGTCAGGCCGAATGTGGTACAATTGGTTAAGTGAATTCCTCAGTACGAAGGGATACATAAATAATGATGATTGTCCATGTGTCTTCATTAAAAGATCAAAAACTGGATTTTGTATAATATCGGTATACGTTGATGATCTTAATATCATTGGCAACGAAACTGATATTAATGAAGGACGTCATCATTTGAAGAAAGAATTTGAAATGAAAGATTTGGGTAAAACCAAATTCTGCTTAGGTTTACAACTTGAGCATTTAAATTCTGGTATATTTGTACACCAAACTGCCTATGTGCAGAAGGTGTTAGAAAAATTCAATATAGAAAAATCATATCCAGTAAAAACCCCCATGGTAGTACGATCTTTAGATATTGAAAAAGGTCCCTTTAGACCACGGGAAGAAGGCGAAGAAATATTGGGTCCTAACTTTCCATATCTTAGTGCTATTGGAGCACTAATGTATCTTGCTAATACCACTCGACCAGATATTGCTTTCGCTGTAAATTTGTTAGCAAGACATAGTGCCGCTCCTACCAAACGCCATTGGATAGGAATTAGAACTATTTTTAGATATCTAAATGGCACAAGAGATCTTGGGTTATTTTACAGTAAAAGTAAAGATCCCATTTTGTTAGGATATGCAGATGCTGGTTATTTATCAGATCTCCATAACGGTAAATCACAAAGGGGCTTTGTATTCCAACAAGGTGGAACCGTAATTTCTTGGAAATCTTCAAAGCAGACTTTGGTGTCAACCTCTACTAATCATTCTGAAATAATTGCTTTATATGAAGCATCACGCGAATGCGTATGGCTTCGCAGAATGATAAACCACATAACACAATCATGTGGTATAGGTATACTTGACACACCCACTATTATCTTTGAAGGCAATGCAGCATGTGTCCTGCAGATGGAATCAGGTTATATTAAAAATAATATGACTAAACATATTATCCCTAAACTATTCTATCCTCATGAATTACAAAAGAACGGAGAGATAGAAATCTTGCAAACTAAGTCATGTGATAACTTTGCGGATTTATTCACAAAGTCTCTACCATACTCTACATTTCATAATTGTATTAAAGGAATTGGTATGAGAAGACTTAGGGATTTGTAAGAATCAGAGGGAGAAATTCTCTAAAATAGCCTGAATTCATATATCATATTATACTCTTTTCTTTATATAAGTTTTACTCTTAGGAGCTTTCTCATATAAAGTTTTTAATGAGGTAATGATGAAACATAGTGTCATATTGATGACACAATATATATCATGGTACTTTCTCCTTATTTTTCCCACTGGGTTTTGAGGAGTTTTTGCCACCAATATACTTTAGTTTTTTCCCACAGGGTTTTTCTAAAGATTCAAGATGATAACTGATGGACAAAATAACGGTGCCTACAAGAAGTCAATTGATCAAGGGCGAGTGTTAGGATTAATTAGGATTAATTAATTAGTGATCAATGGACACCCATTTGTATAGACATCCTTTTGTACAGACACCCTTTAGTATAGACACCTTTTCATAGATAAGCACCCTTTGGGATTGTATAAATATGTAATAGTTTAACAGTTCAACACAATAATCAATCATCAGTTTCCTATTCCCATTTTCACTCAACAGCTTGTTTACTTCTATACGTGAGCTACTGCACGTACTGCTGGCTGTTTAGTCGATCTGCTCTTGGTTTACCAGGGACAGCATAAAAGCTTGACGAAAAGATATCAGATCGGAGATGAAAAGAAATAGAGGATTAAACATGGGTGTTCTTACCAACGCTAAAGAACTGTCGGCACACGCGATGGCCGAAGAACGATCGGCACGGTGACGGGATACTCCACCGGGCCTTGAAGATTGGTCGAACAGCACAACCTTCATGACGCGACGATGTTCTGATCAATCTTGGATAACAGATGGACCGGTTGCACGATCATACAAGCTTGAGATGGAAGCAGCTGCTAGCTCGACACGCAAATAACAGTAGGGCACGTTCATTGCATGGCCGGCAGAAAGTAGCACAGATGAGAGAGAGGATACGGAAGAGAGCATGCAGAGTTTGATTCTCACCCGCGGCAACGACGGCAGACCCGTGGGTCACTTGCAGCCTTGCACAAGCTGAGGGAAAGATGGGATGAACCAAGGGCTTCATGCATATGTGATCACCGGAGGCAGGGGCATTCGGCGCGACCCGAACATGCTTGGCGGCGGCGGCGGCTCTCCAACAGATGAACAGGATCGGAGGTAGCTAGGGCACCAAGGTTTACCAGATGTACACATCTTCACGTACAGGGTTATGTGGCCCACGATTGGTTTAGCCTTTAAGAGAGATATTAGTATTTCTATATATCAGGAAAGAAATATGTCCTAGTCAAAAGCGAATCCAAGTGTTAATTCCATTTATGCTTTGGAATCAACAAAGAAAATATATATGAGAAGTTTGAGAAATCTTGAGTGTCTAGACAAATCCAAATAAAATATTTGAAGCTGAAGAGAAAAGATTTTAGAGGCTTCCAATAAATAGATTTGGCTAAAGCAAAAAAGATAATAAAAGATAAAAGAATCTGAGAAATTCTCAAAGGGGTCTAATCGATGTCTAATAAACGTATTTTAAAAGACATCACGCTCATAAAAAAACGAGATGAAATTTGGCATGGACGCAGCACTTCAATTAAGACAACATAAATCCTTTATTTTATCTTTTGAAAATTAGTTATTTTTATACATTAAATATCATGATAGCCAAATAAATATTGGAAAAGTTTTAATAATTTATAAAAATAATTTATTTAATTTACCTTTCTATTCACATCCCGAAATCCCAAATTTCGGGGTGTGACAGTTCAGGGGATTCTCAAATCATTTCTTCTCTATTTACCCAGCTCCAGTGCCTCTTCCACAGCAGTACTCGTTCCTGCCATTCTATCCTCCTCCACCGCCACCACAGGATGATTAAATCCTCCTTTTCGATCATTGATGACAAAGGGGGAGAGGAGTATGAAGGGAGGATGAAGAGATTGGGGATTTCTTGAAGATCTTGATGGATAAGATTTATGAATGTAGGGGGAGCTGACGTCATGTTTTTATTCGTTTGCATCATGAACTTGAACTCATGCACGTTTACTTTCATTGCATGGACTTATTTGTGTTTTGGCTTGTAATAACCTCTTATGCACTGATGGTTTGTGTGTGGCTAGAACTTTATGTGATGAATTATCTATAATCTATCTATGGACTAACGGTTGCATATTATAATGTGTTCTAACCCCTATGATTGATTTGTGGCAAAGCAAGTTATTTTTATGCTTAGATGGATATATCTTTGAAAAATCTTATGTGTGCCATGAGAAGCTCCGTCAATCTCTTATATATCATGAATATATGCTACAAAAATATTCAAAAATTGGATGTACACATTTAGGGGGAGCTCTTCTCTAAATTGGATTTGATCTACCTTTATTTCTGTCATGTGATCAAGGATAAGGTATATCAAATGTTCACCCCAAGTCTTCATCATATTTCATATGTGAAGTAGACTTGAAATCAACTTTTTCATCTCTGCAATATGTGGTTGTCATTAATTACCAAAAAGGGGGGATTCAAAGCATCTAGGCCCCAAGTTTAGTGTTTTAGTAATTAATGACAATACCTTGTTGACTAACGATTTCATTGAGCATGTGAGTTAAGGTTAGTCACATATATGTGCTATGAGACACCATGAAGATGGTATTGAGCAAGAATGCTTCTGCAAAGAAAAGTTGATATGAAGTGGCGAAAGACTTAAGGCAAAGGTATAAGATAGGATTTTCTTTTTGCCGGTCAAGAGGTGAGTAGAGAAGTAAATTGACCGAATTTGTAGGCTAGATGGTCGTACTATCAAGAGGGGCCAATTTACAATTGCTTGACGAGTCAATAGCGCCAGATTGCTCAAGTTCTTGGATATGCATGCATGTAGATGAGAGTTAGTCGCTAACTGAAAATATGCTGAAAAATATGCATGGCGGACGGTCCACCTGCTAACTTTCGGACATGTCCGAACGGTGAGCGTTCTGTGTTAAAAGAGCTTGAACGGCGGACGGTCCGCCCCATGGGGCGGATGATCCGATTTTCGAATAACGGTCAGTTCTGATACGCTGTGATGAGTGACACATAGCCGTTGGTTTACAATGGCGGACCGTCCGATTCTGTAGGGCGGAGGTCCGCGAGTTCACAAAAAACGTAGAATTTGAACATAACGGTTGGATTTGGGGCACCCCTCTATAAACAGAGGGGTGGTCGGCGTGGGGAACCTCTCTTGGCCATTCCACTCACTTGCAACACACATTTGAGCTCTCCACTCCCTCTCTCTCACTCATAGCTTGCGATTGCATTTTTGGTGAGATAGAGAGGCATCTAGTGCTAGCATTCAAGGTTTGAGCTTTAGGGCAATAGGAATTCTTCAAGCAAGGTTGTTGATTTGTTACTCTTGGAGGTTGCCGCCTCCTAGACGGCTTGGAGATTGGATTTCATTGAGCTCTTCAAGAAGATTGTGAAGAAGCCTTTGATTCATAGAGTGTTAGTCATCATGTCTACAAACATAGAGTTGGGGCTCAATGTGGCAGTCCACTCCGAAATTATTCCAAGTTAAGTACCCCGGGACCACTAATCGAGTAGTCGGGCACTTAATCCGGAATAAGCTGGAGCGCCGTCGGATTAAAACCCGATTAACCACGTACTTTTCCCGATCGAAACAACAGCACGCCCACACGAAGGTGAGTTCCAGAGATTACAACATTCTACAAAGTCAACATACACAAATAGTATCTCAAAGTTATTACAAGCCAAGTTCGAATTTAAATCAGAGTATCAAAGTCTTGCAGCGGAATAAAAGTAGTTCATTGCAGCGGAAAACAAACTAACGACGATACAAGTAACACCATGCTGAAGCCTGCCACGGTGCTACTCCTCCCGATCCTCGGCAGAGGACGGAACCCACTCGATGTGCCATCCAGGGGGAACCTGGGTAGGCCAAGTCAAAGCATCGACTGCCACATCCAACATTGTACCTGTAAATCAATGCCACAAGCAAGGCTTACCCGTCGGGTGTAAACTACATCACCGACATCTAGACATGAGAGGCTTTTGGCTGGTGGGTTTGTTTGCCAAAAAGCAACTAAGAGTAGGTCCTTGCTTTCATGTTTTAGCATCATATTCTATTAGATTTAACCATTCTAGATTTGCATCCTCTCTAAGCATACAAGTGGTGCAATACAACAAGTTCATCAATCTCAAAGTTCCACTTGTTACTCAATGCAGCAAGGCGGTCAAGCAGTCTCATTAACCGCGAGAAGCGGACAGTTCGAACCGAATTTTGCTACCTGGCCAGGGGAAACCCAACACACACGGATAATGCTTGCTATAAAAGGTACAAGCACTTCCCAACCTTTCCCATCGATCCACAATTCGGAACCGGGTCCATTTCCTTAGGATAAAGTTTTACTGCTTCACTCACAGTCTCACGCATATATCCACAAGTGTACGGCAGGGGAAAACAAAGTTTCCAAGGAGAGATGGCTATCAGCCCTACCTGCTTCAATCTGGTACCGGGCTTACCGATTCCCATATATCGGCATGCATGTGGTACGTTCAAAAACTTGACACACTCAACCACACGTTTCGACCTTAAATCCATTATCATACACGGACGGGAGATCTACATCTATCACCCCGCCCGTCAATCCTTATGATTCCAACATAAGTAAAGACAAGCAACTCCTATGTCTCGCGAGTGACAGGAAATCACTCGACTTGTAACGGACCTAAAGCAATGCCCTATCGATCCTTTCATACTAGTGTTGCAAGTCATAGGTACTAGGAAATGTGCAGCTAAGGTATTCAATCAACTCCTTGAAACATAAATGCACAAGCATAGGGAATTCATAGATGCATAATTTTAAAAGTTAGGTCATGCTCCGGGGCTTGCCTTCTTGCTCTAGCTGGGGGGTTAGCCTCCGGGTTGGTCGATCCTTCGCCGGCACCTCCCTCCGGGATTCCTTCCTCGTCGGCGGGGATGAGATGGTAGTTGCCGTCCGGAATAGCGCCTTCTACATGAGATGCATAACTTATTGGCTGCCTATAGATTCCAAGATTAAGGCCTTGAAGGCCATATTCACCTAGACATGCTTAAGTACTACTCTTTTCTTCACAAAAATAGAGTAGAGGGTGTGGAAAATTTTTATTCATCTTTGATGGTGATTGTGTACATATATAAAAGAATTCTATTTATTATTTGCAAATTAGGGTGCTGTTCTGAAATTTTAGGTTCTCCTTATTTTATTCTAACTAATTAACAAAAAGGTTTATTCTTTTATATAAATCAATTTCCACATAGATTCCTTCCCATTTTTGTTTCTCACTTTCTGTTCATCCTTTTTATCTACAAATTTTATGACAGCTACTGGAGTATAAGAGCTAAGCTCACTCCAAAATTTAGCTAAATCGGAGCTACACAAAATTTATTAAAAATATATCAAACTGCTGCCTGTAGAAATGAAATAAATTCATATAAAATTGAAAATTCATCCAAATCAGGAGATTTTCGTACCAAAGCTAGTCATGGGTGCAAGGAGGGCTCTGGCCAAGTGGTGGCTCAAAATAACCCTTGGACAGTCCTCAATAAATTTCTATCCTAAAACACATATCTATTTATTTGCTAGTATAAACAGAGAAAAAATTAAGTTTTGCATTTTAGTCCTCTGGAGAAAAATGGTGATTTTTCACTGCATGGATTATTTTTAACAATTTCTGGACTACAAAAAGACAGGAAACACATTTTAATTCATAACTGAAGCTACAGTCCATATTTTTAGGTCCCCTTTGGACACAAGGTGCCCAACGTCACTACAAACAACATATCCAAAGATCAACCCTAGCGGAGCTCTGGATTTGAAATGGTGCACAAGTTTCAAATTTTACAGTTTGCAATTTAATTCAAAAATGGTTCACCAAAATTATATACATGCTTAAAGGAGATTGGAGTTTACAATCTTACGAGTCCAAGGAGTATTTTTTTGCATTTTTCTGATTTTTGTACGGTTTTTAACGGATTTTACAAGATTCGGGAAAATTAGATCTAGGTTTAAGAATCTTTTTACGCCGGGGACCCTAGAACTTTCAAAACCTTTCAAACCAGTCCCTAACTTTTGCGCAGAGGACCCTAGAACTAAAAGGGGAACGCGAACAAGTCCCTAGGCTCGTCGGCGTTGTTATGCCGGCGAAACGACGGCGAACTGGCTCGGGGGATGTTGGGGGAAATGGAGAGGAGCTCACCGCGAGTCGGTTGAGGTAGGTCTCGCGGTCGGAGATGAAACGGCGCGGCTCGTCGATGTTGAGCGGCGGCGCGGTTAGCTCCGGCGATATCGCTGGCGGTCTGCGGTGGTCGAGGCGGTGCGCGGAAAGGCTCGTGAGCTTCACTGGACGATGGTGGAACTCGTCGTGGGGTTCATCTGCGGCGGAGATGGCCGGGGTATAGGGCTCGACGTGGAGGGGGTGTTCGCGGTGTCAATGGCCGAGCGGTGGGGAAAAGTTTCGATTCACGGCGAGTGTGGCTCGATTCGAGCTGGGGAGTGCTCGAGCAGCTAGCGGGGTGAGTGAGCGAGCTGCACGCGTGGGGGATTGGAAAGGGGTGGAGGGATTCGCGGTCGATTTGAGTTTGCGGCGGGGAAGCTCGAGCTCAGCTCAAGGTGTCCCGAGGTGGAAGACGACGGGAGCGAGCGCGGTGAAGTGAGAATGGCTACGCGTGGACTGAGGGGAAGGAGTGAGGGTGCTCGGTGGAGGGTTTGGGAGCGCTAGCGAGCACTGAGTGGGCTCGGTGGCGTGTGTGCGCGTGCACGGGCCGTCGCGGTCGCCATTGATGGCGCGGCGAGCTCGGGCAGTGCGCGCGCACGGGATAGGGCGTCAAAGATCGTCGCGTGGAGCAGTGGAGATCTTCTACAGGGCGTCTTGGCGCGGAGCGGGACGGAATCTTCCACGGAGAGGCACTGCGCGACGCGCACGCGAGCGCGCGGCCACGGCGGCGCCCGACCGCCATGATGGCGCTCCGCGGCGCGAGGCGAGGCGGCCCGTCGATGGCGACGTGATGGCTCGGGAGGGGTTGGACAAGCACAAGGCGACAAGCGCCACCCGACGCCGCGACTCGGCCAGCTCGGCGCGGTCTCCGCCGCTCGCCGGCCACGTGGCGGCCGAGCTCCGGCCAGGCGCAGAGCGTGCCAGGGCCGAGCTGGCAGCCCCGGGGAGCTCCACTGCCACATTTGAATTTTCTCCAAAAATTTGAACTGAACTTGAAAAAGTGTGAAAATAAAAGTTGGAGTTTGAGAGGTGGGACACAACTTTCTTTTTGGGGTGAACCTAAAATTTCAAATGTTTCGAGCTCAAACAACCCAAATTCAAAAAGGTGCCCAGAACTGTATTTCGAGTTTTTGAGGGATTAAACTGCAAAATTTTCAAAAGTTCCAAACAGTGACTAGGCCTTATTTGTGATGAAAAACAACTTTTATTTTTGTAGATTTTCAAGTTTAGTACAAAAATTTTGAGATTTCAGTTGGGTGTCAAACAACCCTTGTTTTTGAATTTAAAATTGGATTTTTAATGGATTTTTTAAATTTTCAACCCATAATTTCCTTTTCAACCTGTTTCATATGTGTTTTATTCATTATTACATCAGAGATGTCACACTCAAGGTAGATGAAATGCCCATTGTGCTAGATCTTGTGAGAAAGATGAAAGCGAAATATACAGCTGTGGTTGCAAAGATGGGAGCACCTATCAGGTACTTCGGTAATGTTGCCAACTACGTCCATCTGGACGGAGGTACTCAGGCACAAGCACTTGCATCTACATATAGGCATCAAGTAGAGTGGGTCATAGACTCCGGAGCATCCAAGCATGTTACTGGCTTATCTAGTTCCTTTACAACGTATAGTCCATATGCACATTCTGAATCCGTTCAAACTGCTGATGGCACATCTCAACCTGTCCATGGTGTAGGATCTATAGAGTGTACGCCATCCCTTAGTCTTGCATCGGTGTTGCATGTGTCTTCATTTCCAGTCAATCTTTTGTCTGTTAGTTCCCTAATTGATCAATTCAAGTGCATAGTTATTTTTGATGAAACCTCTTGTGTGTTTCAGGAGAGGGGAACTGGGAGAAGGATTGGGACTAGGATCAGACATAATGGATTGTGGTTCATTAATAATGAGGAGTTAGTGATGGCTGGAGATGCAGGAGAAGCTGTGAGAAAAATTATGTTACTCCATTGTCAATTGGGGCATCCGTCTTTTGACACTCTAAGTAAGTCATACCCAGAATCATTTAAAGGGGTGGACAGGAGTAGGCTTGTGTGTGATGCATGTGAGCTTGGAAAACATACGAGATCTACCTATCCTAGTATTGGTCTTCGGAGTTGTGAACCTTACATGCTAGTACATTCTGATGTCTGGGGTCCTTGTCCAGTTGCTTCTTTGAGTGGGGTCAAGTGGTTTGTTACCTTTATCTATTGCTACACTCGTATGACTTGGATTTATATGCTGAAACACAAGAACGAGGCTCTCCGTTGCTTCCAAGACTTTCACAAATTGGTCACTAATCAATTTAATGCAAAGGTTAGGATCATACGGAGTGATAATGGAACAGAGTATGTGAACAATGAATTTGTGTCATACGCCTCCGATCAAGGCATCATCCATCAAATAACTTGCCCAGGTACTCCTTAACAGAATGGTGTAGCAGAGAGGAAGAACCGACACTTGTTGGAAGTAGCAAGATCAATGATGTTCCAAATGAATGTACCTAAGTATTTGTGGAGTGAGGCAGTGATGACGGTTGCATACCTTATCAACCGGATGCCATCTAGGATACTTGGAATGAAGTCACCTGCTAATCTTTTGTGGGGATCAGGTCACCAGGAATTTGGGATTCCACCCAGAGTGTTTGGATGTGTTTGCTTTGTGAGAGACCATCGACCTTCGGTGGGAAAATTGGATCCTCAAGCAATCAAGTGCATATTTGTTGGCTATGGTTCTAGACAGAAGGGGTACAAGTGTTGGGATCCTGTTGGAAGGAGATTGTTTGTGAGCATGGATGTGACATTTAGGGAGTTTGAGCCTTACTACACAGAGAAGGGTGATCTCAATCAGTTTCTAGAGGAGTTCTCTTCTGTCAATGAGAATGACAGTAGAGAGGGGGAGAATGAGAATGATTGTGTGGAAGATACTCAACAATAGGTGATTGTTGGAACAATTCCTTGTCCTGTGGATGATGTTGTTGGTCGGGAAATGGTTGATGATGGTGATGGCAATGAAGTGATGATTGAAGATGCTCAGGAGGACAATGTTGTGGTTGATGATGGTCAAGACAATGATGTTGTTGATGGTGGTGAAGACAATGGAGTGGTGATTGTTGGAACAATTCCTTGTCCCACTGGAAGTATGGAAGACAAGAGAGATGATAAGCAAGGGGAGAAACAAACCATAGTATATCAGCGAAAGCGGTCTAGGAAGCAGGAGGAGCAGCCACAATCTGAACAAGTGTCTAACACTCCAGTCCCAATCCCATCCTTGGATTCCTCTCCTTCAAGCTCACTGACTCCGACTGGTAATATCTCCCCCACCCTTGAACATGTATACTTGCCTATTGCACAACGTAGAGATCCTAGAGTCAATACTGGAAAGCCCCCATCTCGTTATGGTTATGAGTCTGACATTGCCAATTGCATTTCATATTCTAGTATCTCACCTGCATATAGGACATTTGTTGCATCATTACAAGCAGTGTCTATTCCGAAAAATTAGAGGTGTGCTAAACAAGATCCAAAGTGGAAGGATGCAATGAAGGAGGAGTTGAGTGCTCTTGAAAAGAACAAGACATGGGAACTTGTTCGCCTTCCAGTAGGAAAGAAGGCAGTGGGTTGTAAATGGGTCTTTACAGTGAAACAGACCCCAGAAGGAAAGGTGGATAGGTATAAAGCAAGATTGGTTGCAAAAGGATATTGTCAGACTTATGGGATTGACTATGATGAAACCTTTGCTCCTGTGGCAAGAATGAGTACAATGAGGACCTTGATCTCATGTGCGGCCAACTTTGGTCGGCTTCTTCATCAGCTAGATGTAAAGAATGCATTCTTTCATGGGGACTTGCAAGAAGAGGTCTATATGAAATTTCCATCTGGATCTGCAAATGAACAAACTCTTGGGAAGGTATGTAAACTCAAGAAGTCATTGTATGGTTTGAAACAGGCACCACGTGCATGGTTTGACAGATTCAGGAGGGCGGTGTGTGACATGGGTTATTCTCAGTGTAATGGAGATCACTATACCTGTCGGTGGGTATTCATACCCAATCCCCAAATCCATGCCCACGTCAAATGGGTAGGGTATGGATAGAAAAGGATTTACCCATTACAAATGGGTAGGGTGTGGGTATATCCACTGGGAAATGGGATATTTAATTTTTTGCCATCCTTACGGAGGCCACCTCTCGTATTGCCAACTTTACGATGACACTTACATTTTTGTCATTGGAGAGAGGAGATTTCTAACACAATTGCCAATTTCGTAGACGTGGCATGCAACATAGGATGTCCAGCGTGGACAGGCCATGCGAAATGACACATTTGCCATCGCAAGCCCACTCACTGCCATCTCCCTCTTCTTATGACAGCTAGGCCCTACTTGTCATCCCTAACCTCAGTCCCTCCCAAAGCACATCAAGGGCGTTGACCTCCGAATGGATCCACGGTGGTCACGAAGCTGTCGCGCGCCAGCTAGCAGGTGCACGTGAACGTGCTGCCGTGGCGGCGGGCGGTGGCCGCTCACTTGGGTCGAGGCGCAACCGGAGGACAAACATCAGTAGAGCTGTCATGTCCATGCTCCATCCGGAGCGAAGAGCATCAGAAGAGGAGCACGGGAACAGAACAGGTCGTGTTCAAAGATGGTGGCGTATGCGAAATTGCGAATGGAGATGCACGGAGACCATATTCCTTTTTCCTTTTTCTGCGACAAACCCCAACCGAATCATGGCATGGTTCAACTCCCACGTTCATCACAAGACAAGCCGCCGGGCTCCACGCAAACCAAACGTGAGCAGTGCATGCCACTTGTCATGGAGGTTGGAAGGTGCTGCTGCCATGCGCGTGGAGTGCCCAGCAGCTCGCTGCAACGTCCTCGCGGGCGCGTGACACTATACGAGGAAGCTTCTGAGCGAAGGGAAGTGCCCACTGCTGCTGGTCTGTCTGCGCGGTGACGGAGCCGTGAGCTCCCAGCCGGCTCCACCTCCAGCCCCAGCATCAATATGATTCATAATAAGTTAGGGGAAAGGGAGGTTAGGGATGACAAGTGGGACCCACCTGTCATTGTGAGAGGAAGGCAGCAGTGAGTTGTCTGGCATGGGTAAAAGGTCATTTCGCACGGCCCTTCCACTCTGCAATCTGATGTTGCATGCCACGTAGGTGATTTTGGCAATTGTGTAAGTAATCTTCTCTCTCCGATGGAAAAAATGTAAGCGTCACCGTAAAGTTAGCAATACGAGAGGTGGCCTCCGTAACGATGGCAAAAAATTAAATATCCCCTGGGAAATAGGAGGCGGGGAGGGTATTACCCAATTCTCCCCCAATCCTTTTTCGCGTGGTAGCGAGCGCGCGCACGGCGAAGAAGCGATCAGAAATCGACGAGGCGGCGGCCGCAATCCGCGCTTCCACTACTTCACGGTGGAGTGCTCACTGAAAGGTAGGTCAACTGTGCATCGAATGATTTCTAATCCAAATCGAATTAGGTTTTTCTCCACACAAGAAACAATCCTCTCTCCTGCCCAGGAATTAGGTTTTTCTAGCAATGGATTGGTGTTTCGATTCACGTGATATGGTCTTTGGATGTAGCCATGGAGTGGATCTGAACGGATCTGAACGGATTGAGCTTGTATAGATTATTGGTGTTTCGATTCACTTGAACTTGTGGATAATATACCGAAGGCATCCTGCAACCATTGCAAATCTCATTTATCTGCTGCTAACAATAGTGGAACAAGCCACCTGAAGTATCACTTAAAGATATGTCCAGAACTTCAGTCATCAAAGAGAAGGAAAATTGGTACTCCTAAGGCTGATATACCTATATTTGATCAACAGCAAAGTCGTGAGGATATGGCATTTATGATTGTTTGTCATAATTACCCATTTAATATGTCTGAACATTATTATACAAGACGATTCATTACTCGTCTACAACCCTTCTTCAAATTAGTTCACAGAACAAGTATCGCTGAGGACTGCCTTAAGCTTTATGAGATTGAAAGAGTGAAATTATATGGAATATTGAACAAAAATGCAAGCAGGGTCAGTATAACTTCAGATTTGTGGACAGCAACTGAAAAGTCAAGCTATATGAGCATGACGGCTCATTACATTGATAGTGATTGGAAGCTGCACAAAAAGATACTTGGGTTTGTACATATCGAGGGTCCTCATAATGGTGAGCGTGTTGGCAGTGAGCTTGTTAAGAGGCTGTATGATTGGAATCTGGATAGAAAACTTTTCTCCTTTGTTCTTGATAACAGCAGTGTCAATGACGCAGTTATTAAGGACATCCTGGGAATTCTCTTGCCAAAGAAAGTTCTGCACCTAAATGGAGAATTGTTTCATATTCGCTGTGCTGCGCACATCTTGAACTAGTTCAAGATGGCTTGAGGGTCATTCAAACTATCTTAACAAATGTGCGAGAGACTGTGAAGTATGTCAGAGCCTCCAGTTCAAGGAAACAAAAATTCATGTTTATTGCACAACAAGTCAATGCCCCAAATCTGTCACTTAAGACTGATACACCCACTAGATGGAATTCAACCTTTACTATGCTTCAAACTGCCCAAAAGTTCCGTGATGCTTTCACCAGATTGAAAGAGCGTGATCCTGCATACACTTTCTTACCATCTGATGATGAGTGGGAGCATTTAAGGATTGTGACAGAATGCTTGAAAGTATTTTATGATGTCACAAAAAGGGTATCTGGTACAAAATACCCAACAGCAAGTCTTTACTTCAATGATTATTGTGGCATTTATCTTCTTTTGAGGGATTGGGAGCATAGTGGCAATAGCTTCATTGCTACAATGGCCAAACCGATGCTGGAAAAATTTGAGAAGTACTGGGGAATTGCTAGCAAGTTGTTGGAATTTGCTACTATTCTCAATCCTCGTTACAAGTTGAAGTCCATTGAATACTACTATGGATTACTTTATGGAGAGTTTGAAGCTGAATTAAAAGTTGAAGACATTAAGAAAAAATTTGGTGAGCTGTTTGACCAGTATCAAAGTCAGTCTACACAATCTTCATCTTGTACTACCGCATCCAGAAATTTTGAGATGGAAGCTAGTTCAACAGAGGCCTCAAGTTGCTTATATGCTACCAGAGTAGGCTTGGCAAGGTTCATTCAGCAGAGTAACTCTAGTCAGCATAGAAGATCAGAACTAGAAGTGTACCTCGAGGATCCTTCTCATCCTGAAACAGAAGATGATAGATTTAACATCATTGATTGGTGGAAATTACATGGTCCTAAGTATCCAATTATCTCTAAGATGGCCCGTGACATCCTGAGTGTTCCGATATCTACTGTTGCTTCTGAATCGGCTTTTAGCATTGCTGGACTGGTCATTGACAAAAACCGTTGTAGCTTACTCCCAAGAACCGTTGAGGCATTAATGTGTAGTCAGGATTGGTTAAGGGGTGACATCCCAGGTATATATTTTCGTAGGCATGCATTTTCACAGAAATGATGTTGTACTGTCTTGACAAACTTTCTAACCTTTTTTTCATTTGAACAGAAGAATCAAAAACAGGAAATGATGATATCTTTTGTACTGAAGCTTCTTCACCAACTGCTGATCAAGGTCAATCTGATGGTGATGCTTCTCTTGATAGATCGCATGAGGTACGTAACCTAAGTGAATCCAAATTCAGTAAAATATTTCTACTGTGTTGTAGCTTAGTATAAAATGATACTAATATGACTGTACCATTAGTAATTTTTTATGGAATCATGCACATATTTGCTCTTTTAAATGCCGGGCAAGTGATTTAAATTTTACTGTGCAGGATTGAGGACAGCTACGCCCACACCTTTCTATAGGAGTGTGCAGGATTGAGGACATCTGAGTTCAGGCCTTTCTATAAGAGTCTCAATTGAGGATATGATCTCAATTTGTTATCTCAATGCATGTAAATAATATTTAAGTGGTAGCTTTCTATTGCTTTTTTTTCCTGTGAAAAAATTATGAATCGTATCAACAGTGTTGCTGCGAGTAGAGGCAAGGGACAAGAAAACGAGTTCAGAGAAATTTTTCTTGGTATAGTAACTTGGGTTCAGAGAGATCTTTAAGAGTCATGAGTTTAGAGTATCCTCTGTTCATGGTGTTTCTTATTTTTCTTTTAATGCTTATATGCTGTGCTATTTGATTTATCTATTTTCCCACGATACGAGCCTTTTGAATTGTTCCGTAACGCTGTTGTAACAACCGAAAGGCTTTTCTATCAACAGCTTGCCCAAACTCAACAACGATTGCTAGCTTGCTGTACATTGCCCAAACTCAACAACGATTGCTAGCTTGCTGTACATACCACCCAGTTCCATCCAATTACCCAATGGACATGGGCAAATGGATGTGGACAAATTTGGGGAAGGTAGGCTGTGGATAATTAATTTTTGGATGTGGGTGTGGACAAGAGTGGGTTTGTCCAAACCCTCCCCAACGGCAAGTATAGAGATCACACAGTGTTTTATAGACATCAGGGTTCCCATATCACTATCTTGGTGGTTTATGTGGACGATATAGTGATCACCGGAGATGATGTTGAGGAGATCAAAGTCTTGAAAGAAAGGTTGGGGAGAGCCTTTGAGGTGAAAGATCTTGGACCACTTCGATATTTCCTTGGGATTGAGATTGCCAGGTCACCAAAGGGAATTGTTCTGTCCCAAAAGGAAGTATGTCCTTGATTTGTTGGTAGAAACTGGAATGCTAGGATGTCGCCCTTGTGGTTCACCAATTGACAGGAATCACCAAATATGCACTCAGTCAGGTGACCCAGTTGACAAAGAAAGATATCAAAGATTAGTTGGTAGGTTGATCTACCTCTGTCATACAAGACCTGATATTTCGTATGCGGTGAGTGTGGTAAGCAGATATATGCATGATCCTAGAACAGGACACATGGATGTGGTGTATCAGATATTGAGATATTTGAAGGGGACTCCAGGAATGGGGCTTTGGTTTAGAGCAAACCAACGCTTGAATGTGGAAGGTTATTGTGATGCAGATTGGGCAAGTTGTAGAGATGATCGGAGATCCACATCTGGATATTGTGTGTTTGTGGGAGGTAATCTTGTTTCATGGCGAAGCAAGAAGCAAGTTGTGGTGTCTCGGTCCATGGCGGAGGCAGAGTATAGAGCTATGGCATTGGCTTTATGTGAAATGATGTGGGTAAAAGGTATTTTGTAGGAGCTTCGAGTGTTGAGGAACGAAACCATGATGCTTCATTGTGACAATGTAGCTGCAATCAACATTGCAGATAATCCAATTCAGTTTGATCGAACGAAGCATGTGGAGATTGATAGATTCTTCATCAAGGAGAAGATGGATAGTGGTGCTTTGAAGCTAAAACATGTGAAGTCTCACAATCAATTAGCTGATTGTCTCACAAAAGGTTTAGGTCATAAGGATAACGAGTTGGCATGTAACACGATGGGCATGTCAAATATATTTAGCCCATCTTGAGGGGGAGTATTGATGTAATATGCAAATATGTAAGGGACCTAAATGTATAATGATGAATATAATAGAGTGAGCTGTGTGGGGGAGTGGGAGCTCTAATTTTCCCCCAAAATACCACACATTATCTTGCAAATCGTTCCTGAAACTCCAACTATACAAAGTAAAGAAACAGCTTATCTTCTTATACTGTCACTTATACAAATTTCTCTCTATATGCCCTTCAATTCTAGTTCAAACTTTTGACCACATCGATCTTAATAAGTATTTGGAATGATTTATTTTGCATGACTAATTAGATCCTTGTTAAGGAAGAATTAGGGATTAACATACCATCCACGGGAGAAGCAGCGACAGCCCGTCAGTGCTCTCAAGAATGCTCCATGATCTCATCTTTATAGGCATCAGTTTCAATGTTTCCATTTGTATTTTCAAACTTTTGCTACATAGGATTTAAACACATGTGTAATATGGAGACATGATTGCTGAAGGATAAAAAAAGAAAAGGCAGCCATGCCATGGACGGTTTACCTTAATTGCACAAAAAATGTGATTTTGAGCTCCTGGGTTCATATCTGTCCGTGAGGTTTCCATATTAGCCCCGTTGCATAGTGAGAACCTGCACTGGTCTGTTAGGACAATAGAAAAATTTTAAGCTAAACACTATACCTCAGAATGATATTATGAATAGAGATCAGGGCTAATAAACAAAGGAATGAACCTAACAATATACTAATTACACAACTAGCAACATTTTGTATCACTAAGTATTACAGTGTTTTCTGGTATATTGAAGCATACAAATAGGCAAATGAACTACAGATAAGGGCCCTAGTGGTACATCTTTTTTTAGATGTTCCCATCTGAACATTCATCACGGATAAGATCATCAACTAAATCCAGCCATGCCTTACTTGGTTCCATGTAGTGTATTCCAGTTGTTCCCTACCAAAGTACTCCTGTGCCAGTGGATATGGAGTCAAAACAGAGGTATGTATCCTCGACAAGTATGATTATATGAAATATCTATGTAATATACAAGTGCCAATTGATCATTACGGCTAATTGCTATATTGATAAAAAAAATATTTCTATGCCAGATCTCAAGGTGCATGATCTCTATCGGCAAACAGCACATTACCTTCTTTCTATTATAATAAACAGAGCGCAAAATGTGATCAGAGAGATGGGAATCAAAACAAACGGACCTGGGCACTGATGGATCTTTGTGGCTAGAGAAACGGTGAAACGTGATTGGAGAAGAGGGTGCCAGCGTCCAGAGCTGGAGGGCAACGAATGCTGGGGACGAGGGTGCCGGCGGCCGGAGGCGCAGCCTCAACGCAGGCGACGGATGGAGCTACAAGCACTGTGGAAGCATAATAATAACGAAAAAGTCCTTCACCTGAACAATATGGTGAGTCCTGAGTTTTCTCCCTAGACCCAAAAACCGGGCAAATCACCTCTCTCGACTTTGTAATCAAAGGCTCTAATGTTGCCATTGACATCTACGGAAGAGAGCACGGCCCGAGTGCCCGACTTGACTTCACCAAACTCCTTTGTGGATTCAAAAGCAATGTCTACCGAAGCACCCACGGCGTACATTTGGAAGTTTTTTTTTAAAAAAAAAACCGTGAACATTTGGAACATTGGAAGAATTCCAAACATATCAGGATCTTAGCAAGACTGGAGCATTTACGATTGAAGACTTAGAGTCCAGTCAAGTTCATAGCCATTTCATTTTTCAGTGTGAGGACTGGTACACACACAGAGTCACGCAGAGAGAGAAAAAGAGGTAAACCACATCTACAAGTGCACCAAAAGTGGATTATCTGCACTCTGCAGACTGCACACACATAGGACCACCCTTAAGTGTTTGGGTCGAGCTTGATAAAGCTACGTGTGCATTATTCCTTCATGACAATGGTAAGTTGGTAACATCCCAGTGTGAACTGATGTGCAAGCTTGTCGGCGCTCCATGATGACATGCCACAGGGTGGTTTCGATAATTTTGATGGTGCAAACATCGCCCACCTTGATCCTGTTGTCATGGCAGAACCTCTTCCAACCTGATCCAGACATTTGGTTGCCATTCTCGTGCGCGAGGACGCGCGCCTGCCAAGACATGGTGTTGCTAGCTGACGTCTTGAGCGTGACCATGCAACTAGGATCCCGAAGTCCAATAGCCTTGCACAAGGACAATGGCAAAGACTGCAAGAATTGCAACCATGTTAGTCAACCGACAATTTCTGTAAACAGTTGTAACCATGTATCAGGGGATTGAAGTGTGTACATATATATAATTTTATACAACTGAAACTATGTCAAAATAAGCACTTCAATATATTGATTTACTTCCTCTTGCCATAGAATGCACAAACATATCAGCAACAAAAGCATGAGAAGGAAATGCTAGATTCTGTTTCTGCATACAGAAATATAAGCTCATGGCACAAGTTTCAGAACTAGTCTATTCCTAGAAAAGTCTTAGTTCATCTTTTTGCTGAAAGTTGGAATAAGGATTTTTCATATTTAGGTTTGCTCAAATGAATAGAGGAATGATTGTGCTTACAAGATGACTTTCAATTGTGCTGACGTTAATCTCCTTTATCCAAGCTGGCGGACCTATCTCAAAGGTACAGCATTTCCGAGACATCGCCTTGTTCAAACACGAACCTTTTGACTTCTTTATCCCATGGCTGCCTGCCTTTCCTTTCTTTCTCTTAGGTGTTTCCTGATTGTTTCAAAGATATATTTATGTTGGTATTTAATAAGACACAAGGAACATGTGGTTCAGTATTTAACTCACATAGCACTGATTCGTCCTCTCGTTATAACGCGAGATAATGACAAGCCACAGTGTGCTCTTGACAATATTGAAGGTGTAGATGTCGCCTACATTGAGATTATTCTCCTTGCAGAACCTCATCCAACCCTGCCGAACCCGGTACCGCCCATTCCTGAATGGGAGGGCAAGCACCTGCCAGGATTCCACACTGCTCATTGAGGTCTTGAGTGTAATCATGCAAGGATCGTGCAAGCCGATTGCATCACAGAAAGCTGCTGGCAAAGCCTGTAATAATTGAAATCACATTGGTTTCAATTAGTGGTCACAATTCACTATGGATGCATACTAACATCTAGATATGTCTCAAAAAAAAATCTGTTTCTTTAAAAGGTTCTTTAAGTGCATATGTATGACAAATGCTATGCAACTGCTGATACTGTATAGAATCCAGTACTTCAATATATCGATTGTCTAATTACCATTAGCGTGCACATATAGTATCAGTAGTAAGAGCATCAAATGACCAAACAAAGATGCTTGTCCCAATCTCTCAACATGGAAATACATCTTTATCTTATTAAAGAGGAAAATATGCTTACAAATTCCCTCAGTCCATTGGCGCTGATCTGCTTCTTTATCCACGATGTTGGCCCAATCTCAAACACAGATTTCACCCATAATGACGACATGCTCGAACGAGCCATAGGGCTTTTTGGTTTCTTTTCTCCATCATCGGTTGACCAATCATTCTTGTAATGCTTTTGAATGGAAATAGATGGTGCTTCCTGCAGCTCTTCAATATCTGGTGATGCTAACACTTGATAAGACAAAAGTGATATGTAAGTATTTAATTCATGTTCAGTTCCAATGCTAACAGATTCAAAATATCATAAAATTATTCATCTTTTCTTACTTTGCTGCATTCTGATGTCCTTGCATTTGGACTCTCTCTGGCATCCGTCGGGCTCAAACACTTTGACTGTAAACACCATGTTGCCTTCATACCTCAGCAACAGAGCATTAGCTTCAGTGATGTCATGAAACGCCAGAAACTGTGACCAGCCACCTGCAAAGAACACATCTGACTGATTCATCTCGATCTCAATGTGAGACACTTTTCGGAGGGGCCCCAAAACAATGGCTGTACGCTTGTTCAAGTCCTCTTTGGGGATATACTGTTCCACAAGCTTAGCAGGAATTAGCTGCAAGGAAGCATTAGAGGAGTAAAAGCTAGGCCATTTCAATAATAAAATATGATGCGAGGAAAACATATTAAGTAACATTGTGCAAACCATCTTTTCCATGAAATCTGTTGGAAGCACTCTGATGAACTGCACCTTACGGTTGCCTTTGCCACTTGCGGTTGCCTTTGTCTCAACTGAGAGAAAAAATGAGTTACAGACAATCAGTTTGAACTGAAAATAATTTATTTCATTTGGTAATTATCATAATCTGTAGCCGGGTATTACTGTAAAAACTAACTCCGACAGCATATACTCAGTTTGGTATAAAAAAAATCTTATTCCAAGCTTCTTCATCCCCAATTATTAACAAGGCATTTCTTTTTTTCTTTCTTTCTTTCTTTCTTTCTTTTTTTTTTTTTGGCTCGTGCAGAACCACATGTATGTTTTAGCGACATCAATGCAGGAATGAAAGAATCAAGGATTTCAGAATACAGGCAGATCACTAACATCACTGATCTCTGTATTATAGTTTTATGGGAGCAACGACATCAAGGGTTTCCATTGACAAGGGAACCAAAAGGGCGAATTACGCATCCGTCGCGTTCATATAGCTCTTAAAAAACGAACTTTCCCGTACGCAGAAAAAGAATCAATCTTGCCGAAAAAATAAAATAAATATTTACCGGTGGCTGCTGGTGGTTCAGCTACAAAATCTCTGAGGCAGGAGCTAGCATCGAACGCCTTGATGGTGAGCACGCCGCGGCCCCGGTGGCGGAGGACCAAAAACCACCCAAAGTCGACGCCGCACGCGTCCGCGAACTCCGGCCACCCGCTCCCCAAGAACGCGCCGTCACCGTCCCACCCGACCTCGACGCGCCAGGGCTTCACCTTTCCGGCGGTGGGGCCGACGACGAGGGCCTCCCCGGCGCCGATTACCGCGCCGAGCTCGTCGGGGATGCGCTGCAGAGCATGTGCAAGATGAGTCATTTAATTTCCACGGCTGGGCCGAAGACACGCACGCCGGCGAAACGAGGGCACGCACCAGAGTGTCGCTGGTAAAGGGAAGCAGCACCCTTGGGTGCTTGGCCGCGGCGGCGCCACCGCCGGCCGACGACCCCATTGGTGAGGCTGGCTTTGGGACTCCGCCGCCTACAAAGGGAAAAGCAACAGTCAACAGCGGTCCGGTGAGAAGTGGGATTGGTCATGCCTACCACATTTATTTACGGCCTTCTCTCTCGAATCTCCATGAGTAAAATGTAAATTTTGCTCCTTTTTTCAATTTTGATCGTAGCACTCCATCCGACCCAAAACATGTGTCCGATATATACTCTTAAAGCAAGTGTTATTGGCAGAGAGAGTCAAAGATAGAGAAGGTCGTGCAACCATCTCATGAAACACCGGCTGAATCCTTATTGATGTGCTGCTCCTCTCCCTCATTGGCTAAATGAGCACATGCAAAGCTGTCGCTGCCGTATTAATTGAGTTGTCACGTTGTATTTTATTCCGCACACGAGCAGGCGTATTATTGCCTTTGCTCTTAGGGCAGTCCCAATGCAGACTCTATTGTAGAATCTAAAGCCATTAATTATGCTGTCATGTAGGTAAAATGCTGATGTGGCGTGACATTTAGAAGAAAGAGGGGAGAAAATAAAGAAACCAAGTTTAACTAAGAAACCAAGTCTTCATACAAACCAAGACAATATGTGAGACAAACAAGTGGGCCCTACAGTATAGAAACTAAGTCTTGCATTGTAGAAGATAGTTTCTTGATACGATGTCCTAGACTATAGAAACTACGATAGTTTAAAGCATTGTGACTGGCCTTAGTCTTAGACTACCCATGGTGTTAGCGATGCTCAAAACTTTTGACCAATGTATACTAATGTGTTAAATCTGATGCAGCCAAAATGTCAGCATCGACATCAGTGTCGGTACATGCAGAATTGAGCTATCAGGCCAATATGTCAAAACCTCTCTCATTGTTTACTTTGCTAAAGAAGCCAAACAAACAATGCTATTTTATTTATCATGCATCGATGCATGTGCAAGCTTCGTTTTTTTTTATTTCAGCATCGCCTCTACAATGGCTGCCTCGATGTTTCAATCCTCTCTTTCCTGATTCAGGTACGGGGCACGCTGTGTGGATAGTCTTAGAGCAGGTATAGTAATGCCACTTAGGCAGACCGAGAGCTGTACACGTCAAAAAAAAAGTCATAGCTGGTAGTGAGGGAACATAAAAGAGGAGGCGGGCCACCGATGAAACACCAATTTCATGCAGGTGAATGGGTATTTAGATATTTTCATTGGTTCTAAAGAAAACGGAGCATTAAATGTTGGCATGGAGCTACTTTGAGAGCTATAGTCAAAATCCATGAAAAAATTGAAAATTCATGGTGCATTTCACTTTGTATACCTCAAATTAACGGAGTATATGGAATGATCGTGGGCCGTTTGAGATGGCTTCTCGTAAAACGGCCAAAGGAGGTGAAGCTAAAAAAAGAGTAGTTGCATCTAGTTTATTTTGATCATGGTTTTGAAAAGGGCTTCACGCTACACTGTCTTAGATTGTGCAAAATAAATGAAGCCGAAGCCAACATAAGCTCTCCCAAACAGTCTTAAAAAATTGGATTGTTTGTGCCATGTCTCCATGAAAGATAAGCCCAGCTGCATTTAATAATGGATTCAACGAAATATCCCTATGTCGTGCTGCTTATTCTAGTGTGGGCAAAAGAACAAACGGATCACGGATGAGTCAAGAAAAAGACTCATTTCCCAGTTAACCAAAATTATATTAATTTGATAGTTAATTGTGGCCGGTGCCCGGCGGGCCTACGGAGTGCTTTGGGATGGCTCACTGGCCGACATTAGAGGAGTGGAGGTTGCAGAGACCGCGGAGGAGCGGAGGCAATTGCAGCAGAGATGCCACGTTGATGAAACAAATACAAGCAGCAAGCGAAGGATACTAGTAGACAGAACTTTCCTGAAGTGTTCACTGTTCAGTTCAGTCAACTTAACCGATTTGCTGGGAAACTTACGTTTTCACAATGAGGCGTAATAGATAGTGTTTTTACACAAGTTATACAAATTCACTATTTCATTCAACTTTCCTATTTATTCTCATCTTACAGAACACGCTTCTCATAAAAGTTAATACAGTGTATTTCCTCCAACTTACACCAACTAAACAAATCTTTAACAGAAGCCAAGATGACCTAATCTACAGTCAGGCCAAAGGTTAAGTGTTAAGTTCACTCGACAATATAACCGACTTGCTAACCTGCAGCCCTGCAGGAAGGTCAACAATTATCGATGCGCAACAACGACATGCCAGAGCGTGGTTTCAACGATTTTGAAGGTGCAAATGTCTCCTTCCCTGATATTATTGTCCTGGCAGAACCTCGTCCAGCCCGAACCAAGGTAGCACGCATTCTTGTATCGGCGACCATGCACCTGCCAAGACCGGGTGCTGCTCAGTGAGGTCTTGAGGGTGATTGTGCTAGCTTTCCATAATCCAATTGCATCACATAAAGGCTCTGGCACGGTCTGCAAAAGTAACAATAACACTGGTAAGAAACAGATAGATATGCGATCTCGAAGATCTATCCATGTATAAAGTGAATGAATATCGACTGCAAGATCTGAATTCCTGTTCATGTGGGTTTGGCGAGATGTTATTGGAGTGCATATACATAGCAATTTTAAGCAAGAGACATATTATGCTAGAATAATTACTTAAATACATTGATCTGTTCTTGTGATAGAAAAATAAGCTCAATTGCAATCACCAGTTCCTGTTTCTGCAATTAGAAAAATAAGCTCGACAAAATAAGTTCTGGTGCCACATACCAGCTAATTTTCAGTTAAAATTATTGCAACTATTCAATTTTCAGGGGTCTATTCTTCGCAATCCTTGTATACGACAATTAATTTAGAGGAGCTGGTCCTGTGTATACTCTCCTGCTGTTTGGAAGCCTGACAACTTGGACTCTTATACTTTCAGCTTCCAAACAAAGTTGGAGAAGAAGTGGCAAGGAAAACCTATCAGGTTTCGAGAAGCCTTGTGCCCAGAAGCAGGGGCTGCTGCTGGGAGAAGAGTGGTGCTCTGTCGCACAAGTTTGTTCCAGTGATTGTGTTGTTCTCTTCTGCTGGGTTCTGGTTGCTGCTATCGTTTCAGTACCTGTAGTTTTTGTCGGTCTGGGAATAGTTCTGTTCCTTGTTGGCAGGGAGGTGCAAAGCGAGCCTAACTGCTAGTGGTGTTAAACCTTGTCAGGGCTATAAATACTTTTATGTCCATTTTCAGTGTAATGATACTGGGGCTGAGTCCCTATTCCCTAAGACTACCAAAAATATTCTTGCGGCAAACTGAAATACTCTTTATTTCTAAGTTGGTCAAATCAATAAAAAATAATTGTACTCACAAAATAACGGTCATTCGTGCTTAATATCTCCTTCTTTAGCCAAACCGGAGGCCCAATCTCATAAACACATTTCTTCTGAGATGATGCTTTGTTCGAAGAAGTCATGGAGTTTTTTGACATCTCTTGTCCTTCACTAACCGACCCATCATCACTGCTCTTACACTCCGTACCAGAATCAAAATCTGTTCCCCGTAGCTTCGGAATGTCTGCTAACATATGACAGAAGAGGCATGTGGTTTAGTACTGAAATTAAATTGAATCAGTGGAAGATTTAATTTATCTTTCCTTACAACGTGTGATGACAACATGCCACATTGTGGTTTTGATGACATTGAAGGTGCAGGTGTCACCTTCCTTAACATTGTTCTCCTTGCAGAATTTCCTCCAGCCATGTACAAGTAGGTAGCTGTCGTTGCCACGTGGGACACCATGCAACTGCCAAGACCCAGTCATTGTGGTCCTGAACGTGATCATTGATGATTTATGAAGCCCAATCGCATCACAGAATGCTTTTGGCAAAGCCTGCAACAATCACAATCATATTTGTTTCAGTATACGGCAATAGTTCACAAAATATCATAGTCGAAAAAGAAACATAGTACTGCTGAATCTAAACTCCATTTCTTTGGGTTTGTCACACCACCAAATGCATATACAAAACAGATGCTATACAAGGGCAGATGTTGAACCATATTCAGTACTATAATGTATTTTTTTGGTTGTTCCTGTCAGCACGTGTACATATTACAGTTTTACAGTACCCGCAAAAAAAAAATGTGTACATATTACAGAGTATCAAATGATTAAACGAACATGCTGGTCTCTATTTGTCCTTGAGGAAACAAAAGCCATTGACGAAGCCTCAGATTCTAAATCATAGCAAATTCTTGGTGCAGTAAGAAGTGGTTATACTCACAAGATGATTATCAAGCGTGTCAGTATCGATCTGCTTCTTTATCCAAGAAGGTTGCCCAATCTCATAGAAAGAATTATTCTGTAATGATGCCTCATTCAGAGAAGGCATGAAGCCTTTTGGTTTATGTTCTTTGCTACATGTCAAATCTGTCTGGTTCTTCCGCTTCCAAATGGGTACAGATAGCGCTTCCTGTTGTTTTTCAAGATCTGGTGAAGTTGATACTTGATAAGACAAGAATCATATACTTCAGTGTTTAACCAACGTTCAGATACATGCATTGGAAAAAAAAGATTAAAATCATAATCTTACTTATCTCTTGCTCACTTCCTTGTTTTACATTATCCTTGTGCTTGGGCTTCCTCCGGCATCCATCCGACTCAAAAACTTTTACTGTAAACACCATATTGCCCTCATACCTTAACAGCAGAGCATTAGATTTAGTGACGTCATGAAATGCCAGAAATTGTGGCCAGCCACCTGCAAAGTACACATCTGACTGATCCATTTCGAGCTTAACGCTATTAACTTTTCCAAGGGGGCCGAAGACAACAGCCGTATGGTTGTTCAGATCCCCTTTGGTGATGTAGCGTTGCACAAACTTAGCAGGTATGAGCTGCAATAACACATGAAACGGCTCAAATCAGACTATTTCTAAGAGAATACAGAGTGGGGAACAAAGATTGACAACGACAGTCTGCGAACCATCTTTTCCATGGAATCTGGAGAAAGCATACAGACGAATTGCGGCTTAGAATCAGTGTCTTTGCTCCTCCCACTCTCTTGGACTGAACAAAATATGACTTGCAAATAATCAGTTCGAATTGAGAAGAGGAATTCCTCAGGTAGATTTTTGTTCGAAAGTAGAATTACTATGGTTCAGTAAGGAACTGGAAGCTAAACAAGAACCCAGGCACTATTTGTTACAAGCATACTCTTGCTAGCTTCTTTTTATCCGAATTATCAACAAGATAAATTTCTTTATCAGGCCTCAAATATTGCAATTAGCTTCCTAAAAAGGTTGGAAATGAGGATACTAAATTTACTCGGGATGATAAAGGGGGTAATTTCTTTAAAATCCTAAACCCTATTTCTATTGTGGGGAAAAAAAATCAAAGAACGATCTTTACCTGCTGCCGCAGGAGGTGGTTGCGCGCCGAAGTACCTGATACAGCAGCTGTCGTCGAACGCCTTCACGGTGAGCAGGCCGCGGCCTCGGTGCCGGAGGGCCAGGTGCCACCCGTCGCCGACGCCGTGCGCGGCGGCGAACTGGGGCCACCCTCGCCCCAGGAACGCGCCGCCGCCGTCCCGCCCGAGGCCGACGGGCCAGATAACCCTGCCCTTGCCGCCGCCCGGGCTAACTACGAGAGCCTCCCCGGCGCCGATCTCATCGGCGAGCTCGTCGGGGATGCGCTGCGGAAAGTGAAAAAGGTGAGGCATTTCCACGGCCAGCGCCCGCGCAAGCTAGCGCGCGCGGCGGCGGCGGCGGAACGCCGGCGGTGTGGCGCTTTTATACTTACCAGGCGGTCCTTGGAAAAAGGCAGGAGCACCCTAAGCTGCTTGGCGGCGGCCGCACCGCGGTTGCCGGAGGCTGAGGACGCCATGGCTAGGCGAGGAGGGGACGTGGGGGAAGTGGTGGCCTCAGTTAATCCTGTCAATAAATTGGTCAAAAGCTTGGTAGTACTAGTACTACTGTACAACGCAAACTGCGCAGATGTGTTTGGTCAGCGCTATAAAATCCTTGGACGCTTCCAGCGACTGTGTTCAAAGCGAATCTGTCGCCGGACCCATAGGGCGAATGCGAAAAGTTAACTTTTTTAATTTATTATTGTAGCAATTTTAAAGTACTAATTATAAAACAAATTGACATGAATCGTGAGATAAATTTATTAAGCCTAATTATTTATGTCATTAAAGATTGTTTATGTAGCATGACACTGTTTAATTATGTCCTAATTAGGCTTAATAAATTCGTCTCGTAAATACACCAAGAGATGTGAAATGTGTTTTGTCATTTATCTATATTTAATACTCTTAATTCGCTAATTTTATCAGAATGTTAAGAGATAACAATTGGATGAAATTTTATATTAAAAAACAATTAGTTGAAATTAAAAAGTGTTGCTTGTGGGGACCTTAGTAGCCATGGAATGAGAGTATGATCATGTTCCGCGTTCCGGGAACGTCGTTTTGGAATGAGAACAAAAACGAGATAGGAGCATTTCAGTATAAAAACCTTTCAGATGGTGCGTTTAAATAGCCCAAAGATTCTCCAAAAATACACTGTTAAAAAGACAACGTAGATTAAAAACAGTTTTGTGAGTTAGAGATATGATGAATAGAGAAAAATTAGATGAGTAGTATTTTCCTGAAAATTTTTTGAATCTAAATGCACTCCGTTTTCTTGTTTCCGTTCCCACGTTTGTTCCTATTCTCGTTGTTCTGGGACATGGCAGCTAAGGTCGGGACCAAGGTCAGCACGCTGGGGTTGGGCTCTCTGGCGTTACGTAGGCAGCAGTAGGCTACACGGCCAACTTTTCTGACGCCTACGGCCGGCCTACATACTCTACTACACGCAAGCAGATAGAAAAGGCATATCTTGATCTTGAGGTCGGTTACATGGATATCTACACGCAGTGGGCTGTCCAGTTCTCTGACTCCTCTCCGAGTGATGAAGCGAGCCAGCTGCAGCACTAGCAGTGGACGTTTAAGGCACCTATCTTCTCAGATCCGTTTTAGGTCTTGTTTAGTTCAAAAGCTTGATGCCATGTTAGTGGTAAGTTGGTATTTTTTTACGAGGGAGACATAGTTGTTAGTGTCTAAAGTTGGTGGAGAGTTGTGGAACTAAACAGCCTTAGTACTTTTCATCCCGATGGCTTCATAAAACAAAGGCAACATGAGCAAGCCTATCAGAATCTCAAAGCAATCCACCTGTACCTCCTAAGGCCATCCCTAACTCTTTACCTCAGCTGATTTCCATAACATTAAATAGTCTGCCATATACGAAAAAGTTGACGCGGTAAGGAAATTAATGAAGAAAGAAAAGAAAAGAGGAAGAAACCGTTTCTCATGTAGGAAACGGTGTCTGCTCTACCTCCAAGGACCGAAGACATGACCGCGCACGCGACGGGCATGCTCTTGTTTCCTCCCCACGTGTTTTTTGGGGCCCACCACATCGACCCGGCTCGCCACCCTCCACGCCTGCGACCTTGCCGTGCCGGTGATGAGCTCCGCTGGACTGGATTCGGCACGATGGGGCGAAAGAGGAGGGGCACGGGTGCCTGTCGTATCTCGTTGCCGTGCGCTTTCAGTTTGCCGCCGTGCACTTGCACTAGGATGGTGGGTCTCAGCTCGCTGTTGTGTGCTTGCGCTACGACGGTGGATCTCAGCTCGCCGCCGTGCGCTTGCGCTAGGATGGGGCGTGTCTGTGCGGAGAACATGACAAGCAAATTTAATAGGACCCACAAGAAGAAACTATGGGTTGGATGTGTAGTTTCTATGGGTGGTGTCTTGTTGACATTGCTCTATAGACACTACCCTTTGACACTGTGGGATTAAACGAAGGCATTAGGCTGTTCCACATGCTGCAGCCTGAATGCGGCACAACGGTTCCTCCCAATCTCAAATACACATCCCTTAGAGCAGAGCTTATAACTACGCCCGCAGGCCGGCGTCTCACGCTCCAGGTCAGCAGAGCGGAGGAGCTGCTGGTGGCGGGCCCTATGGCCATTTAATGCATTGCCTGGCTCAGCAGTGACCGGCAGCAAATGCGAGTTGAGGAAATGGTATCAGCGGCCCCACATACGCCCATGCGCCCTCCTTTCGCCGCCGCTTCGTGAGACGCCGGCTAAGGGGCTTTTTCCCTCGTTCTCGCTTCCAGCTCAGCCTGTGGGCTGACGTGGCTGCCGAAACACCCATCATAATAGTTGCTCTTAGGTGATGCCTTGTCCAAAGAAATCATTGAGCCTTTTGGTCCATTTGCAGCTTATTACTTGGCCTGTTTATTCATAGTACTATATATATGCTTCCTACTCGATGTAGATGGGGTTTCCTACAACTTTTGATTATATGTTAAAGTCAGTGCATTTGATAAGAGAAAAAGGGACATGTGCTTCAGTAATATTGAACTCATGTAGCAGAGATGATTTATGGTTTCCTTGCAACAAGCGGCAACGACATGCTACAATTTGGTCTAGAGATGACATTGAATGAGCAGATATCGTCTAGCTTGAGACTATATTCGAATTCTCCAAGCACAACCTCCTCCAACCCTGCCCAAGCCAGTAGCTCATACTCTTGCATGGAAAAGCACGTGCATGTGGGGATGATTTCTGCCGGCTAGATTTGTTCAATAAATAGTTAAGTGTGTCCCACACTTGACTTGACGATGTGTGAAGTGTGTGGCGGCATAGTAGATGGAGTGTACGGAACACTTCACACCTCATCAAGTGTGGCTACATGACTAATATAATGTTATGCAACTGCTGATACTATATAAATCTTGTATTTTGATAATACTGATGTGTCCCTTCATGTTAGCATGCACATCGTATAAAAGTGTTGAAAAAAAAAACTCAAATGCTCTCCCTAGCTAAGTCCATTGGAAAATAAGACTTATCATATTCAATAAGGAAATGGCTATGCTTAGTTGCTTACAGGTCCCATAGGTGTGTTGGATACCAGAGAGAGTCCAAGCACACGGAAATCAACGGTTAACAAGGTGAGAAAAAGAGCAAATATGTTATGATATTTTGTTAGTCTAGCAATATATATATTTGAATGTGGGTTAAATACAGAAATATATGTGTTTTTTTCCTTTTCAACTATCAACACCATCAGACATTAAATACTGCAGGTTCAAAAGCACTGCCAGACCAATTTACCAATCGGTAATGCTACACTTCTTGCGTCCGGCAGGTTTTATTCCCGACGGACGCATCATCCACCGTTCAACTTTTCCTTCTCATCCGACGGCTTTCCCAATCCCCGTCGCAGGGCCCACGCCTCTCTCTCTCCTCCGCAGTCGTCTCTCCCACTCCCCGGCACCCGACTTCCCACCTTCCCTCCCCACCTGGTACCCCCCACTTCCCCCACTCTCCGGCGTCGATGGCCGTCCGGAGCCAAGAAGAAGCTGCAGGTCGCGAACTCCACCGTCTTGCCCCCTTCCTCTAGCACCTGCGGCAGCTTCGCTCGGCGCTCGGTGGCGGCGAACGCCATGGATCCCCCCGGTGGTGGCGCATCTACCGCGGGGGTTCCCCACGGTCGCAGCGCCCCTACGGCTTCTCCGCGGCGCTCGCCGGGCACCACCCTCGGTGAATGAGCATCGACGCCGTCGCCGAGGCGCTCCCATGTCACCGCGCCGGCTCCTCCCACTGCGTCTCCACGTAGAACTCGGGCAAGTAAGTTTGTGATGCCGATTCATCCCGAGATCCCTTCCCCTTCGTGCAATGTAGCATTCACGATTCTCTTCCATTTACATGCTCTGCCAGATTCCAGTGTGTGTTTTGCTTAGTTCCTTCGGTTACACAGTGTATAGGTTCAAATGTTGCAATCATACGCCGGGATTGTTTCCTATTGTTTCGGTTAATGATTACACATTCTTTGTTTGTTGCAAAGAAACTATGGTAGGGTTTTCTGTTGTTGCAATTCATTATTAGATATTTTAGGTGTCATTACTTCGGATTATTTCCTCATGCTCGTGGCAAATATGCAGTAGACAGATCTTATTCCCAACTATACTTGTGTCACTAGTTTTTCAGTCATATTATTGTTCCAACCACATTGACAATGTTCCATTTAACACTCATTTATTCCCTTTTGCACATGCTTCTATTTCAGTATTGTTTCATATGTTCCACTGGATATTCAGTTATTTTTGCCTCATTCGGTAGGTGTATTTACCCATGCTCACCTCAAATATCCAGTTGACAACTTGACATATATAATCCCCTACCTCACTTTTCTGTATTTCTTTATGTACCATTTTATCTAGAGCCATTATATAGGGCAATCAGACTGAGAATGTTGCATGTGCAATGATTGCTTCTTCCCTCATTTCTATGTGAATGTTGTCATTACTGATTAGACCCTGAAATTTTGCTACTTTTTGTCCTGTAACATTTTTTCCGCCTATATTTTCTTTTGCATGTGAAACAGAAGTCTCCAACACTGATGAACATTTTAAGACAAGATTTTTAGTTCACAGGATCTGCTCTGTTATCCCCCAATTATAAAAAATTCAGAAGAATTGGATCCGTGAGGTAGGGTTGGCTGCCCTCCTCAACTTGAGTGATTTTTCTGTGCCTGTAAAACTAGTGAAATGGATCATGAAACACACTTATCCAGTGCAAGGTCATTTCAGGTATGGAAACAGGATTATTGTATTCAACCGTGACCTTGTAAGCAAAATTCTTGAGTTAGATAGTGGAAATATACCATTGCAGTTTTCTGGCAACTCCACTCTTCTGAAAGACCTTCGGGAAGTGTTCAAGGATGGTACAAGAGTCAAGATAGCTAACTGCATAGATGCGTTGATCAAATGCACAGAAAAATCGTCCTTTATAAGAGCTTTCATGTTTTTGGCTCTAGGGACTGTATTCTGTCCCAGGCCAAGGAATTATATTGACATGAACTATCTTCACAGCTTATGTGACCTATCTCAACTAAGCTCTTATGACTGGGCCGGACATGTGCTTGATTTCCTGATGAATGAGGCAAGAGGTACAAGGAATTTCCTCCTGAACGGTTAGAGAACGATCACCAGATTGGCTCATGTCTAATCATCTTGGCTGTGGGTATTTGTTCGATTCTCCCTTTATTTTGTTATTTATTCAGTATATAATATCTTTCTTGTTGTCTCCTACATAGATTGCTTACATGGATCATTTGGACATGCCGCCTACTGATGGTGCAACACATCAACTCAACTACAGCCTTCCACGCATTTGCAACATCTCAAATGCAGATTTTGATCATGTCATGAAGGTTGATAGGAACAGAATGACATTGGAGACTTCGTTTGGCAAACTCAAAGTATGATTCTGCCATTTTCATAATATGTTGCATTAATTCTGCCATGTTTCAGTTTATTTTTGTTGCAATTTCTCACTTGATGTGCCATTTATTTCCTATTGGCATTATTCCATACTAACTAATGTTTCATGTTTCTTTTTCATGTATAGTTTTGGCCTTTTTCTAGCACTCCATATGGTATTCCAGTTGTTCAACCCATTCCACTTGCACAAGAAGAGCCAAACAAAGATGTTGCATAAGAATCTGGCCATCCACCACCCCCTGATGAGTCATTTAACTTTATCAGCTCCCTAGATGGCTGGCTGCCTCAACAAGCACCAACCAGTGATCAACAAGCGCCAACCAGTGATCAATCTCACCAGGTACTAATGAACACCCGACCTATATGAAATCATCTCACCTTACTTGCTTACTTTAGCCGGTAGCTGAATTTTTGCATTGTTATTAGCAAGTATTTCGTCACTATATGTATTTATTATGAGATTAAGGTTCCACGTACTTGCCAATTGTATATGTATACCAACATCATGCTGCAATGTATTGTTCACCATTGTTGGTGTAATATATTTACCATTTTTTTATGATTTTCTTCATAATTTATCCCAAGTACTAGTTGTCCCATGTACTTAGTTTCATGTTATCTTCCCAAATATTTCAGATTCCCAATGAATATCAAGAGGTTGCAGATGATGTCACAGAGCTTTTCAGGCAAGATGTTGCAGAGTATACATCTTTACTCACGCTGACAATAACTGATCATATCAAACAGTTAGCAAAAAAGCACATCGCTCAAATGTTGTCCAAGATGGCCACTTTAGCACATACTGCTAGGAATGATGTAGGTGCTGCAGGGGCATCCACAAGTGGAGGTGGTCCAGATCCTTCCACAAGTGCAGGTGTGGTAGCACGTCCACCAAGGAATGATGTTCCAGGTTCGGCACAGTGATATTCCAAATGCTGCTGGACCACCAATAACAGATGGTGTTGGTGCAGGGACGTCCAGAGGTGAAGATGTCGCAGACGGTTTTGCCAACATTGCTCCCCCTCCTTCCCAACCTTCTACAAGCCCTTCTGTTGCACCCATCAGTCCTGCTTCTCGTTCACAGCCAGCTTTGAGTGATCCTTCCATCACTGTAGCAGCCACTAGCCATGATATTCACTCTCCTGTATCTGTGTATGATGATGTCTCTTCTTTTGAACTATTTGAGCCTGGCGACCTTGATATTCTGAATGCACATGTCGATAATGTTGCATTAAACAATGTGGATATCACTTCTTTGCCGGCTCAGACCACCCCCCACAGTCCCCACCACTAGCTGATACAATTGAGACAAGTACCTTGCAATTCCCACTACCAGCTGCCTCAATTCATACCAGTAGCCGGCCATCAACTCCTCCACCATCCACACTTCAGCCTAGTAGCCGCCCCTCGACACCACCACCAGCCACACTACAGACCAGCGCCAAAGATTCCCCCCCACCAGCAGCTACACTTCACTCTAGCAGCAGTTACTCCCCACCACCACCAGCCACAATACAGATCAGCAGCAACTACTCTCCACCACTGCCAGCCACACTTCAGCCCAGCAGTAGCTACTCCCCATAACAAGCTGTCACACTTCAAACTAGCAGCTGTTACCCCCCACCACCAGCTGCCACAAAAACATGTGTGATCTCTTTTTTCTTTGCTGTCTTATTACTATTTGTCATATTTTGCACTTCTTGTTCCATTTATATTACATTTCATATTCTCTCCAATTTACTTCCTTGCAGTCATTGGTGACCTTGATGCAAACATGTCCGGATCAAGTACTCATGACAAGAGGAATAGGAAGAAGAGGGTTGTGCTCACCTTGACCCAATTCATCACCAAGAAGCTAAAGGTTGATGACGAATCGAAGGATATGTACAATAGGTTCGTCAGAACAAGGATACTGAAGAAACCGACAACAGGTTGCGATGGCAACATTGAAGAACAGTGAGTCATCTTGTTTCTTTCTATTCCCATGTTTCAATGTTTCATCTTTTTATTATGTATATTTTCATTACCAAGTATTAGATTCTGCTGAATAATATATCCACTGCATGTTCTTTAAGTGCCTATGCAATGTTTCAAGCTTAATTATTCAAGTGTTGCAGCAACAACCTCACTTTATATACACTCCACGTGTTTCATGTTTTCCATGTTGCACTGTCCTCCAGCACGATACCTTTTTTCAATGTTCCACTTACCTCCTGCCTGATTATTTCTAGGCCACCTTTTGTTCAAATAGCTGGATTCTATGTTTCATATGAAGAATTCTACAAATCATTCAAGCCTAGGGGAGAGATCAACAACAATGTTATGACTTTATGGACTTACCAGTACAACATTGATCAGAACATGCCCGTGCACAAGACAGCAGCATCATAAAAAAATATGCATTTTCATCTGTTCTAACAGTAAGATTGTCTCCTCTTTTATGTACTCTGCATCACACCTACATGTTGCAACAACTTTGTGCATTATATTTTTTACAGGACAAGCTCATGGTTGATCCATCCACATTCATTGAAGATTCATGCACATGCCAGTTGCAGAGGCTTGACAGGGCATGGAATTTCAAGAAACTTGACTTGGTAAAACTCTATCTGACCTTGTGTCTCTGTTCCTTCATTTTCTCCCCTTGTTTGGCAGTTACAAGTGATTAATCTAACTTTCTGATACAGCTTTTATTCCCTATTGTGTGTGATGGTCATAAAATCTTCTGGTACAATTCTATCATGGGTTTTACTGACACCCCTTGTTTCGATGCATCAAAAGCCCTGGTAAAGTTTACACATAACTGCCTTTATTATTGCTCTTGCATTCTAAATCATTTTTTAAATTCAAATCATTGCTTTCACTAGGTTCAAAACTTTTCCAAAGCCGCTGTAACTGCTGGAGTTCTCAAAGATGTTTCGCAGTTGGAATGTATCTTTCCCACCGACTACCCATTACAAAACACAACGTATTGTAACTTTGCAAATATCAGATCTTCTTTTTGGCCTTTTCATGTTGCAAACATCAGTTCATCTGTTTTTTATCTCTTTGTTTCATACAACAGTTTCGGTTGTGGACTATACACAATGTTGTATATGGAATACTGGAATGGCAAGAAGATGGATTTCGGAACATTTCAGATGGTACTTTCTAATGAATGTCTACACACCATCTTTTTTTTATTTTTTTTGGGGGAATTAATTTGTTTCCTTGATTGTTTTCACAGGGTTCCATTGGCGACTACCGTACACTGACTGCTGCAAATCTTATTTGCACATCAAGAAACGAGGTTGACCCTGAAGAGTTCATCGTGCATTATTGCAACAAGTAATGACCTTAGGATGTCAATTGCTATGTCAAATATGTAAATTCCAACTTCCAGTTCGAATTCTTGTAATTATCAGCTTCTGGACCTTGTTTGTACAATTACTTATGACCTCGTGTTTCAATCTTTGAAGCCATCGTAAATCTAATTGGATTCGACAATTTACTATGTTGAAATGTCTCAACGATTCAGTGTTGAAATCATCGTTTCAATGTTACAAATTTTTCACACCTCTCAATGTTACATATACCCGTTTGGATGTTGCACTTCTCAACATTATCTCTTCCTATGTTTCAATTTTTCAAAAGTAAACCTCGGACATGTTCCAATTGGATCAAGTAAACCTTGTGCGTTTCACTCGTCTGAATTTTATTATGTTTCCATTGCTGCCAAAAAAATAGGTTCCAATGTTTCAAATTTCACATTATCACCCTTGTCAACCAGACGTGGTGGTTCAATTTTCCCTGATGTTTCAGACTACTATTTCTTTTCTTCCTGTTGTCCCTAATTATGTTGCAAAATTTTCTCTCACCAAGTCCACTCTGCATCACAAGTGTTTCAATATCTGTTCTATGCTACACGGGTGCCATGTTCAGCGCAACAATACATCACCTTTGCAACCTACTATTTTTTGATTCACCTAAAACTCCATAAACATCCATCAAATATCTTGATGCGTTCACATACTTAAATCCGTCAACACGTTACATTAGTACGACTATGTACACACGATAAGTATAACTTACAGGAATTCTTAACACATGCTCTATTCTAACTACAGTTTCAGCTCGGTTTGTTTCAGCTCTCTAGCTATTGCTTCTGCTCTTGCCATGTACAGGCATGTCTGTACGCTATGATAATCTTCATGGCAATATGAACAAGGCGGCTTTTTTTTTGGCCTTCTTCTTTCCTTTAACCTTCTTTTTCATTGCCTTTTCCTTTGCCTGAATAACTACAGGCTTCAGCCTCTCCACCTTCTCCTTTGGACGCCCTTTAGCATTTGTCTTTGGGGGGTTTTTCAACACCACCTTCTCCTTTGTTTGCTGCACAGCTTTACCATGCACTCCTTCGTCCTGCTGGTTTTGTTGTGCACACTTTGTTTCCCTCACTTTTTTTGCCAACTCATCAATCCCATCAGAAACCACAGTGTACTTTTCAGGTCCCACACAACCATCAGATGCTAGAGCTATCATTTTCCTGCACAATGCATTGTATCTCAACTTGTTGGTTGTTGGCACACCAAATGATGGTTCTGTCCCAGAAAGGTGTTTAGGTATTTTTATTACTGCGTCCTGTGACCACCTAGGAAATAAGTACTTCTCTGGAATTTTGTCGATGTCTCTGTTTGTGAAAAACCTTTAGGATATGTGGACACAATAGACCATCACGATCATACATGTTGCAAAAGCAAGTAAATGTTGCGTCATTTATTCCAACTCTGACCATGCGAATTCTAGTTGATTTTGGGTGCAATACCTCCATGACAAATCCCTCATCGTCCCTGAGTGATAGCTCCCATTCTGAAGCTTGTAGAATTACGCAAGAGTCTCTGAAATTCTGTGAACACTTCCCCTATGTAGAAAGCAGTTGCGTGCTTCTCAAAACCATACCCGCCCCACAACAATGGTTCTGATACTTCCCCCTTACACCGCTCTGCATTTTCTTTATCAACTCTTGTGTCCATTATATGATCGTATTGTGTCACAAACTGTAACACTGAGTCTTGTGGATGAACAAACTTCTTGAACAATGAATTCATGCTCTCCGACCTCCCTGTTGTTCCTATGAATGGAAAGAAGCATTTTCTGAAGTAGGCAGGTGACCACATCCTCCTTGTTGCAGAGATACTTTGGAAGAAGTCGTTTCCTGCAAGTGGTATTGTTCCTCTAGTCTCTGCCACAGCATCTCAAATTCCTCAGGTGTTTTAGTCCTGTTAACACAGTAGTCCAAATCTTGGGCAAAATCTTCTTCCTCACTAATCAATCATGCAAGTTTCTCCTTTGCCTTGCTCAACACATGCCTCTTGCAGCATCGATGTATCACATCAGGAAACACGATATCTATTGCTGCCTTCATGGCCTTATCTTGGTCTATCATTATGTACCTTGGTTCCTGCCCACCCATGGCTTCTTTCCACTTCTGTAGCACCCAAACAAAGGTGTCTGTAGTCTCATTAGGCAACAATGCACATCCTAGCAATATGCTTTGCAGATGGTTATTTATCCCCACTATTGGTGCAAACGGCATGTCATACTTATTGGTGCAGTAGGTAGTATCAAAGAACACGCAATCACCAAAACCCTTGTACAGCTCCCTTATCCTTCCATCCACCCAAAATAACCCTCTAACGGTACTAGTTTCATCAATCATTGTTGCATAATAGAATGACGGACTCTCTGCCTGTTGCTTCTGAAAATACTCCATTGTTGTATCCATGTCTCTGTATGTTAGCCTTCCTCTCAAGTGCGTCCCCATGTTTGAGACATCCTTGCTATTGAATTTCATGTTTGCAACTCCACCATGAAATTCAGAGATAATCCCCATGATCTGTGTCGTGGTAATGTTCCTATGATGCAATGTTTTTAACAACTCATAATCCATCACAGATATACTACGGTGAGACCTCAGATGTTTCCTTACTCCTATGCTTTTCACCAATGCATGATTATGTTCTGGTTGCATCACAATCACCTCCCACTTCCCTTCACGCTTGCCAACGGCCAAATGAGCTTTGTAGTCGAATTTCTTTACCGTGTTGCGCTTCCTCCTAGCTGCTGTCAGCACAGATGTTGCACTTCTCTTCTTTGATCCTTCCATCATACTGTTGCCATCCGTGTACACACTTGCTGAGTTTTCAACATCATCTTCATTGGTTTCCCCAACTGGTTTCCTTGCATGGAAACATTCCCACTCCTTCCTAATGACTTCTTTCGTTACAGTGCTTTTTCTTGATGATGCCACTCTGATGCTAAAACCCATTTTCATAGCATATTCATTGTACACTTGCCTCACCTCTTCTAGTGTATTGAATCGCATACCAACATACGGCACCAATGGTGCAGAGCATACAACATACTCATCCTCAAAGTAGCCATCCTCATCTGAATTTACCTCAACTTCCACACTTTTCATTGTCTCTGCTGGCAAATTTCCAATTGATGATGACATGCCCTGCATTAAATATTTATGCAATCAATTCAAAATTTGTTGCAATACATTCTCATGATTGTTTTTCAAATATAACGCACCTCTGTTGGATTCTTTTGTTGCCTCAAATCATCAGTTTCGATAACGTTGTTCCTCGACGTACTCCCAATTTCATGCTCCTGCATGGATCTTCCAACTTTCAATTTTCATGTTTCTTTACACAGTGCTCTAGGTTTCATATCACAAAAAAAAACAAATTGGCAATTCTATACGGATCCTATCAAAATCTCCTCCTACCTATGCATCTTCAGTTCTCCAGCCGTGCATGAACAACTGTTGCAAAAAATAATCCCAGTTCAATGCCAGTTGTTTACCTGATGAGATTTATTCATGGTCGAAGCATTGGAGCGCCCCACACCATGAAACCTCAGCATGTCATCTGATGTCTCTACGTTCCTTGCAACAATTGGAGGCGGATGATCTGCATTTGGGTGTGTTTGTTGCGGAAATTCAATTCTATGGAGTATATGCGTCATCTTGCAGTCGTGGATCTTCTCCGCCTGGAATCTCGCCCTGGCAACCATTCCCGCTCTGACATTTCACTAGGACTCCTATCGTAACCCTGCATTGCTCCAACCGCTTCCGCTCTGACATTTGAATAGGACTCCTATCGTTTCAGTCGGTGCAACAATCCAGAGCTCCCGCTACTGATTTTCAATCGGTGCAACAATCCAGATCCACATTTGTTGCATCACCCACTGTTCCATTCCTCACGCTGATATTGTTGCACCATTGGTCTGCTGTTCCAAGGCCAAATTGTTTCAACCGGTAATAAATTTTAGTCGCATAATGCTGCATCCTCTGGATTTATCACGTGCGATGCTCCATCTACAATTGGACTGTTTCAAGAAAACGATGTTTTGTTCCATCTAGATTTTGTTTCGTCCCTCTAATGTTTCAAATTTAAAACTCCTCATGTTCCACCGAAACCATATGCGCCCACACGCATGAATGTTCCATTCATGCTGCCCCCATTGCCATAATGTTTCAAATTTGCACCTCCTGATGTTCCACCTAAACCGTGTGTTCCCAAATTTTCTTTGATGTTTCAAATTTCTCCGTGAGGTTGCATGAAACATGGAACTGGAACACCGTCAGACGTTGCGCACAGACGCCGGACGTCCGGGCACTAGCAACTCCCTTTACCAATATATAGTGATGGTTTAAAAGAAACCAAATGGATGAATGGATCCTTTGGGTGAGGAACCATTATGGACGAAACTGTTGATTTCCGTGTGCTTGGACTCTCTCTGGTATCCGTCTGGATCAAACACTCTGACTATAAACATCATGCTGCCATCATACCTAAACTGCAGATCATCAGATTAGGTGATGTTAGAGAGTATTTATGGTGCTGACTAGGCAGGCAAAATAAAGGACCACGTCAGAAAAATCCTCCGTGGATGAGAGAGAAGCGTAGAAAGAGAAAGGTGCGGGCGCCTCACCGGTCGCCGACGCAAGGTAGCAGCTCCGGGAATAAAGACGCCTCCACCCAATATTTCCATTAATCCAAGGTGCACAGAGACATACACATGTCTCGACTGAGGGCTGACCGCTAGTTCGTCGCTGCCTGGGCATTTCGGTGGTGGTGGGCGCCGGTTGATGGAGGTGCGGGGTCGCCGGCACTGCGTCCGGATGTGAAGATGGGGAATGCTCCTCTATGCGCTGCCAGGGTGTCGGTGGACCCGTCGGTTCCTGTCGCTGATGAAGACAAAGGGGAAGCGGCTGTTGGTATTGGCAGGGGTGGTTTAGGCTGGTGCGGACGCTAATTAGCACGGGCGCCTTTGTGTCGGTGCTGTGTTCGATTTGCGCGCCAATTGTGGATGAAGGGTCAGAAGCCCATGCTGTTGTTTGCCTGGAGTACGATGCAATTCAGTGTCCGACCACCAGTTCTTCATTGTTCTTGGCCATTCGGTTTGGCTTCTTTGTTTGCAGAATTCATGCAAATTGATGCCAACAATTATTCTTTTGTGGCGAAATAGTTCTTATGTTCCTGCCTATATTTTATGAAGGATGCTTTTATGTAAGAAAACATAATCTGTAAAGGGGATTGAGATGATAGCCGATAGTTCTCCTTTGTTGGTGTTGACGCCTTTTTTGTCAATACACGAGAGCACTAGATCGCGCGGATCACGAACGGATTGAATTGCTGCTGGATGACAGGAGGTTAGACCGCCTGTACAGGGAGTCAGACCGTCTGTCACAAGGAGTCAGACCGCCCGTCATAGGGAGTCAGACCGTTTGTAGCTGTGGTGCCACGAAATCGATCGCTCGATGGATAACTACCACACTTACGTGGTGGTGGACGGCTAGGTTTACGAGCAAACCAACAAAGAGATAACCCACACACTTTCGTGGCGAAGAACGTCTAGTTTACGAGCAAACTAGCAAAGGCCGATGCTCATGCCCGGGAGGGACCCCGTCAGGGCGTGCACGAAGCCGGACGGGCCCTAGGTCAACCAGCAAGCCTTAGGACGCCATCAATGGCCGTAGAGATCACGATGGACAGCAAGGGAAGTTGGAAAAAGATTAGGGTTTGAAGATAAAAGGTAAATATGAGTTTCGATTGGATTAGATAACCTCTCAATCGGCCATAGCCCTTTATATTTATAGGATAGGGAGGTCTGTATCCGTGGGGAGCCAATTACATAAGAAAATCCCGTCAAATACAACTCTAATTCAGATTAGAACTGCTACAGGCGGTCTAACCTCCTGTACGGGCGGTCTAACTGGATGGGTGCAACACTAATTCTTGGCAGAGTCATAACTCCCTCATCTGGACTCCAAATCAGGCGATCCACATATGCATTTTGATCATCTGGATGAGGCCCACACAATGGTGGAGTCCAATTTATATTTTGAGCACTTTCATACAAATGGTCTAGACCAGCTGTACAGGCGGTCAGACCGCCTGGCGTTTTGCTGCAAAGCTTTGCGTATCAAGAAACATTTGTCATAATTCAAATTGCATAGGAGCAATGTCGAGCACAAGCGCATCAAACATGCTTCTCATATCTTATGTGAGTCAAATAATCCTGAGTATACATTACTTCAACTGTGTTTTCTAAATATACTAGAAGATCACTCTCATACATGTAAGCTATTGTGAATGCATAAAGCGATCGAATTGCAATAATGTCAATTGGTCTTTGCAACGCATCTTAAATCGACCATAAAGAAATATGGAACAACTTAGTTGCATCCACAAGTCATCTTGACCATATACAAACGTGAATAATCACCCAAAAAAAGTAAATATAACAAAATTACCTCGAAGCCGGTAAAGGCTAGATTACTCTTGCATCCCGTTTGCTTGTTTCCATCTTGTATTTCGATGCATCCTGAATTATAAAAATATTCAACAAAACTTTTCCAGCTACTTTCTTCAGCCTTACCAAGTTATAAAACTCTAATAGCCAAAATAGTAGACACTTTGTTCAAACCTGCCCAATAGCGGCTAGACCGGATGTCAACGGCGGTTGAACCGGTCATGGCGGTTAAACCGGCTGTCAATGGCGGTCAGACCGGCACATCTAGAATAAGCCCTCTAATTTTGCTAAAAATTGGTCTTTTCTCATAAAAACGCCTGACTCGATGCTCGCTATTCTAGAGCTACAATTATGAATATTGATGTCTAGAAGCATAATTAATAATAAAGCTGAAATTATTCACTAGACATTTACTATGAAAACATCCAATGACTCATTTAAATATAAACATTTGTTGCACCACCCTCAATGAGTCATTATATATTCAGATATGCTTTTCACCCATGGATTCAAAATCTTTAGCCCGAATATGAAATTCCACATTTGGCATGATCATTGATGCAAAATACTTCAATCGGCTAACTATTTCAAAACATCACTATTTAGTGAAATAAAAACAGCTCCAATGTTTTGAAAACACTTTGCAAGCCGATTTAGTAAATATAAACTCCTTGGTGAAAAGCTACTCCTTTTGCTAATATCTAGCCCCCCGAGCATTGAAGCCATAAAAGTAATCGCTCATTAGGAAGCTTTCCACTTTAGGACGATGACCGAAGGAGCTCATCAGCTGTATATGTTGCCAAGGATGATATAAAATATCATCCATATGAATTCATCCATAAGAGTATGCACAACCGAACTAAAGTGTAGAGAGATATAAATAATGAACTTGAAATCTTCTCTGTGAACTAAGAATTTCGGCTTTTATAAATTAATGGCAACAACTATTGCAATTAATCAATATGCGTAACAATTTGGTGAAAACCCTCCTTAATATAAAGATCCATAGGGCGACCAAGGATTAAAATAAGAACATGTGGGATAACCATGCATATCATAGGATGAATTCCATGACATAGACATATATGGCATTTGAAAATCAAATGGATGATAAATGACCAATAATTTTGATGATTTGGTGCAAGCCTTGTATTTGACGATTGTATCTTGTACCTCCTCTTTTCCTTCAATTATGTTGCCCCTTTTGCTTGAACATCATCCTTGTGTTGAGTATGAATGTTTCTTTTAGGAAACCATGCCATTCCCTTCTTTCTCAACTCTTCAGCGCTAAGCTTTTGTGGCTTTCTCTTTTGCCAATTCGATAAATGAAGTGAATGTCCCGATTTTGTTTCAGTTTTGGATAGCATCACCTCATTCTTACCTTTTGGCAACTTCACCTTCTTTTGTTCAGATTTGGCACTTGGAGGATCAATGGCAATTTCCTCCTCTCCTTTACCATCACTAGCTGAAGTGCCTAAAACATTAATCGGCTCTTCACTAACTGAATTCAGATCTGAACTTTCATCCTTACGGCCATCCTTTTTCACCACATAAACTTGCTTGACAACTTTTTTCTTGTTTTGAACTCTAGAACAATCTTTTTTATCAAAATGGTCATTTTCAACATACGGTTGCCTTGCACATGATGGTCCTCTTGGAGCTGCATACTCTACATGACATGGTCTAAAATATGAAGGAGTATGTGCCCATGAATTATTCCACCCCCATGACGAGTAAGGATAAAAATTGGTGGGATGTGAAGCATATGGAATTGCCATTGATGGCCATGAGGAAGAATATGATGCTGCTGAATGAAAACTTCTTTGCCAATTCCAATTCCCAGAAGTATGCTTATGAGTCAATATTGATGCTTTAACATCACTTGACCGATTAGCACGCTTGGCCTCATTATCTTTTTTATATTTAGCCAGAAATTCATTAAAAGTGAGCTTCGGCTTTTTGCCCTTGTGCTTAACATGGTCTTTACCTCCATCCACCTTAGGATGTTCAGATTTAGACATAGGTGGATTTCTTAGACTTGAACCGACCTGATCAACATCGGAGATCGGTCTTCCCTATTGGTGACAGGCGGTCAGACCCCCTGTCGCAGGCGGTCTAACCTTACTGCCGGTCAGACCCCCTGTTGCAGGCGGTCTGACCTCCTATTCCAGCACAGCTGAAGTAACAGGATCTTGATCTAATGGAGAAAAAATCATTTGCCCCCCTGCAACCTCTAGGATTTTAATAGGTTCATCGTCCTCAATAGTTGCTTGAACTTTCAAATCATGGATGATATCCTTCTCATCACTTGGGAGCTTTGAATCTTTCTCTTTGGCAAATTAAATTGGATCTTCATATAAATCGACTAACTTCAACCGATTTACTGAGCCTTTGTCTTCAAGACCAATCAAAGCCAACTGGTCATCCTCTTGTGTTGGAGAAAAATCTCAATCGTCCAATGTTAATGGCCGATTGCATGAATTGACAAAACATATTGCAATCACTAGTATTATCACCAAAAGAATTATGCAACTTGCAATATTTTTTATCCTCTAACTCAAGAGGTGTTGGAATAACTTTGTGATCAACTAGCTTAATAAGATGGTTCTCTGGCAAGATATTAAATGAATCATCACACAAAGTTAGATTAAAGGTATACTTCATTTTCTCTACCTGATGCTTTTGTGGAGAAGGTTTTAAGGCCAAGCAAATGAACGGTTCAGATTTACTATCAACCCATTCGGCTATACCTTTCTTTACACTTCTCATAGCCGATGCTTTAGAATTAATTGCCAAATCAGCATCGGCCTTCACAATGCTTTTTGGTTTTGTTTTCTTAAACCCAGAATGAACACAAGCAAACAATATGGAGAAAAACTTTGGCAATGATGGTGGAGAAAATTTAAATGCCAAAACATCATTGTTATCGGCCTTCCTAACCTTTACAATACAATGTCCAACACAATCCGAACTCATGCTACTTTTAACAAGTAAACTATTCTCCTCAATCGATCTCTTAGAAATATTCATGATAGAATCACTAATAGATTAATCAATTAAAGAGACATGATCTGATTGGGAATTACTTGTAAAGCATACCTTGTCAAATATGTTGGAGAGGCGTGGAACTTTGATGTAGATGGTGTCATACTTCTTCTCTTGATGACAGCCCACATCCATATCCTGCACGAGCCGGTCAGACCAGCTGTTACAACCAGTTAGACTGGTGTTCCCAGGGCTGCTGGAAAACACCTTGTGTCAATATGCCAATGCCCTCTCCTTGCTTCCAGACCCATGGTAACTATTTGTGATGTGATAATTAATATATAAATGCACAACACCTTTGGCTTTAGAAAAATCAAGAATAGCTGTTTTCTTATTCTTTTCATTATTCTGTACAACCAAACTTGTCTCTTTTGATAGAACAAATTCAGACCGTTCGGTTGTTGCAATAACCGAACTATTGTTCAAATCTGAATTATTCTCCTTTTCTTTATTCATTCCGTTTTGAGTCACTTCGGCACTAATGTGAACTTGAGCAACCAAATAATAATCATAATTATTAATTTTTTTCTCTAATATAAGATTTTAATCCTTTAATACATAAACCAGCAAGGTCAACATCGTAAATCGACGAATTAGAGCAACAATTTCTAATTTCTTTGAATCGTCTTGAGTATTGACTAACCGATTCACCTTCACCCTACTGAATATTATAAAGGTCGATAGCCTATGATGTTTGAGAATAACTGGCATGATAGTTGGAATTAGTGTGGCCAATCTTCTCATTCACCGGCATGTTTCGTGATGAAATAACATATTGTGATTTTGCAGCTGATGAACAAATAGATGAAACACTTTTATGAATATTACTAATATTATTAGTATGTGGTGTTCCATAGAAATTGGCTGAACTCGCCATGTTAGTTTTGCATTGATAATCACTCATCGGCCTCTGAACTTGTTGTACAGCCGATGCATGAGAATGAATAGGTGCATGTTTTATGTTGCTAGTAGCATTGAAAGTTAAAGCATGCATATTATTTGACAATGGCATTTGAGCATGACATTCAGAATTATAATTTACATAATTTAATCAATCTGAATAATTATTAGTCGTTGCAATATGCCTACTATTATCATATCTAGCAACATCAATATGAGAAATTCTAATTGAGAATTGTCATGGTACTTGTAAAATAACTATTAGATATAGGCGATGTATTTGCAATTTGTACCTTGGAGGTGGCTGGTCGTAGTAATATTATTGTGGAACAAAAGAATAACCTGCCATAATAGGTCTTGATGCTCCTGATCTTGTAATAAATAAATCCAGATATTTTTGATGATCCAAGAAACCAATGACCAATACTTTGCTTCTCTTCTAGTCTTCAATCTGCAGTAGGAAGCAAGCAAAATACAATATAATCGGCTTAGGCAGCCTGATACAAAGTCACTGAGTATAGATGCAATCAGTCCAAAAAGACCAGATCCAACTATAATGACGAATCAAAGCAGTAGATCAATTAAGTATATGGCTAGGGATTGATAGAACGGTTTGAGCATCCTGATCTTTCGTTCCCCAGCGGAGTCGCCAAAATGTGTTGGCGCCTTTTTTGGTCAACCCACGAGAGCGCTAGATCGCGCAGATCGCTAACGGATCGAATTGTTGCTGGACGACAGGAGGTTAGACCGCCTGTATATGGAGTCAGACCACCTGTCACAGGGAGTCAGACCGCCCATCATAGGGAGTCAGACCGCCTGTAGCTGTGGTGCCATGAAATCGATCGTTCGATGGATAACTATCACACTTACATGGTGGTGGATTGCTAGGTTTATGAGCAAACCAACAAAAAGATAACCAATGCACTTTCGTGGCAAATAACGACTAGTTTACGAGCAAACTAGCAAAGATCGTTGATGCTCACGCCCGGGAGGGACCCCATCAGGGCCTGGACGTCGCTAGACGTGCCCTAGGTCGACCAGCAAGCCTTAGGACGCCATCAATGGCCGTAGAGATCACGATGAACAGCAAGGAAGGTTGGCAAAAAGATTAGGGTTTGAAGGTAAAAGATAAATATGAGCTTCGATTGGATTGGATATCTCTAAATCGGCCATAACCCTTTATATTTATAAGGTGGGGAGGTCTGTACCCGTGGGGAGCCAATTACATAAGAAAATCCCGTCAAATACAACTTTAGTTCGGATTAGAACTGCTACAGGCGGTCTAACCTCAAGTATGGGCGGTCTAACCGGATGGGTGTAGCACTGATTCTTGCTGGAGCCGTAAGTCCCTCATCCGGACTCCAAATCGGGCGATCCATATATGCATTTTGATCATCTCGACGAGGCCCACACAATGGTGGAGTCCAATTCATATTTTGAGCACTTTCATATAGGTGGTCTAGACCGGCTGTTCAGGCAGTCAGACCGCCTGGCGTTTTGCCAGATCGGCTATAGGGCCCAACCAGCCTAGCCTGATTGGCTTGCTGCAACTTTCGGTCGTCAACAATTGGTGTTCTACATCGAGGTATCTGTCTCGTGTTCTTCTTGAATATTTTCTCGGTGAACTATGGTTGCAGGCCCTGGTGTAGCGGAAGTCGCCGACAGGATGAAGATGATGCCGGGGGCGTCTTGGTGCCGCGGATGCTGAGTTGCCAATAACAGAAGCGTACGTCCCACCATCAAGTTCTTGGCTTGACAACGTGGCCTCTGTTGCCTTCGCTTCGCGTTGATGGAGACTAGATGTGTGTGATGCACTGAAGTCGCCAACGTCGTCTATTCTTCTAGTTCTCATCTAGTCCTTTGAGAGTCTCGTTCTCGACGTCTTTTGTCCTTTTTGAACTTAGTGGAGAGCAAAGCAGTGCTGATAACATGTTTAGAATAGGAGAATGAAAGAAATGAAATAGATGAACTGATTCTCTTTGGTATTGATTGAAGGAAGGGATTATATATACCCCACGAAGGCACTACCAGAGAATCGAGCATTCGTCCCTGATACGTTAGTACCGGTTGCACTTTGACCCGGTACTAACATGCAAAACAGACCTCTATCGACATCACCAAGCCAATTTAGTACCGGCTGGAGGCACCAGCCGGTACTAAATGCACGACATTAGCACCGGCTGAAGGCTCCAGCCGGTGCAGGACATTTAGTACCGACTGGAGCCTCCGGCCGGTGCTAAATGGTTCTCATTTGCATCGGTTGGAGGCTTCAGCCGGTACTAAATGGCTCTCTACAATAATTTCTCTTCCTCCTCCGAAGGCAGCCACCCTCACTCCGTTCCCCAACCAGAGAGCAAGCTTCTTCAATCTCCATGGAGCCTTAGGGGAGATGCTGCCCATTTTTTTAAAAAATTTCTGGAGACTTCACCCATCCAATTGTTCTAAAGGTTGGTAACTTGATTCTCCCTTCTCTAATGTTTAGTATGTTGCATTTAATTCTTTGTAGCTAAAATAATTTGTGACTTGCTTAGAATGAGGCAGAGAGGAGAGAGATTTTATAGTTGCTCATGATTTTTGTTATTAATTTCTATAGTCTTATTGCTAAATTGATAGCAACTTGATTTCACTAGCCTTAATATTTTTTCATGCAATTTAATGAACCCAATTAATGTATTTTATATAAATTTATAAATATTAAATATTTTTCTCAAATATCAAAACCTTAAATGAGGCGTAAATGAAGTAAAGACTTTATTAACAGGTAACGACATATTTAAATGTATTACATATAATATATCACCCTTTTCTAGCATGTTGAAAATGTATATTTTATATAATTTTTGTGTATTTATTACGTATAAATGAATACTAAGAAATAATCAAATTAGCCCCTGGATTGTTAGTATAACTTTGAATTTGCCCTAGATTTTTAGTATAACTAGAAATTACCCTAGATTATTAGTATAACTTGTAAATTAGCCTCTGGATTACTAGTTCAATTAGAAAGTAGCCCCTAGATTTTTGGTATAAATTCAAATTTGCCCTATATTTTTAGTATAACTTAAAATTAGCCCCTAAATTATTATAAAATTATAATGTTTATTGAACTCTTTACGTTTTCTATATAAAAATTAAAAGTATTATCGAAAGAACATGGCTGCATTAGTTCATATAGGTTAGTTATATTTTGTACAAAAGGACGATAATTTTAAATTGTAGATATGACAAAGGGAAAAATTTCTATAATATGGTTGCAGATGGACCGACGTTGGATGTACGGCGAACGAAGCACTAGCACGTGGGTTACTGGGCAAGATACATTTCTTGATGCTACAGAGGCCAACCGGTCGACAAAGGGGTTTATGTGTTGTCCATGTAGAGATTGCAAAAATGAAAAGGAATACCTCAAGCGAAGGACACTCCACGTGCACCTTGCTGGTTTCATGCCTAACTATTCTCTTTGGACCAAACATGGTGAACCTGGAGTCGTGATGGAAGAGGACGAAGAAGAACATGACCTTACTGAGTGGGTTCAATTACAAGAAGCCCTAGATGAGGATCCGATGGATGAGGCTGCTGATGACAATTCCCAAGACGAGTTAGGTCAGGTTTTGCTGGATGGACAAAAAGAAAGTGTGACCGCATTGGAGCACAAGAAGATTCAAAAGATGATTGAGGATCACAAGAAGCTGATGTACGCAGGCTGTAAAGAGAAGCACAAGAAATTGCATACCACACTTGATATGCTTCAATGGAAGGCAACAAATGGTGTTTCAGACAAGGGTTTTGATCATTTGTTGTTAATGTTAAAGGATCTGCTCCCTGGCTATAATAAGCTTACCTCATCAACTTACGAGGCCAAAAATATTGTGTGCCCTCTAGGCTTGGAGGTAAAGAAGATACATGCGTGTCCTAATGATTGTATCCTGTACCGCGAGGAATATGAAAACTTGGAGGCATGCCCTGTGTGCGAGGCATTGCGGTATAAGATCAGGCGAGATGATCCAGGGGAGGTTGAGAGAGAGAACTGTTGTAAGAAAATTGCAGCTAAAGTGATGTGGTATTTCCCCCATGATACTGCGTCTGAAGCATTTGTTTAGAAGCAAGTAAAATGCTAATTTGAAGCGGTGGCAAAAAGAGGAACGCACCCGACGGACGGGTCGCTGTGGAGAAACATAAACATGGAGTTTCTAGACTTTGATGAGGAGGCAAGGAACATAAGGTTTGCCCTAAGTGCAGATGGAATGAATCCATTCGGCTACGAGAGCAGTAGTCATAGCACATGGCCTGTGACCCTTAGTATTTTGAACCTTCCTCCCTGGATGTGTTTGAAGCAGAAGTTCATCATGATGCCGGTGCTTATCCTAGGTCCCACTCAAACAGGCAATGAAATTGACATGTACCTAAGGCAGTTGGTTGATGATCTTTTAAACCTGTGGAATAAAGGAGTAACTGTGTGGGACGAAGACACACAGGACGATTTCAACCTCCGAGCATTGCTTTACATAAACATCAATGATCGGCCTGCACTCAGTAATCTATCCGGACAATCCAACAAGGGATATCGGGCATGCACCCACTGCCTAGATGATACAGACAATATTTACCTAAAATACTATAAAAAGAATGTATTTATTTGATATGCGCATAGCAAACTTCACGGTTTTGCCCGGCCAGCAAACCCGGATAAGAGTGAAGCCTGGATTACACGTCATCATAAAGATAATTTCACTATTTGGCTCCGAAGACTTCTTATGGGTGACCAATCGATTGACAAACAACTTCAATGGTTAGCTAGGGGGCCATCTCTCACCATCTTGTTATACCAACGGTACGATATTAACAGAAATACATATTATACAAGAAAACAAGACCAAAAGAGTACCAACCAGAACAGTGGTATCCGTATTGATGCAATAATAGACAATGAGGAAACAAAAGAGACATATTATGGTGTCATAGAAGAGATATGGGAACTAGACTATGAATCTCTATTGAAGGTCCCTTTATTTCGTTGGCAATGGGTGAACCTGCTCAAGGAGGCATATTGGTGGACTGGTATAGGATGACAATAGTGGACCTTAGTAAGATTGGATACAAAGACGAACCTTTCGTTCTAGCAAAGGATGTCAGTTAGGTTTTCTATGTGATGGACATGTCAAGCAAACCAAAAAAGGGCCCTAACAAAGACCAACCTAAACGCCATATAGTACTATCTGGAAAGAGGAAGATCGTTGGAGTAGAGGACGTTTCAGATAATTCAGAAGAATTTAATCAGATGACCTCCCTCCATTTTCAATTGATGTTGACCCCACCATCCTGTTGTCTCGAGAAGATGCTCCATACTTACGTCGCGATCATAAAGATGGAGTCTTAGTTAAAAAGAAAAGTATCAATGTTCCAATAGTCCACTAAAAATGGTGCATGTATAAATTCAAAGTATTAATTATGTATGAACTGAAGTAATGATTTTGTCAATTTATTTAATTTTGTCAATTTATGTACTTTATTTAAAAATTAAATAGATTTCTAAAGTATGATTACGTTAAATTAGTAACAAATGAAGTAAAGAATTTATTAACTAAATTCAACATAGTAAAGTGTATTACATATAGTGTTGTAAACTATTTTTGCATGTTCAAAAAATATATACATTTCTATTTATTGTCTTTCATTTATGTGAAATTCTATATTTTTTAATTTTCTAATAAGAATTAGCCAAGCTACGTAGATTTATAAGAACCCAAATTTTGTTTGAACACACATACTTAATCATGTGAATTTATTTAATTTTTAAATTAAATTTATGTCAATTTATGTATTTTATTTAAAAATTAAATAGGTTTCTAAAGTATGATAACATTAAATTAGTTACAAATGAAGTAAAGAATTTATTAACTAAAGCCAACATAGTAGAGTATATTACATAAAGTGTCGTAAACTATTTTTGCATGTTCCAAAAATATATACATTCTATTTTATTGTTTATCATTTATCTGAAATTCTATATTTTTCAATTTTCTAATAAGAATTAGTCAAGCTACATAGATTAATAAGAATCCAAAATGTTGTATGAACACAAATATTTAATCATGTGATTTTATTAAATTTAATAAACTCAATTTATGTATTTTATATAAATTTATAAATATTAAATAATGGTCTCAAATATCAAAACCTTAAATGAGGCATAAATGAAGTAAAGAATTTCTAACAGGTAACGACCTATTAAAATTTATTACATATACTATATCACCCTTTTTTGCATGTTGAAAATATATATTTGTTCTAAAAACGAAGAAGAGCAGGAACTCAACAGTTTTGGGCTTAGTACCGGCTGGTGGGCGGCGTTTAGTACCGGCTGGTGGCACACCAGCCGGTACTAAACGCCGCCACCAGCCGGTACTAAACGCCGCCCGTTAGTACCGGCTAGGGCCAAGAGCTCGTACTAACCGGCCCCCTATATATAGATCTGGCGCCTCTCCTGCCCACACTTAGCCAAAATTCGTCGATCACACGCCGTCTCCTCCGCCTCCGTCGCCGGCCCCCCTTGTCGTCGACCGCCTCATCGCTGACCCCGCCTCGTCGCCAACCCCACCTCCGCCATCGCCCCCGCCACCACACGCCGACCACCTCGTCGCCGACCCCGCCTCCACCATCGCCCCACCACTGTGCAACGACGGCCACGCCATTGACGCATGCCCTCCACCTCGCTGCCGTCATCGCCTCCTTCCCCCTCCAACTCGCCGCGCCGCCGCAAACGCCGCCACCGCCGGCCACCGCCGCCGCCCACCGGTCGTAAGGCCTCTCGGGCAGACGTCAGCATAGTTCGTGCTAACGTCAGCCTTTATTTAATTAGAGTTTTAGTGTACTTGTAAATTAGCACCTGAATTTTATTATAATTAGAAATTAGCCCGTGGATTTTCAATATTATTAGAAATTAGCCCTTGGATTATTAGTATAACTTGTAAATTAGCCCCTGGATTACTAGTTTAATTAGGAATTAGAAATTAGCCCCTGGATTTTTAGTATTATTAGAAAATAGTCCATTGATTATTAGTATAACTTATAAATTAGCCCTTGGATTACTAGTTTAATTAGAAATTAGACCCTGGATTTTTAGTGTTATTAGAAATTAGCCCGTGGATTAGGAGTATAACTTGTAAATTAGCCCCTGGATTACTAGTGTAATTAGAAATTAGCCCCTGGATTATTATTATAACTTGTAAATAGCCTCTGGATTGTAGTGTAATAAATAAGCTCATTTTGTTACTCTTAGCATTTGAAATGGATGATGGACGTGAACACTTGTATGGGTTCATGAGTTAGCTGATTAGAGGAGACAACTCTTTCAAATTACCACCTGAACAAGATATACCCGAAGACGAGTATGAAGCAGCCAATATCTTAACGTGACTCGTGATGGCGATGAGGCCGCTCATTCTAACTCTGAGGAAGAAGATATACTCGAGGTACATATACAGAGACACATGCTACATACTTTTAGTTCATACTTAGGATCATTTATATATGAATGCATATCTTCTCAGGCTTCGACGTCTAGTCAAAAACGTAAGCGAAGCACTAAAGCAAAGATGACGGGGAAAATCATCATTACATAGATCGACCAAGAAGGTGCCCCGAAAACCCCAGAGGATGCAAGGACAAAGTTTGTCAATCAGGCAGGATACATTATCAAGAAAAACATCACCATTAATTTCAAAGCTTGGAAAATGGCTAGGGTCCTTGAACCTGCAGATGTAGTACCTGAACAAGAGAAAGAGTTGTGCTGGGAGGAATTGTTGTCTCACTTCACACTTACAGATGGAGAAGACATTAAGGAGCAAGTGAAGAAGTTCGCCTTGAAAAAAATGGCGGTTGCTTTCCAAACATTCAAGAAGAACTAAAAAAAGATTATATCAAGAAAGGGACCACACCTCATTTTTAGAATAAGTTCCAGAAGCTTCATCCACATTGGGATCAATTCGTCCGAAATTGTCTCTCAGAAGATAGAACTGCATTCAGAGAGCAAAACAAAGACAACGCGAGCAAAAAGATTCACTCCCACCATACTGGACAAGGTGGGTATAGGAAGGCAATTCCAAAGTGGGAGAAGATGGAAAAGGATCTGATCAAGAAAGGAATCACCCCGAGGACCCTACATTGGCCTGAAAGAACGAAGTGGTACTATTTTGCACATGACGGGACTCTAGATATGACTAATGGAGATTTGATCCCGTCAGATGCATTGCAAGCAGCAATAGATAGGCTCGAGACAGTGCTAAAGGCTAAGGCTGAAGGAAATTTCACGCCAAATCGGGAGAAAGACGAGCTATCATACGCCCTAGGGACTCCTGAACACACCGGTGTGCGAGGCATGGGGATAGTTCAATGGAAGCATGGCTTTTCCGGAGATCTCGAGACTTACAGAAGCAGAAGCAAGGCTGAAAATGAAGCAAAATTGCGTGCACTAGAAGAACGAGCCTCTGCACTAGAAGAACAAATCTCGCCGATCAGCCCCACCTCCAACCTGCCATCCAGTGTTGATTCCAGGGAGTTAGCGCAAATCCATAGCTATTCCGTGGACTATATCACAGAAACGCAACCCTGTGAGCTCCATAGTCCCATAATGGGAAATAAGAAAAAAGCAGTAGCACACGCTGTTGCTGAGGTCCATGTTGAAGGCGGGGTGATACACGGCGTTCCAATTCCCCCAGGATATGCAAGGGTCAATGTTGACCGTGTACTACCCGGTTGGGAGGACCTTGACCTCGAAATTGAAGGAGACGATGGTGAAAAGGTATTAGGTCAAGCATTGCACAGTTGCATATGTTAGCCGAAGCAGTACATTATATTTCAACTGGTAGCATAACACAAACATCGGGACATGCCTCTGGGATAAGATCACCTCCGCCTGCAGATGTAATAGCCTCGTGCATGAATCCAATTACAACTCCAAATGAAAGGGGTCAGCAGCCTGCTGAAAGTGAGCCTCTACCACCTCCTACTGCAGATGATGCGCGGCCTGCTCGCTTTGAGCAGAGGATGTACCAAAACCTGCAGCAAAGGATGCAAGGGAAATTGGCGGCGGAACAAGAACTAGGATCCAGCCACCTCTTGTGCCCCCACCTTCTAAGGAGAAGAAGGAGGCTTGGAAGAAAGCTCCTAAGAAACCGCCTCCTGTGCCGCAGAAACTGACTTCACCGCCTAGTGAGAAGCTCACGCCCAAGATGACTCCAAAACAGTTTAGGGTGTGGAAGCAACAATAGGCTAAAAAAGTCAAACCAATGTAAGAGAAAGGCAATGAGCATTCCACAACTTGGTATGCAGAAGAATCAGTCCATCCCACCTCTCATAGTACTTTCAAAGGAGTGTTTGATATTTTTTACTTCATATGATTCTAGAATTATTGTGGTTGATAATAAATAAGGCATGATAATAATTCTTGAATTATTGTAGAAATATAAACCAAATTAATAGTTGTTGAGCCTATGACATATGGGCCCCACCTTCATACGATTCTAGAATAATGCTTTCCGTAGCTTTCTCTGTGGGTGCAAATTGATTTAAGCTAGGCCCATGCAGAGAGTAGCCCATCTGCCATCATTCACAGATCAAGCACTCGTGAGAAAATATCTACGCTGTTTAAATCCGTACCTGCTTATCAGGAAGATACGTACGTGTTTGTTAGAGACAGAAACAAACAAGTCTCAGATATGCACATTAGGAGATAAGCACATCTTGCTGAAGCGATAAAGTTTGTTAGCGCTAAACGGCAGCGCATGGATTTGACCGAGAGAATTAAAGGCCCTGACCTCCGGGCTATAAAAACAAGCCCCTGACCTGAGAGAAGGAGGGCGGCATATGCATACACGCACACGCATGGAGGAATAGATCGCCGCCGCCAGCATATACGCAGCGCATATCAGAAGGATGCCTCGCCGCTGCCAAGTTTCTGGAGAATCCCTGCAGCATAGGCACAAGCAACTCGCCGCCGCCGAGAAGGCAGAAATATCTCTCCGCCGCAAGTCATTCACATGCAAACACTGCATCTAGGTCCTCGCAGACATGAAGATGTGAATCCTCGCCCGTCTCATCGTCAACAACTAGCCAGCGGCCATGATTCATAATCAGTGGCGCGAGTTTCTTTCCTCGTCAACGACGAGAGGCTATTAAACTTTCCTCGTGAACGACGAGAGGCTACTATAAATTTATAAGTTTACTGGTGTTCTATGATCCATCAGTGGCCACAGTGTCCCTGGTAGAGACGGACAGTGTTCCCGAGTAGAGGCGGCCACGAAAGCAAGACTAACTGAGAGCGGAACTGACCCGCTTTCCACTGAAAAGTTAATAAAAGTTTACCCGAGAACGGTATTGGCCTATTCCTATTGATGAGTCAACAAAACAATGCTCGAGAGCGGAACGACCCACTCTCCATCTACGAGCTTTAAGTGGAATTCATGATGCCAAACTGATGGTCGTACCTATGCCCCTACGTGGGAAGGGTAAGAATAGATGAGAATATATGATGCCGCCAAACCGGTGGTTGTATCCGTGCCCAGGGCCGGCTCTATAGTTTGAAGGGCCCCCGAGCGAACATAGCACGGTGGGCCCTTTAATATATGATATACTAAAGAATAATAATACCAATAACATATATATTTAAGTCTTAAAAAACAATGTTGACAGTACGTAAAGCACTGTTTTGGGATTCAACTAATTGACCATCTTTTCTTTTATTTTCTGAGCACCTGGCAAGTATTCCTTCGGCAACATCTAAACAATTATATAATGAATAAAAGAATAGCAAGATTGATTAGTGAGTGTTAAGTACTCACCTGCCCATGCTGGGGAGATCAATCAAGAGAGCGGCGTCTAGCTCAGTGGGCGAGTGGCCGGCGGACAGCGGCCACGAATCGGTGAATCGCCGGCGCGGATGGCAAATTGCGTCCGCCACTTCTCCTCAACGGCCTCCTTGATCGCTTCTCCGGTCTCCCTGCCGAGACCCTACATTGTTCCTGTTCACAGGATACGGCGGCTGCGATGTCGTTTCGTATTCTCTTCTGGGCCTAGCGCTTGTAACCTGTGTGCACACGTATGTGGAATGATGGGCTGCTAATAATATCCTATACACACGTACTATATAAAAGTGGGCCCCCTTCTCTCGTGGGCCCCCGGCGGTTGCCTCTGTTGCATAGGGCTAGAGCCGGCCCTGTCCGTGCCGTGAGTGGGAAGGATGAACTATATGGCGGAATTATGAGTAATAGCTCGATGCTTAATCTATACAATAGAAACTCTTCCTCGTAAATTACGAGTGTCTGTCCAAGAGTGTCTATCACGATGATCAGGACCGAGAGGTCGGTAATTCTTTCCCTCGTCGTTCCTCAACGACAAGTGGCGCTGCGTGGCTGATGATTCACATACTTGGTAGTTGTTACTGACTAATATATGAAGACTTAAATTATGTCATTCGCCCCTTTTATGGGAGCGAGAGGTGAATTCCATTTAAGCCAGGCAGCGTGCGCAACCTGATCTTGCTTAAATAATTCTTTGTCTTGGCGTCTGCACGAGCTGTACCAAGAAGCAAATGAAGAAAGCTAGTCTTTATTATACAAGGCTAAGCTGCATATACATGCACACCATTCACACGTGAGAAGCATTCACTTTTATTTTTAAGGCTGTCCGCATCGGGGAGCGGTAAACGGTGATGCCGTATGGTTTGCATTACCAAACTGCCGCAGCGGGGGCCGCTAAACGGTGCGCCAGCTCCCCGTTCGGCTCCAGCTGCGCTATTTCTGGCGCCGGAAGCGCACGGGCGCTACGTGCCACGCGTGGCGTGGGGCCCATGTACCCCACGGCCTCCGCGCGCGGAAAAAAATTCGGTGCAGGAGGGCTGCAAACAGCCCTCCGTGGAGCCCCGGCTTCGATTGGTGACGCGTGTCTATGCAGGTAATCGAACGACACCTTTTTGCGCCCCGCCGCTTGGCTCCTCTGTTCCGCAGCTCGGCTCAACGAGACGCGGCTCTTTTCTCTCCAGCCGACTCATGATGCATGCCGTGTCCTTCTAGTCCTAGTAGCGCGGCCTCCCCGACCAGATGCCTACCTCACCGTAGCCATGCTCCGCATCAGCGCTTCTAAGGCCCGCTCGTCACTCGTCACCTGCAGCCTGCAGCGGATGGCCTTGCCCCCGGATCGCCATAATCAGATTTGAGTAGTCTGTAGGCGCAGGCGGGTACAATTCGTCAAACACTCCGGCAATTACCACGTCTCCCTGTTCCAATTGGTTCTGCAACTGACAGGAAGAATGAACATTGGTAATGACTAATGACTGAATTTGGCTTGCACGACCTGCGAGTAAATCTTGCCCAAACCAATCTAGTTGTACAAATGAATGCAAACTTTGGCCTGCATAACATTGCATCGACTGCTGATCCTGATTCAAACCAATATGCCTCTATAAATTAATACAATTTGAGCAACATTTAGTCTGCATTGATTCTGCACCACTAGGAGACATGGAGACATTGAACGAAGAGCAAGCTCTCGCAGCAGCAGGACCTCGAAGGCTAATAGGTTCAGGAACAGAAGCACCCAACCACGGTTAATGCCAGATCTTCCCGGCGCAGCTAACGGATGAGAAAAGGACGTCCTAGCTGACCTCACAAAGACGCACCCACTGCCCGCCGCCCGGAGTAGTCGACGAAGCCACGAACGTCCTCACGGGCTCCAGCACGCGCACGAAGTCAGCAAGGTGACGAACGCAAATGGTGAACAACTGAACAGGATTGGAGACGATGGTTCAGACTTTAGAGAAAAGAAGGGAGCCGTCTCCAGTCCGCTTGGAGCCAAGCCGAACAAGCAGTTCGCAGGGGTGGAACGAGGAGCAGAGCCACTTCCTCATGCGCGTTCGATGTGTTATGCATCCACGTGGCGGAAATCGGGGGCAGGGCTGCACAGTTTGCGTTTTGCAGCCCTCGTGCACCCAATTTTTTCCCGCGCGCGATCCAGCAGAGAGAGAAAGAGGAAAGCAGGCTGCCGGACCTCTGCACCGCGCCGCCGGGGAGGCTCAAATCAAGCGAAGCTAGCATAATCGAAGCACGAATCGAAGTCCAAGGAAGAACATCGTGACCATGCAAGAACGGCGATGAATCCAAGTACAAATTGAAATCAAATCCCCGGCCAAATCCAAATCCGGCAAGCGGAGGAGGAGAAAAGGAGAAGAAAAAGGGAGACGAGCAGAGAAGCTCCTCCGTCCACTTCGCACAGCAGGCGCGGCCGCCGCCGTCCACCTCGCGCAGCAGTAGCCGTCCGCCGCCATCCACCTCAGGCCATCTAGCTGCTTCTTCCTCCTCTGCTCGGGTCAAGGCAGGCGGAGGAGCTCGAGCTCGAGCCGATGCCACCGCATCGCCACCACCTCCTGCCGCTAGGAGCTCGTGCAGGAGCAGCTCCGCCGCTGCCGCACCGCCGCGCCGAGGCCGAATCGAGCTTCTTCTTCCTCGAATCCACCTTCTTCTTCCCCTAATCGACGGCCATCAAATCCTCCGCGCAGCTTGTCTCGCTGAGAGGGAGGGGAAAGATGCCCGGAGCTCGAGCTCAGCCTGGCGCTGCCCCGAGCTCGATCTGCTGCAGCCGCCGGGGGAGGTAGCTAGGCAGGGGGCGGCGCTACTCTACGGTGCGGGCGGAGCAGGGCAGGAGCGGAAGAGCTGCAGGAAGAGGAGGCGGAGAGACCGAGAGACGAGAGAGCAGGGAAAGAGAAATATCGGAGGCTGACTCCTGGCGGTGGGAAAAAGGAAAAGAATAAAGAGAGAAAGAAATAAAAAGTAAAAGATGGAGAAAAAGAAAAGAATAAAATAGAAGGAAATGAGTAAAAGAATAAAAAAGAAGAAAGAAAAATTGAAGGAGATAGAAAAAAAAGATTGAAAAGGTGGGGAGAGAGTAGATGGTAGTTGGGATGGTTGAATAAAATATTGGTTAGTTGGTATAGGGGATGAGATTTAGAGTACCACGGCTGCGAAAGAAGTTGGGATGGAGTAGAGAATCTTGATGACTAGACATGAATATTCCTTTTGGGGATGAAAATAGAGTCTCACCACTGCGGACAACCTAAGGTGCAATGTGCAAATAAAGATTCAAGACACCATAGAAGGTTGTCAGATGATTCATCCTGCTAGCATCATCCAAACATTGTTTCAACACCGCAATTGCGGTCACTTCACAATACCACACATCTAGTACCGACGAGGCTAGACTTAACTTTGACTAAGTATCGTCAAGGCGAGGTCACTACTCCACCGACATGTCCCAAATAACAGGATTGGATACTATGTTGCCGGGCACCGATGAGGCAAAGGCAACGCACCTACATTCATGTTTGATGAAGCTGGGCCATATGACTAGGTACTGACAAGGCGAAAATCACCCCTTCATCAACATATTTCCCGTTCATTGCGGACATGGCGATGGTGCTATCGTTATTGGGTCTTAGCGATACAAAGCCACCCACGCATCACGCATTTACACCAACACTTATTATACTCCATATATTGAATATGGACGATGAGCACATGAATTCGACACGACCACAAGAGCGCAGCTTAATCGGAGGTTTTCTGTAGGCTTGTCCTGCAGATGTAATTAACCTGTCATGCCCAACAGGCCCCAGGAATAAGCAAACTACGCAATCTCTACAAGTCAGACCTTCCTTTAAGCATCGACGCAGAAGACAAGTTGTCGCGAGTCATGTATTCATATATTTTGTAAAAGATCAAGATTAATGAAATATATGTTCTCTCAATATGTGCATGTGCCCCGTGTACGCTATTTATTTTTCTTGTCTTCTTTACTTTTGTTTTCACAAACAAGGAGGACCAACATTTGGTTGATTTTCTCTGCGACACAAACCTCACCAAAGCACAACTACGAGGTGAGGACCATATCCCAACTCATCCAGTAGCCGAAAGAACTGTCTTTGACTTGAAGAAACCTCTATTGTTTCAACACCAAATCAGTGTTCTTCCAACTAGGATGGTAATCTCCATAATTGGTACATGAAAGAATCTGCAAATGGACAATGTTAGTACCTCACTATTCGGATTAGAGACGAGCATTATTTTTGAGGGGTGCATGAGATAAATATTTAGTTCTCGGAATTCTGGTTTTTGTTCAATCAAGACGTCCTCGACAAATCTCTCATCAGTGCATGGGTTCTGTAAGTGTTCTATCTCATTTATGTTCCATCCATCTATTCAATAATATTGTTCGCCATTCCATTCGTAATTTGATTTGTCTCGTGTAGAATGGAACAACAAGTTTGCTGAAAAAAAGGCTTTCTAAACCTTGGCTTCATGGACCCATATGTGATCCACGAATTTACTATCAAGAATATCCCAAACTCGACCACAAGGAATATATGGAAATTCTTGGAGAAACAGAAAAAATGTGATCTCATAGTGTTCCCGTACAACACGCAGTGAGTACTTCAAACATTACTGATCATCACATGTCCTAGCAACCAATATATCTAACAACGTCTTTCTCTGCATAGCCTCCACTGGATGCTCTTCGTTATAGAGCTACAGAGAAGCTTGGTCATAGTCCTTGACGCAAAGAAGAAGGCACAAGAAGAATTCCAAGACATCATCGACCTAATGAACAAGGCATGGGCTCGCTTCCGGGAAGAAATGAAGGTTCATTTAAGGAGAAACTCCATATCAAGCTAGACTTTCTGGTAAAAACTCAATTAGAACATTTAGCATCATTAATGACATCTGTTTATACACAATAGCTATTTTTAGTAACACGTTTGCATTCCACATAAGTGTATGAGACACGAGGAAGGGAATAACCTATGTGGCTACTACGTGTGTGAGTTTATTCACCGGTTCGTACGACCGACGAGCGCAATGATGCCAGATGAATTCAAGGTATGTCAGGCATATGACTGTATTCAATCATAAGACTTGTATATCGATATATTTAATATTTTTTTAATGTGACAGCAATGGTGTATGGAAGAATGCCTCCTCCCGACAGAGAGAATCAAGGCGGTCCAAGAACAACTTTGCAGATTCCTGATAGACGAGGTCATTGCTCCTAACGGCGAATTTCACAACGATGGATCCATCTACCAACTGGACGTAGGCATACAAGATGAAGACAAAGCGTGGCCGTAATATAAAACATTTCGATATATATGTTATGTATGTAATACACAGGGTTATGCATATATATGTATATATTGCTTCAATTATGCAAATATTTAGAGTACGAGAATACGTAGGAACCACTACTGCGTATAGAAATGTAACATGTAATGAGAAATACAAGAAAAACTAAAAAGAAAAAAACAGGGACGTCTAATAGGAAAATAAAAAAGGTGGCCAGAATATTTAGTACCGGCTGGTTTTACCAGCAGATACTAAATGAACTGGACCCAAAGCGCCCCCGGCGGTGCCGCGTGGCATCACGTTAGTACCGGCTAGTAACACCAGCCGGTACAAAATGCATGGAGCGAGGCCACGCCACGTGGCCAGCCGTTTGTACCGGCTGGTGTTACCAACTGGTACTAAATGTCGTATATTAGTACCGGCTGTGGCAGCCGGTACTAATGGGCTGCCCATTAGTACCATAAGCTCGGTACCGGACCCATAACCGATACTAAACTGGCTTTGCGCCCGGTACTAAAGGTCGATTCTCTAGTAGTGAGGGGTATGATTCATGCCTGTTTGGAAGGGAGGCAATCCCTCCGCCATAGATAATCAGTCTGTACAGGTGCCTGCTCGTGAGCAGATGTCCATTCGGGAGGGACATGCCCCTTCCGAATGGGTGCTACAGTAACCCATCATTAGGCAACACTAATGATGGGATTAACTACCTAATACACTTAACTAATATATGATTAATGACTAATTGATCATGCCACTAAATGTAATCTTAACGCATGAAAAAAAGTAATAGATAAAATATTGTTGAACCACTCGCTTCAATCTTCACGCTACTACAATGGACCACTGTAATGACGGGCAAAATGGCACTGTAATGACGGGCGTCCCATCCGTTATTAAGTTGCCTTCATTGCAGTGGCGCCACTGCAATGACGGCCAATGCGTCCATTATTAGAAATAGTCACTGCAATGACGGGCAGGATGACGTCATCGCGCCCGTTATTACTAATGTCACTGCAATAACGGACATATGACGTCATCACTGTAATAACGGGAGGATGACGTCATCACATGCGTCATTGTAGTGCCCATTTTCAATAACGCCAAAATGCACCGAAAAAATAGTAAAAAAATATATTTAATCAGGGGAGGCCCTCACCGGACGTATTGATAAATCTAGTGCTTGATTTTTAATAACGGACGTATTGACGTCAGCCTCTCACCGTTATTGAAAATGATTTGTAATAACGGACGCATGACATCACCTCTCGTTGGTGCATTTTTAGTAATGGGCGGGTGACGTTACCTCTAAAGTTAGCCCTAGCCTCGATTTTTAACAACGGACGGTGATGACATCAGCCGCATCTGTTATTAAAGATCGTATTTGTAATAACGGTCCATGATGATGTCAGCAGTGATACCATTATTAAAGATGGCATTTGTAATAACGGGCAATGATGAAATCAGCGTCGTCTGTTATTATTGTGAACCATTCATTTGTAATAACGGATGCGATGATGACATCATAGTTGCCCGTTATTATAGTGGTCACAGCAATGACGCTACACCGATGACATCAGCAACAATGCACTGCAATGACGTTTTTTCAGGTGCCCGTTATTACTGGAAAAAGAGAAGGGTCATTACAAATGATTTGTGTAGTAGTGTCAACTGGTATACTAATTAATGCCGGCGATGAGTGAGCTGGCTTCCGTGAAGCGCCAGCTGCAGGCGAGTTTATAAGCCATGCTCTTATGAAACACAAGAAACTGTGACCAACTATATACGCAAAAACAAAGTTAACCAATTCGTCACAAGCTCAATGTGAGAAGCTTTGCCTTGGGTGCCGAAAACAATGGATTTACGATTGCTCAGGTGCTCATTGGGCATATACGGTTGCACAAAATTAGGTGGTATGAACTGCAAGAATACTTAAAATGAATTGGGGTAGGATATTCCAATAATATGAAGCAAGTTAGCACTGCACTATTTCCATGAAATCTCTTGGAAGTACTCTAATAAACTGTGGATTCCCGGCGGTATCTGCTTCCAGCTGTTGTTTCAACGAACCAAATGAATTACAACCAAAAATCAGCTTGGACTACACAAATTATTTGACTAATCACGACCTGTTAATGAAGTGTGTGGAACATGTGATGAAGTGTGCAGCACACTTTCATATGTTATGAAACTACTGATGATTATAAATCATTCACTTTGATAATAGTGACTTGCTACTTCCTGTTAGCATGCACATAGAATAAAAGTTGTCTGACGAAATTCTGAAATGTTCTCCCTAGCGACTCCATTGAAATGGCTGTCATTACAATTCCCTTCAAGTGTGCGGTCATTGATCTGCTTCTTCCTCAATGGCAGTGTGGTACAATCTCATAAACATTATTCGTCCATAGTGGTTGCTCATTAAAAGGAGTCATGAGCCCTTTTGGTTTCTTTTTTTTTACATGGCCCTTTTGGTTTCTGTTGACGACCAAAAATGGCTTAAAACCGATCAGGCTGGGACAGCCGGTCTATACCGCCTGTACAAGCGGTTAGACCGGCTGGGCCCTGTAGCCGATCTGGCAATGTGTCAGGCGGTCTAACCGCCTGTCACAGACGGTCTGACCGCCTGTCTCCGATTCCGAGTAGAATCAAGTTTTTACACATTTTTAGATCTGTACAAGGACTTCCTTGCGGGGCAAGACCTCCCCACCCTATAAATATAAATGGTCATGGCCGATTGAGGACCTCTACCAAATCGTACAAATCATCGTTCTACTTTTTATCTCCAAACCCTAGTTTTCCAACCCCTTTGCTTTTCTTCTTCGTCTCCACGACATTTTAGGACGTTCTATGTGGCCTTGCCGACCTTAGAACAACCCTGGGTTCGCAGCCTCCGACGGGGTCCCTCCCGAGGTTGTGATCGTAGGCTTTCGTGGCGCCTCTGCTATAGACGGTCTGACCGGCCCCTACAGGCGGTCTGACCGGCTGCTCTCAGGAGCTCCGGCGAGGAGAATTCGACGACCACGCGATCTTGCGCTTTCGTGTGTTGACCAAAAGTGCGTCAACACATTTTGGCGACTCCGCTGGGGAAAGAAATCTGGTTTTTGAAGACCGATCTACTATCCCTAGTACTATGGCCTTTGATGTTGGAGAAGACAATATCGTGACGGCCTCACTTGAAGATCTTAGTGTTGAAGATCATCAGAGGTTCATGGCGCTCCAGAAGCATCTCGAGGCGGAGTTCTTGAAGATGTTTCGGAAAGGTCGTGAAGATCGTTCGGCGAAAAGTGTTCGAGACTTCATAATGCCTTCCTTCAAGATGAGTAAGGGGTAAATTGAGGTTGTTGACAAGGTAAGCACTTCTGCACCTCACCCTACTACATCTACTCCTATTACTTTGGGTTTTTCAGATCGTGATGCATTGTTTGTACAATTATTGGAACGACTCGAAAAACTAGAGGGTAAATCTATAGATACTCACGAATTACCTGAGCATAATATTTTTTATGGTATGCCACCGAATTATTTTGCTGGACAGACTCAACCACCACCCAATATGTTCAGACCGAACACGGTCAATGCAAGTGGGTCGGCAGTGGTTGGATCGGCAGCCGGTCAGACCGCCAGCGCGGCCGGTCAAACCGCGACAGGCGGTCAGACCATGGCTACAGGCGGTCAGACCACCAGTTTTGGTGGTCAGACAAATTCGACTAATGCTATGGTATTCGTGCCGGAGCAACCTTTGCCGTTGTCTACTGTTCCAAACTCGGTCTCCGCTGGCCGTGCTGGTCCAGTAGCTACAGCAGGCGCTACTTATTCCACAACTAAGCATACTGCAAATTCGGGTGGTATTCCCGATGATGTTTTTAATGCACATAGAGATATGCATAATAGGCAATCACCTCACTTGGATTATATGAATTCGATGCAATCTTCGGCTTAACAAAACCCCAATGGGCTGAATTTACTAGATTCAGGGATGAATTGTCTGACGTGATGAGAAATAAGTTAGGTGTTGACTTTGGTAATACTAGAGTATATCAAAAACCTTATCATTCTAGCTTTGATACTATTCCTTTTCCCAATGGAGATGATGAGCGCACCACTTGAAAACATGTTAGTCAATATGTAGCTCAACTAGGGGAAGCTGGAAACTATGAAGCATATAGAGTACATTTGTTCTCGTTGTCACTTACTGGTACTGCTTTTGCTTGGTTTTCTTCATTAGCCCCTGGTTCTATTACAAGTTGGAATCAACTAGAGCGTAAGTTTCATGATCATTTTTATAGTGGCAATCATGAGATGAAGTTAGCAGATTTGGCATTGGTTAGACAGGGTCGGGATGAAACTGTCTCTCAATTTATGAGAAGGTTTAAAGACAATAAAAACTGTTGCTTTAATTTGTCTATTTCTGAGGTTGATCTTGCTGGCCTTGTGCTTTAGAGGTTTGAAGTCTTCTATTAGAGAGAAGATAGACAATTGTGATTATTATTCGGTCGCGCAAGTGCATATTAGAGCTGAAGTAGCTGAAGGCCGAATGAATAAAGAGAAAGAGAGTTTTAAGACACGTCGGTCTAATGTTCATATAGTTGATTATGAATCCGATGATTCGACCGACGATGATAATGATGTTTATTTAGCAGAATTTGTATGGCCTGCTAAAAAGAAAACTGTGTCATGCTCATCTCTTAAGCCGATTCATAAGAATCGGCAAGAAGACATAAAGTTTACTTTTGATGTGTCCAAATGTGATCGTATATTTGATGAATTCCACAAATTTGGTTACATCAAGATCTCTCATGTCATACCACCTACGGAAGAATTGAGGAAGCGTGCTTATTGTAAGTATCATAATTCTTTTTCACATACTACTAATGATTGCAATTCTTCCGTCGACAGGTTCAATCGGCTATTAATGAGAGCCGTTTGAAGTTTCATGAGATGCAAATTGATGAGACTCCTTTTTCGGTCAACACCATGGAGTTGCAGCAGCCCAAGGTCTTAGTTTGGCCGCATCAAGCCGAATCTACCAAAGGGAAGAACGTGATGATTGGAGAAGAAAGACCGTCTTCAAAAGAGTCGGTTAGAGAAGTGACTTATGAGAAGATGACTGATGGCAAAGAGTCGTTCAAGGTCAATGTGAAATCCTCTGGACAAGGGGGGGCAAGGGCCGATCGCTACTTCTGAACTGCGGGCGCCCGGGTCTGGTCTGCTACAGGCGGTCAGACCGGCTGTGCCACGCGGTCAGACCGCCTGTCCCCATGGACGCCCAAAGATGCTAATTCCAAAGCATCCAGAAGTTGGTACTTGGAAGATGAAAGTGGCAAAGAAGCAGGGTGTTCAGAAGCCCAAAGTCACGTTCGATATGCTTTTTGACAAGTACACCAAACAAAAGGCCGTTCCGAGCGATCGGCCGTTAAAAAAAGAATGAGATCGCCGATTCAGCATGAGAGGATTCCTTCGCCTCCTCGCATGAACTTGGATCCGGTGTGGGATAACAATGGAGTGATGTGGGTGCCATATCATTCGACAGTGCAGCCTTTGTTTCATCCTGGCTGGGAAGGTCTGAGAAGACACATACAGGATAGGATTGTGTACCCCAGACATGACCGATCGGCTTTCCGCCAATCTGGTCCAGGACGCTGGACACAGGCGGTCAGACCGCCCGTTAGGGTCAACTGCCAAGAGCTCCTTTGAAGCAGGTTTATCGACCCAAGAAGGAGGAGGAGGTGCAGAGCATGGAAGTGGACTCAGAGAGGACTACTGAGTTCGATATTATTCAAGTTGGAACTATGGATGTTCCTATTGAGAAGAGTCTGGCTATGAAGCCGACTTCCAGTGAAAGGATAGTGGAAGATCAGGAATCTAGTGCTAACAAGACTCAGCAACGCTTTCTTCCAAAGTGGTGTCCCGATGGGTTGACTCGCACTCAGAAGAGGAAGCTTCAGAGACTTTGTTTTCGGGAAAGACAAGAGCAAGAGTTGGAGAAGCAAAGAGATGAATTCTTCAACTAAGTCAAGCCCATGATTCCACAAAAGAAGAAGTGGAAGCCGAAGGAAGAACAACAGGCGGTCCAACCGGCTGTACAGGCGGTCCAGACCGCCTGTCATCCAAAGCCCGCAGCCTAGGCGGTCAGACCGCCTGTACAGGCGGTCAGACCGGTGACGCAGAAGCGCTCGGTGTTTCTTCTTCCAGTTCTTCAACTCGTGATGGCAAGTCAACATCGGTTCCCACTGTTGAGAACGATGAAGAGCTTGTTGATTACAGTTCTTCTCCAGAGCGCATGAATCTTGATGTTAATGTGCTTCATATGTCTATGAATGGAGACATGCTTTCGGAGGAGGAAGTTGCTCATCTTGATTTTGGTCTCAAGGAAGATATATTTCAGAAGCCTAAAGCGGAAGACAATCACTTGAAGGTTTTGTATTTGAAGGGACATATCAACGGGAAGCCAATCTCACAGATGTTGGTCGATGGAGGGGCTATTGTAAATTTAATGCCCTATTCTTTGTACAAGAAGCTTGGTGGTTCAGATTCGGAGCTGATCAAGACCAACATGACCGTCAGTGGCATTGGAGGAGGAGAGCCTATTGGTGTCAAGGGGGTGATTTCTATGGAGCTTACTATTGAGAGCAAGACCTTGGCCACTGCTTTCTTCGTCGCTGAGACTCAAGGTAAGTTCAGTTTAATCTCAGGAGCTCCGGTGAGGAGAATTCGACGACCGCGCGATCTAGCGCTTTCGTGTGTTGACCAAAAGTGCGTCAACAGTTTCTTTATACCATCACTACTTGGGCAATTGTTCTTGCAATGATTTTGAATGGAAACAGATAGTGCTTCCTGCTCTTCAATGTCTGATGCTGTCAGTACTTGATAAGACAAAACAAAAAATACATATACTTCAGTATTTAACCCAGATTTAATATTTTTCTAACAGATTAAAAAATACCATACATATTTATCTTTTTCTCACCTTATTGACCTTCTAGTTCCATGTGCTTGGACTCTTTGTTATCTGTCGGGATAGAACACTTTGACTGTAAAAACCATACTGCCTTCATACCTCATTCGGAACATCAACTTCTGTGTGATGTTATGAAACACAAGAAACTAGCCACCTGCAAAGAACATGTGACCAATTCTTCTCAAGCTCATAGCCGAAATCAATGGCTGTACGATGGTCAGGTACTCTTTGGGAATATTCAAAACTACCCAAAAACACGTAGCTGGTATTAATTAACTCCTATAAAACACGTCCTCACAAAGATATAACCAGTAGGGGGCTTGCCCCTCCTGTTACATAAATAAAAAACTCCAAAAACACATTAAATGAGTATGGTCAGGACGTTCCAATAATGCAAAATAAGTTAGCACAGTAGTCTCCTAACTAGCTTTTCCATGAAATCTCTTTGAAGCACTCTGATGAACTATGGATCCCTGGCGGCATCTTTGCTTCCAACGAGCTGTTCGTTTCTTCATCTAACAGAACGATTTACAACCAATCAGTTTGAACTGAACACAAATTATTTGACTAATCATGAGTTGTTATTATTCTTGATGAAGTTCGTGGAACACTTTGATCAAGTGTGCGGCACACTTCATCAAGTGTCCGCTACATGTTAAGTGTTATATATGCAACTGCTGATATTATATGAATCCTTTTGATAACACTGATTTGCTTTCCTGTTAGCATGCACATAGAATAAAAACTGTCAACGAAAATCTCAAATGCTCTCTGATAATAAGACTTATCAAACGCAACAGTGAAATGGTTGTACTTAGAAGTTACAAGCAGTTACTTGGCATCGATATGCTTCTTTATAGATGACAGTGTACCAATCTCATAAACAGGTTCCATCCATAATGGTTCCTCATTTAAAGGAGTAATGAACCCTTTTGGTTTCTTTACACCATCACTATGGTGCTTCTTGCTGCTTCTGATCTTTAATGCCTTCGACCTAAGTTTTAACCCATTCGTGCTCAATTACTTTGGTGTTCCACTCTTCCTACCATGGCTGAGGCACATTCAGCTGTGATTGCTGAGGAAACATGTCTTCTCACTACATAAGCTTCTCCTTGTGTTACTCAGCACTCGGTCCTAGCAGCACCTCCTCAATTTGATATGGTGAACAGTGCTCTCTAATTTCTTAATAAAGAGAGACCTATATGCAAGCATTGTGGTGAAAAAAACTCACACTAAGGGCGTTATTTGAAGAAGTATCCACATCTCTTTGAAGCATTCAGAGCCAAATGTGTAGCTTCTCAAAGGGCCCCTGCACCCCCTGTTAGTTCTTTAGATGCGCCTCTCAGCACTACTCCAGCAGCACCTCAGTACTCCTGTGAGGCCCTACATGTCCAAACTCTTGATGGTAGTACTTCGTCACTCATTATAGCGATCTCACGACTTCGAATTTTACTGTTTCTAATTTTCCATTGTGCTAATATCACGCTCTAGTGCTGCAGTAGAGCTCAGAGCACTTACAAATGCAACCGTTGGGAGAATTTGTTTGAGATCGTTATCGCCTGATCTTGGTGTTAACGCTTCACCTTTGATATGTGATAATACCAGTGCTATATAGATAGCGAAAATCCAATCAAGCATTAGTTGACGAAGCATATTAGGCCCTCCACAATATGTTCCCGAAGTGATGCCCAAATGAGAGAGAGAAGATTCTAGCACCACTTCTTACGCTGTAACATAGGGTGCCAATTTTGAGCGATGCTAAAACGTGGAGCGGTGAACGAACAGGCCGGTGCCCATTCATAAAGAATCATTTTGTTGGTCCTGCTGCCTGTAAACAAGACGTATATGAGCCAAGCAAATGAGACCATGAGCCAAGCAAAGTAGTAATATATTCATGTGGGTATGTTTACCTACATCTGAAGGAGGTCTTGGAGTTCTAAACCTACGCACACAGAATATTTACATATTTTTTTTAATAAGGCTGATATCCCATGGGTCCAACTGATTTGGGAAAAGTACTATGCTGGAGGTAAAGTTCCTAATCACACTGCGAAGGGGTCTTTCTGGTGGTGTAATGTTCTCAAACTACTTGATAAATACAAAGGCATGGCTGCTGTGTCTATTCAAGATGGGTCCACCTGTAGCCTTTGGGATGATTTGTGGGATGGCAGAATTGCAAAACTCTCATTTCCAGAGTCATACTCTTTCACGAAACGCAAAACTATTAGTATTCAGCAAGCCAAAATGACTGTGGACTTGAGTCAGCTATTCCACTTACCTCTTTCAGCTCCAGCATTTCAACAGTTACAATCACTTTTACATGCTCTAGAGTATAATGCAACCACGACAGATTCAGAAATGGATTTGTGGATGTATATTTGGGGTCTCCACTGTTCTCTTCATCCAAGGCTTACAAGCATATTACAGGCACTGCCCAAGTGCACCAAAGTTTTTAATGGCTCTGGAAAGCCTCGGCTCAGCATAAGGATCAGACCTTCTTTTGGCTCCTGCTCAATGATCGTCTAAGCACAAGGGGTCTTGAGACGACAAAATATGGACCTCCCAAGTTATATTTGTGTCCTATGTCTGCACAGCCCTTAGGAAAGTATGGAATATCCATTTCTGCAATGTCCGTTTTCACTACAATGTTGGGCTCTCTTTAACCTGCAGGTCTCTGATCCAAATGATGTCTTTACCTCGGTGGAAAGTTTGAAGCTGCAGCTCCGTATTCCTTTTTTCATGGATGTTATCATCCTCATCTGCTAGTGTATTTGGATGGCAAGGAATGACCTCATTTTTAAGGATATTCAACCCTCAATTCACAACTGCAAAGTTCTCTTTCGGAAAGAATTTGCTCTGGTTGTCCTTAGAGCAAAGAAAGATCTGCCTGCTCAAATGGTTTCATGGATAGATATAATTTTGTAACAGATTTGATTTTTTTTGTCACTTTCTTTGTTTCTTGATTTTCCTCGTTGTAGTTCTCCAACCCTAAAGTATTAATATATATAACTAGTAGGGGGTGACCCCTCGTATTTCCTCAAAAAAAATATTCATGTGGGCCCCAATGATCAAAGTTAGCTTCAATGCCTGCTCTTGTGATGCCCATTTGCTCACCGTAGAGCCCAATTATTTCTAGCACCATTAGCATCTCTCATAAGGTCTCATTATTAATAACCCGCGATAGATTCGAGGAAAAAGTCTACTTAAACCCCTCAACTATAGGGGTGAAACACATCACCCCTCAACCTATGAAAACTGGCTCTTTTACCCCCTGAACTTTCTAAAACCGGACTAAAAGAGCATCTAGGGCCCTAATTCGGTTTTGGCGATTAATAACAACATAATCATTGCGACTTACAAGTGTTTTGCGGAGGCAAAGTTTAAGTTAGTGCAATGATGGACTTTCACGGTATTCTTGGCCCCCATCATTCGAGAATGACTGTATTGGTGCAAAGGATATGCTCGAAGATTAAGGATAAGCTAGTTCTATGTGCCGTTTTGATGATGAGAGACACTTAGAGTAGTTTAGTTCTTTGTTTTCCTTTGGCCGTACTATAAAGGGGGGTCGAGGGTTGGTAGCTTGAACTAGGCAAGACTACAGTTTAGGTGTGGTGCACACTTATGAAATCTAGTAGTAGGTAGCTCAGTTGAAGCCCTTGAGAAGAAAGAAAACTCAAAGAAATTGAATTAGACAAGTTTCGCTTTCAAAAACGAAAACGATGAAGATATCCTGTATCACTGAATATTTCGGTGGTGCACGAAGCAAGGCACCGAATTAGTCGGTGGTTGCTGACTCAGAATGTGAGCAAGCACCAACGACTATTTCGGTGGGTGCCTCGAGGCACCACCAAATTAGTCGGTGACCCCTGACTCACTATTGAGACAGTGAGCATCGACTATTTCGAGGGGTGCACATGGACCATCGAATTAGTCGATGACCTAGGGGAAGTTGTATCATGTTGACATGCTCTCTGGAATGCAACAATTGATTCGATGGTCTCCCAAAAGGAGATCATCGAAATAGTCGGTGTAACCGTTGATTTTCAAATAGAGGGCCACCATCGACTATTTCGACGACGCCAGAGGAAGGGCATCGAATTAGTCGGTGGTGGCTGGTAGGCCAAGGTTAGCTGATGGTGACCAAAAGAGGTCATCGAATTAGTCAGTGCTGGACTGTAGCCGTTGCTTTTCGAAGGTAAAGTGACCATCGACTGATTCGATGGTCTCCCAAAAAGAGATCATTGAATTAGTCGGTGCTTCTTCGAAGTTGCAACGGCTAGTGGGTTTTGTGTGGGCTATTTATAGCCTTCCTTCTCCCACATTGAAGCTCTCTTGCCACACGAAATTCACTGTGCTTCTAGCTGAGATAAGAGAAACTTTGAAGGAAAGAGAGACACTTGGTTTGATTGGTGTTCTTGATCTTGTGAAGATTAAGGATTCTCTTTAGTGCTTGAGAGTAGCAAGTGCGCATCCATCTAGCTCTTGTCTAGTGTAGATCAAGTGAAGATCTTTGGCTTGTTACTCTTGGTGATTCAGCATCACCTAGATGGCTTGGTGGTGTTGATCTTGGGAGCTCAATTGGAGATTATATGAAGCCCCAAGAAGATGTACACGGTTTGGGAATCCGCCGTCCCGGAGTGTGAAATGCATATCCCCTACGTGAGCACTTGATCCTTACGCGGATCAAGGGGGAGCTATACCCTTGTGCGGGTGCTCCACGACTAGGGGGAGTTGCCGACTCCTCGATACCTCGGGAAAAATCGGCTTTCTACTCTTCTCTTTACTTTGAGCAAGTTTACTTTCCGCATTTCAATTCCTAGACTTGTCATGCTAGAGTAGTATTGGAACTAGGTTGCAAAACTTTTGTCAGCACTAGATAGGCACTAACCACACTTGATAGGCACATGGGAATTGGCTTGTTGTATAGGATTGTTTTATTGCTTAAATTTTTGTAGAAGCCTAATTCACCCTCTAGGCATCTTGATCCTTTCACCAGACAAATCACCCCCTCAGGCGGGTTTAGAGGGCAGTTTGCAGTAACGATGATTATGCCTTTTTTTCTTTTTTGTTGTTTCGTTGAACATTTGAAAAATCATAATAAATCATAAAAAAATCATCAAATATAAAATCAAATTTTGTTAGACTCCACATGATTAGATATACACAAGGAATATATAATATGGTATGCCTTAGTATATATCTTTTTACAGCAATAAATTAATTACATAAAAGCATAGATGTAAAGTTACAACAACCAAAATTGGATTTTCTATTTTACTATCTTTGTGTGATTTATTATGATTTTTTAAAGATACAGCCGAAAAGAACAAAAAAGGAAAGAAAAAAAAAAGCAAAACCGCTGGTACTGTGGCAAATGAGGGGGGTGATTTGCCCGGTTTTGGAAAGTTCAGGGGGTAAAAAAGCTAGTTTCATAGGTTGAGTGGTGATGTGTTCTAGCCCCCCATAGTTAGGGGAGTTAGGTTGACTTTTTCCATGATTTGAAGCATATTTCATCTAAAATTCAAGTGGCTGATTTCTTCACCAAGGCCCATAAGGTCCACGTGGAACAACAACACTTCTATCTTCTCAAATAAATTATTCTTAATCAACATTCACTCAGCGGAGCCACCATACAATGAATGGAACAAAAAGGGAATGCAAAAAATCACATATTGAGGGGGATCTATCCAGCATGAGTAGGCTAGACTTCTGCTCTTTGTGATAGTAAAAGTCCTTCTGTACGGTACAGTCAGTTACGCAACAAATTGGATGGGTGCATTACTAGTGTACAGTTTTCACTGCGGACAAGACAGATTGTGTGTTAAGTGGAGTGGCAGCATTAAAATAACTCTCCATTTTGTAGAAATAAATGCGAGATGCAAATCATCCTTTTTTAACCACAACTTTAGGCATACTAATGAACACACACAAAAACACTATTTCAGAAAATACAAAAATTACGAGCAACAGGTCAATCAAGTCTCAATCCATCACAATAACCCAGAATTTCAATCTGAGGGCAGTGAGGCACAGCTATATGAAGTTCAACTATGGCTACAAACTGAAATTTTACTAGCATATTAGCAATGGACGGGGAAGCCTGAAACATACATTATCATGCACTTTCCTCTCCAGCATCCGATCTGATTCAGCGAATTCTATGCGATCAAGCAACTAACCACAAATCTTACAAGTGCACACCAAGGGCTTGTTTGGAAACTAGTGGAAATTAGTTTAATTTAGATTCAATCCCTCCATTCTACTTCAATCCGCCACTTCCCAAACAAGCCCTAAGCAGAGCTTCGCAGTGTGACAAACTAACATAAACTTGTGTATCCCATGACAAGAACAGTACACCCAGTGGTTGCTAGCAACAGACCCGCTAGCAACAGACCCAAGTCACTCGGGCGAATTGATGACGACTTGCCACAGGGTGGGTTTAAAGATGTTGATGGTGCAGACATCACCCAACTTAATCCTGTTGTCCCGGCAGAACTGCGTCCAGCCCGACCCTGAAACATGGTGGCTGCTACCCTCATATGGGGCGACACGCACCTGCCACGATCTTGTACTGCTCATTGATGTCTTAAGTGTGATTATGCAAGGTTCTCGGATTCCAATTGCGTTGCAGAAGACTGGATGCAAATACTGCACGAGGTGCAATCACATTGATCAAACAATGCAGCTAATTTTTGTGAGGATCCATGTATGGAAGTTAAATTAAATACTGACTGCAAGATCAGAATTTATGTTCATGTGGTGTTTGATAGCATGTCCACATGTTCTTGAACTGCATATACATCACAGATGTTATAAAACAGTCGATACAATGTCAAAAATAAGTAATTTACTATATTGATTCGCTTCCTCGGGTGATAGCATGCACACATACATAACCAGAAATTAAAGCATCATGCCGAACTGTATGTTCATGTTTCTTTTCAAATATAAGTTTTTCTTAGTGGAACTCTGGAAATAAGCTTTTTTGGCAGAAGTTGTTCAGCAAGTTCTAGCAAAATTGCAGTTCATATTCTTACTAAAACATTGAATGATTTATCCTATTTGTTAGTTGCTCATATCAACAGAGGAATGTTTGTGCTTACAAGTGCCTTTTCAAATGTTGTGGAGTTGATCTGCTTCTTTATCCAAGCGGGTGGCACAGTCTTAAATACACATTCCTTAGGTGATGCCTTGCTCAAAGAAGTTAATAAGCCTGTTGGTCCATTTTCACTTTTATTACTTGACTTTCTGTCCATGGTACTATGCTTCCTACTTGATGTAGATGGGGTTTCCTGCAAGTTTTGATTATATGTTAAGGTCGATACTTTCGATAAGAAAAAAAGGACATGCGCTTCAGTATTGAACTCACATAGCAGAGATGGTTTATGGTTTCCTTACAACGGGTGGCATCGACATGCCACAATGTGGGCTTGATGACAGTGAAGGTGCAGACGTCGCCAAGCTTGAGACTGTTCTCCAAGCAAAACCTCCTCCAACCCAGTCCAAGTCGGTAGCTCATTTTCATGCATGGACAAGCACGTACCTGCCAGGATTTGGTACTACTCATTTGAGTCTTCAGCGTGATTGTGCAAGGCCCGTGCAACCCAATAGCATCACAGAAAGTTTTTGCCAAAGCCTGCAACAGTTGCAATCACACTGGATGAATTCTGCCTGCTAGATTTGAACTCTGGGTTCAATAAACAATTCATCAAGTTATGCCTACATGAAAAATTTTATGCAACTTATTGTATTATATAAATCTGTACTTTGATGAAACTGATTTGTTCCTTCTGTTAGCATCCACATAGAATAAAAACTGTTGAAGAAAATCCCAAATGCTCCACTGGAAGATAATACTTATCCTATGCAACAGGGAAATGGCTGCGCTTACAAGTTCCTTAAGTGTGTTGGCATTGATCTGCTTCTTTATCGATGACTGTGCTCCAATCTCATAAACCGGATTCATCCATAATGGTTGTGGTTCCTCATTTAAAGGAGTCATAAGCCCTTTTGGTTTGTTTACACCATCACTACTCAGGCCATTGTTCTTCCAATGCTTTTGAATCGAAACAGATGGTGCTTCCTGCTTCTGTTCTTCAATGTTCGATGATGTTGATACTTGATAAGACAAAGAAAAAAAGACATACTTCAGAATTGATCTCACAGGCAAATATATTGCTAACAGAGTAACAAAATACCATGAAATATTTATCTTCTGCTCACCTTGTTGAACTCCGGTTTCCTTGCATTTGGTCTCTCTCTGGTATCCGTCGTGATCAAACACTTTTGACTGTAAACACCATGCTACCTTCATACCTCAGCAACAGAGCATCAGCTTCAGTGATGTTATGAAACACCACAAACTGTGGCCAGCCACCTGCAAAGAACACATCTGACCAATTCCTCTCAAGCTCAATGTGAGAAACTTTGCCATGGGGGCCCAAGACAATGGTTGTACAATTGTTCAGGTGCTCATTGGGGAAATACTGTTGCACAAACTTGGCAGATATTAACTGCAAGAACACATAAAATAAGTAGGGTCAGGATATTAATAATGCAAAACAAGTAAGCACAACAGTCTGCTAACCAGCTTTTCCATGAAATCTCTGGGAAGCACTCTGATGAACTGTGGCTTCCGAGCGGCATATTTGCTTCCGGCTGTCGCTTCAACTGAACAGAATGAGTTACAACGAATCAGTTTGGACTGAAGACAAATTATTTGACTAATCACGAGTTGGTATATAGCAGGGAATTACGTCAAGATCGCATATATTCTTAGTTTGGAACAGGTATCATTTACACGATCTTTTCCTTTCTACTCTGTGACGAATCATATGCATATTTTTACTACAATGTTGGAATAGTTGAATCAGTAATCAGAGTCCAATCAGAGAACAGGCATTGATTCGTGATCGCCCTCGCCCCTACTCTAAATTTATTTAGTAGGAAATGGTCCTACGGGCAGAGGAGAGAAGGGTATGCAATTACTAGAGAAGAAAAAGGGTGAATCTTTCTTATCCTCGAGATTCAGGAGATTTTCATCCTGGCAAGCTAAGCATCCATCACATTCGCAGGTGAATCTTTCTTATCCTCGAGATTAAAATAAAGATCCAATATTTCGGTGGGGAATCTTCACAGTACCTGCAGGTGGAACGGGAGCGCCAAGCTCCCTGATCCTGAGGCAGCTGCTGGCGTCGAACGCCTTGACGGTGAGGACACCGCCGCCGCGGTGGCGGAGGACCAGGTACCAGGCCACGCCGGCGCCGCACGCGCCCGCGAACTCCGGCCACCCGCGGCCCAAGAACGCGCCGTCGCCGTCCCACCCGACCTCGACGCGCCAGGGCGCAGCCTCGCCGCTGGTCGGGCCGAAGACGACGGCCTCCTCGGCGCCGATTCCCTCGGCAATCTCGTCGGGGATGCGCTGCAAAAACAAGCGCGGCGAGATGGGATCAGCTCCGCCACGTCGATGGCGAAGTAGGGCACGGCGAAATTTCACGCACCAGGCTGTCGCAGGTGAAGGGCAGAAGCACCCTGGGATGCTTGTTGCCCATGGAGACGGCGGCGCTGCCGGCGGACGACGCCATGGCCCGGATCGCCGGGGACTTGCCTGGATGAATGTGGAAAAGGCTTTGTGAGTTCGCAGCCAGCTGCTACGGGCGAAGTGGTGTGTTTTGGTCACGCGTTTCGAGCGTTGACCACCGGACAAGACCAACCCCGCGATATCTGTACCACTCCCTCCGTACCAAAACCCCGCGATATCTATACCACTCCCTCCTTACCAAAATATGTCATTCTCGCTTCCTAATAAAAACAACATCTTTGAGCATTAACTAATTATATATAAAATAATATTAATATTTATAGTACCTCATTAGTACCGTTAGATAGATATTTGAATCTAGTTTTTTAACAAATTTATTAGAGATATAAATATTACATATATTTTTCTACAAATTGAGTCAAAGTTAAGAAAGTAACACGTGCACGTATCCCATAGCGTCATCCTTTTAGGGACGGAGGGAGTATTTTTAAAGCAAGCAATGTTTCTGTCTAGATTTTGGTTCGTCATTGACCGACCTCTGACAGGTGGGCCATGCCTCTAACAGAGAGGGTTCGCTCAATCCGAGTCGTGTAAAATATGGAAAAAAAAAGATCAAGGTTTCTTTTCCAGCTTGTCTTGCAAAGTCCCGCACAATTCCCCTCGCAGATCGGGCCATCAATCCAACACGACGACGAAAGAAGAGCCTCAACAAATGGCTCTGGTCCGTCTAACTCAAACAGGAAAGACGAAATAGAAGTTTGTATTTGTCCATCCAACTTGAGCAGCCAACACGAACACGAAATAGAAATCATACAGCAGCAGCTCAAATCCAGAAGTAAATAAGCTCGCAACAAAGAGCATCAATCGCCTGACAATAGAGGAAGGAAAGAGATCTAAACGAAAAAAATAGAATACGAGAAGAGAACACAAGGAGGAGTGCCATTTCCATTTGTTGCTGTTAGGACCGCTGCCACACATGAGCTCCGGTGTCGTTGGCCTTTGCGTGGACATGCGTCCGCCATGACAAAGGTCAAGAGAAGAGAAGAGAGAGGAGGCGAAAGAAAGTGAGGGTCTTTTTTAGTTGGAATGTAAAATGCTAAAAGCTAAAAATATAGCTTAACTTTATCAAAACATATACAAAAAATTAGATCAGCCTACCAAGAGACATTGTTGGGCCAAACGTGTGAGACCCACTGAAACCAATCTATCTGTGAGTCTGCTCGTCCCCTGGAGGTGATAGTTGCAACCCATATATGTGTGGGGCCCACTTCAAAATTAGCAAATGGATCTAAACACCGTTTGCTAAAAAATAAGCAAATGGATCTAAACACCTAAGACAAGTGCAAAGATCTAATTTTTTTAGATTTTTCCCTAAGTTCTAAAAAATTAGCATGCATGGCGAAGGGAGATGGCTGAACAATGGTTTTGATCTGACAAGAAGCGACATCGGCCGTTTGATCAGATCAGACAAGCAGAGGTACTCGGCACCTTACGTGGGCTGAGAAGGGCTATGTAGGAGGAGGCAGACGAGAGGCCGGGGGTGATAATGGGTTGGGCCAAATGCAGCTCAGTGAAAAATAAGATTTGTAATATATTTTAAGCAACAGATCAAAATTCACTATTCGAAGTAACCAACAAGAACACGGCAGAAAACGGACTCTTGGCTTACTCTCCAACATGTCAGTGAGCTCTTATGTCGAGATGTCTAAACATAAAAATAGTCCATATAAAACATCTTTAGGATTTTTTTTAATAATATTATAAATTATAACAGGTCATGAAATTTTATATGCATTTTTCCCAACTGTTTTTACCGAAACTAATGAAATACATCACATTTTAAACAAAATCATATTTATTGCTACAAGTTGACAATATATATCGTATTCACCTACAACCCGTAGCAACGCACGGGCATGTTTGCTAGTAATTCTAATATTAGTTTGAAGGGAAAAATATGTTTTATTTCCCGCCTATCTTTTGGTGCCTAAAGCCCTCCAAGGCAAATAGGCATCGATGAAGCAAAGCTGCAGTGGGAGAAAAAAGGGGCACCGAGGCCATCTATTCTTGCTGTGAACCCATGCCAAATATTCTAATGCTTCTTTCTTCTCCCATCGGCATGCAATTTTTACTGTGAATGAATTAATAGTGAATTTGAACCACTCTAAACAAGGCTTGATGAAGCTTGATGTACCTATATAAACAAGCTTTTTTTTTTGCAGGAAACCTATATAAACAAATTTACTAGCTAACTTATTAAAATGTAACTTACCTTTGAATAATTAACTTCGCATGGAAATCCTTTTGAACAAGATATCTAAAATTCTTCTTAAAATGCAACTTATACAAACTACATAGCCTATGAAAACTTATATGGGCAAAGTTTCTCTAGAATACTTAATAAAATATACTACCTCCGTTTCAAATTATAGTTTATTTGACTTTTTGACATCAAGTTCTTATTAAAAAATTATGAATCCTCCCTCCGTCCCAAAATAACAATAGTTTGAAAACCGTGCTTGTCTCACAAACATTGTTCCCAAACTACTCTTGTTTTGGGGCAGAGGGAGTATCATATTTTTTGTTATAGCTTTCTTTATTAATAAAAATACTTTAAATGTGACTTAAATTTGGCTATATTTGCATAACTTTTTGAATAAGATGCATGGTCAAAATTAGGATAAAAAAGTCAAACGAACTATAATTTGAAATGGAGGCAGTAGCTTATTGCAAGAAAGTTTCTACAAAACTTAATACACCATAACTTATCCATTGTTTTCTACACAGTTTTGGAATAAGTTTTCGGATGAGCTTATAAAATGTTCTACGGCCATGTTCGGATTCCCCAAGTTTTTACTATTCATTCTAACTTTTCACTATTCATTCTAACTTTTTACTATTTCTTCCTCCCAAAAACACGTTTCCCAGCGAATGCTATAGTGTTTTTCTAAAGCTGTAGTGTTTTTTTCAGCTATCTGAACACGGCCTATGAAAGAAACAATACGAAGATTGTTTAGTTCGCCAACTTTCACCAACTTTCCAGTCACATCGACTCACATCTTCTCTTACAGATACGCTTACCAATGTACTATTCACACCTCCAACTTTCCACCAACTTCCTCATCTAAACAAGGCCTAAATGGAAAATGGTGAATGGGTGGGGTCGTGTGCGTTTGGGGTAAGGGGCATTTATTTGGATTCTCCTAGGAACTGGTGGTGAATTGTGTTCTACGTGTACTTCCAAATGGAGTCTTTTTGAGAAGAAAAAACAGTATACAATACATGTCTAGATGATTTTGTAATACCTATATTTTTTGAGAAAAAAAACAGTAGACAATACATGTCTAGATGATTTTGTAATACCTATATTTTTTTATATCGAAAACATGTATAATACGGAATTACGGTTCCACTTTGTCCAAACGAATTGAGATGTGCTAGGGAGACATTGCAGGGTTCTTGTTGCATCCAAGCTGAAAATAAAAACTAGACGTTCACTTGGCATCTCCATTTTATTTATTTTACTAGCAGAGACGCAAGTGCAACACGTGCGTGGGATAATGTTTTTTAAAGATACATGACTACATATCTGAATATGGTATACTGACCAAATATTTTACTATGAAAGGATCCCTTGTTTTGCCATTAAGGTCTTGTTTAGATCGCTAACTTTCGCCAACTTATTTTGCCAACTTGTCACATCGAATGTTTGATACTGATTAGGAGTATTAAACATAGGTGTAAAAATAAACTAATTACATAGATGTACTCCACCGTGAGACGAATCTATTAAGCTTAATTAATTCGCCATTAGACAATGTCATGCTATAGTAACCCGTCATTAAAAATACGCTAATGACGGCACATATTAGGCTTAATAGATTCGTCTTGCAATGTAGAGTTCATATGTGTAATTAGTTTATAATTAGTCTATATTTAGTACTCCTAATTAGTGTGAAAATGATAGATGTGACATTTTGCCAACTTTCACCAACTTTACCTCTCCCATCTAAACAAGGCCTAAATTAAGGTGCATCAAAATACCTTTGGACCTGTGTAGTTAGACTTGTAAGTTACACTTCAGTTCAGCTGATAAATGCTATGTTCATGTATGAGTATATTATTTACATGGTGGTGTTGAAGACTTAGGTTCTAACTGTTATACTTTGCTAGTACACGTTGCCGGCAAGATGGCATCTACTAATCTGTGCTGCCCTGTTTAATTTTGATGGCACTACGGGCAGATTAAGCACCTCCCTGACGAGCTCGAGTGAAGAACATCGACCTGCGCCGGCAAGATTGAGCTCCTCCCTGGCCAGAGTCGCGGACGGCTCAGCCGAACTTGAGAACCTCCCGAACTTCTGGCAAGCAAGACGGCCCGAGCGGGCAAGCTCGAACCGAGCACGGTGGCCAGCACAACTGAGTCCGAGCTCCCCCACGGCGAGCAAGGAGCACGGCCGCCAGCCCGGCGAGTTCGAACGGTGTTTCGTGCGGCCTGCACTAAAGCACGAGATCGAGGAGCGGTAGTTCCCTGGGTTGATGGAGGTGGAGGCTAGCGTGATAGGACCGTGCCCAGCCGTACTTGGCAAAGAAGAAAAAAAGTAGGGATGCGGGGAGATTGGGTACGCTGGGTGGGTACGGGTATAGAGGATTAGGGTGAGAAAAATATTATAATTTTGACAGAAACATTTTCTAAATATCAGGTTTGGTGGGTTTGACCCCCTTCCCACTTCCGTGAGGTGGGTCCGATGTGAGAAGTAAGGTGGACCCAGATTCGTTTATAGATAATAAATACTTATCCTCGTTTGATTTGGAAAAACAGAGAGTCAATGATTTTGGCGAATGAATTATAAATATGACCAGAAACGATGACGGGGAGAGGAGCGTAAATTGCATTTTTCTTCTCTTTTTCTACTTTTCAAGACCACAGAGTCCCGACGTCACTCGGCGAGTCACGAGTCCCAATAGTGGCACTGGCATTCATTCTCGCAAAGGCAGAGGATGTAACTGACAGGCCGATGAACTCAGTAGTTTATAAATTTCCACCGCTTGAGACAGTTTGAATGAAAAGCTATAGAATTTTCAGAAAATAGTGCTGGAATCAAGTCACATCACAGTTTTTTGTCCAACAGGTTTGGACCGATGTTTACATTTCAATGAAATTGAGGTAACTGTATTATGTTCTAATCACTGGACATTACAGAAAATAATGGTGCAAAACATATAAAACAAAATACAAGAACCAAATTCCTATATATGAACATGGCCTGCAAAACCAATCGTTTCCACGAGGGATAAATATCATGTGTGCTAGAAATAACTACGATGATCAGTTTGCATTGCTAGTGGGTAAGGCCCAAGTTCACATATATGATTATGACAATAACACACATTACTTACCAAGAAATTATATGCCAATTATACTGATTACTAAGGCACATGAAAACTCCAATATTTTAGCCACCTAAAAGTGGATAAACAAATAAAATAAATGGAATGGTACATAATTGTATTTATGGAATGTTTATTTGTTTTTTTTCTATGCCTCTTTATTTCAAATGGGTTCATTAACCTTTGGTTCATCTTTTGTACTGTTTTTTAGTAGGTTCAAACTTTAGTCTTTGTAACCAGTAGGCCCCCAAGCTGCGACTCATTGCTTTCTACCTTAAGCAGACTTCGATCTATGATAGTCCTGTTTTAGATGGTTGCTAACTCGCCTATACTGTTTACTGCTAAATTATGGGATTCCTTTCTGTAAATACTAGGTGAATTGTCATAATTGGATGAACTAAGCTTGTTTATTAATGCACAGTTTTAAATGCATCGATCAGCAATTATATTATTAAATTTTACCATTCCATTTAAGTTCTAGTATCCAAAGTTAAATTTAGATGATTACATATAGGATTGTGTATGTCTATCTGCTTCTGCTGTGATCACAACTCTCTCCTGTATTATTTTTTCTGTATACCCAATTGCCTAATGCCCTGCTCCCTGTACTGTCGGACAAGCTACAGTACCATCCGCTCTACTGCTACATTTACATATATTGCAGCTACATTGTGAGGTGCACAAGCTCAACCGAACTAATCTACAGTGACATCTGATTGCTTTCTTTGAAGTTTAACGCTGATCCTAAGAATTAGTGAGAACACCATGGGATTGGAAGTGGAAGGGATGGCTGGAATGGAATGAGCATTATTATACATTTCATTTTTCTAGTCTCTATCAGCATCTGATCTAATTTAAATATTTAACATGCGCTAATTTCATGCATTTAATCAAAAGGTAGCTTTGATCTGTAAATAGACCGAGCTAAGGACACCAGCAAACAGCACTACCTTGATATGTTAAGTTAAGCACTCAACAGTGTAGCTGAAGTTGTGACAACATTGCAAATTCATACTAGAGTAGCATCCCAGTGTAATTAACTAAAGTCAATGCTGAGCTGGTTCACTATCATATCAACGAGAGTAGCATTCCAGCATTTTTAACAAAAGACACTGATGCACTGTTGTCAGATCAATTGGTTAAAGCTTATCTACGCACAATGGTGACATGCCAGAGTGTGAGATCAATGACGTTGAAGGTGCACACATCACCTTCCGTGATCTTGTTCTCGCAGCAGAACCTCCTCCAACCTGACCCGACCTGGTGGCTGGTATGCTTGTATCGGAGAAGGCGCACCTGCCAAGATCTGGTGCTGCTTAGTAAGGTCTTGAATGTAATCATGCATGCGTCCTGAAAGCCAATCGCATTGCAGAAGGCTGCTGGGAAAGTCTGAAAGAATCCCAATAACATGATCAGAAACTTCTCCCTGTAAGCAATCACTGACAATTTATTATCAAAGTTCATGAATTTGTGTTCATGTGAGTTAGACGACATGTTAATGAAATCAATAAAATTGTTACACTATTGCTGATATTTTTTCAAAATAATTTCCTCCATATATTAAATTGTTTACTCCTATCTACCATCAGTTAAAGCATATAATGAAAGTGCTTTGTTTCTGTTTCACGATTCAAAAACATAAGTTTGTCCATGAAATCCTAATGCCCTATATGCCCAATTTTCAGGTCATATTTTTTTGTTAAACACTGAAACATAAAGAAGTTTATTCAATTCCTAATTTAGTCACATCAACAGAATAATATTGTACTTACAATATATCTTTTAATGGCTTTTATGCTCATTTCCTTCCTTATCCAAGCTGGTGGCCCAATCTCGTAGGTACATCTCACACGTAACGGTGCATTCTTTACAGAAGTCATGGACCCTCTTCGCTTCTTCTGATCTTCACTATCTGATCTGCCATTGCTGCTGTTTTGCTTCATACTGGAAGAAAGAGATGTTTCCTTGTGCTTCCAGATATCTGTTGATGTTGATACTTAATAAGACAAAGGGGACATGTGCCTTGTTGATTAACGCAAATTTAATAAATAGTATATCTGATAGATATTTTCCTTACAACGTGTGATAATAGCATGCCACATTGTGCTTTCAATGACATTGAAGGTGCAGATGTCACCTTCCTTGAGGCAATTCTCCTGGCAGAACCTCTTCCAACCCTGCACAAACAGGTAGCTGCCATTCTTGCACGGCATACCAAGCATCTCCCAATACTTGGTACTGTCCATTGAGGTCTTGAGCATGATCGTGGAAGGTCCCTGCAGCCCAATGCCATCAAAGAAGTCTTTTGGCAACGCCTGCAATATTTATTGGTTTCAGTAAACAATTAATGATTCACTAAATATCAGTGAAGAAATACTGAGTTACTGACAGCAAGATCTAAGTTCCCTTTAAGTGCATCAAGATGACAAATGGTACACGAAATCCACACTTTAATGTTCACTTGTTGTCCCCCTTGTGAGCATGTGCATACATTTATAGGAACTAGAGCAGAAAAGGAACATGTCGGTCCATGTTTCTCCATAAGGAATTAAAAGTTATTGAAGTATTGATTTGTTCTTTCATATTAGCATGTGCATATACCATTAGTAGTTAGAGTATCAAATGATCATATGACCTGTTGGTATCTATTTCTTCATGAGGAATTAAAAGCTGTTGACATAAATCTGAGATGTCGTGCAATAGCAGCTGTTCAGCTCAGATTATTTTGTAACACGAGACTTTACATATTCAATAAGGAAATGGTTGTGCTTACAAGATTCTTTTCAAGTGTTTTGGTATTGATCTGCTTCTTTATCCATGATGGTGGCCCAATCTCATAGACACAGTCTCCGGAAAGATGCTGTGCTCAAAGCTGTCATGGAGCTTTGCCGTTTCTTTTCTCCATCATCAATTGGCAAATCATTCATGCAACACTCCTGAATGGAGTCAGATGGTGCTTCCTGCTGCTCTTCAATATCTAGTAATGTTGAAACTTGATAAGACTTATGGTCAAATCCATGGATAACAGATTAAAAAATATCATAAATGTTGATTCTGTGCTCACTCTGAGGAACTCTGACTTCCTTATGCTCAGACTCTCTCTGGCATCCATGAAGCCCAAACACTTTGACAGTAAATATCATGTTACCCTCATACCTTAAGCGCAGAGCATTAGCTTCAGTAATGTCATGAAATGAGAGAAACTGCGATCAGCCACCTGCAAACAACACATCTGACCGAGCCATCTCAAGTTTAACACTATGAACTTTGCCGATGGGGCCCAAAACAATGGCCGAAAGATTGTTTAAGAGCTCTTTGGGGATATAGTGTTCTACAAACTTGGTGGGTAGTAGCTGAAAGGACGTGAAAAAGAGTAAAGTCAGGCCATATCAATAAGAGAAAACAAAGCGAGGAAAATAAACTGTCAACAATCGGCTGCTAACCATCTTTTCCATGGAATTTGTTGCAAGCACACTGACGAACTGCGGCTTACGGGCAGCATCTTTTCTGCTCATGGCTGCTTCAACTGAAACAAGATATGGGCTTCAGACAATGAATTTGAACAGAAAACAGAAATACATCCGAATGGGAAGCAGTGAACTAGAAGTTAACCGAGATGGCATATACAATTCGTTCAGTAGGACTCCAGTGCAGAGAATCAGACATCCTTTTTGTTCTGTTTTGAAAATTTAAGGACTTCAAAAAAAAAAAACTTGCCAAATTGAGATTGGAAGCAGATCATTAACATTAGGGATGCCTCTGTTCCTACTACAAGAAAGGGGAATTACATTAACAGGGTATAATGGTAGGAAAGGATCCTACTGCAAGATGATGGTTACACTAACAAGGTAAAAAATGAAAAATATATCTAAAAAAGTCAAAGATTAAACCTTTAATTCATGTGAGACTTAAACATCACAACGGATTGAGAAAAAAAGGTCCAAGATTTCCATGGGGGAACTTTCAGTACCTGCAAACAGAGTGGGAGCCCCGAGAACCCTGAGGCAACGGCTGGCGTCGAACGCCTTGACGGTGAGCACGCCGCGGCCGCGGTGGCGGATGATCAGGAGCCACCCCGCTTCGACGCCGCAGGCCTCCGCGAACTCCGGCCATCCGCTTCCAAGGAACGCGCTGTCGCCGTCTCGTCCGACCTCGACGGGCCAGACCCTGACCTTGCCGCCGGTCCCTGTAGGTAAAACGACAAGTGCCTGCCCGGTACCAATCTCCGCGGCGAGCTCGTCCGGGATGCGCTGGGAAAAGGGGCAAAATTTAGCAGTAGTCAGCAAGCTCCGCCGCCGGAGGCACGCGCCGTGGCGACGGCGATGGCGGTAGCGCAGATTACACTAACCAGAGTGCCGCAGGAAGACGGCAGCAGCACCCGTAGGTTCTTGGCCTTGAGGACGCCTAGGTCGCAGGAAGAACTAGAAGCCATGGCTCGCCGTGGATTTGCTCGAAGGTGCGTGAGTGGTGAGCCTCTGGACTCCGGCAGTCCGCTGGGCATGGGCGAAGCCGAAAACCCCGTGCAGACCGGTCTAGTCTTGTACATTTGCTTTCGTCCACTGCCACCTTTTCGGTCGTGCAAAGTGTTTCAAAATTGAAAAAAATAAGACTTGTAACATTGAAATATTTTTTTGATATACACATTTCATATTCAAGTGTTCAAAATTGAATATTTTTTCATTGGTCATGGTATTAGGCTAAGTTCGACACAGACATTACTTTATTACTTTATGAGTTATGACAGTCTCAACAAAAGCAGTATTACACATATATTTGGAAAGATATATGCTATCATTCACCCCAAGCCAACGCTCTCGACTAATTCTCGTGACCACCACTATGTTTCTCTCTGTTGTTATTTCCTAGCTCTTTGTGCCCAAACTATCCTATTTGTAAAAAAGAAACAAGAGTTAAAAAGTCAATTCATAAAAAAAAAATGTCAAAGGCAAAGCAATTTTTATAGGAGTCATGTCAAACGAGTCCTAACGCTACGTGCTGCAGAGCTACCATTTCTCTTCCTCTATCATCCATGTGGCATATGAAGGTCCACATAGAACTTTGGGCTTGGCCTCGTAGAGCTTTAATGCCTCCACAGGTAAATTAAAAAAAAAAGTTGGCTTTATGGCTTCATGTTGGCCCCGTTTAGATTCATCAACTTTCTCTAAAAAAACACTATTTATCTAAATTTTTCCTATTCATCATATCCCTCTCACTCACATAACATTATTCATTTACAGTGTTTTTTTTAAACCTACAGTATTTTTTTAGGAATCTTTCCTGAGCCGGATGAGCCTTTTGCCACCTAAAATGATGGAAAGACTTCTTTGTCCCCTCTATATCTGTCGTGGACTGACCGTGTTTGTATGAACACGCAAATAATCAGTCTTTAATACAAAGCCACAAAGCAATCCATGCACACTCAACACCGCCAGATTTGCAACAAACAAAAAGTTTCAGATAGAAAGATTGCTAAGGACCGACAAGGTTAAAGACTGAGAAAAAGATGGGAAAAGAACATTGCTTGTTCTATGTAAAACTGGGTGCAGCGATAGACCGATGCTGGCCTCACACACCAACAGCTCAGAGCCTCCTCCCCTCCCCCCGCCCCGCGGGCCCTATCCCTGTGTGGCTCCTTCTAGCTAATATTTGGCCCAATTGTGCGAATTAGCTGATGTGATAATATAGTAAACATGAGTAAATATGACGATGTTTCAGGAACAGTTGAAGTAGAATCTTTCCATATGAGGATTTACAGTCCAAAGGAAATTTAGTAGCTAGATGAGGAGTGTATTGTCAGATACATTTATGTTTCTCCCTGAATCTTAAAAACTCGTGATGAAATTATTTCATAACTATAATGTGAGAAGTTTAATGACATGGACTATGGTCAGTGTGAAAAGCACAGTGGTGTTTACGTAGAAATTCTATACGCCAGTTTAACTGGTTTTGAGCCGCAGTATTCACAATACTCTGTCTTTCAGTCACCTTAAATTCAAAGCAATCTGGGAACATCGATGCACTTGAGCAATGTTTTAGGAATGCAATGAAGCTAAAATATGGCCATAATCTGGACAATTTCATGCATTTCTCCATCATGGTCTGACAATTGTGTGGTAATTCCATGATCTTGCAAAAAGGACATCAGCGGATAGCACCTTCCTAAAGTATGCACTTCATACAGCCACGTCCCTGGAGTGTTCAGAGCACTCAACAGTGTGCTGACTCCCTGAGAAATCTGTACCTAGCATAAGCAGGCGACTAGCATCCAATGTTTCTAACAAAAGCCACATATGTAGATAGATGTTATCTGATCCTAGACTAAGAACGCGTGATGATGACATCCCACAGCTGGGTTTTAATGACTTTGACGGTGAGGATGTCCCCATTCTTGAGCCCAATGTCCTGGCAAAACTTCTTCCAACCTGATCCAAGCTGGCAGCCGCCATTTTTGTAAAATTTACCATGCACCTGCCAAGAAATGTTGCTGCCCATCGAGTCCTGGAGCGTTATCATGCAATGCTTCTGTAAACCAATTGCATTGCAGAAGGGGCTCGGCACAGTCTGCAAGAATGACGAGTACATAGGTTATGCAACTGATTCATTTATGCAAGATCAAATCTTTTGTTCATATGGGTTTGATAAGAAGTTCTTGAAGTGCATATACATGAAAAAATGCTATATGAAGAGCTGACACTAAAGAAAGTACTTTAATGTGTAACATGTTTTTCCTAGTGATAGCGTGCACCTGTATATGTTAGTAATTGAAGGATCAAAGGAAAGTGATGGAATATGACCCTTAGGTAATTAAGCTTCTTGAAGAATGTGTTATATGCCATATCCTAGCAAAATTTCATGTCATATCCTAGCAAAATTTCACTACATTTTGTCACTAAAAATGAAACAAGTCTATGTTATTCAGAGATGATTGTGCATTTTTTCGAAAACACAAATAACTGTGCTTACAAGATGATGTTTTCTCATCATGCTGGTATTTATTTTCTTTGTCAGCCAAGCTGGTGGTCCAAGCTCGTAGGCACAATTTGTCACTGAACTCTTCATCTTTGAAGAAGTCATCGAGCCTTTTGGCCTCTTTTCTCGATCAGTACTGGGCCAATTGCTTTTTCTCTTACACTTACTACTAGAATTAGAGATTTCCTGCTGCTTCTGAATGGAAGCAGACGGTGCTTCTTGCTGCTCCTCAGTATCTGTCATGGTGTTTATATTATGCTCAATTTGTCGTCCTCTGTTTTCCTTGTGCTTGGACACTCTCTGGATCCCATTGGGCCCAAACACTTTGAGTGTAAACACCCTGTCTCCCTCGTACCTTAGCAGTAGAGCATTAGCTTCAGTAATACGCTGAAACTTGAGAAACTGTGACCAACCACCTGCAAAGAACATGCCTGACTGGCCCATTTCTAGCTTAATACTAAAAACTGCGGCAACAGGGCCCAAAACTGTGGCTGTACCCATATCTAGGAACTCTTGGCGATGTGCTGTTGCACAAACTTAGCAGGTATTAGCTGCAAGAACACATAAAGAGCGAGAACTCAGGCCATTGCAACAAGAGAAAAAAAAAAGGAAAAACAAAGTCATAACAATCTGCAAACCATCTTCTCCATGAAATCTTTCTGCAGCACTCTGATGAACTGCGGCTTGTGGGTGGAATCTTTGCTGCTTGCGGTTACTTGAACTGACGAAAATATGAGTTACAGAGAAAGTCAATTACCTCCTTTTCACAATGCAAGCAGATCATTAGTATTATTGCTCTCTATGCTGTATTTTTTTTCCTTTTTTGAGGACAAATAGTGGGAAAGGATCCTGTCCTACTGTTGAATGCTGATATAGGGTTTACATTTACAACAGAAAATGTTCAAAATGCAGCCTATAATTTCAGTGAGGAATCGACAGTTTCAACTTTCAACACCAATGTGAAGTAGGAGCAAATTGTGGGGAACCTTCCGTACCGGCAGGTGAAGCTGGTGCGCCGAGCTCCCTGAGGCAGAAGGTGGCGACGAATGCCTTGGCGGAGAGCACGCCACGGCCACGGTGGCGGAGGACGAGAAGCCACCCGGCGCCGGCCCCGCAGGCATCTGCGAACTCTGGCCACCCGCGGCCCAGGAACGCGCCGTGCCCGTCCTTCCCCACCTTGACGGGCCAGAGCTTGACCTTACCGCCCGCCCGGCCGACAACAAGGGCCCCTTCCGCGCCGATCTCCGCGGCGAGCTCGTCGGGGATGCGCTGGGAAAGGCGGCAAGATCGGCAAGTCAGACTAAATGGCAGCAACATGCGCAATTGCGCGCCGGCATTCGAGCGCGACGGAGGCGATACCAGAGTGTCGCAGGTAAATGGAAGCAGCACGCGCAGGTGCTTGGCCTTGGCGCCGCCTTGGTCGCCGGGAGAAGCCATGGCCGGCCGGCGATTTGCTCGAAGGCACTTGGACTTGGTGTGGTGTGGGCGTCGGGGTTACCCAACCTGTCCTTTTTCCAGGAAAAAAAATAGAGAAGAGGAGATTGGTGGGGACGTGGGGTGTACTGCTGTTGGCTATACACAGCTAGAGTGCTATCCACGCTCATCGCACTCTATTTTAACTTTTAAAAAATATTATTTTGCGTATTAAAATTTTTATCTCTATATTAATTTCTCCCACATTCCTCATACTCTATATTTCATACTCTATACCAATTATTTATATTTTCAACCGCAACTATCATCTCCTCTCTCTTCTCATTTTTTCTTTTTCTTTTCTTTTTTTCTATCTCCTTCCAATATTTTTCTTTCTTCCTTTTCCCTCTTTATTTTTTCATGTTTTTTATCTTTTATTTTTTTATTCTTTTTTATCTTTTCTTTTTCATTCACCTTTTCTATTTTCTTTTTTCATTCACCTTTTCTATTTTCTTTTTTTCTCTCTCTGTCCTTTTCCCTTTTTCTTCCATGGTCCCCTTTCTCCCTAGTCTCCTCTTCCTTCTCCCATGCCTCTCTCGCCTCCTCCTCCACCGCCTGCTTACTCTGGCGCAACTCCTCTGTCAGCTCCTCCTCTCCCAGCTCTAGCACCGGATCTGCTCGCGTGCACCTCCTCCCCGCGATTAGAACCAAGCCTCCTTGTTGCGCCTCCGTCCGTCGGTTCGCCGCCTCCTCTCGCGCACATCCATCCGCCGCCTCATGGCCACCTCCGTTCGCCAATCCACCAGTAGAAAGAGCAGCGCCGTGGAACAGGGTCACAGTGAGGTGAGTAGGGGTCGTCATGCTCATCGCCGCCGCCGAGGAGCTGCTATTGCTCGTGGCGGCACGGAAGAGCCACTCGCAGCTAGGCGCAGCTGTTCCTCGATTTCTCTCTTGATTTAATTCAGGGATTTGTTCTTTGATCTGAGCTTCCCAATCTGCTCCTTGATTTCTCTCTCAATTTCAATCAGGGATTTGTTCTTTCATTTTGTGCTTCCATATCTAATGCTCTTCGATTTGGCTTGTTCGTCTTCAATTTGGCTCTGCCATGGCCCCTTTCTCTCTCTTTGCTCTGCTCTCGAGCTTTGCTGGACTGGGTAGAGGTGCGAGCTCAGCGACGTTCGCTACCAAGCCACTTTTAGCGTTAACGGGGAGATAGCGACCCTTTTACACATCTCGACTGCAACACTTTTTCCTACCATTTGTACCTCAGGATCGCCCTATACTTCAATTTGTGATGGCATCTGTATCATCTACTGTGCTGATGAAGCTCATTAGCGACTTGAAGGCGGGAGGTTCACTGCGTTGGCGGTGATGGTGAACCTCTGCGCTCACCTGGTGTAGCCTATCAAGAATAGGGTCACTCAGGGTACGAGTTTGGGGTGATGTTGATCTGACGTCAGAGGATTCACGATGGTTCTACATGAAGGAGATTTGTGCACGGATGGCGTTGACGCTCCCTGTTGAGAATCAAGACGCGACAAAGCTCTTCTCGCTGTTGAGGCCTCCGCCGATGGCGAGTCGATTGTTGATTTCAGTGCCTACCACCTGTTTGTGGTTATTCCTTATCGTATTTGTTGGTTATTGTGGTTCGGCGCAGGACTATACATTGTTGTGTTGGAGGAGAGGGCGACCTCGACCGGAAGTTGGCTAGTTGCACCCATGCGATGGCCGTGGGGCCGACTGTTGTTGTGGTGATCGCTGCGGCGACGTGGCCTTCCGTATCACATGGGGTGAGGGATGAGGCATCGGATGGTGCTGGTGATGACTGGATGGACGACGATGCGTAGGAGGATGAGGTGACCCCTCCTGCACCGGTTGCTATGCCGCAGTGCACAATGCCGAAGCTATATCGCAAAGAGAGGGGAAGGGCACGTTCTACGCCTATGGCGTTGAGCATGGTGCATCCTTGGCCACGGTGACATAGTGCAACGAGGCGCAGAGGAGGAAGGTTGTACTTGGAGGTGGTAAGCACTTGACGATGGGGGCGATGATGGCCAATAGACCAGAGCTTGCTGAAGGAAATGTTTGTTTGTCTATAAATGGTGGTAAGATTGGTGTTGGTCCTGATGTTGAAGGCTCTAGTGGTGCTGGTGCTGACCCGGGGATGAGTGTCGAACGATTGGTTGCTCCGTCAGGGATGGCTGTGATGTAGTCAACACTAGTGAGTATCGCAAAGCTTATAAGCTCGAGCTTGAGCTTGAAGAGCGAAGAGCGTTGGAGGTACACCTGGCCAATGCTATTGCTGATATTGATGATAATCGAGTGATGATTTCAGGCTTGCAAGGCAAACTAGAGGAGCTCAGGTCATCGGCCGTCCCTGTATTGAAGTATGTGGAGCCGGCTCCGATGGAGGGAGAATATGTAGTGGCGGACCCAGGGTCGTTGCTGGATCGTCTTCGCGTAGTCCCTGTCTCCATGCGTGCAGTGGACAGGAGCTCGGCTCAGGAGTGCATGATGTGGGCGTTGTCGACGCTTCTCCTACACTAACCACTAGTCAACATGGGCGGATCACTATGGGCATTCCCGCAGGTTGCTTTGATGGAGATGTGCGGGCGGCTGAAGCGGCGGTGACGCCTGTAGTTGAGGTTGTCATTGCCAACCTGGACCTGGTTGATATGGAGTGAACTGATAGTCAGTAAACAATGGTTTATTTGTGGTTGTGAGAACAATCTTGGTTGGTTCGAGGTGGAGACATTTTGGGTGCTTGGGGCACCGTTATTGTAAATATGTCGTACTTTTTATCTATTGGTTTGATGTGTTAATGCGACATGTTCGTGTTGTTCCGTGGATGAATTTTGTGTGGCGGTGCACTACGTCTACTTGTTAGCTTGGGAGCTGTTAGTGCACCTCGCTCAGCTTCACCACTTCTCACCGATATGTTGGCTGCCTAATGACGCTATATCGCTTGGAGCCAGCCAAGGGACGCATATAGTACGTGCGCGGGCGAGGGTTTTTAGCTCAGAAGTGTTGGTCGAGTAGTGGGTGTGCGCAATCAATTTGAGGTTGGCAAAGCGCGCGAGCAGGTCGGCATGTAAAGTACTGGGAGGGAAGACAACCCCCAAGGGTAATGGTAGCTAAGCCGGATGAAGTATAATGCTTAGCAAGGAGAAGATATTTTGCTTTATTGAATGGAGATGGGTACAAGCTACATTGCTTTTATGGGTAGAACTTGATGAGGTGTGCACGTTTGGAACGGGGTTGTCGTTGGCCCACTAAAGATAGTACGTGCCTGGCTCGATGACTTCTCGGACGACAAACGTGCCTTCCCATGGTGATGAGAGTTTATGGGCTTTTTTGACGAGTGTTGATATGGTGGTGAAGGTCGTTACCTGTAACTGATCATGGAGATCCGGTACAAATGAAGCTGCAGAAGGGGAGCCTCTCCGATGATGTCGGGGACGTTGGCATCAGCACCATGGGGGTGAATTGACTTCATTCTCATACCTGGACAAAGCTTGGTTAGGGGTCCGTGAGTATGGCCGACCTGCGAAATATTGGGTACGAGATCTGCTCAGAGCTGGAAGTTTCCCTTGGACGGCGTGGAGCCATGCTAAAGCTCGTCAGATGTTGTCCTTCATGGGGACGCCTTCAAGGTCAGCGAATTTGGCGGCGATGTTGTCCATTGGGGAGCTGAAGACGTTGACGCTGTCAACATGCATGAAATCGTTATCAAGATTACAAGGGTCAACGTTGCGGTGGCGGCGGCGTGCGCCTCCACGGGCACTTGGATGAGTTCCCTTGATGGAGTTGGCTACGACGGCTGCGGCCTGTTGATCTTCAAGACGTCTGGCGTCTCGTTCTTGATTGCGGGAATTGCGCAGTTCTCTAGCTTTGGTTGTCTCGTCGTCAGGTGTCGGATCACGAGGGAAGACGACGAGCACGTGGCGGTAGTAGGGTACATATGAATCCCTTGGCCACCCATCCGAAGAGGTAGGAGGGTTTTCTTGGGGGGTTTGCCATTCACCCCAGTCTGAAAACCGAGGCATGACAGATGTTCCTCTAGATCGGATCTGAAAGAAAGCTTGGATCTGTTGCTAGTAGGTTGCTGCAGCGTTCTTGAGTGCCGTGGCGAATGGGGTCAGTTTGTTTGGGAGTAGGACTAATTCTGACAGCTTCATGCAATCGGCAAGATTGTTGCTGATCTTGTTGAGGTCGCCGATCAGGTTGTCCGAAATGAGCCTTTTACGAGGGTAAGATGGGCATAGAGCCGAGCTGGTGGTAGCATATCCATTTGCATGTGCAGCAGATGCGTTAGTGGTACGGGTCGGATATGTGTATGAGGTTGCCGATCTAGAGGCCGGGCGGGCGGGGCTGCCGCTAGGGTATCTCCAGACACAGATGGCGATGGGTTGTTGAGTTAGCCCTTCATGCTAGCGGGGAATATAATGTCGGGTTGGACTGCTATCAGACTCGGAAAGGATCGCACGATGACCCCTACCTGACACGCCAACTGTCGAAGTTTTGCCCGGCGCAAAGGGATAGTCCAAGTGGTAGATTTTAGGCGGGGGATCGTGGAACCAAGAGCACGATGGTGACATGGAGGCACAAAGTTTATATAGGTTCAAACTGTTGGAGCATAATATCTTATGTCCTGTGTCGGTGGTGTTGTATGTAGCAATTGATGGGGTTATAAGAACGAGTGTTGTAGACTAGATGGCCGCCTTATATAGTCCGACGATCTAGGGTTAAAAGTTGATTTGATGTACTCCTAGTCGGATACAAGGAAACTAATCTATAGGATCTCTGGAATATCTTGACGTCGGTTCACCTAAGTCATGTGTTATCCCGCCATCCTTACTTGCCGATACAACATGGAACAATCCATGCGCCCATGTCTTCGTTAGAAGTGGGCCTCGGACCGTGGGCCTCGGCCTGCTTGTCAGAGTTGGGCTCGGGACCACCTTGTCAATGTGGGCTGTAATGGGCCTCGGACTATCCATATCCGTCACTCACTTTCAAGAAAAAACGTTCCTAGGGTAGGAAAATACTTCTTTAGTGTGGCAAAATATGGTGTTTGGATCCTTGTAAAAGAATTTAGCACTTGCCATATCAAATGCTCGGATGTTAATTACGAGGATTAAATATGAGTTAATTATAGAACTAATTTTAGAACTATATGCTAATTCACGTGATGAATCTATTAAACCATCATTAGCAAATAGTTAGCCTTCCATTGCCGAATCATGACTAATTAATAGATTTGTCCTAGAAATTAGCATGTGTAATTAGTTTTGTAAACAGCCATATTTAATGGCAATTGGCATTTTGCAATGCAAATCAATATTTTCGTGCAAACCATGCAAACTTCAAATCTATAGATAACTGACCTACAAAATCGTGTGACGCTCAATCTTCATAGACCTGACAAATTACCCCTAGTCCCATACCAGGCTGGTTTTCCATCCTACGTGGCATCCACGTAGGCACGCCATCCATCCTAATTGACGCGCCGCTGCCGCACTACGATGCCGCTGCCTGCCCGCCCCAGAGCGAGGCAACCACGACGGCCATGGAGAGGCTGGCTCGAGCGCTCGAACAGGCGGTTGGGATTTGGGGAACTAGTGTAGCCGTAGGCCAAGGTCCGCAGCCCGCCGAGCGCCGCTCGAGCTGGCAGGCGGCCAGACCCCCTCGGCCATTAGTGCGCAAGCTGTCGTTATCACTAGAAGTCCATCTGCAGTTCCTTCCATGGGTTATTTGTTTCTAAGCCATTACAATTCTTGAAAGTTGGAGAAATACCGTTACTATTCATCTATTTCGAACCATGCCATTATAATTTCGAGATTCTCCGAACCATGCCATTTTGTATGTATTTGATGCTCATGGACCCACTTTCAGATTCCATTATTTTCGTATTGACCAAAATGCCCCTTCCATGTCCTTCTCCCTCCCGTCACTTACACGTGGGGCCTACCTGTCATTAGCATAGAGGATGCCGCTGCAGCACAGGAAGCTCTGCCCGACGGTGAGGCTCACGGATGCACCTGGCTCAGGCAAGATCCAGCACATGACCGTAGGAACAAAAGAGACGGGAATTGATCATGCTTCAAGCGAGCTGAAGATTTTCTAGCCAGAGCCAAGAATTGATTCTTTCATGGATTTGATTTTGGGCAAGAGAAGCTTGGTTTGATAGGAGCACAAAAAAATTGGATGGGAAGGTGCTACCTGCTGCTTAGCTTCTTGCGCTCAGGGAGAGAAGCACGGAGCAGGTCACCGGGAGACAACGGCGCAGGGAGGCGATGGGGATTGGGAAGGGGATTCTCTCGCAACGCTCCAACAGAGAGAGAGAGGCTGGAGGAAGGAGAAGAAAAAGATGACAGGTGGGTCCCACGTGCAAGTGACTAGAAAGAAGGGAGAGGAGAGAGGTACAGGAGGGGCATTTTGGTCTATAAAAAAATAACGGTATCTGCATATGGGTTCATGGGCATAAAAAACATACAAAATGACATGGTTCGGAGAATCTCAAAATTATAATGGCATAGTTTGAAATAGGTGAATTGTAATGATACTTCTCTAACTTTCAAGAATTGTAATGGCCTAGAACCAAAAATCTCCTTCAATTGGAGAATGACGAGCTCCTCTAATTGCCTACAATGATACAAGATCTTCCCTACAAGCCCACGCACTTGCAATTCCTTGATAGCAGTGCTAGCATAGTATTGGACGTACATCACGAGGCCAGAATGCCAGATGTAGCTCCAATGCTATTTAGCGTGATGTTATTAAGAGAGTTAGAGACGATTATGTATTCTGGAAAAATGCATAATCCCTGCTGTGTGGCTCCTTCCGTCTAATATTTAGCCTGATGTTTAGATACTAATGAAAAAAATTAAATATAGATTAATTGTGAAACTAATTCTGTAAGTCATGGATAGTTGAATATTACAACCCAGTGGTATCAATTACAACCCAATGCTCTTAATTAGCCTAAGTGATACTATAGTGAAACATGGGTAAACGTGACGATGTTTCAGAAATATTCAGTTGAAGTAGACTTTTTCCGCATGAGTATTTACCTTGCAAAGAAAATTTAGTAACTAGACCAGGAGTGTATCGTCAGATCCATTTATGTTCCCCTTGAATCTGAAAAACCCATGATGGATTCAATGGTAAAATTATTGCATAACTATAATGTAACCTTATTTTCAAAGCATTTTGGGAACATCGATGCAATTAAGCAATGTTTTATGAATGAAATCAAGCTAAAATGTACCCTTTCTCCATCATGGTCTGACATTTGCGCGGTAATTCCATGATCTAGCCAAAATGACATCAGCAGATAACACCGTCCTAAAGTATTCACTTCATACAGGCACATCCCTGGAGTGTTCAGAGCACTCAACACTGTGCTGACTTCCAGAGAAATCTGTACCTAGCATAAGCAGGCAACTAGGAGGAGCATCCAATGTTTCTAACGAAAGCCACATATAATGTAGACAGATATTGTCTGATCCTAGACTAAGAACGCGCGATGATGACATCCCACAGATGGGTATTGATGACTTTGATGGTGAGGACGTCCCCATCCTTGAGCTCAATGTCCTGGCAAAACTTCTTCCAACCTGATCCAAGCTGGCAGGCGGCATTTTTGTAAAAGTGACCATGCACCTGCCAAGAAATGTCGCTGCCCATGGAGTCCCGGAGCGTTATCATGCAATGGGTCTGGAAACCAATTGCATTGCAGAAGGAGCGCGGTAGACACTGCATGAATTGCGAGTACACAGGTTATAGACGCAACTGATTCATTTAAGCAAGATCAAATCTTAACTTTTGTTCATATGGGTTTGATAAGAAGTTCTTGAAGTGCATATACATGAAAAATGCTATATGAAGAGCTGACACTACAGAAACAAAAGTACTTTAATGTGTAACAGGTTTTTTCTAGTGATAATCACCTGTATGTGTTACTAATTGAGAGCATCAAAGGAAAATGATGGAATATGTCTCTTAGGTAATTAAGTTTGTTGAAGGATGTGTTATATGCCATATCCTAGTAAAATTTCACTTCATTTTGTCACTAAAAATGAAACAACCCTACGTTATTAAGAGACGATTATGCATTTTTCTGAGAACACAAATAACTGTGCTTACAAGATGATGTCTTCTCATAATGTTGGTGTCCATTTTCTTTGTCAGCCAAGCGGGTGGTCCAAGCTCTTAGACACAATTCATCTCTGAACTCTTCCTCTTCATCTTTGAAGACGCCATGGAGCCTTTTGGCCTCCTTTGTCCATCAGTGCCAAGCCAATTGTTTTTGCTCTTACACTCCTGCTGCTTCTGAATGCAAGCAGACGGTGCTTCTCGCTGCTCCTCAGTATCTGCCAAAAACATCATTATATTTCGCTCACTTTGTTGACCTCTGTTTTCCTTGTGCTTGTACAGTCTCTGGTAACCATTGAGTTCATACACTTTGACTGTGAACACCGTGTTTCCCTCGTACCTTAGCAGCAGAGCATTAGCTTCAGTAATACAATGAAACTTGAGAAACTGTGACCAATCATCTGCGAAGAACATGCCTGACTGGCCAATTTCGAGCTTAATGCTAAAAACTTTGCCAATTGGGCCCAAAACTATGGCTGTACCCTTATCTAGGAGCTCTTTGGGGATGTGCTGTTGCACAAACTTAGCAGGTATTAGCTGCAAGAACACACATAGAGAGAGAGAGGTCGGGCCATTGCAACAAAAGAAGAAAAAAAAAACAAGGGAAAACAAAGTGAATAACAATCTGCTAACCATCTTTTGCATGAAATCTTTCGGAAGCACTCTGATGAACTGCGGCTTGTGGGTGGAATCTTTGCTGCTTGTGGTTCCTTGAACTGACGAAAACATCAGTTACAGAGAGAACCAATTACGTCCTTTTCAGAATCCAAGCAGAGCATTAGTATTATTGATCTCTATGGCCCTTTTCTTTAGGGCGAATAGTGGGAAAGGATCCTAGTCCTACTGGTCATGTAGGGTTTACATTTACAACAGAAAATGTTCAAAATGTAGCCTTTAATTTCGACAGTTTCGACACCAAAGTGAAACGGGAAGAAATTGTGGGGAACCTTCCGTACCTGCAGGTGAAGCTGGTGCGCCGAGTTCCCTGAGGCAGCCGGTGACGTCGAAGGTCTTGGCGAAGAGCACGCCACGGCCGCGGTGGCGGAGGACGAGAAGCCACACGGCGCCGGCCCCGTAGGCCGCCGCGAACTCCGGCCACCCGCGGCCCAAGAACGCGCCGTCGCCGTCCTCCCCCACCTCGACGGGCCAGGCCTTACCGCCCGCCGGGCCCACGACGAGGGCCACCTCCACGCCGATGTCCGCGGCCAGCTCGTCGGTGATGCGCTGGGAAAAGGGCAAGATGAGCCGGTCAGTGAGGGCAATGTTGCGCGCCGGCATTCGAACGCGACGGAGGTGATACCAGAGTGTCGCAGGTAAATGGCAGCAGAACGCGCAGGTGCTTAGCCTTGGCGGCGCTTTGGTCGCCGGGAGAAGCCATGGCCGGCCGGCGACTTGCTCGAAGGCACTAGCGCACTAGTACAGAACTACTGACACAGTACTATAGCTTGGTGTGGCTGTGGCCGTCGGGGTAACCCAACCGGACCTTTTTCTAGGAAAAAGAAAAGAGAGAGAAGAGCACAAGAGCACAGTACTTAGCAGCGTATTTAATGTACCGTAAGAACTCAAGACATGGTTCCTTATGACTGAAAAGGTTTGGTGCCTACGGAAAATGCTACTCCCTCTGTTCTAAAATATAGCTACGTTAAACGTTCAAAATTTGTTTCAAAATATAGCTACATATGAGTTGTGAAGCCTGATTGAATGGGTGAATGGACAAAAATATCCCTCTAGAAATTAATTGTCTTGTGGTCCTAGTTATAAGCATGGAGGTATATAAGGTAAGTATAGCTACCATATATAGCTACATGTACATGTTTAATGAAGGGTATATGAGATATTTTATTACACTTCTTAATCTGTCTAAAAAAGCTATACGTAGCTATATTTTAGAACGGAGGTAGTATTTACTGTCAAATAAATTCAGGAACATATGGTTAGGTAGGAATATGTTGTTTGTTTTTTACCGTCAACCTATGCTGAAACGAAACCCATTAAAACGGGACCTACTACAAGAACGAGATGGTTTTCATTGAAAAAGGGGAAAAGTATTTTTCACCCTCCAACTAATACAAAAGTCTCATTTTCAACCCACAATTACAAAACCGGACACTAAACACCCTCCAACTATCCAAACCTTGCAAAATTAGCCCTTTGGGTGGTTTTGAAGGTGGTTTTGTATTTTCCAAAAAAATTAAAAAATAATTTTGTATAAAAAATTCATAACTAATTTATTATGAACGAGAAAAATTAGAAATCTGGTGCAAATGTTTTTCTAAAAATGTGACCTACATGTTGGTGCACCATTAGAAGTTATTTGCATATTATTTATTTTTATTCTAATTATTTTTTTAATAAAACAATAAGACACTAGTAATATAAATATATAATACCCAAATAACATTAAATGGTTTGCCAATAGGTTGGTTACATTTTAGGAGAACTTTTGGCACTGATTTCATATTTTTTGGGTCCAAAATGGATTAGTTATGGTTTTTTAAAGTTTGAATAATATTTATATTGTTTTTGGGTCCAAAACCACCCTCAAGCCCACCCAAAGGGCCAATTCTACATGGTTTGGATAGTTGGAGGGCTTTTGGTATCCGGTTTTGTAGCTTGAGGCTGAAAATCAGACTTTTGTAACAGTTGAAGGGTGAGAAACGGACTTTTCCCTTAAAAAAATGGGCACTCAAATTCTTTTATTACTAAACCTAGACATAACAAAAAATATGATATTTTGTAAAAAAAATTGAATAAGACGAGTGGTTAAAGTTGGGGGTAAAAAAAAAGTCAAACGACTTACAATTTAGGACGGAGTGAGTATCCAGAAACAGCGGCACAACAGGCGCTGGTGTATGATTTTATTCATTACTTGCTGGTGTGTGTCTCGTTTCCATGGTAGCCATGTAATACTAATTGCTCTTGCTTTCATTAATGAAACAAATGCGTCTATTAGATATTGACAAGGGCAGTCCTAGGATGAATACGAAAGATCGACATGCACCCAAGAGCATAAGCATGTAAATTATAATTATCAGGGGAACATTATAATTATCAGGGGAACACACACTATCCAGTATTATTGGGTTGAATGAATAAACTATCACAAAACATTTTTTTGCCAGCTTCCCACATTTGTCCAAAGCTCTCACCATGTTGCTCAATAAACATAAATATGTCTATAATCAATGTGAATGGAACAAAACAAATAATTTTCTGATTTTCTTAAAATATGTGTATGGTTTTGCACCCCTCGACCAACCTGTAGGGGCCAAAGGAGGTGAGAGGGGGTATAGAGCCATCAAAATTGCAAATCAGAGAATGTTTTTTGTGAAATACCAAAAGATTTTTTTTATCACTGCTCTGGTACATTTCTTACCCACCAAATATAGCTTTCTATATCACGTGTGTGCCGCACGAGCGTCTCTACTAGTAGTTACAAACGATTATCTTGTTTTGATAGTATATTGGCTATCAATGTGAGTACATAAGGGGACGGTCCATTGGGTAAGAACTTGAGAATTTCGCCCTCATATTTTCGTGAAAAATAGATGAAGAAACAACAATAGATTTTTGTTTTGATTATTTTCTTTGTTGCGTGCACTCGTTCCTCTTTTGCACGTTGTCGGCGACTCCGCGAATGTGCTGACTGCTGCCAATGTATAAGAACTTGGCTACGTGGGTAAATATCTTGACACGACCTAGAAACACATTTTGTTCTACTTTATTTTATCGATGTTGGTAGGAGATATTAACTAATAGAAATGAAGAGAGGATAATAGTGATGCTTATTCACACCCAAATCTCATTTATATGAATGTGAGCCAATGAGGAGTGTTAGCTAGCAAGGGGTATTATGAGCTGGCCGCATGGGCCATGGCGGCTATGCCCGGTTGCTAGGCCATCTCAGGGTTTTACGGTAGTTGATCATAATATCTTCATTGATTGGGTGTACGCAATTGTGTACTATATAAACCATAAACGACCCTTTCCATATATCTCTATCGATCAATCTACTATTTTTCCATGTCGTATTGCTTTCATGGTATAACGAGTTCCATGGGTTCCATCCCTTCCGCTGTCCTAGCATCGGCCTCCAGCCATGCCGGCGCTTTACATTTTAGAACATACAAAAAAAAGTGTATACGTGTAGTGTATAACAGGACTGTGAGAGTATTAAAGGCTGGGCCCTAAATGAATTTGGGAGAAAATGAAATTTTTTCTTTATAGATCTTTGTAGTTGTAGGAGGCTGAAATTAGAAAGATAGGAGACCATTATGTCGGGCAAGGCTTGATACGTAAGGATCAACGGTACATTGGAGGGTGCTGACAAAGTTCTGAAAGCTGGCACCGGTACCCTTATCTGCTGCCAATTTGAAGTCAGATCAGCTGATTCAACAGAAGATCTTCACCACCGACGCTGATCAAGACCTGCACTGCTGTGCAGAAGAGCCGACCCCGTCGCAAGGCAAGCATAGTGCATAACCCAATTTTACAACTATCACTCGAGTCATCTTTTCTATGTGTTATGCATTTAAGTTTTAGGATTGTTGGAAAACTTAGATGCATAAATCCCTAAGAATCCGAGTGCTCTTACTATCATGATAGGTTCGAGTAGCACTACTTTGCTTAATAGGACCGATAGAAGTCAAGTAGTTTCCTGCCATTTGTAGACATAGGTCCTAGTATCACCCGATGGAACATGGTTATGAGATGGCAGTCATGGCTTGGGTGTGCAAGGCACATTGGTGGTTTTGCCATGACTACAATAGTGAAATCAGCTAAGAACTATGTCAGTGTCGTAACAAGTTTTTGAACGTACTAACGACATGATGGCTATATGGAACAATTGAGCCTAGTACCTGAAAGGTCCAAAATGTGAACGCACTTTACTGACCGTATTCATAGCCGCAGTACAGGCTAGATCCCGGGGCATGTCGGGCGAGTTCAAATGGTCTGGGTGGGTGCGGTTTGCGGCGCGGAGTCTAAAGTGAAGGGTTGTCACATCAGAAGTCTTAGACCAATCTCATTGACGTGTTCATTGGGTTTCCCTTTGTTGAGTAAAACTCGAATCGATTCATCCGCTTCACACTGATACTATTACTACTTGTCCTCTTTGTCACTACGAGTAACAACTTGAACAGAAAGATGTTGACGGAGCATAATGAACTTTATGATGATGAGAATATAATGCAAGTGTAATGTTTTAGTTCTTTTGCTATCACGTAGCTGAGGAAATGAACAGTTAAACCTGGCTAAAATATTGAAAGTGAGGATCCACTAATAGTCAATTTGGCAAAACAAACCCACTAGTCATAACAGCTTGCATGAAGTCTAGATTTTATCGGTATTCTTGCTAATCAGATAAGTATTGCGAGTACTATTATACTCATGTAACTCACCTACCCTTGCTTGTATCTATCTTTGTTCTAGCAGACCCGCCTTCATTCGACACTTCCTGTGTCTGACCAGAGTTGCCCAATGGATGGCGCTTGGAGTTTGTTCCTAGAGACGAATAGATGTGCAGCCATTTTCTGTTTTTGTGTAGCGGATAGGATGTTACCGATCCACCTTTGATGGTGTAGAGTCCTAATGGTTGATTGAAGTTCTTTTGTGCCTAGCTGATTGTTTCAGCTGAATTGGCTAAGTTTTTTTTTGATCTGCCGACTTCTTGTGTTCAGTCAATTTGTGTTATTATACCTGTGGGTTGTCATCTTGTAATAGCTCTGTAATAGGACGATGTATTTTTTTTTGGCGAAAATAGGATGATGTATTCTAACAGAGTTGTTTCATAAAGTCTTCCGTTGTAGTTGAACATTTGTGTTGTAATACTTATAATTGAAATCTCATGTTTTTTTCTCAAAATTATCCGTGTGCACTCTGGTGATGTAATGAAATGAGATGAGATGTATGTGAGAACTTACGATTTTGTGAGGATGCAAACAGTCCAGGCAATAATGGCCTTACCCAAGTGCCCCTGATTGATTTGGTTGAAGCATTATGTCTTAGTTGATTGAGTGTTCACACTCCTACTAATTCATGTTTGAGCCAAGTTAATTAAGATGGTTAGCCAGTCATGGTCGCCCGCCGGTTCCCTCCCCCGCTCCCGACCCATGCCGGAGGCACTCCTCGCGTTGGCAGCCTCACCATCTCGCATGTCCTCTCTTCTCTTCCTTCTATTGGAGCCTGAGAAACCCAAGAACTAGGTGGGTGTTGACGTCCATTAGGTGTGCCAATTAGTGAATCGCAAGCACACGGATCGCATGTAGTTATTTCCTTAGAGTATTCCCCCAAGGTTTATCAATCCTCGGAACAAGGAGCTTTACTACGCTTAACAAAGTACTAAAGACATTGGTGAAAGGATCTTTTATCGAATGGTGTGTATGAAATAGATCTAATCTAACCAAGTCTAGAGTTCATATAATGATGATAAGGTGTGCACAATATATGGAGCGTATTTGTGCATAAGGTCTAGGATCACTTTAAGATGCAACCGCCAAGCAAGCAAGAACCAATCTAATCATACTGTCACTACACGAGGATAATTGATACCGAATAAGGGACACGAAGCGTTGATGCAATCTAAGCATACAAGGCAAAAGCGATGTAAACCCAAAGCAAAGCTGCAGCTATTAAGAATCAAAGTGCCATCAACTAAGGTCATGGTAGATTAATCTTACAAAAGGATTCAACTATTACAAATCAAGATCTCCTTACAACCCCATGAACAAATGAGGAGTTTTACCCCATGAAGCTAGTCATGGTGATGAGGACATCCCCACGTTCGACACACATGAGCAGTAACTTCAGTTCGGTTTCAGCCGGCAGCCCTACACCAAATCAGCGATATCTTTTGCGGGTTGGGCCTCCTCCTTATTCCTTGATCGCGTACAATTGTGAATTCTCATCCAAACACCTCCGAAAATATCGTATTTCCTGTCAAAACATAATATGCTCCAATGTACAAGACATTAAAAAATGGGGTTATTTTGGGTGCCAAGTGGCATGTTAGTTCATGAATAAGCCCGAAAACATTGCCAAACCACTACCAAAAGTGTACCGCTAAGGAGCGCCAACAGCGGGCCACCCACCTCCAATGTTGATGGGCAATTGCTGGCACCGTTGCTATCCCAACCGCGTTCGCCATGGTGGCCAAGAACCACGGGTCATAGTATGCAGACCCCGCTTGTGCTGCCACCTTGGATGCCATCGTGCCGAGGCTGCTCTACTCCTAGCATGATGTTGTCCTCCGGTCCAAGCTCCTTTTGTTCGATGCATTGCTTGGATCCAGCCAGCAGCAATGTCGGGTTTGCCTCGTGGGCACCCTATGCCTGTTGCCACACCACAACAGGGTCATGCCGCACGTGCTCCTCCACCTTGGTGTACAGCCAATCACCGCTAAAGAATGCACATACGTTGTGGATGTACGCCGTCATGTGTTCCTTGCTCTCAACATGCCACATGCTCCCTGCCTCCGATCGGCGTTCGTGTGGGGACTCATGGCGGGAGGCCATCGTTCCTATGGTTCATCATGGATGCTTCATCCGTGGCGGCAGTTGCGTTCCCCTGCCACGCTCCTCCCCTAGGTCAGGTTGTCGTGTCTTGGTGGGAGGATCTACTCACCGAGCATGCCACCACCTCCTTCTGAAGTCTAGGGTTGTTGAGAGGTGGGCGGGCTATGGCTTCCCCCTCTTGATAGAGCTAGAGTGCCTGATCTTTCGGTGAGTGGAGATAACTTTGATTTGGTGGAAGGGGACCCTCACGATCCAACTACGACGAGCAAACCCAAAGCGCCAATGTAATCGCTGAACCAACTCCCTGTGGTTACCGATCCTGCGGAAGCAAAATCAGCTTGATCACGAAGATTCCTGTACGCAATCAAAGAATGAACAAGAATGAGAGGCGAGAAATCTATAAATCACTCGAAGGTGGGGTTCCGAATCATGAGGCCATCACGTATTTGTGCGTGTTCGAGAGTAGCTAAAGCTAGATGTACTCGTATTGTCGGTGATGTCCTCATCATCTCTCCCATGTTGTTTTCTTTTGGTCATGGTGCTTTTTCTTGGTCTTCTATGGTTCGCCATATTAGAGGTCGTTGCTTTTCCTCATCATAGTCGTTGGGATTGCATGCTACCATCCCATCTATCTAGCTCTCATCTAGGTCTTGGAGGTCTATTGCGGGGAGTCCGATTTGGGGCCTTAGTTGAAAGCGTCGATCGGCATATGCCAGTGCCAACAACTATTGCGTTCCTTAAGATAACTCACATCGTTGAGGGCGATGTCATGGCCTTCAACTTCATTTGGTTTTGTTAGGCCAATACATGGTCTTCTCCTCCATGGATAAATGAATATTGTCCATGTTGGCATCGTTCCCTCCCTTGAAGGCATCATTCTGCGGCACATTCTAGCTCTACCTCTGTTGGCTTTGGGTTGTAAGGTGATTAGTGATGTGAGTGTTTTCGTTGTGACCGTTTCTGATGCAGTTTTCAGTATTATTAGGTCACATTTGATGTGCGTTGCATTAATATTCTGATCGATTATGGCGGTTATTGTAACTTTGCGCTTTGGGGTCTCCTCTAAAGTTGTTTTTTAACTCTCTACTTTTAATGAAAATGCTTTGCATGTATTAAAAAATGAACAATATTTTAAAAAATACTTTGATTTTCTTTTAATGTTATATTTATAAAATTATTGTTCATAAGTTCAACTTGTAGACTGGGCCAATATCATCTATCGGCAAATTAACATGCGTGGTCAAAGACCAAAGGTAACCGTTAGGGTCTCTAGTGGCAAAACACATAAAAATGGCAAAATTGCTAGTTTGGTCCCTCTACTTTGCACCGAGGGTCAAGTTGGTCCCTCAACTTTTAAATTAGTTAATCTAGTCCCCTAACTTCGATTTTTTGGTCAAAGTCATCCTTAACACTGATGTAGCACAACATACTATTACAATACTAATGCATAATATCCATTTTACCCTTAGATTCTTCTCCTCTCTCAAATTTCCACCAGTCCTGCAAAGAGCCAAGCCCTCAATCATATCTGATTATAAATACATGTGCAAACATGCAACCCTTCTGCCACCACTCTCGATCTAGCAGCTCAATCTCATTGTTCGGACACAAACAACTATAGGAATACATACAAATACACTAGATAGTAACTAGCTTAGCTGCTCCGATGTCATCGAAGAGACTATGGTAACGTTGCCACCATAATTGTGCTGGTGGAAATTGAGGAGGGGAGGAGGGACTAAGAAATGAAATGGACCTTTTCCAGTAGCCTCATGCCATTATGGAGCTTGATATTGTCACAAGGGCACCTTTGACCCGAAAATAAAAAGTAAGGGACTAAATTAGCTGATCTGAAAATTGATGGACTAACTTGACCCTTCAAGAAAAGTTGAGGGACCAATGTGCGTATTTTGCCTAGAAAATGTCCTAGAAAAGTTGAGGAACCAATGTGCCTATATTGCCAAGTAAATGTAAGAGGCAAAATTAGTAATCATCTTGCGTGTTGGTAAAAAGACATACTAATGTTATACTAGTATATCCATCTACAAAAGAACGAGTAGAATTGAAAACAATTCTCACCCAATTTGGGTCCGCTTTACCCCTCACGTTGGACCCATCTGTAAGGGTCAACAAAGATGGGAGGAGGTCAAAGCCACAAAAACTGATATTTAGAAAAATGTTTCTGCCAAATCGAATTTTTTTTCTTACCCATATTTTTTCTACCCACCAAAATCAAATTTTCTCTTCCCACAAAAATATTTAGTTTTTTTATAAAATTTCAAATCCTCCTGTCCTCCGCTCTCCCGCTCGGCCCACTCCAATCGATTCTCAGCCTCCCGCTCGGCTCCGCCGCCGCCGCCCTCAGGCGACCCATCCTCCTCCGGCTGCTGCATCGACAGGTGAAGAACGTGAGGCATCCTGTAGCCTATGACTGCTTGCGCTCCCCACGGCCGCCATCCGCTCTCTCCACAGCCTCTTCCTGCTCCCCAATCGCCACGGCACTGCCTGTTGTTCCCCAATCGCGCCGCCGGCCGCGTCACTCCCTGCTGCTCCCTCCCTGAGTCCCCGTCGCACGCGCCGCTGCTTGCTCCTGCCGGCCGAGAGCTGGCCATCGACCATCGCCGGCCTCCCTGCTGTTGAGGACGAGTACGCCGGTGACAGGTACCACGACGTCGCGGCGAGTTCCACTTCCGTTGGTGCCCCGATTGCAATGAGAAAGGCCTCGTCACATGCCCCATGTGTGGGTGTGGCTGCCGAGATATATATATATATATATATATATATATATATATATATATATATATATATATATATATTGTAGATATATTGTAGATAAACAAATGAGACATGCCTAGAAGAAAATTAAGTCAAAAGGAAAGAAATTCGGTCAGCAATGTTGGGGAAGGTAAGACTTATCAGTAAAGATATGACTGAGCAGAAAGCCAGAAACATGACCGCACGACTACGCACATAAACAGTTCAGCGTAATTAGTTTGTTTTAAATGCAGTTTTCGTCTCCTTTTACAACACTGTTGTACCAATATACATCGAACAACATTTGAAGTATCATATTTGGTATTTGTCCACATAATTAATAACTAAAAGGATGTATTTATTTTGGGCGTTCATTTTCACTTAACTCTGCTTACCATGCGCAGTCAGATCTTCTGCTGGAAATAACGTAATGTTCTCATATATTCGACATGAAAGAAAGAGTTATCTATATAATAAATAAATATTTTATAATATGATCTTTCGAAAATACGTCCGTGTCGCACGTGTATTTTTGCTAGTCATTTAGAAAAATTATTATATCAATATGTATTTCAAGAGGAAATTGTTTGTGAACCCCTGCGCATTGCAAAGGATGAGGTGTTTTTAAATGGGCCTAACAATTGTCTAATCTACTTCCTAATTTTTCCACATGCCCAATACTAAGAGTAAAATACACGAATGGACACTATACTTGTTGGCTTGTTTCAATTTGACCATCATATTAGAAAAGTGTCACTACTACAGAATCGCCTAAATCAAACGCGTCATCACAGCCGGTTTTGTTGCAACCGGCTGTGAAGGGGCATCACAGCCGGTTGCGGTTGGGTTACCAACCGGCTGCGTTGCTCATATCACAGCCGGTTTGTATTACCAACCGGCTGTGATGAGGCGTGAGGGCAACGCAGCCGGTTACAGCTACGAACTGGCTGCGTTGCTACTCAACGCAGCCGGTTGGTGGTTGGAGCCGGCTGCGTTGAGGGCGCATCAACACAGCCGGTTCTAGCCACGAACCGGCTGTGTTGCTACTCATCGCAGCCGGTTGGAGCTACGAACCGTTTGTGTTGATCAACGCAGCCGGTTCTATATGCATAGGCACTTGGCAAATACAATTTTTGAAGCCCTAAACGTTGTCAAATTGAAAAGTGTTGAACTACAAAGTTGTATAATTTCTCAAGATGTAAAACTTTTATATTGGTCATTTGTTCATATGACAAAGTGGTAGTAAAAGTGTTCACAAATACTACATCTCTCCTATAGGGTTTAGGGTATGAAACTAGAAGAGAGATGTACGATTAGTGAACATTTTAATTATCACTATGTTGTATGAACAAATGACCAAAATAAAAGTTGTAAAACTCGAAAAGTTATGAAACATTATAGTTGACAACATTTTCATTTGAATTTGTATTGTCAACGAAAACCAAGTTTGAAATTACGACCTCTGATGGAAAAATGAACAACATGAAAGTTGTAGTGTTTGCAAAGTTACGAAACTCTGTAGTTGATAAGTTTTTAATTTGAATTCGTTTAGGCCCTAAAAAAGTCATTTACACTCGGGTTCGTTTAGTATGTGGTGAATGAAAATGTGATATGGTCACATACAGCCTTGTAGCGCAGTGGTGATGGAGGGTACGCGCGAGGGGGAGGTCATGGGTTTGAATCCCAGCTACTGCGTAGCGCGCGAAAAATCTTGCGACTTGCGACTGGGCAGGGCTAGGTGGCTGTTCGGTGGGGTCCCTCTCCCAATTTAAAAAAAGTTTTTGCTATTTTTTCGAGCTCCCGTAAGCCGTGACTGGGCAGGGCTGGGTGGCTGTCCGGTGGGGTCCCTCCTCCAATTAAAAAAAGTTTCCTATTTTTTCGAGCTCCCGTAAGCCGTGACTGGGCAGGGCTGGGTGGCTGTCTGGTGGGGTCCCTCCCCCGATTAAAAAAAAGTTTTTGCTATTTTTTCGAGCTTCCGTAAGCCGTGATTGGGCAGAGTTGGGTGGCTGTCCGGTGGGGTCCCTACCCCAATTAAAAAAAAATTCTGTTTTTTCGAGCTCCCGTAAGCCGTGACTGGGCAGGGCTGGGTGGCTGTCCGGTGGGTCCCTCCCCCAATTAAAAAAAAGTTTTTGCTATTTTTTGAGCTCCCATAAGCCATCCTGGACACCCCATCACAGCCGGTTCTAAACCGGCTGTGATGCGGGTGTATCACAGCTGGTTGGGAACCGGCTGTGTTGCCCGAAGCAACACAACCGCTGGGAATCAAATGGTTTCCAAAACCGGCTGCGATGGGGGTTTCCCAACCGGCTGTGATGAGTATTCTGTAGTACTACTGTGTAAATCGTGACCATCAGAGTTACTCAACTGTATTCGATTGGGTGACATGGCCTGGATATGTATAAATTGCTTGCTCTAGTAAAGTTTATTTAATGACTGTAGACCAAATTACAGAGTATGCCGGTTAAATGTTAGGAACAATGTGCTGCATCTGTGAGCTAATTAATAATAACGATTATAGATGTAATCAATACAATAAGGAGATGATAGGCTACATTTTTAAAAAATGGCAATTGGGCTAAGCATCTAGGACTCATGTTGGTGTTTTGGTAATTAATGAAAACACTTTGTGGACTAACAGTTTCATTGAGAATATGAGTTTAGGTTAGTCACAAAGATGAGCTCAACGAACCATATGGTGACGATACTGTTAGAGCTTTGGAAAAGAAAATAAAAGTGGTGAGACCTTGCAGTCTATGATAAAAAAATATGATAGAAACCTCAAAGCAAAGGTATATGATAGGGTTTTTAATTTTGCTGGTAAAAAAGAGCTTAGTGGTGAAAATTGACCGGATTAATAGGATAGATAGTCGTACCGCCAAGAGTGGTAAATTTCATTTGCTTGTCGAATCTTTGGTGCCACCTTACTAAAATACATGTGTTGCATGCATATAGGATAAGAGAATTCGAAACCATGAAAAATCCTATCGAATAAAGTGGCTTGAAAAGATAAACTTTCAGTGGACGAAAATGAATCATGGATCATCCGGCCATGGTGGGGCGGACCGTCCGCCTTTATCTTTGAGAAGTGGACAGAGCTGGTTTTGGCCCAATGTAAAAGTTGTCGTGAACGGCAGACCGTCCGGCTTCCCCTGACAGATGGTCCAACATTGGGAGAAAAGCTAGGCAGAGCCATTTTTACTCTCGGGCGGTCCAATGGCAAAAGTTCTGATTGGTCCATTCTGTTGATGTTCTGTACGTGTACATTTTCTTTGAACAGCGGACCGTCCGGGTCCGGCCTCTGAGAGGCGCATGGTCCGTGAATTTTGAAACGATTTGTTATGAATGCTGTTATGTGACATGTAACAGTTGGACTCCAACGGCGGACCATCCGGTCCCATAAAGGTGGACGGTCCGTGAAATTGCAGAGAAGACAAGATTTGAACATAACGGTTGGATTTTGCGGAGCCCTCATTATATATCCCACCCCTGGCCGTGGGAAATCTCTCTTGGCCATTTGAATCACTTGAGAAACATATTTGGGCACTCTCCCACCTCTCTCTCACTTGCTTAGAGATTGCATCTTTGGTGAGATCGAGAGCATCCTAGTGCGTTGCATCCATTGTTTGAGCTTGGTGGCACTAGGTGATCCTTCAAGTAAGAGATTTCGACTTGTTACTCTTGGAGGTTGACGCCTCCTAAATGGTTTGGAGATTGTTGATCATTGAGCTCTTCAAAAAGATTGTGAATGAGCCTTTGATTGATTGATTGTGAGGTTCTTGTGCTTGCCTCACTAGAGTGGTGAAAATCAACTCTAGTGGAAAGGAGGTAGAGGTTTATTGATCCAAGCCGGCTTATATACCAAGTGAATTATTGGTAGAGAGGCGGTTGGAACTTTGAATCCAGCTCAACGTGGATTAGGGGTGACTGACAAGTCATCGACGTCACTGGAAAAATTATCTCTTGTCTTTTTCTATTGCTCTCTTACTTTCAAGCAATTTGTTTTGAGCAATTTACCTCTTCTAAAGATTGAATTGTATCTTGTCATCCTATGCTTGCAAACCTTCATGTAGAATAGAAATACTAGAAACATGAGTTCTCTTGTGTTACTAATTAAATTTCTCTAGCATTGTAATTTTAGTTAAAACCGCCTATTCACCCGGCTCTAGTCGGTATCCTCGATCCTACATCATGTTGGATTTGTCCAAGAGTGCATTTTGTCCGCGACAGAGCATGAGTCATTAGCCAATCCTATGTCACATCGTGTATTTGAGAGTGCTGATGATCATATTGAGTCAATTAAGAAGCCTCAATTAAGCCAACAACTATACTGATTATTCATATATTTTACTCTAATAATAACTTCATCTAGAACTAAAATGGCTCCCACTTCATGAGCTCCAAATCCCCAGGAAAAAGTGACGTGGGGACAAAAATAAGTCATAGCCCACAAATGGATGCGTAGCAAATTAATACTTTCTGTCCTACTTTTTGGAACCGTTGATTGGAGGGGTATTTTTTCCTCCCAATAATTTGATACAAGTTCAAAAACTAGATTTTTTAGGACTTCATTTTTAGGCACTGCTGGAGAATAAAAATGAAAATGGTTGTAGATAAAAGAAATCAAGTCCATGTACCTTTCTACCAAATATAAGTCAATTGTATTCCAAATTCGTTTGCTAGCTCTTTTTAAATACACACTAATCAATGTAACGCTTCAGCACACTAAATTTTGGGTCTAGCAAAGGTTGATTGGCACACAATATTTAAAGAACCAATATGTAAAGATCCTTTTGAGATCAGATTGGAAATCAGCTTATTGCTGTCTGGTTTCTGACACTCCAAAGCCTCCCCTGGATTTTTCCAAAATAGGGAGGGGGGAGTTATATACAGAGATGTATTGACGTGCGCTACTTTTATGCAGTCAAGCAAAACAGATCAGAAATATGTAAATGCAACTAGCTAGGACATCAGTAGACAGACGGCAATAAGCTGACAAACTTGCACCTTTGCAATAATAGCACCACCCAGTGACAGTAGTGAGCTGCTCTAAGAGTACTTATCTAGCCGTAGCTCAGTGACGTGTGATAACGACATGCCACAGAAGGGTTTTGATGACGTTGAAGGTGCATATGTCGCCTACCTTCAGCCTGTTCTCCCGGCAGAACTTAATCCAGCCTGGCCCAATTTGATAACTACCGGTCTTGTGCATGAGACCACGAACCTTCCAAGACCTGCTATTGGTTGAGGTTTTGAGCGTGATCGTGCAGCGCTTCTGCAATCCAATTGCAGAGCAGAAGTTCACCGCCAATGACTGCAATAAACGTACTCACATCAGTTAGAGAACTGAATATAGTAAGGCTATGCCAACTATCCATGTATCACTGTTGATACATACAGAAGATACATCTTATTTTTAGTAACAGATAATGCAGCTTAATGCTTGCCCATGTAGGCTTGAGTTCTTTACATCTGTTAAATGAATTAAAGAAATAAGAATTTGCTGTATGCACATTTCTGCTATCAATAATTAAAAATATCAAATGCTGTGTAGTTTCAGATTGTTCAAAATGAGACGTAAAGCTTGACTACAAAATCTCAGATGCCATGCTATACCCTAGCAAATTCATATTCATGTTAAAAACGAGTGCCTTCAATCCTATAACTAAATTCCTAGCATCAACAGGAAAATGATTATCCTTACAAGATGCTTTGTTATTGAGTTGTTGTTCATCTCCTTCTGTATCCAAGATGGTGTCCCAATCTCGTAGACAGATGTTGTGTACCTTGAAGCCTTGCTGAATGAATTAACGGAGCCTTTTGGCCTCATTCCTTCTTTACTACTGGAACTACCCTTCTTGGTCTTGTGTTCCTTGCTGGACGAGTAAGGTGACTCCTTTTGCCTTTTAGTATTTGCTAATGTTGGTGCTTCACAAAACAAAAGGAATACATGTTCTTTACTATTTAACTCATTCAATCCATTGCCAACAGATCTTTACATATCAGAAAAATCGGTTTATATTTTTGTGCTTACAATGCTCGATAGTGACATGCCACAGTGTAGTCTTCATGATGTTGAAGGTGCACAGGTCGCCTTTCTTGAGACCAACATCCTGGCAGAAACTCTTCCATCTGTCTCCTTGAATGCAGAAGTAGTTCTTGTAAGGGGTACCATATACCTCCCATGATCTGGTGCTGTCCATTTCTGTCTTTAGCGTGATCCTGCAAGTATTCAGGAGCCCAATCCCGCGGAAGAACCTTATCGACAATGACTGCAAGCATTGTGATGCAACAACTGATTTCATTAAGCATCAACATTTGATTTGATCATAGCAGACAAATACTAGTTGCTAATTATTAATGAAGGTTTCTTGTGGGTGTCCTTAGAACTATTTTATTGGTCCAATACATATGACAAATATAACAGAAAAAAGCTCATATTTTTTAAACAATGTTTTGGCCACTGAAGACAAAGGTCAGTGTTCCGGCCTTTTGCATTATCATGCTGATAGTCACTGTTTACTACATCTACATATTATACCATGTAAAGAATTTTTTGCTAAAGCACTATTTATTTTGATTATACATTCATGCATGTTAGTTTTTATTTCACAACCTTGTCGAATAAAAGTTTCTTTACTTCAATTGCTTATTTAAATGAACCAGATTCTAGTTTATGAAATGAAAATAAAGGGATGTGGACATAGTGAATTGTAGATAGAAGGAATTATCAAAGCTATAGGACTCTGAGGTGTATGGTCCATAAATTATATCATAAAAGAGGCAGTGTGATAGAGTATAAAAAGAGATAGAAGCTGCTCAAGCAAACCAAAACTTGAGCTTACTAGAAGGTTCTTAAGCGTGTAGGTGCTGATCTCTTTCCTTATCCAACATGATGGCCCAATCTGATAGTCAGGTTTCTTCTGTGACGGTTTCCTGTTCAAGGAAGTCACTGAACTTTTCTGCCTCTCATTTTCTTCACTGCTTGACTTGCTTTTACGTTTCCTGATGGGAGGAGTTGATTCTTGTTGCATTTCAATATCTGTCAATCCAGAAAAGACAAAAGTAATAAGGCTTACAAGATTCTTTTTAAGTGAGTATGTTTTTATCTCCTTTATCGAAGATGGTGGCCAATTTCATATACACATATATATCGAAGAAATTATGGAGCTTTCTGGCCTCAATTGTTCTTCACTACCTGACATGTGGCTGTTGCTCTTGTGCTCCATACTGGAAGAACAAATTGGTTGCTTTTTCTTGTCAATCTTGCCTGATTTTGATGCTCGATAAGCAAAAGGCAAAATTTGATTCAGTATTTAAGCCCCAATCCTATTCTAGCGCCGATATATCAGAACCTGATTTATTGCATTGATGCTTACAACGGGTGATGACGACGTGCCACAGTGTGGTCTCAATGATGTTGAAGGTACAGAGATCACCTTTCTTCATCTTGTTTTCCTTGCAGAAGCAGCGCCAACCCACTCCAAGAAGATAGCAAACTTTTTTGTATACCAGGCCTCGCACCTGCCACGTCCTGGTATTGTCCATCACAGTCTTGAGCATGATTGTGCAGGCCTTTCGGAACCCAATCGAGTGGCAGAATTTCACGGGTAAAGACTGAAACATTGTGAATAATTTTTGTAAAATACTATAGAAAAAAGTTCATATTTTGTAAATATTTTTTATCATTAAAGATAAAGGCAGTGTTCCGGCTTTTGGCATCATCTAGGGCATATGGTAACTGTTTATTACATCTACATATTATATCATATAAAGGATTTCTTGATAAACTATTATTTATTCTGATTAAACCATGCATGCATGTTAGTTTCTATTTCGCAACCTTGTGGAATAAAAATTTCTTAACTTAGAATGCTTATTGAAATGAACCAGATTATAGTTTATGAAGTGCAAATAAAGGGATGTGGACACAATGAAGTGTAGCTTACTAGAAACCGGTCAAGAGCGTAGGTGCTGATCTCTTTCCTTATCCAATATGATGGCCCAATCTGATAGTCCGGTTTCTTCTGTGACGGTTTCCCGTTCAAGGAAGTCACTGAACTTTTCTGCCTCTTGTTTTCTTCACTGCTTGACTTGCTTTTACGTTTCCTGATGGGCGGAGTTGATTCTTGTTGCATTTCAATATCTGTCAATTCAGAAAAGACAAAAGTAATAAGCATTTCCTTGGAATCTTTCTGGCATTTTAATCTTTCAAAGACTCATTAATATTTTTTCTCACTTTTTTGAGTCTTTACATGAACGTCCTGGTTCTTGAAATCTTTCTGGCATCCACTGAACCCGAATGCTTTGAATTTGAAAACCATGTTGCCTTCGTATCTCAAGAGCAAAACGTCACCTTTGGATATTCCATGAAACTCCAGAAAGTGTGACCATCCACCTGTGAAGAACATGCCTGATTGATTTTTCTCAAGTTCAATCTGCCAAAATTTGCCAAGGGGGCTGAAAATGGCAGCTGTTCGGCTGTTCATGCACTCCTCGGTGATGTATTTTTTCACAAACCTTGCTGGGATTATCTGCAATGACACATATATGAAAGTAAAAAATGTTCACGATACATCTCAAGTGTAGATATTGTAAGAGATGCCTAGTTTGAGGGAAAACAGTATGTTGAAGAAATGAAGAGTTTGCAGACCATCTTCCCGATGAAATCCGGGTAAATAATCCTGATGAACTGTGGCTTACAGGAAATCCGTTTGCTGCTTCTGGATGCCATAGCTGAAGGAAATGTGAGATATAAATAAACCGATAACAATAATGTAGGTATGAAACAAGATAGATAAACACGCTATGCATGATGAACGATATTTGTAGTTAATTAATAACTTAAGGGACCATTCATAACCCTGAGTTCGATAGAAAATCTGTATGGATTTCACAGGAAAGTATTCCGCCCTTTAAAAAGTAAGACTAAGATACCGAGGAAGAATTATATGGTAATTCTTAATGACAGGTTCTACAGGCTTATGCTCAATCCTAGTTTAATGCGAGATCAATCTTTCAATCAAGTATTTTGAGATTGATATCGAATGGACTATTGGACTATACAATTTCTGCACTCCAATCTTGTAATGTGAAAGCAATCTTTCCAATCCCCTTCACTCCATCAAATCACGAAAAAAGTGTCGATTCACAAACCTAACATTACAATCATATAATCTGAATGTAATATTAATCATTATAATGCCTGAGCTAATTAGGGAAAGAAAATGCCAAAAAATAACAGCGCTCAAGATTTTTTGACACCCCCCCCCCCCCCCCCGCGAAATGCATGTTCACCTGCAGCCGGAGCGGCGAACTCCTTGATGCAGAAGCTGGTGTCGAACGCCTTGAAGGTGAGCACACCGGAGCCCTGGTGGCGGAGCACGACGAACCAGCCGACGCCGACGCCGTGCGCGGCGAGGAACTCCGGCCATCCGAGCCCCAGGAACGCGCCGTCGCCATCGCGGCCGACCTCCACGCGCCACACCTTGCCGAAGGGGCTGACTACCATCGCCGTCGGTCCTTGAACTCCCGTCCCGCCGTCGCTGCTGCCGGAGGCGTCGGCGAAGCACCCGGCGAGCTCGTCGGAGATGCGCTGCACGCGGGGTCATAGTGAGTTCAGTAGACGGCCGGTGAGTCAAGCGAAGCGTCGGCTCCTGAGAACGACAGGAGGCAGTGGTTACCAGTTTGTGGAAGGATGGAGGGAGCAGCACCTTGAGCTGCTTGGCCATGGCGTGAGCGCCGGGATCGCTTGGCGATGATGCCATGGCCCCCTGTCCTTGTCCGACGAGTAAAGCGGAGGATCAGGAGTGGCGCTTCGTTTCCTTCTTAATTCAGCAAAAATTACGGTGATGGCATTCGACGACGTGGCAGGGTACATCACGGGAAAAAGTGGAATTCAGTGGACTGAGTATAAATATATTTTATTTCTGTTTCTTTTAAAAATATTTTAAGGGCTTGTTCGGTTCCATCGGATTCAATCCAGACCGAAAATGGTAGATATAATAAGAAATTTATTATATGTACATCTAGAGACCGGGATTTATTCCGGGTCATAAATTAATTTATTCGTGATGGATACATCAAGAGACCCCACCTCTTGACTAGTGGATTGATTCCTTATCTTTTGGTGTCACTATGGTGAGTAAATTAACTTTTGACCTGGAATGAATCCCGGCCTCTTATTGTACCTATCATAAATTCCTATTATATTTTTATTCCCAACCCGGATTGAATCCGTTGGAACCGAACAGGCCCTAATGGGGTTTTGGTGGCAGTTTTATAGAATCTTAAGGCCAGTCTCAATGCGAAAATTTCACAAGACATCAACAAAATTGTTGACTCATAAAATTAATTAGTAGACAGAGTTTCATTAGATCAAAGATGAGTTTTGTCCCCATGACACTCATTTGGCACATAAGTACTAGCACATTTAATTGATAGATGAACTAGCCCCCACAAGGCATGGTTTTATTTTGATGTTTCATAGACAACTCATGCAAGAGACAAAGATATTGGAAACATTGCATACATGGTTTCACCTATTGTCGGTGTTTTAGACCAGCGATCCTACTAGGGGTAGCCCAAGTAGTGTAGATCTAAACGAGTAGTAGGGAAGTCGCCTAAGCTCAAGAACAGGATGGCTACAGGACGCATAATGTAGACAGGTTTGGACCTTAGGATGAGTAAAACCCTACGTCTTGTATGGAGTATTTGTGTATTATGTGGAGATATGAGATGAGATGGAGGGGGTCCCTACCGCCCCTTTTATACACCGAGGGGGTAGGGTTACAAACCGAGGGAAGGAAAGATAAGGATTGCTTTACAAGTATAATCCTAACTCCCCTAGATCTTCGGGATACTGTTGATCTTATCACCAGATCTGGTGGATCTCTATCTTGGGCGCCAAGTCATCCCACCGACTAGGGTTCCCCTAGTCGGTGTTCTTCTGGCGACCCCATCTAGGTAGGCCTTCTTAGGGTAGGCCTACCTACCTGGGAATACCGGACGGAGTTCTTATACCTGTGAGGTAGTACACCCAACAAGCTCCCGAGCTCATCATCGTCTGAAGCGTGGCGGCTTCTTGGCGAAGTTCTTTTCAGTCTGTAGGACTTCTTCTGACCCGTTGGCATTATGATCCTAGAGGCCGGCTTCGCGAAGACCTTGATGTGCTCAAGTGCATCATTTGGAGATTTCCTATTGGGGCACGCTTGAACAAGCGCGCCCAATTGGGCAGCCCCCGAGCCTTGAATTGCTTTTAACAAAAGGAATCCGAGGTTCTTCAAAAGAGACTGGCATGAAACTTTTAACTTGAAATAAACCGGAGTTCTTTTGAAACCCATTTTTAGCTTGCATTCAAATCAGAGTTCTTTTGAAACTCATAATCCGTACTTTCATATGATTCGTTTTGGGAATCAATTTAAAACCCGAAATTATCGGGAGGTTATTATCCGCAGCCCCCGAGCCTTCACTGGAATTTGGATCTAAAAAGGTCAAGAAAGGGTATGTAAAAGGTAACCAACCGAGAATTTTTGGGCATGAAGAGCGGGATCAGTCCCATCCGATGTGGAAACCGCATCGAAATCACAGAACTGTCATCGCCAAAGCACCGTTGAGAGGCCCATATAACGCGGCGATTTCCCTTCCCGGCAACTGTTCACTTCAAACCTAGATCTGAACTGCAGCCCCCGAGTTTCGATAGGAGTCCCTGCGAGCGCCCCTTTGCCCACGCGAATCCCATCACCGCCGTCGCGAATCCGCCTGCCGAGACTATGGCCGGAGGTAACCGAGCACCCCCAGGGATGAGCCGGAAGGAGAAAGCCGCCGCAACAGCACGATCCAAGGAGGATACCGCCGCCCCGCAAGGCAAAAAGGAGGCGCTGGCCAACGAAGTGTCCTGGACTCCATCGATCGTCGAGACCGGACACATTCAAGAACTGATGCGGCTAGGATTCCCGCGCCGAGCGAGTCATAAGCGGGTGGAGAATCCCAGAGGAAGATTCAGCGTTTCCGTCAGAAGACACCAGCGAGGTAACCGTCTTCTGCCGTTACTTCGAGGTCGGATTTGGCCTGCCCACCCACGAATTCTTCTGAGGCGTGTTAGGTCATTACGGGATTCAAGCCGCACATCTGAGCTTGAACTTCTATCTACATTTATCAATCTTCATTCATCTGTGTGAAACTTTTCTGGGGATTGATCCCCACTTTGAGTTATTCCTCAATCTGTTCCGCCTCAAGAGTGTGCCCAAGGACGAAGATCCAAGTACATTAGTGGGGCCGTGTTGCAATTTAAACAGGGGATGCAAGAGAAGTACATCCCCTACAAGACCAAGGACACCCACCGCAACTGGGAGCATGAGTGGTTTTATGTGTCCAACCACGCCCCATCCCCGCCTAATAGGATGCCTGACCTGCCATGGAGACAGAACGGTTGGAACCAAATCTTCAAGGAGAGTGCCACGGACCAAATTGAGGTCTTGTTGGACAAAACTGGCGAGTTGAGGAAGGCTGGTTTGACTGGGGCCAGGGTGTATTTGAGCTTCCTGCAACGGCGTATTCAGCCCCCAAGGATAAGGCAGAATACCACGTACCAATATTTGGGCAGGAAGGACCCCAATAGGAGCCGTCCAGAGCTCCTCAGTAATGATAAAGCCATGGTGTTCATGAGGCGATATCTCCACGAGGTGACTGGGATGCCTCCTCAAGTTCCTGAGCACAACACCGCCCCCCCCCTGCTGAAGTGTACTTGTAATTGGTGATTCGACTCCAGTGAATGCCAAATAGAGGTAATTGACGGTTGATGTGAAATGCAGGACATGACTACTGCCTTTTTCAGTCCAGCGCCGTTGGATGCTAACGATCCACAAAACGCCCCCATGTTGAAGGATACATCCAAGGTAAGCCAAGAGGTATTGTTTCTACGTGTTCTCCACTGTGGTATTTGCACTTTGAAAATATTTGCCGTGACTTGTACTAGAACTGTTGCTGCTATGTTGTATATGCTTTAGGAACTCAAGGGCAAGAAGAAGGTCGCCGATCCTGCCCTAGATACCACTTAGCTGGCCGGACAAAGGCAAGGCATGCCCGCGAGAAGACTAGAGCCCGCGACCCCAGCAAGCCTGTAGTAATTATTGATAACTCTCCACCGTGTGAGCCTCCAGTTGTTGAGACTGCACACAGCAACAAGCCCCCGAGCCCTGCTCCGCTCATGGGAACTGACAAGTCCGCAAGGCTGGCTAAAGATTGTCCCACCCCTGCACCCGTATCTGGCGTGAAGTGGGAGCGAGAGGTGCCGGCTGGCGACGGGTGGCGATTGGAGAAGCTATAGATCCACCGAGCCCCAACTCCCAGGTACGTTGTTGAGATACTTTGCTTTTCTACTAGAGTGAGTTGTTCGAGGTTTTGACTCAAAACAATACGTCTCTTGAAGTGTTGTGGAGATCAAAGGTGAAGTTGCTGCCACCGTTCCCGAAGTACACCCTCCTCCTGCAGCGGGCTTGTGCGCTGAGGCCGAGCCCGAGGAAAATGTCACTGCTGACACTCCTGCGTCCGACCCATCAACCACTGCTGAACCAAGACGCCCACCAGCTGGGCCGATGAAGCCCCCCCGCCTTTTTGTTTGAATCGATGGGCCAGGGGAGTTCACGTCGGCCGAGCTAGGGAGACGAGGAGGATGCCGGGCTTGTGGTCGGCGTAGTTGAAGAGGTTGGAGTTGTGTCAGAAGAGGAGGTCGAGGAGATCCCTCGGGTGATACGGCTCTAGGACGATGAGGTGCGCCCAGTGGGAGATTCTTTTCGGATGGGCTTCATCGACGAGGATGAGGAGGCCCATATGTTTGATGGGGAACTCAGCCATGCCGAGCTGAGGAAAGGCCAAGATCTGGCTGTGTTGTGCCTTCGTGTGTTCCAGGTAAGTGCCCTCCACACGTCGTAAATAGAACCTTGAAGTAGACTGCAAGGTGTCCTGAATGCCCTTTTCTGCTCAGGGAATCGCTAAGAGGTCTGCCCAGAAGTCCGCCCTGCTGTAGTGTTTTGTTGAGCGCCAGGTGGTGATGGACTTCCTCAAGAATCACCTGAGGGAGGAGCGCATCACTATCAAGAAGAGCCATGATGAAATGGAGGCCTTCAAGATAGTGATGAACGAGTGCACCGCCGCCGCAGAGAAGGCCGAGGCGCATGTTCAAGGTCACTTGCCTGACTACAAAGAGAAATTGGCAGGTAACATAACAGTATTGACGGGACTTTTGTGGTTGATGTTGATGTGCAGTCATGTTGACGGAGAAGAACCAGTTGAAGGTCCAGGCGGAGGAAGACCGCAAACGGCGCCAGAAAGTCGAGGCTGAAATCCTGGAAGTACGCCGCCAACTCAAGGCGTCCCAAGAGTTGGCGAGTACACGGCTAGTTGAGGTTGACAACTTGAAAAAAAACCAAAGTGGAGCTGAAAAATGCTGCTTCCCGGTTGGAGAAGGAGACTGATGTTCTTACCAGCTCACTCCAGGTTGCCAGTGATCATTATCAGCAGGTTTCTGATGCTGCCGCCCCTTTGGTGGATATCATTGGCACCGCCGGCAACTCTCAGAGCCATCAAGCACTCTTTCAAGAGCTACGTGATGCTGCTAAGGAGCTACCGACGTACGTCCGCGACACGGCGAGCACTTGTGTGACCCATGTGCTGTCTCTGGTCAAAGCTCTGAAGCCCAATCAGGATATGACCCCGTTTGTCCAGGGACGAGTGGGTAACCTTGCCGATGCGGAGTACACTGCTCTGGAGGAAGAGGTGGAGCCGGTGACCAAGGCCATAATGGAGCGCTTGGACTTTTAGGTCCTGTTTGATCTTGATTGTGTAAGATACACTTTAAGTAGCCTTTGGAACTTGTACTCGGCGCTTGTAGTGCTACGTGTTATGTGTGCTCAGGTACTATGTTTGAGTATTTAGGCTTTGAACACTGTAATGCAGCGTCCAATGTTTATGCTTTGGCATAGTCTTGGTTGGAATATGTCATATGGCGTAGTACATTTTGCGCAGATGCGTATAATTAGAAAACATAAAGTGAGAACATAATTTGAGCACGCACACTTTTTTCATGTATTCATTATGAGAATAACAAATACAACATTTTATAGAAACGACATAACTAGCTAAGTAAGATAGGTACTAAGCATAGAACATCCGAAGGTGTTCTATATTCCAGGCATTTGGGATGTCCTGGCCGTCTTTTGTTTGGAGCTTGTAGGTGCCAGGTCAGACTACTTTGGAAACAAGAAAGGGCCCTTCCCAAGGGGACTTCAACTTGCGCAGCCCCTTCGGATTTTGGATACGATGGAGGACCAAGTCACCAACCTGAAAAGATCGCTCCTGGACGCTCTTGTCACGGTATCGCCGGACACTTTGGAGGTACACCGAATTGTGCAACAGTGCAGCTAGTCGTTGTTCTTCTGCGGTGTCGATATCCATGCGGCGTTGTTGTTCGATCTCTCCCTCGTCATAGTGTTGTATGCATGGGGAGCCATACAGCTTGTCGACAGGGAGTATTGCTTCGGATGCGTACACCATGAAGAACGAGGATTGCCCGGTTGCTTGTGGAGCCCCCATACAACAGGGTAGAGCTCTTTCATCCAGCAGCCTTCTTTTTTAGTGTTAGAGTTCTCGATTCTTGTGCGGAGTCCGTCGAGGACCAAGGCATTAGCCCGTTCCACCTGTACGTTTGCTCTTGGGTGTGCCACAGAGGCGTAATAGACTTCGATCCCTGCTTTTTCGCAATATATCCAGAAAGCATCACGGTGAAGGTAGTACCGAGATCTGTAATAATGCGATTCATCATACCAAAACGGTAGACAATGTCCTTGATGAACTTGACCACCTTTTCCACAGGGTATGTCACCATGGGGTAGACTTCTATCCACTTGGTGAACTTGTCAATGGCGACAAAGAGCCATTCAAATCCGCCCGGGGCCCTAGGTAGCGGTCCCACGATGTCAAGGCTCCAGCAGGCAAGAGGCCAAGGGGGGGGGGGGATGAATTGAATCTTATGCGCCGGTGTATGCGAGTGATGAGGAAAGGACTGACAGGCTTTGCAATGTCAGATCTGGTGGATCTCTATCTTGGGCGCTAAGTCATCCCACCGACTAGGGGAAACCCTAGTCGGTGTTCTTCTGGCGACCTCATCTAGGTAGGCTTTCTTAGGGTAGGCCTACCTGCCCGGGAATACCGGACGAGGTTTTTATACCTGTCAGGTAGTCCACCCAACACCTATTTCGTCACTCTCCTTATTAACTCGCAGTCACATAATCTAAAATGTTGATGTGCCACCATATTCATTATACATAAAACTCACATGAAACTTCTAATGGGATTAGCCTTAGTTATATAATATTATATTTTTGTCTATGCGGAAGAGAGAATAAAAGCTATCTTTTGTTTGAAAGATAGTCTGTATTCCTAAATCATGTGTGCTTGATGCGTGAGGTTGTATAAGCATAAAAAGGCACTGCCTAACTCTACTGTTAGAAGATTTCTATTTAGGCTATCTTGTAGAGCCTATGTGCTAGCCCAAAACTCTAAGGCTATCCCCAACCCACGGTGTCCATACATAGTGTCTATATTGCCACATAAGCAAGGCATCACCTTTAGAAACCATGCCCCACAACCCATGATTTCTATAGATGGACCCATAGTAAATTCCCCTCCCCTCTCTCTCCTCCCCGTTATCTCTTCCGGTCACAGGACGACGAGCAGCGAGTACGACCACCAAGGTCTCTGCGTTCTTCAGAAGGGCGGCGTCAAGCTTCGCATCCATGGTGGGTGGCTACGTTCTCCAGGTGATGGGCCCACAAAATGCTTTGGGAGGAAACGCCGCTCGCTCCACCGCGTGTCTTCGCGCTTTGGATTTCCCATCAACATTAGGTCGTGCATGAGACACAGTTTCTTCTTCTTTTCTTCTCTTTCCTCAATAACTCACTTGCCACATCACTAATTTGCTGACATGGAGAGTCATTAAATGTTATGGACACCATCTGACCTGGAGGGTTGGGGATAGCCTAAGGCCGCCTCCAATAGACCCAGATAGCATCAAGTTTTAGCTACAGTTAAAAAGGCAGCACAACACTTTGGAACGTGTGTCCTGTGACTGTGAGAGAGCTCGGTCTTGGGACTTGAGCGAGCTAGCGCAGGAAATTTGCTACTGTTCAACAAATAAAAAAGTCTATTAACTAGCTTAGGCCATTTCTAACCCATAGTGTCCATAGATAGTGTCTATGTTGCTATATCAGCAAGACATCATGTTTAGAAATTACACTCTCCGACCCAAAGGTTCCTATGCTGGGTCCCTAATAAATTATGTCACCCCTTTCCTCTCTCCTTTCTATCGTGCACTTCTGTCCCTCTCCTTTCTCTTGCTCCTTCTCGCCGGCGCTGCAATCCTCCATCCTCTCTCCGTAGATTCTCCAGATTGAATATGGTTAGCACCAGCAAGTAGCGATTCACCGGCTGCTATTTCCTTGGCTCCATTTATCTAGCTCCTTGATACTTTCCAAAATAAAAAATCAAGCAGCCGTAGCATGCCAAGTTCGCATCTGCAGCCTCTCCATCCGTCCTCGATGCAAGCAGGCCCGTACGAGGCAAGCTCGAGCTGCTGCTATAGCGGATTGCAGGGCGAGGGAGCGGCGTGCCTGATGGGCACGGCCGTGGCCCCTCCTCCCCTTCCTGTCTCTTTGCATCAGATCCGACGGTGAGGAGCTCTGGTGGCGAGGTGAGGAAGGGATGAACTCAAGCTGCGAGGATAGGTCGGGGCCGGCGAGCCCGTGCGGCGCGAGACCATGATTTTTTATACCGGTTCAAACCGGTCCGGTTCCCGCTAAAACCGGGCCGAACCGGTAGCAAAAAGTCCTGGTTTACGGTCCCTAACCGAACCTAACAAATCGGTCCATTAGGCTAACCGATCGGTAGGACCGGTTTACTGGTCCAAAAAAAACCATGTCGCGACGGCGAGCCTGAGTGGCACGGCGATGCAGAGATGGTGTGGCCCTCGTACCGCGTCGGCGAGAAACGCCTGGTCACCCAACGCAAGTCCATGTGGTTTCTTGTCTTTTGGATTTCGTGCCAACACTATGTCTTGCATGAGAAACAATTTCTTCATCTTTTCTCTTCTCTCATTAACTCTCTTGCCACTTCTTTTTGCTTACATGGAAACATATTTAATGCTATGAAACCAGCTGAGGTGGAGAGTTGGGGATGGCCTTAGAGCTGCCCATTGGACAGGGCTTAACCATTGTCCGAGGCCAAAAAAAAAATTGGGAGTAAAACACGTCCGTCTCACTCAACCATTAGCAAAAAGAGAAAAAATGTCAGCTCTACTAGCTAACAAAATAGTAAAAGTAAGCCAGATTTGTTACGCCCGTGAGCAGATGTGATTTTAGTAGTACCACTTTAATTATTAGTATATAGACACAAATAAAATAGAAATAATGAATTCTAAACATCCAAAATTCACTACGTGTGCAGGAGAGTTTTAGTTATCCATAGCAATTTCTCTGGAGATATTAAAAAATAAGCATGCACTCTAGTCTTTGTGTTTTGCCTTCTAGATTAGTTAGGGCTTCTCCCGCTATCTGTGCATGAGACAACATGGAGCTCAATTCATCGATGCTCTGGAGGGAGGGAGATTCTAAGAACAGAGAGAGATAACCGAATAATATTTATGAGCTGATTCATATCGAAGAAAGAAAAGAAAGAGACGATCTGTTGCTCCACTTTTTGACGATAATCGGTGTGCAAAACAAGAAAGAGAGAAAGTGATTGTTTATTTTGCCATGCGCTCATTAATAGTGACTTGTACCGGAGAGAGAAAAATGAACACCATTTCTGTTTGTGTGTAAGGTGAATCGATTCACTGTTGTGGATATCTTTATTAGCTCGTGAGCTGGCACGAGCTAGCTTGTTAACAAAATAAGCAAAAATAGCTGCTCGATTCTTTAAAAACTGCACCAAACCGAGTAAACCTGAGCCGAGGTAAATTAAGCCGTCCATCCCTAATGGAAACATACTAGTATATTTCTTCCATCCGGTTATAAAAGAAATTACAATTCCTCCATGTCCAGGCTAATAAGGTGAGGCGGTTAGCGCTGGCATGTCACAACTCTACAGCTATGACATTCAACAAGGCGGCTAGGCCGGCCGGCCCAATGGAAACCTAGCCGTCCGGGCAACCATGTTTTTGCGCCGCCTCAACCTCCCCTTCGAGCTAGGGTTCCCTCGGACTATTTAAAACTTATGTTTTATTGAAACCCTACGCGAATTTTGACGGGAGAGCCGCCGAATCGAGAGACACACACCGGAGGAATCCTCGACGTTGCCTAGGAGATGGCTTAGGCTAGACCCTAGCTGCCATGGTTGGCCCAGCGTGGTGACGCCATGGTGGGATTCCGAAGCCGCGCCTAGATGTATCAAGGCACATGTACATTGAATGGTGAATCAATCTAATCCTATCTCATTATTTTGATCTTCTAAGATGCATGTTTTATCTCATATGTCTAGCTAGCTTTTGATTAGATGTAATCGTGGTGATTAGTATATAAATTTAGCTAGCGTATGCTCTTAGTTAGATTAGATACAATCGTGGTGATTAGTCTAAGGCTTGCGGATACATCTCAGTGGTGCGCAGGAAGCTGGTCACTGGGATCCCTCGTGTAGTGACGGTATGCGGGAGGAGTACGGCCGGTGGAACGTGTATTGTGAAACCATGTCCCATTATGGGTTCTCTTTGCTTGATGATTGACCACCCCTGGTGCTGTATGACGAGTGTGGGAGGGAAAGTCATCGGCTTATGGAACTTTGTGGGATCATGTCCCCTTATCGGAGTACAAGATAGGTTAGGTTATCACTTAGGCCGGAATTACAATGAAGGAGACGGTGGGCTCGTGCTACTGTAGGACGTGTTATCTCGAGGAGGTTGGTTGTGATTATTCATTAATCCCACATAATGTGTTCACATCATTCACTTTCACATGTTCAACCCTATATGCAATATGCGCTTCACGCTAGGATTAGATCCGTTAAGATAGGTAGAAAACCCTTGTAGTTCATTGTCGATCCACGGATTGATAAACCTTGGGTGAATACTATAAGAGAAGAGCTACAACCGACCCGTGCGCTTGTGGTACATAATTGACACGGCCAAGCACCGTCAACAGTTTTCTGGCGCCGTTGCCGGGGATCGACAACTTGAATCCTAGGGGAATCTATTTAACTTTTTGGACTAACCCTAATTTTATTATTGCATATACCCTTGTTTTCTTGTTTGTGTCCTTGAAAGCAGGTAGAAAGCTAGACACTAAACTCGGGCTTCGAGAAGTCACCATCCGCTCCAACAAGGTGATCGAGGGGTGCTCATCATTAGAACAATATAAACCCTAGATCTGCTTTGATGTGAGAGATGATAAACAAGGTATGCTGCCGTGTCAATAAATTATTGAGACTAATATTTTTGGGAGAATTTTCTTGTTCAAGTGATAGGTATGAGGCATGGCCAAGGTGCTCCAAAGACCACAAGATCAAAATCATCGACATCTTTGAATCATCACAAGAAGGTAAGTTTCTCATCAATTCTGCTCAACCCTCAGAGAAAAATAGTAGAATATTTTTGGATATTAAAGAGATCTAGGAAGGTATGGTTCCAACGAATCAAAAATCAAGACAATAGGACATTCCTACGACCGGATATGGCCAAAACATCCAAGGGCGTACGTTCTGAAATTTTTCGGACAGTACGCAGCGCTAAAAGTAAAATGGGCATAACTCACTCGTTTGAACTCCGTTTTACATGAATGACCACTCGTGGGAAAGGTAATTTCATAAAAGTTTCAATAGATATATATTTCGGTATATGTTCTGGTGATTATACAGGATAGAATCCATGAAGAAGAGACAGGAGCAACATGATGAGAATAAGATAAAGGAGATGACGATGACAACGATGAAGAGGAGCATGGGTGATGCTTTCATCAAGCGTACATGAACAAATTCAGAGGCTTGGAACAAAAGAAGGACCCCAAGATCATTTGTCAAAATAAGGCAAGTGGTGTATCTTGGAAAAATGAAGATGTTGCAAGCTCACCATGATGGATTACAAGAGGCGACATCAAGCTGCATGGACACTTCGGATTCTTACACGAATGACCATGGCTTCGCGACAATGAGAAGGTATGTGAGAAAGTCAAGATCTATGACTTTAAATGAAGTGCTTTGCGGGAGGCAACCCGGTTAGTGTATTGGAGTGTTTTCTTTTTGTGTCCTTTTAGAGAGATCTATAAAGCATGAAACCTTTGTATATCTCTTGACTAATAACGTAGCTTCTAGGAGTACAACCTAGTTTTGTTTTTGTTTTCAATAAATAATGATCAGCATCATATCGTGCTCACCACGATGATACCTTGATATATTTTGCTTTATGAAAAAATGATGAAAGTTACCACCTTGTCTTACTTACACCATGTTGTACATGACTAGACTATTTGCTCTCCATAAACGGAATTAAATGATTAAATATCAGCTCTTTTATTTGTGGAGGTTAAATGACTAGATTCTACACCCACATACATACCATTGCTCTTTTATTTAATTTTACCAATGACCCTACTCCTTGTATTGTTTTATTGAAAATTAATTCCTATGCTATTTTACATTTATGAATCTCTTGCATAGTTTTACCTACCAAAGCCTATACACATATGTTCTTCATGATGAAATCTTTAGATTGCAAACTTGTATTTTTATGAGTTGGATTTGGATTTATTTCTATTGTACAAGACTAAGAAGCTGGTCATTTCATTGTCTAAACTTTTTCATGCTAGCCTCTTTGTCCATGCATTGTGAGTTTTGATATTGGAAACTTCACAAACTTCGCTCGGCATCCACACAAAAACCCAAATATCTTTTTGTGACTACCATCTTGACCACAACCCAATTTGAGTTCGTATTAAATTCTAGAGAGTGTATATATTTTATACTTACCTCGGCGGTCATTTTATCTCTCTTTTATGCTCGAGGATGACATCGTTCAAGCATGGGGGAGGAGTCATCGCCGATAAGTATCATGCTGTGAAAGTTCTAAGGAGCAAAAATAAAAACAAAAAAAGAGGAAAATAAAAAAATACAATAAAAGATGCATGCCCAAAGAAGGTATGCCACATCCTCGCAAGGCATGTCAAAATAAAAAAGAAAGAAGAAAAAAAGAAAGAAAAAAATAATAAAATGCTCCTTAGTTCTTTTCGCCTTATTTAATTCCCAAGTACTTTGAAGACAAATCTATACTCAAATATTCCAACCATGTGCAATCCGATAACGATAATTTCATTTGTGTCTCGGGATCACCCATTTGCCATTTGCACATGTCCACCCATCCAGTGTAAGTTCCATCTCTCGCCCTCTCCAACATTATTTTTCCATGAACTTTTTGACTAGTCTTGGTAATTCCAAGAGACCTCTCTCTTAGTTTAACTATATTTCAAGTATAATGTTTTGCTTGGATTGTTTTTACCTACCAAGCTCCTCATATGCCTTCCAATTTCATAAGAGTAGAATAGGTTGAAAATAATCTAGTGTAGGCTTTGAGTGACTTGATGCATGAACCATTGCAAGAGAACCTCACTTGTGTTTGATATGCATATTTTTGAAAAACTCTTCACGATGTAACAAGGTAAAGGTTTGAAGTTCACTTAAGTTTAAGATCATTGCATTTATTTATTATTGTGGCTTGTTCTTTATTGATAGTCTATCTTCCATAATGAAAAAGTAGCCGGTCATAACTTGAATTTAAATGCTAAATAGTTCAGAGGGTATTGTGTGTTGTTGTGTATGACTAAGTGTAGGGAAGACATTGAAGGGCAATGCGGATTTCCTTATTAAGAAGGCTGTTGGACTTACTCGAGGACGAGCAAGGTTTAAGCATGGGGGGTTGTTGGCGCTCCTTAGCGACACACTTTTGGTGCCATTTAGGTGGAAATTTTGGACTAATTCTTATACTAACCCACCACTTGGCACATGAGATAACCCCATGTTCACATATGCACATATTTTTGGAGGATGTTGGTTTATGCAGGTTTTTGAGCTATAAATGAGCATATTTGGATGAAGACCGAGATCGTGACCAACCACCAAGAATGTGCACGGGCCAAGGCTTGAAGAAGACACTCAGATGACTTCAGGATTGGAGAAAATCCAGCAGACAAAACGCCCACATATATGAAGGACCTAAGCTACCAATTTAGAGAGAAGTTTGCACGCGAAAGCGGAGGCCGGGGTGGGCCAAAAAGGGGCTAGGTAGGCCGGCCCAATGTCCCGCTAGGCGGCTGGCCTACCATATTTTTGCGCCGCCTTAACCTTCCCTTCGAGCTAGGGTTCCCTTGGACTATTTAAAGCTTATGTTTTATTGAAACCCTACGCGAATTTTGACGGGAGAGCCGCTGAATTGAGGGACACACACAGGAGGAATCCTCGATGTTACCTAGGAGATGGCTTAGGCTAGACCCTAGCCGCCATGGTTGGCCCAGCGTGGTGACGCCATGGTGGGATTCCGGAGCCGTGCCTAGATGTATCAAGGCACATGTACATTGAATGGTGAATCAATCTAATCCTATCTCGTTGTTTTGATCTTCTAAGATGCATGTTTTATCTCATATGTCTAGCTAGCTTTTGAAGGTTGAAGGAGTAATTGATGCCTTGTTTTATCTCTAGAAAACCCATGCAACTATTTAAGGAAAACACGAGATAAGGCATATCCTTGCATGACTATTGTCTGATTAAAAACTTGTATGAGAATAAAGTGATGGTCGCGGGGGAGGAGCAGGAGGCGCGCCTCACCGTCACGCCGCCGCTCCTGGCCAGATGCCGCCGCAACTCGTCGTCATGCCACCGCTCCAGGCATCATCACCACGCTGCGCCACTACCCGCTAGGTGCTCCATGTGCTGTCGGATCCAGCCCCTGTGGACGCCGGATCCACCGCTCCATGCCTCGGCCCGTCGAATCTTGCTGCATGCCGTGCCGATTTGCCGCCGCCTCAGCCCACCACATGCCACACCGTACCGCTCTGCTTGGTGAAGGTGTTGGCCCATTCACGGAAGAGGTCAGAGAAGGAGGCGCGCTTGCGGAGGAGGCCGCAAAAGGAGGCATGATCATTGGAGGCGGCACCAGGTTTCGTGTGTGTGTGTGAGAGAGAGAGAGAGAGGGAAGGGAGAGAAAAGAGAGAAAGAGTGACCCCCTCAAACCCTAACTTCTATTTATACAGTGAGTGTCATATCAGGGCTTATGGGCTGAGATTATTTGGCTGCATTTTAGGAGACGGGCCTTATAAGCGTCGACCTCCAAAAATCGATTAACGGAGGTGGACACTTACATATGACCGCTTCCGAAAATTGATGATTTTTGGAGCTGGTTGTTTTAATGTGCCTGCCTCTGTAAATCGAGTTACGGAGGCTGGCAGATATAAGCGCCTCCGAAAATAAAACTTTTCTGCCTTCGTTAACGCCTAGGATTAACGGAGGCAGGCAGATTTTGTGTCCGCCTCTGAGGCCTTTTTCCTAGTGTCTCCTAAAATGTTTTTTTAGTAGTGCAGAGATATAAAACAATGCAATATGTTTGGTAACATTGCTCTTGATTTAACTTGTCTGCATTTGTGTAATACTAGCAGCATTAACTTAATAGATAATGGTGGGTGATTATGAGGAACCAATGCCACATGATTGCTCAATGTGGTTTATCATTCTGTAGATCCATGCAAATTCATGCGATGCTTCATATAGTGCAATGATCTCAGAATGATTTGTGGAGATTGCCACTAATGTTTGTTTAGATGACTTCCATGAGGGAATACAAAACATGTCTATGATTTGGTAGTCTTGAGGATCAACATGTCTGTGATCTGGCATTGTGGGGTCAAACAAGCTAGCATCAGTATATCCAACAAACCTAGGATCATTAGTTTTCTGAAACAATAATCCAAGATCCTTCGTTCCATTTCAGTACCTAAGCATTCGTTTTCCTCCAGTCCAATGGCGCTCAGATGGGGCAACACTATGTCTTCCTAACACAGATTCACTGCAAATACAAGGTCAAGCCTAATATATACTTATTGAAAGGTACAGGAGTTAGGGATACTCTAGTCTTAATGCCTCTTCTCCTTCCTCGCGTGGTCTGAAAATGTCCTTTCCTTTGTCGACAAATTAAACAAACATGAGAGTCTTGTTGGATATGCTTTGTCCATGTTGAATTTCTCCAATAATTTATGGACATAGACAGATTGGTGCACTAAAATTCATGATTTAAATGCTCGATTTTGAAATCTAACATATATTTGGTTTTACCCAAATCCTTCATCTAAACTCCGTCTTAAGATGATTTCGGGCTTCATCGATGTCTTGTGTGTTGCCAATGATATTCAGATAATCTACATATACTGATATATTAAAAAATCGTATGGAGGATCATTTGATGAAGATATACATGCAATCATCATTATTAGAGTAACCATTCCGCAGAAGGTACTCACTCAACTAGTTGTACCACATTCTTCCCCACTGTATAAGACCATCGAGTGATCTTTTGAGCTTTGCATAATACATATTGTGATTTGCGCATTCATTCAGTATACAGATATCATCAGTGACCTTCATATATATGTCCTAATTTATTAACCCATATAAATATGCTTTAATCTCATCATGTAAATTTGCTACTGATATCAAATATAAGAATTGTAATACCACTCATGACCAGACAATATGTTTCATTGAAATCAATGTTGGGTCTTTGCATGAACCCTTGTGCTACAAGCCTCGCCTTATATCTCACCACCTTTTCCCATTCCTCTTCTGGATGAAAACCCATTTGAATCCCATAGGAAAGGTTTGTAGGGGTGTAGGTATTACTGATGAGAATACCTCTCGTTTACTGAGGGAGGCTAACACTACTTCAATGCCTTCCTTCCATTTGTTCTAGTCTGAGCGCTTCTTGCACTCTAGCAACCATGGATTTTGGATCTGTATCCTTATCGATGGATTTTTCAACTGATGAGGCAAAGTATATGTCGACACTTTTAGTCTTAGTAAATGAGTCTGGAAAATTGTTTGAAAGAATCTCTAAAATCAATTGCTCTTTGAACTTGAAGTTCGGATTCTGAGGTATGAGAATCCTCCTTTACGGTGTCCAAGGCATCCTGATTTATTTCTTGGCATTCTGTGTGATACTTGAATTCCCCCTAATGCCAGAAAATGTTCATTATTGAAAAGATACAATCAACGTACCCAGTTGTGAGTAAGTGCCCTATAAGGGGACCTAGGTATTTAATGATCGACAGAGATAAATACTGCATGCATATCTCCATTTTCATGTGAGGGCATGAATGTACACTTTGGTAGTGAGATCTGTACGTATGAAGCACAACCTAATTTCTGCAGACGGGAAATAGGTTCATCAGGAACCAATTGCAGCAGGGAAGCTGTATGGTATGCAGTTAGACGGAATTCTATTATCTCACCAGTGTGTAAGACACTGTGACCCCGACATGAGGTTGATAGGCTACAATTTTGCTATTATGGTTTGATAATGAGCTTTATTCTTTTGATAAAAGATTCAGGTAAACCATTATAGGTATGGACATATGGTACAAAATGTTGGACTTCAATTCCTAAAGCCATACAATAATCATTGATGGCTTTGGAAGAAAAAATTCTGCTACATTGTCCAATCTAATTGATTTTATATGGTGTTCAGGTTGACTTGATCTAAGTCTGAAGACTTGTGCAATCAATTTTGTGAAGGCAAGATTTCGTGTCGATAATAGACACAAACACATGAGACAATCTTGTGGATGAGTCTATTAGAACCATGAGGTACCTGAATGGTCCAGATAGAGGTTGAATGGGGCCACAAATGTGTCCTTGAACGCAAACTTTAGAGGTTTAACTTATGCTTTGAGATGTGAGGGTCTCAAAATTAATTTCCAGTTGCATATGAGGGTTGTTGGAACTTTTTGTCACTCATACCATGTCCAATTTAATTTATCAGGATTTTTCTTATCATCTCGATGCCCAGATGGCCAAGGCGTTCATGGCAAGTTTTGAATGCATCCACATTCTTAAAATCACTTTGTATGCAACATGTGGTACGAGTTTGATATATGTGTAGAACAATTAAGATGGGAGAGAAAACACTTTTTCAAGTGTCTATTGCCACATCTGGTATCTTCGGTCAAGAGGAGGAACTCATTATTTTCTTCATGTGCTTCCACATGAATCCCATTTTGTCGGATATCTCAATAACTTAGTAGGGTACATGTCGAATCGGCATAGAATAATGCCTCCACAATATTTTACCTATTGGAAGTCTGATAGTGGCTCTGCATGAACCAATGACCATAGCATCACACCCTACAATGGTCAAAATTTGTCCTCTATTTGTGAGGGTTTGGAAAATTTTGACTTCCCTAAGTATAGTGTTAGTGGTATAATTATCCACTAGACACAACTCTTCTTCAAATGGTACAACTCCTGTAATAGTCTTTATAATGCAGAATTTAAATTCATAAGAATAATTGCAAAATATAGATTACACATATGAATATATTAACTTAATGGTGCAATATTATAAATGATAAATAGTTAGCAAATATGAAGCCTAGTTAAACTCTAATAAATTTAAACTCTAATACTATGAAGCCTAGTTGAGGTCTCCAAATATGTTGTTGGAAGCCTATTCCACAAGCATGTTGACGATGTCCATATAGTCATCCTCTTCTCTTAGCGGAGTCTTGTTGTTGCACGGTCCCGTGTTCCTTGGGGGGTGAGGTCTGTAGATCTAGTCTCTGGCACTTGAGAGGTGAAGTGGCTTCAAACTTCTTAGTGGTATATGTATGACCCATCTACTGGTTTGAGTTCCTCGTAGTGAGATCATGACTCTTTTCTGCCTGTTTCAATGTCTGAATGAGGGAACAATAGATAGTGAAACATTTCACCCTGTAATTTTTTTAGTAATGGCGCTGTCTGACTCGAGCATTATAGACAAAGGATTTTCAATTTGCTTTACTTCAGAAGGTTCTTTCACACAAAGCCAGAGCTTAGAGCATATCTTATGAACTTGTTGGGTTCAACTCGTCTATAGTTTTGAAATCCTATACATAGCTCGGGGAGGATGATACTTTTATGCTGTTCATAATGATTTTTGAGAGATGGCCAAAAAGCACGTGGGTCCTCCTCAATCATGTATTCTATTTTAAAATCTGGATGGATGTGATTCATTATTACTTTCAAGGAAGAGTATTTAGACATGTTGGATGGGATAATAGCCCCTTTGGTTGTTTCATCTATACGTCTATATATATATAGTCCAAGGGTCTACAGATTCACTTTGACATCCATCGCCCAAGCAAGGAAATTGGAACAATCAAGAATGAGGATATCAAACTCTTTGGTTGCCATCTCATGTAAAAAAATTGTTATGTGCCCAGTGAGGTACGTATATAGTGCAACCAAATTTACGCAGATGGGAAATACTAGGAGGATCATGATGCACCATTTGTAGTGGGAAGCTGTATGATATGTAGTTTGATACAATTGTATTAAGTCACCAGCGTGTAAGACTGCGGCAACATCAGGTTGGTAGGTTACAACTTTGCAATAGTAGTCTGACTATGAGCTTCATTCTCTTGATAAGAGTTTCGGCCAAACCATTCTGGGTATGAAAATATGGTACAAAATGTTGTACTTCATCTGTTATTCAGGATGACTTGCTCGAAGCCTGATGACTTGTGCAGTCAATTTTGCGGAGGCATGATTCTGTGTCGATAATAAAGACACATGAGACCAACTTGTGGATGCGTCTATTAGAACACTGAATGGTCCGTAAAATGGTTGAATGAGACCTCAAAATTAATTTCCAAGTTGCAAATGAGATGCACTCATAATCTAATCATTGTGGGAATTTTTGTATCGCTCATAGCATGTCCACTTGAATTACTCATTATTGTTCTCATCATCCCTTTGTCGTGATGGCCAAGGCATTCATATCAAGTTTTAAATGCATCCACATTCTGAAAAATCACTTTATATGCAAAGTGTGGTATGAGTTTAATAAATGCCTAGTACAACCCAGATGGGAGAGAAAGCACCCTTTCAAATGTCTGTTTGCTATATCCAGTATCTTTGGTCAAGATGAGGAACTCCTCTTTGTTTTTTTTCATGTGTTTTTCCATTTTTCCTAACATCTCTACAACTTAGTAGGGTATGTGTTGAATTGGAACAATAATGTCTCCTCGATTTCTATTTGTGTACCAACTAGAAGTATGATAGTGGCCCTGCCGGAACCAACAATTATAGCGTTGTGTCCCGTGATGGTCAAAAATTGTCCTTCTCTCTTTGTGAGAGTTTGTAAAAATTTGACTTCCTTAAGTATAGTATTGGTGGTACAACTATCCACTAGGCACATCTCTTCTTCCATTGGATTGAATCCCGTAATAATCTATATTATGCAGAATTTAAATTCATAACAATAAGTGAAAATATACAAAAACATGTACAAATTTACTCATATAGTAGTGCAAAATTGTTACAACTAATAAAAGGAGTAGCAACATCATGTCTTATTACAAGCATCACTTTTGCAAAATTTAAACTCTAATGGTATTGAGCATAGTCGATGTCCGTAGACTTGTCCTCTTCTCTTGGCGGAGTCTTGGTGTTGCTCGGTCCCATTCCTTGAGGGATGGGGTTCATAGCTCCAGTCCCCAGCACTTGAGTAGTGAAGTGTGCTTCATACTTCTTAGTGTTCTGTGTATGACCCGTGGGCTTCATGTATAGATCAACAAGATGCTTAGGAGTTCGACCCTTCTTAACGATGTGATTGTTACAACCACACCTGAAGCAGACAACTTTGTTGACGCTATCATTCTTTTGCTTAGAAATGCCTTTCCCTTTTGAATGTTTCCAAGTTACTTTTTGGTTCTCTTGCATTTGCCCTTCCCAGAGAATTTTTCAGTCTTTGTGTTCCCATTGGGTCCATTTTCTTCGCATTTGCATGTTCTTTAGGTAGTGGAACAGTGCCCAAGGGGTGCCGCTTTGAACTCCATATAGTGAGCTCATGACCTTTTTTTTGCATGTTTCAATGTTTCCATTAGCAGAGAATAGATAGTGAAATTCTTATCCCGATATTGTTGAGTAATAAGTCTTTCTGATGGGAGCATTGTAGACAGAGTCTTTTCAATTTTCTCAGCTTCAGAAGGTTCTTGCTCACAAAAACAGAGCTTTGAGCTTATCTTATGAACAACATGGTTGAACCCGTCAATGGTTTTGAAATCCTTCAGACCTAAGTGGTTTCACTCACGTGTTGCCCCAGTGAGAATTATAGCTCTATGTTGTTCATAATGATTTTTGAGAGATGTCCATAAAGCACGTGCGTCCTCCTCATACATGTACTCCATTTCAAGTCCGGATGGATATGATTCCACTTTCCAGGCGGAGTAATTAGACATGGTAGCGGGGGTAACAGCCCTAGCGACTGTTTCATCTATGCATGCAAACAGTCCAAGGATCCACATAGTCACGTTGACATCCAACGCTCAGGTAGGGAAACTGGAACCATCAAGAGCGAGAATATCAAACTCTTTGGTTTCCATCTCACCGATTGCCAACAATTTTGAGAAATTATGGCAATTTATGCAATATTATGTGAATTCAAAATAAAATGAACTCGATCAATAAAGAATTGCACAAACAATAATTGAAAGTCGGCGATGAAAGCAAATTTGCAAAATACTTAAATAAAGGACATGAGAATGCTAAGGTGCTGAAAACCAGTATATAAATACAATAATAAAGAATTACATGGTCTAAATCAGACATGTAGTCTCACCACTTATTTGCGTCATGTAAATACGTGAAAAGTAAAGGGCTAGAGTCTTAATTCTACTAAAAATAACTTCTGAAAATAAGTAAAAACTTATTGGGCGGTGGGACAAGACAGTCTCATTTCTGGCCACCGCCGCATTCGATTTAGAAGGCCTAGGCGGGGCTGCGTGAGGCTACATGGGTTGGCCGGCCAATGAGACTGGCCCAGAACATCCGCGGCCACCCTGAGCTCAACTAGGGCTGGCTCATGTGGGGATTAGGGATCATCCCTATCCCCATCCCTCACCAGCTGCCGCCACCAGGGAGTCACCATGGTGCATCGCAAGGGAGCCGGTACCGCCACCGTCGTCGGTTCGCCGGTGCCGCCGTCCAACATGACCACCATCCGCCCCCACACCCACCTCTCGCAACTCTTGGACCCATCTGCTGCCTCGCTCCATCGTCCCCCTCACCTGAGGGTGGGGGCGATGTGCCTCGTTGCCATCGCTCATCTAGGTCTGGATGTGCCCAGTCTTAATGATGCGGCGGAGACCAGGGCGATTGTTGCCGCTGCTGCGTTCAGGGAACCATGGGGCTGGCAGAAGTGGTGCTGGAGCTAGTGCGGGTTCCTCGAAGCCGAGCGGTGCCACCACTACCACACTACTAGAGCTTCCCCCGGTGCTCAGGTTAGTCAAGTAGAAGGTCGGAGCTCCGTGGCACGCAACAATGGTGCCTTTGAGGGGGAACACTGGCGGGGCCACCGGTGGTGTTGCCGTTGTGTAGTCCGGCGAAGGCGAGACATCTCGGTGGGGAAAGATTTTCTCCTCTGATGAAGAGTCTTCGCCGTGCCAGGTGAAGGTTGTCCAACCGTGGAGAGGACAGAATGCGGGTGGCATCTCCTGAGGGGATCACACCCTTACCGTCCATCCATGGGATGTGCAGTGGTGTGGGGGCAACACCAAAATGCGTTCTGGTGCAGTGCATGATTTCGGCATCACCCGAGGCCCACGATGTGTCGCTAGGGTACTCGACTCGCTATTAGCAGGGCTTGTTGCTATATGGATAATGGTGCTGGAGTCACGGCATCGTCCTCCACGATCGATGAAGCCAGAGGAAGGAGACCTAAGGGCGTTGACCCTATCACATCGATGACGACACACAGGAGCCCAGAGAAGCTCTGCAAGCTGCTAGTGAAACAAACGACAAAGATGACGAGCACGAAGGTTACAGGGAACAGAAACACTAGCATCACGGTTAGTGATCCTACCCTTGTTAGTGGTCTTCTTCACCTTTTTCTCTCTTGCTCAGTAGAAGAGCTGCTGATAACATGTTGTGGCTAGAAAAAGTAGGATATAGAGCCATAATAGAATAGTGGAATTGGTAAATTCTCATTCATCTTGTGTACTCTTCAGATGAATGAGAATTAGCCAATTTAACTATTCCATAGTGTTTATCTCTATTCTACATTTTCTAGGCACAAGACGTTATCATCACGTCTTCTACTGAGCAAGAGAGACATGGGAGAAGGAGATCACTGAGAAGGTTAAGATGGCTCCCTGCAACCTTCTTGCTTGCCATCTTCGTTGCTTGTTGCGCCAGCAGCTTCCAAAGCTTTTCCGGGCTCCTATGCGCCATCCTTGATGTGGCAGGGGCTATGCCCCTAGGTCTCCTCCCTCTAGATTTGCTGGTCTTGGAGGACGATGCCGTCATGCCGGCACCGCTACCTAGAGAGGCGCAAGCGCTGCTAGCAGCGACTCAAGCACCCTAGGTACACATCGTGGGCTTCGGTAATGCCGGATGTCTACACTGCACCAGACCACATTCTAGTGGAGTCACCGTGTCACTTCATGTCCTATGGACGGACGACAAGGGTGCGACTCCCTCAGGAGATGCCACCCGACGTGGTGACATTTTTACCTCACCACGGTTGGACAACCTAGGCCCGACATAAGGAAGACTCTTCATCAGGAGAGCACGTTCTCCCCAGACTGCGTTGTCTCACATTCATCGGAGTAAACACTGAAAACACCACCGGCAGCACCGTCGGTGGCACCGCCAGAGTTTCTCCTCAGAGGAGCCAGTGAGCTCCTCCCTTCAACATGAGCACCGGGGGAAGGTCTAGTGGTGCAGCAGTGGTGGCATCAACTAGCTTCGAGGAGCCCGCACTTGCTCCACCACCCTCTCTGCAGACGCCATGGTTCCCCAGGCACCCGATCATAGCCGTGGCAGCCAACGCTCCCCGTGGCCTCTGCCACATCATCAAGACCATACTGGGCACATCCCGACTGAGATGAGTGGCGACTACATGTCCTGTATCCCCCACCCTCGGGTGGGGGGGGCTTGAGCATGGCTGCAGAAGGGGTCAAGGAGGTGCGAGCGATGGGTGTGGAGGCGATTTGATGGCGATGATGGACCGACAGCGACGACGGTCTAATGACATTAGCGGTGGCGGCTCCCTCTCTGCGGCGGCTGGTGGGGATGGGTATCGGGTTGAGCCCAGTGTCTCATGCACGACCCAGTGTTGATGGGAAATCCAAAGCGCCAAGACACGCGTTGGAGCGAGCGGCGTTTCCTCCCAAAGCATTTTGTGGGCCCATCAACTGGAGAACATAGCCACCCACCATGGATGCGAAGCTTGACGCCGCCCTTCTGAAGAACGCAGAGACCTTGGTGGTCATACTCGCTGCTCGTCGTCCTGTGGCCGTCTGCTTCCGTGCGTCCTATCACCACGGGTGAACTCCATGGCTTGGCGATGAACTGGACGGGAGGACTCCATGGCTTGACGATGATTTGGAAGCGGCGCAGGTGCTAGTAGATGCGAACTGGAATGACGGCGCTGGAACGATGAAGAGGCCAACGCGGACGGGAAACGAGGAGTCAAGAGCGCGGCCAGCGGCACGGATGGGAAACGAGGAGTCAAGAGCGCGGCGCGGACGGGAATTAAGGAGGGGCAGGGACGTCCAAAAGTGCGCTGGTGGGGAGGCAGCGTCTTCCTTTGCGCATCTGAAGGAATCGCTAGAACGTCATCTATATACGATACGGAGGGAGTATAGGATATGTGTTTATTCAAGGAAGACAAATAACATGAACACCAAATGGAACCACTAACAAAATCCTCGTTGTACAGCCAGAAAACACAAATTATTTTAGCAATATTACCTACGTCACCACCAAAAGCTACAACACTAAAAGGATTGCCCCACAAACCTTGGTCCTTGTAGGTACATTGTGGGTTATTTGGATTCATACCATTGCAATTTTTAAAAGTTTTTTTGAGACAACAATTTTTAAAAGTTGGAGAAACACTAAAGGTGCTTACTTGTCATTATAAATAGATAATGTGTTGCATCCGGAGTTTATGATTTCATAATGGTTTTTTTTTACATTGGAACCAATGAGATTCATGAAATTTCTAGTTTGGGGGGGGGGAGGGGACCTTAGTAAGTGTTTAACAAGATTATGCACATTCACTCATGCAACATTAGCTATTCATAAATCTGGAAAACTGAAATTTAAATTTAGAAAACATCCTTACAACAAAACAACGGAACTTTAGCATATATTATTCTGTTCCTGACCAAAATTTGTGAAGTCTCACAAAACATTTGACGAAATAGTGAACTAACCTTGGTTGGATTGCAACAATAATTTACAAAAAAAACCATGAATAGTTTTAATCATCACCTAGTTATCATGCTACATGGTACGTCCTGATGCGGTCTGTAACCAGATTTGTCCATGCTCCACAATGTCACAATTGTATTTAGCACCGAGCAAATGGTTTTTTTAGAACACAATAGATACCCACGTGCTCACATACATATGCACATACTGACTTCTTATATATATAACAGTATAAGATCGAACGTTGGTACTCTAGTCTCGATTTGTACCACTATGGATGTTCACTACCCTTATGAAGTAAATACGTATTTATGATTCCTTTTTTAGCTATAGTTAAGCGGGATCAGTTCTCTCACTCGTGATTTCGTCGCTTCCATATTTATATGGGGTGCCTGCAACACATCAGGCTTAGTTTGGTTGCAGCAGTAATCAGTATCCTACATGTAGTTTGTAGGACAAAAGTTATCCTTCATTTATTGGATATCATTCAGATAGGTGGAGGTAGGTCGTAGGTGGTGCCAATACAGTTGGACCCATCGCAGCCCTCCGCATTCAGATACATAGTAGTCTTTTGGTCGGACATGCTTGAGGGTTTTTGGGTAAGCCGGTGCCTAAAGTGAGAAGTTTATTTGGGAGTTCCACCTTTGACCTTATCCATAAAGCTATCCTTACGAATCATCTATACCCCTTGCCACCTATCTTGGTGTGTATCCTTGGACCGACATGAATATGAGATAGTGCACACATGTTCCCTTGGATTCGGTACCCTTAGAATAATATGAGGTGAACCCTTCAACCGTATCCGGACGCTTGTGGATTTATTCGTATTTGTTAATTATACTAACAATGACATACTTCGTGAAGGTCTTATCTACGAAGTGTGAGCCTCCATCACTAATAATGAGTTTAATAACTTCAAAGCAAGGAAATAAGATTTCCTACGACATCTTTTTTGAATTCTTCAAATGGGTCGCAACACAGGAAGTGCTTCAAACCATTAGGACACATAGTCTGTAGTCCACCAAGATTTGCTCTGACACAGGAAAAGGATCCATGTAGTTAATTCCCCATACGCTAGATATTTCCAATTGAAGGTTGCTCTTTAGTGGCATAGGATCACCATCATTGATATTTTTGTGCTTTTGACATCTTGGCATCGTCGAACAAATTCCTTAATGTATGGAAAAATAGTTGGTCAGAAGAATCCATTCTACCAAAACTCAACATGGGCCCTACATACTCTGCAGTATTCTCTATATTGCGAGGAGTGAAAACGCTAAAACTCTTTTGGGTCTCACATAGCGGGATGCAGTGATAGAGTGAACCATTAGCGTAGAGTTTGAAAAGATGTGGATCATCCCACAGGTGATATCTACTTACATGCATCAACTTCTTCTTATCTTCTCTGAGAGAGATATATCAAGTTACCATAAAATTAACCAAGTCTGCTGGTTGTAGTGACCTTCAATAGAGTATCATCTCTCAAGTAATTATTGATAAGGAAGTTTGATCCTTTGATCTGCATTCTTGAGAGATGATTTGCCACACAACAAAGTGCACCCTTCTTATCTCTGATGCCAACTCAAACTCTTGAAGGAGCATAATCCAACTGATGAGTCATGAATTGGCATCCTTCTTGGTCAAGAGGTACTTCAGATCAACATGATCTGTGCATATTTTAGAAACAACCAAGTAGGATATGAACTTATCGATGGAGAATACCACTACTAGTAGTTCCTTCTCCATTGTTGTATAGTTTAGCTAAGCTCCAATCGAATACCACTACTAGAAGTTGCTTCTCTGCATAGTTTAGCTAAGCTCTAGTCAATGTCCTATTTGCATATGGCATAATGATGTTTATCCATGTATTTACCTAGCAATGCACCAATGACATAATCACTTGCCTTGCACGTGATCTTGAATGCAAGGTTCCAATCAGGAGGCTGTATGATGAGTGTTGTTACTCTTTGTCCGAGGACAAAGTGTGTCTCTTGGAACCTCTTGAGAACTTTGTCCAAATTCTCAAGGAACTCCTCAAAGTTCTTGCCATAGACAAAGAAATCAACCATGAATACCTCCATGATGGTATCGATTAGGTTGGAGAAGATTACCATCATACACCTTCAAAATGAAGAAGGCATGTTGCCAAGCCAAAAAGTCATCCGCTTATAGCCGAATGTGTGGTAGGGATAGGTGGAGGTAGTCTTACTCTAGTCATCTTGATGTATAGGAATTTGATGATAACTAGAGTACCCGTGTCAAGGTAGCAGAAGAACATGTGCTTGGCCAACCATTCAAACAATTCATTAGTGAAGGGGAGAATGAAGTGTTATTTCCCGGTAGCCTTGTTGAGCATCTGGTAATTGATGCACATCCTCCATTCAGTAACTGTTATTTGAGGTATGATATCATTCCTCTCATTCTAGACAACTGGCATTCTCCATTCCTTGGTTCCAGTTGAACTGGGCACAATGTTGAAGATGCATGTCTGCATTTATTTCAATACATCATTCTTTACTACCTTCATCATCCCATCATTCAGCCGTCACTAGTGCTGTCTGGATGGCTTATGGTCGGGTTCCATGGGGATGTGATGGATGCATAGGTTGGGGTTGATCCCCTTGAAGTCCTTTAGTGAGAACATCATGACATCTTCTATGATCTGAAGGTCAGGGTAAACATTATGTACAAGACCTTGATGGTCCAACTAACTGGGAGGAGCTCCTGTGCTTCTCTCATAAGAGCCTGAGGTGGATCAACAGCTAGATAATAGTCAAGTACGAAGGTATCCTCTGAGTCATTTCTTTCAGAATGGGGGGAAGCAAAGCTTATCTAGGCTTCCAAGACTTTCGTATCCTAGTCAAACCATTCATCTTGGTTGAAAGGACAATAGAGCTATTGTCGAACCCAATAGAGATATAGATCGATTGTGAATGTTAAGTTTGGGAAATAAAAGTTTTTAGTCAACTTGGTGTTGGCATTTCATAACGTCACCATCAGGTTTGAGTTCCCCATCACCAGTGCTAGGAATGCTTGTTGGCATTCTCAATGTCACCACCAGGTTTGTGTTCCCCAACAATAGTGCTAGAAATGCATGTTGGTATATTTAATGATTAAGAATCACAAGTGCATATATATACCATTGTAGTATTTCACGCAAGTATGTTCTCAAGAGTGCTATATTTCCCAAAAGAAGGTTGGTTGGTAAAAGGAGTTCTTTACTTAGCATGCAGATGAATACATCATGGATGGAAAGAGTTCATATCCAAGACTAGGGAGATGGACTAAGAGCTAGCTCTAGGTTCATATGTACTTTATATATACTGCATAGAATTATACACACACGATATACATACACATGGCATGGAAAAGTCATGCCTATGCACCCATGCACAAAACAGAAAATAGTACCCACGCTAGTTACGCCCACTGAAGTTACTATTGATTTACGAATTCCTACTAAGTACCCAAACATAGAGGACTATGAAAATGGTCCAATAGGGCTATCACCACCTGCTTCTTACCTCTATCTATTCGTTGGGGCACCCATATCCAATGAAGCTAAGCAAAGCAAGCACCATGCTTGCTTTGGCAACAACACTCCTAGGAGATGATATCGTGTCTGCAGCGACCATGGAAAATGACAACTGAACCGCTGCTGTAGTAAAGATCATCAAAGTCATACATGATATGCACACACGCAGCATATAAACTATATGGTATGGTCTATGAGCACACATGAGGGCAAAAGGTCATATACTATGGAAGCAAGGTATACAATTAGCATAAGAGCATATAAGACAAACATAAGAACCTAAGAAGAACGCATAGTCAGCTCACGCATATGTGAACCAAGCACAACACTATATAAATAAGATATATCATTGAAGTATAATAACATGGACCTAGGAAGAAATGATACAAGAAATACCCTAAACTCCTATGAAAATTGAAACATGAAGTAGAGATACACTAGCCTATCTCCACTAGCTTGAAAACTAAAAGGGTGAGAACGAACCAAAAGTTGTGTCCCTCTCGACCAACATGGGGATGCAACCAGACGTCACCTAATGGAAGCTGATCATGAGGGCGCCATAGGCGGTTCTACCAATCCAAGGGTTGGACTGAACCCCTGGTGGCCCCCCTCATAACCGCCTTCATGTGGGAGGCTTACAGGTGGATTCCAATGGTGATTGTGCATGCTCCTATGTGGATTGAGGCAACTATGGCAGTTTGTGTGCTCTTCAATCCATGGGTGTCACATATGGCGTTCTCACCATGGGCCACAAGCCTATTTCTTGGATCCTTTTAGGTGTTTTCTCCATCTATTTGTGCTTATTCACCTACAACCAAATATTAACTACATTATTCGAAAGAAAATAAGCATGTAAGAAATGTGAATTATCCTTTATTCTAGTGTACATTGACGATGATATTTTATAGTTAACATCCATCAACACTTGTTCCATTTATGCAACATTTTGGTAGAGGCAAGGCCTAGAGAAGACAAAATTTTGAAGTAGCGTTATCTCAACCAAGTTTTGATGAAGATGACATTCACCAAGCCTAGCTAGGAAATAGATCCAAACAACAAATACAAACTCACTCTAAACAAAACACCTTAGCTTCCTCATTAATCATTGAAGCCCCTGCCTCTTGGTTTGAAGTATGCCTTCCTCCACTATAACAGAACCATGACTGTAATAATAAGCAACAAGGTCACAGAAGGTGAGATTCAGTGTCTTGTTGCTACTTGGATAAATATAGATCTGTCAACGAGAGTATTCTGTGCAAGATTTTAAGAATGCACCCATCAATCCCATGGCGCCGGACCATAGGCCATCAAACGTGGATTAGGGAAACGTTAAGGATGCTTTGAGGGAGGTAGTCAAGAAAGATTTTCTTAGGATATCTACCCCATGCAAGATAATGAGTGTGTTAGGCCAGTCCAAATTATGGCGAAGAAGGGAAGAATTATAGCCTGTTAGAAACAAAGACATGAGTTAATTTCTCAGAGCACTTTCACCGAATGGCGTATCTAGATTGATTATGGGATCAACAAGGTTATCCAAAAGGATCATTTTCCTCTTCTCTTCGCTGATAAGATGGTTGAGAGGTTCAAAAAGCATTCATTCTTTTGCTACCTCAATATGTATCACCAAATCTAAACCTTTGCCTATCCCTAATAAAGTATGAATTTTGATCTGTGCAATACATCCGCATCATTCCAATGGTGTATGGTTGTCATTTTCTCATATGTAATCAAGAATAGTATGCATGTATTCGTGGGTAAATTTATAGTTTATTTGTAACACCCGGAATTTCATAACATGTTTTAAATAGCAACTATTTAAAATTTTTTGGAATTTATTTGTAATCCAAATTTAATTTGTAGGAATATTGATTTGAATAGGCATTTAAAATCTTTTTATTAAAAAAAGAACTAAAATAAATATAAGGTCACCATTTGATTGAATGCATTTCATGTTGGAGCATTTTATTTGAGTGTTGAATTCAAATTTGGTTTCTTATTTGAATTTTAATAAAAGTTTCTAACAGGTTCAACATTCAAAAACCGAAGTTTCAACATCTTCTCTACTCTGTTTCAACATTTCCAACACTGTTGCTTCAACATTTCTCCTTTTTCTCTTTCTCCTTCCCGGCCCAAATCCTCTCTCCTTCTCTCTTCCCTCTGTCAGCCCATTCTTTGCACCGCAGCCCAGCTACCTCTCGCTTGGCCCAGCCCAACCCCGACCTCCTCCTCCGCAAAGCACAGCCGGCCCAACTCTGCTCCCTCTCCTCTCACCGACGTGTGGGTCCCTCCTGTCTTGGCGCGCACGTCTAGGCCCCCTCTTGACCTATATATAGCGCCGCCACACCTCCATCAACCCTTTCGTTCCGCAGCGCCAAACCCTAGCGCAGCCCTCGCTTCTACGCGCCGCCGACCTCGAGCACGAACCCTAGCTCGCCGCCGCCGTCGACCCGTGCCTCCACCGCCTCTCCTTCGACTAGAGCTTGCTTTGGAGCTCCGGGGGAAGGTGAGGAACACGCCGTGCCCAATTTCCATCCCTCTCTCGCTCTTACTCGTGTGCGCAACCTCACCGGACTTGCCGAGCCGCGGTTTGTCGTCGCCGGCCATCTCCGTCGCCTAATCCCTGCAACTAACCCCCAAATCCGAACCCCCGCGTCCCCATCTTGCTCCAGAGCCAAGAATCGCTCAAAACCGTGGCTCCTAGCCCCAGATTCGCCGAGCTCCGGCGAGCCTCCGCCGCGCGCCGCCGCCTCCCCAGTCGCCGGCGAGAAGCGCCGCCCCGCGAAACCTCAACCGCCCGATCGAAATCCAACGGCCAGTAATAGATCCAATCGAGTCAGCCGCCAGTCAACCAGCCGGCCGTGGTGATTTTGCAAAACCACCCCTGTAGTTGTTGCTAATCAACCCGCGGTCCAACCTTAGTCAAAAGTAATTTCACTTAGGTCCTTTTCTTCACGTCTAGGCCCCTGAACTTTCATAGATTCGAACACGCCGTCCTTGGCTACTAGTTTTACGCGTTAGCCCTCAGGTTTTCATACGTAATTATGTTTTAGCCCTTGGTTTCTTCTGTTTAAGCCCCTGTTAAGTTAGTTTTCTCGCAGTTAAGCCCCCGAACCTTGTTTTAGCCATAGATTCCACGTTTAAACTCCGTTTAACCTCGTTCTTGTTGCGTTAACCTTCTAAAAACATAGAGTTTAGTTCACCAGTGTTGTTTACCATGTTTTATGTTTTGAAATAAATAAATATTAATTTTCCTAATTCTAATTTAACTAGTTTTTTTTCAATAAAAGCAAATTAGAGTCCCACCTTCATGTTTTATAATAAAATTAATTTGATTAATCACTATTCAAATAGCCTTTTATAATTAAAATATGGTTAGCATTTCGTGTCTTTTCATAAACTAATTCAATTTGGTTAATGATTATTCAACTGTTTGATGAATAAAAGCTACATAGGTTATAACCCGAGTTTTCATAATTACATGCTAACTTGAATTATACAAATATAAATGTTTTTATAAATTATAATTGACTAGTTGAACACGAATAATAAAGCTACTCGATTAGATGCTCATATACATTTCTTTTCTAAAGTTAATTGTTTAATTGTTATAATTTATATATAATAATTACAAATTAAAATTGATTAAGCTTTAATCCGCCTTTCTTATGAAAGTTTAAATTGGATTAATTTAAAAATGAATATCTCTTTGAAATATTCATTTCATGTCTTTTCTTAATTAAAATAAATGAAGCATATAGTCTTTGTTTTATCTTATAATATTAATCTTCCGATAGTTGTATCTTCTCGATCCTAGCTTTGATCTTAGTGTTTCTCGTGTCCTTTCAATCCTTTTTGAGTCCTCAACGTGTTTTGATCAATATTGTTGCCCATGATTGGTGTATTGTTATTTATTTGTGCATTTGTTTGCTTGTATGTGTTCGTGTGACGATAGACGTTGTTCAAGTTGAGTTTGAAGATCAAGCTGTGAAGAGTTCATTGAAGATCAAGTCAACGAAGGAATTGAGCTTTAACAGATATTATTAGGATTTAAGGCAAGTGGATTTCCCCCTCTGCATATTCTATTGAACCTATGCAACTTTCACGTTAATTAAAGTTTACTTTATGCTATGTATTACATTAATACTGATGGGTCCTATATTAAGGATGACTACTTTTATTGACCATCCCTTTGATAACCTGGATCTTTACTTTATGTTGGGTAGCTTTGCTTAGTTGCTATTCTTGGGAATGGTTTACACTAATCGTGAAGATAATAATTTTATGTTACCATTTATCAAGATATTTATATCCATGTTCTGATGATGATGTTAAACAAGATCACTTATGTTAATTGAAACATGGAGCGGCAACCTGGGATTAATACATACAACCACAATACCACATGGCTCTGGTCTTGGCTAAGTAAAATAGATGAACTCTATGCAATGTTAGGCTTGCCTGCTCTGTTGGATAATGGGTTACGTGTGGGAGGAGCAGAGAAGGAGGCTAGGCCTCCGATGTTCTGCACGGCGGGGACCAACATTTGCATAGAGGGAGTCTTTGGAAAGGCCTCGTAGCGCCCCTATGCAGTCACACCTCGGAAGTGTGGTACATGCCTGGCCCGCACTGCATGGTTGGGTCTAAAGTTCTTCGGAGCTTTTACGCGAATTGTGGTGAAAGTGTACAACCTCTGCAGAGTGTAAAACTGTTATAACAGCCGTGTTCGCGATTATGAACGGCCCGGATCCTCACATGATAATTAAACTTGAAGTTGAAAATAAATTATGGTTCCTGGTTAAGGAATGAGTGCTTTGGCACGAATGATGTGAGATGATATATCTCTTTATATTATTAATTGGGTTGGTATACACTTATACCTTAGTAATCAGGTGCTGCTAATAAAACTTGACCAACTAAAATATTGACCGCTCTTAACTCTTAGCCTTTCCTTGAAAGCTTTGCATATTTTTCCCCACTTGTTGAGTACCAACCATAAGTGTACTCACCCTTGCTAAATATTGGATCAGAAGCAGAAGAAGATGTGGAGTTCTTTAGTGCATTCAATGAAGATTGCTAGGCGTACGCAACCCCCAGTCAACTGCCTATGGTGAAGAGTTCAAGATTACTGCTGCTAGAATATCGTTGTAATGTATTTATTTTATTTTTTCCGCTGTAACTTTGTGTTCTATATTCATGGAGTCTGTCATATGTGTGAAACTTGATCCTGGCGCACATATGAGATGCATTCGGTTTGTTTTTTTATAAAACCGGGTGTGACATTATTTACGGGAAGACCTTCGACGAATGGATTAGGAATCTAGACAATGTTTTGAAAATATGCCGAGGAACACACCAAATTTGGAATGGTTGTCCTTGGTCATGCATACAGAAAAAGGTTGTCTCATCTATAATCAATTAACAGACCTTTTGCCCAACCTACATTGATCTAGCCTGCAACAATTTCTTAGCTAGGGCTCCCCAGCTTTGTTTGCATGTGTTCCTGTCACATGCAACTAACGTTACTATTCTACATACCTCAAGAGGAGAAGATGTGAAATGACATGGATTTCATGGCATCAAAAGACTCATAGTGGGTCGAGGGCACTAGCTTGTGATAGTCACTGGGCGAATGTGATTGTGAGGACAAGCAACGGCATGATGTGCCAAGAAGTCAATTCCACTAGTACAATGAGGCGTGGTACTGATTGAGGAGCAGAGATGTAACATAACTGGAGGGGGGGTGGGGTTGAGAATTTGCAACTCAGGTCCCGGAGTTGGTACGATGGAAGCTGAATATTGGCTTTCCCATTACCAACAGCAGTGTGTTGTTGGTTTCTCCGCCTACAGACTGGCCAAACCACTTGGTCGGTTTGTTTTTAAAACATTTGGAGGTTGGTTGGGTTGCTATCGACAGGATCTAAATAATTAATACTTTTAGTTGTAGCATCTAGCCTCATGCCAAATATGCGGTTAATTTCTTTGGCAATAAAGTGTGAAGACAAGTGGGGCCGAAATGACTCTTTCTTTATTTGTTACTAAATCTTGTCACAACATTCATGCCAAATACATAGTAAAACCAAATTGACTAGCCAATTCATCCACAAAACGTTCATGCAGCATTTTCAATCATTCGAAAAGACTTTAACTAATTCTTTGAAGATTTTAATTATCAATACTTGCAGTTTCAAAACTTATCCTTATTTTGCAAAAACAAAAGAGGGCCACATCTAAAGACTAAAATAAACTACTTTGGATTTTGTCCATGCCAAATTGCGGTAGCCACTAGTAGCGAAATCCCGGCTGTGGCTCGTTAGTTGTCACAAGAGTCCTCCCGTGTTCCTAGTCATGGCGTCTTCCGGTAACCATGGCACTGCCAAGGCCAAGGACCTAAGGGTGCTACTGCCATTCACCACTGACAGCCTAGTAAGACTCGCGAGGATGGCAGACTTCCTAACCCTAAGCTGCGGAGCTGATTATTTTTCTTGCAATCGCAGCGCATCCCTGACAAGCTCGCCAAGGAGGTCGGTGCTGGTTCAGACGGCTCCGCTGAGGTCCTCATCGTCGGCGGGCACAGCAAAATGTGGCATGTTCAGGTCGGGTCGGATGGCGATGGTGCGTTCTTGGTCTGAGGGTGGCCACAATTTGCGGAAGCATGCGGCGTCAGTATGGGGTGGTTTATCATTCTTCGACACCATGGCCGTGGCGTGCTCACTATCAAGGCTTTCGATGCCACAGGGAGCTCGGAATCCCACCACTGCAAGGTGTAGATTACAGATCGATTTTTTTCACAAATTTTAAAATTCGATTCCTTGTTAGTGTGTCAAGTTTATGGAGAAAAAAATGAGAGAGTTCACCTATATATGGGTTACGCCTTTAATTTTGGTTCCCTGTTTGTGAGTCTTATCGAAGTTAACACTTTTTCACATTAGTGTGGTGGATACTTCGCCCTCCCCCCCCCCCCCCCTGACAGTTGAAGCATCAACTGAGCTGACATCTAGACTGGTTCCATATCAAACTAGGTGGCCCTTTAGTGAATATTAGAATAGGCCCGCGGTGTTGCCGCGAATGGCAAGTAGATGTACCCATGGTATTTTTTTTTTGGTTTGGTCGTATAAAAGCTTTTTTGAATAAATGCTAGAGCGTGTTAAACCGTAAAAGCGCTATGTGGAAACATTGTAGATTGGAAGATCGGGTATATTTTATTCTAAAGTCTATTCAAATATGGAAATTTATTCAGGAGAATTGCAAGAAGGATTGAATTATGTTTGATATGTATGAATTATGTAGATTTTGATATTTAGAGGAACTTTTCTGTTAATTTTTTTATTTAAAACCATTATGGTGCTAACTTATAAATATTTTTGTTCTCAGATGTTAGCCATAATGGGGAAATTGGATAAGTGAGTTTGATTTTTTAAGTTAGTTCTATAATATATTTGGATTTTTAATTTCGTATTGGTGGTTGGATGTTATATATAATGGGAGAATCGGAAAAGTGAGTTCAATTGTTTTTTAAGTTTTCTATACATTATGTTTTTTATTTTAAATTTTCAAGTTATTTTCGTGTTCAATTTTTTTAATTCAAAGATGTTTTCGTGTACGAATCATAGGTGGAACGAATTACGGTAACACTTTGAATTTAAAATTTTGCTGGGTACTATTAACTATAATGAGGGAATTGGAAAAGTGAGTTTAGTTTTTTTTATTTTTACCAACAATATTTTTATTTTTAAAATTTGAACCATTTTTATGGTTATTGTTTTTGAAATTTGGAGATATTTTGGTGTATAAAAAATTTAGATTTTGAATTTTAATTGTTGTTTTGTATTGAACACTTCTTAATTTGCAGACATTACGATATTGAAATCGTAGGCGATGGGACGTAGAATGAATGGTAAGCAAATGTTATGTTGGATATCTTTTGGTTCAAATACGTTCTGGTGGTCGAATTGTACACATAGTGTTGCTTATATGGATGTAACTAATAGAACATGTTGTTGCATAATTTAAGTAAAAGCTAAGGGTTTTTCAATAAAATTTCAAAGAGGGAAAAAGGATGGCGGGTTGATTCTATGAAAGATCAGGGGTTTCTTTGAGAATATTGCTGGTCGACTGGTGGTGGACTGCAGGTTGATTTCTTTAAAATCCTGGGGCTTCTTCGAAAAACTTGCTAAGAGAGGGAAGTGGACGATGGGTTGTATTTTCATAAAGTCAGTGCGTGTTTTTGCAAAATGCCAGAAGATGGACGATCTCGGCCCTCCGTCCGGCCGCGATCCGATGGCAATGGGAAGCTGGCAAAGTGGCCAGCTTCTCTGGTCTCAGAATTGGCCACGGATTGTAAGGGAAGATGTCATCGAACCGAGAATTGGTCGATACATGAAGAACAAGGACATGCCCAATAGCAACTTGCTCACGGACAAAGTGGATGGAGATCTACCTCAACATGATTCGTGCGCTGGTGCTAAACAACTATCATCAACAAGTAGATGGCTACTATTATGTTATCACAATACTCAAGTATGCTATGTGATAATGGACTATCAAACTCACGAAGAAGATGACGAAGCCAACAATCCTTTGTATTGATCATGGCCTTGTACTCTAGTTTAGTATGCAGATAGGTGCAAGTAGTGGAGTGGTCCGGAGCTAATGCACCTGGTGATCACATTCCTGGAATGAAGAGCTGAAAGGATCAAATTAGAAAGACCAATGAGTAAAATGCACATGAGTTACATGAACTTGTATGATTGTGTCATTTAGGTCCATGAACTTTTATTTGCCTTTCTAGGTCTATGAACTTATTTGTTTCTGTCATTTAGGTCCACAAAATTGGTGGGCCAACAAACTTGTTTGTCCCTATTATTCAGTCCATCAACATTTTCTTAATTGTTATAAATTCATATGCCTATTAAATGATGCAATATTCATTGAATATTTTAAGCATTTTAATCATGGTATAAAAATGTCTATTAGATACAAACATTTTAACCATGTTACAAAAAAAATTGCTCTCATTTGTGCTACAAATAGTTTGTTTGAAGTGGATGGAGTCATCTGGTGATGAGCTCAACTACTCCGCGAATTCCTATGACCAAAATATTCATAAATAGTGCATCACTTAAAAGGTTTATGAATTTATAACGGTTGAGAAAAGTTTATGAACATAAATTACATAGACCAACAAGTTGGTAGCCCTACAAATGAAAATGAAAGTTCGTGGACCTAAATAACACAGATAAACAAGTTCATGGACCTAACAATGCAAAGTGAAAGTTTGGGTGCACAAGTTCAAGGACCTCTAGTGCAATTTACTCAAGAAGAATTGTTATCAATAGTGAACTTGCAAATAGAGATAAGTTTGTAATAATAATCTAAAGCAACAAGAATAATTTATTATGATAAAATTGTCTTACTAGACAATGTGACAGGAAAAGAAGTGCCTTTGACAACAAGTATGGATGAAGGATACGGATGGTGGACGGGACAAAGAGATGTTACCAGTATCATGCATCATATGATTGGTAGCTCTAGAGCCGGGGGGGGGGGGGGGTTAACTGTTAAAGTAGGGGTTGCATTGGAGGGAGCCCAGGAGGCAACAGAGATGAGATACCATTGACAGCCGTATGGTTTAGACGCGAGGAACGTGGCCAGCAGCGACCCCTAGTGCCGTTGGGGGCAGTCCTGCCGCCAGATCCCTGCCCTGGCCACATGGTAATTTGTCCAGTCCAAGGATTATACATGGAAGGGAAGGGATCACTGGTTCTATTGCACTGTTGATGCCAACCAGAGCCACCAGGGTTCCCACCGTAGGAGAACACAGAAGGGGGTTTTGATCTAGCATTGGCCGAAGAAGAGGAACCACATGTAGGAGCACCCGAGGTGGATGAAGTGGTCCTTTGGTCTTCTTCAGATGAGTGCAGTTGAGGAGTTTTTTTTTTGAACGGACGGCAAAAGTTTTGCCGAATTTTTATTAGAAAAAATAAGAACAACAAATACATCTAGGTGGTGGCTCACCCCCAAGCGAAAAACAACTAGGAAACAACTAACAAACAATCTAGGCCACTGCAAAAACTAACAAGATAGAACACCTAGGGAACAACAGCAAAACCTATGTTTGAAGGCGATCAAAAGCTAGACCAAATTGTTGGATGTCTTCTTTTGTCAAGTATGCCACTTCCTCAGCTGATTTGGATACATGATTGAAGGTCCTTCTGTTGCGCTTTTGTGAGGAGTTGATGCAGCCTTAGTCAAGGTCAGCTCTTGGAGGAAGACATAATGGACATTGTGGACCTCATGGAACATAGGTAGTGGACAAGAATGTTGGAGCTGAATCCTGAGTCGCAAAGCACATTGAGGACAAGATTGCGGTCAGGGATGACCTCACCAAGGTCACTAAGGGCGTTCGCCGTGGCATTCATCTTGCAGCTAGTTGGTGATGTAGAGGTCGCGGTCAGCATCGTTCTTGATCGGAGGGTTGACGCGGTGTTGAGCCGAGTCTGCTGCTCATTATGGGTCAGCGGCTCAGCGTTCACGTTAGAGCATGTCGAGGGCAGCCCACACCAGGTCCTAGGCTGGGGAGGCAGCTTTGGCAGCAGCATCAGCTGTGGCAGCAAGAAACCGCCTGGCGCTCCTCCTGGTCAGTTGATCCACTTCGTGGAATCCTGATCCACCATGGCGGCACTCTCTTTAGGAGGCAGGAGGCTCTGGAGGCAGCATGCGGACAACACAGATGGTTGTGCATGCTCTTTGATTTTAGGTGTAGCGGAATTAGTGAGAGGTATCGAAGTTGTGATGGTCTCTTTATACCATGATAGAAGATGTATTTCATGCATAGATAGATTGTATTGATCTGAGATTATCAAGGTACAATATATAGACCACCAACCGGTGCAATGTCAACCATCTTGATTTATGGAAACAGAATCAAGGACACAGAGGATGTTAGGATGATGAGTGACAGGGTTGGTCAGGAAACAAACTCCATGCAGTACACGACTAGCAGAGATATTTGCTAACACACATGTCATTTTGGGATGTGGTACATAATCGACTGCAGAAGTTATGTTACTTAGTTTCTACAGCAATTTCTCAATATACCTTTTTATAATAATCAAGGGTCATAAAGGTGTTGTATAACAATAATATATTTAGTTGCCAAGATAAATCTTCATATGAATTTGTGTTTTGAGTTAGAACTGATTGCTTGTAACTCATTTTTTTTCAGGTAACGCAATTCTAAGCAGCAAAGACACCATCCGTAAACCACAGTTCATCAGTTTCTCTTCACCAGGATCCATGAAAAAGATGGTTACCACACTGAGTGACTAATTTGTTTTCCTCACTTTGCGTATCTCAGTGAAACAACTTGACTGTACTTTTTTTTATGTATTATTTTAGCTAATACCAGCTAAGTTTGTGCAATACTACATACCCAAAGACCACCTGGACAATTGTATGGCTGTTGTTTTTGGCTCCCTTGGCAAAGCTTCTAGTGTTAAGCTTGAGATGGAGCGGCCGGACGTGTTCTTTGCTGGAGGCTGGTCTCGGTTTCTGTCATTCAATGCCATAACTAAAAATGATATTCTGTTAATACGGTACGAGGTCAAAGTGTTTGATCCAAGTGGTGAGTAAATGAAAATTCAGTTTGTGATGTTACTGATTGTACTGACAATTAGGTGAATTTGTGCCAAATACTGAAGTACACATTCCTTTTGTACCAGGTATTGTGAAGCAGGAGGAAGGATCATCTGCTGCTTCCATTCATGTGTCTACAAGCAATATGAACTCGGCAAGCAGTGGAGGGCCAATGAAACCAGAAAGGTACGATGATTCTTTAACCAAGGCATCAAAGACAATGTCGTGTGTCTACAACATTGGGCCACCAGCTTGGATAAAGAAGGACATCAATGCCAGCACAATTGAAAATCAACTAGTAAGGGCACCATTTCCTTTCTCAGTTGATATGATCAAGTTAGGAAAATGATGCAAATTTTTGCTTGGATATGGTAAATAGACTCCTCTGGACAAAGTTTATTAGAGAAACAGAAACGGCTTCTTTTTCATGCTTTATTTACCAATGATATACGTGTACATGCTATCACAAGAGAAAACAAAACAATTAATGAAATAGGTTTCTATATTAATTGTCAGCTGATGTATAATATCTATCATGCATATGCACTTCAAATGATATTTTGTGATGATCAGAGTCAGCAGACCCTATAATTGTTCCAATGTGATACATGCATAGGATACATATGTTTTCTGTCAGGAACAAAATTTGGAAACCAATGTGGTTGCGATTCGTGCAGGCTTTGCCAGCATCATTCTGTAAGGCAATTGGGCTACGGAGAGTCTGCTGATCACACTAAAAACCTCACTGAGCAGCACCAGGTATTGGCAGGTGGGTTTTTACCCATACAAAAATAGCAGCTACCATGTTAGGTCAGGCTGGAGTGTGTTCTGCCAGGAGAACGGCATCAAGGTAGGTGACGTCTGCACCATCAATGTCATTGAAACCATGCTAAAGCTTGCAACTACTGATGATACATCAGTTCGTTGGTGACTTCTGTTAAAGCTGTGAAGGCATGTTGAATGTTTCCCTAAATGTTGTCTATTTCAAGTTAGCTCTGTCGATTTATGTATCCCAAAGCTGAATTTAGCCTTATTAAACATTTGATTAAATCGCATGATTGCGACAAAGAGATTAGATGCGTCACACGTTGACAGTACGTGTCCATCCCAGCCGTCCCCTCCCCTCCAGGTTCTTTTTTTTGTTTGCTAGATATACAACACAGATTATCAGTAACAATACTCGAGATGAAGCAGAAGGAGGAAGCAACACTACGGAGGGCATCCCAAGCGTACCCTTCACTTCAAGAAGACCAGCAAATTGGTTAGGTGGGTAACAAAGTACAAAAAAACAACCCCTGTAACGTGCACCTGTCAGTGCCTGTCAGTGCCAGGTGGGTGCAGCTTGTAAGATATATACTGTATTGTGAAGAAGGGGAGACTTGATTGAGATCTCATCGGTTCTGACAACGGTGGCAGCAAGCTTTGGCTCGAGATCGCCGGCGAGATTCTCGTCCAGTGTATCGTGAACCCTATGAGCCAGTGAATCATATAGTCTGTCGTAATCCCTATAGCTGTCTGTTGCAATTTGTATTCAGAGTCACGATCCTCGCATCCAATCGCCTCTGCAAACCTGGATCCATCGCACCCTCACTTCACTCGATTCCAAGCCGACTGAGAGCCATCGCACTGTCCAACGATCATATTATTATTGTTCTAGCAAAGCATGAAGAACTAGGAAAGAAGGCAGATGAGACACATCTCAAGGCGGACGAGACACATCTCAAGGCGGATGAGATGAATATAGGAGAATTGAAGAGATGCAGTATTCAATCAATCAACTCAAAGTGGAGCAGAGGGCAGTGAAGACGTGGGAGCCGTAGTTGGAAGAGAAGGTCGTGGAATTGCAAGATTCCGTATTCGATATTAAGACCAAGGTGGATCAGTTCATCCGTGAGCTCCCCATGCCGAGCATCAAACTCGAAGAGAATATCATGGTTGAGGCGCATGCTTCTACTCATCTAGAAGCTCCTGCTGCTGCAGAGCCATCCAGGCAATTTGGCCACCACGAAGAATTCTGTCACCAGACTAGGTTGTTACAACCTGCTGCCACCTCTGGTCAAAGGTGCTGGTCGTTTCTTTGCTTCCACTCCAGTTCCTTTACAGGGTTTTGAATCTACCAATTGTTCCATGAATATGCAATCTACTAGTATCAGTCATGCTCTATATCCCACGGAATTTCCTAAATTTGATGGAACTAGTCCAAAGATTTGGATCAGAAGATGTGATACGTAGATTGAAATACCTAAAAGTCTTTGGGTCAAGCCACTGTTAATTTTGGAGGTTCTGCCTCTTTTTGGATGCAATCCATAGAGACAAATCTTAACTATTCTCCAGAAGTTTGAGAGGGGTCAACATAATCATGTTGTTAGGCAGTATGTTGGATTTTTTGATGATCTAGTGCATTAGTTATTACATGATCCCTATGTTAATCCGTAGTGTTAACTATTAAGTTCATTGATGGTTAAAAACTAGATGTCAAGGCTATAGTGTTAGTCCATAGACCGAAAGGTCTAGATACCGCTAGTTCTTTATCTCTTGCAGGAGGAAGTGCTGCTTGGGCAACCTAGGAAAAATTGGAGGAAGAATGATGAAATTTCTTATAGCAAACAAGTCCTTAAGCCAGGTTTTTCGCCTCGCTCCTCAGTCAAGACTCTATGCTGGCAATGTGGCAGAGAGCAGAAAATCCCCTGGCAGCTTTAAGGATAAGCAAACTGATGAGAAGCTAGTAGCTTTGATGGCTTATAGAGAGGTGAAAGGATTGTGTTACAAGTGTGGTAGTAAATGGGGTCTTCAACATAACTGTTGAGTGTTCCTTTCCATGCAGTTGACAAATTGTGTCTGATTCTATAGAAGATCTAATAAGATTTCTACCACAGTTATGAATGAAACATATTCTGGTCAGACCATTAAATTGGAAGGTGAAAAATTAGGTGCATTATTACCAAATTCGGTACAACTGAAAACACTGTTGAGGGCCCTTAGATGCATCAATTGTGAACCACAAGTGCACGATCATTGTAGTTTTTCTCTTAGAGTATTCTCCGAGGTCTATCAATCCATGGATCGACAAAGAACTACCTAGGGTTTTCTACCTAGCTAAATGGATCTAATCCTAACATGAAGCATATATTGCATACAGGGTTACACATGTGTGTGATGTTAAGAATGTAATGAATGGATCACAACCCCGATGACATAAGGTAACATGATCAAAGGTGGCCTTAAGTGTATCGTCTTCTACTTACAACTCCAGCCAAGGTGGTAATCAATTAATGTACTCTCTAACCAAGATAAGGAGACACCCCTAAGACTTTCTCGAGATCGCCTAAGGTGCATCGTATCAACACCTAGGAATTCCTAACATTACTCTAACAATGACCAAGATACTCGTCGTCAGCATGGCTCAATATTACATGATCGTTCGGCCTCCACCACCCCCCACCCTCCACATGCATGCTGTCACCACACAAGGGTATTCAACCGCCGACTTCCTGGGCACCACAACGACGCAAAACATATAGACTAACAACCCATATAATGGACAGTTGTTTACTAGGTGAGTGCAACTTGTAAAAGATATATACTCTATGATGAATAAGGTATACATGGCCAAACAAACCGCGCGGCATGGCACGACACTAGCGGGAATCGGCACGGCACGAAAGGGCACGTCATTAATCAGCATGGCCAGTTAATTGTGCCATGCCGTGTAGTGCCACCGTGCCGGCACCAAGGCACTAGGACGACACTAAGGGTCTAGCTTAGTGTCGTGTCGTGCCCCATGGCACGGTAGTGCCCGTGCCGGCACTAGCACTAAAATTTCGTCAGCACCTCAAAACAATCACCAAAATGTAATTTTTTTCATGAAGTAAAAAACAAGCCCAGAATTTGATGAATACACATAGCAAAAAATTACACATGAAGCCAAACACATCAACAAAATTTGATCTAACAGCCTAAGTGCATAACAGGCACCAGAATTTTATCAATACCACCAGAATTTATTCAATGGAGATAAGAGAGACAGAGAGTATACCAAAAGATAAATTTCATTAGAGAGCTCGTGCAATGGCTGCCTCATTAAAAGCTTGTCTAGGTAAAACTCACCCTTGTGAGAAACCCTAGGCAGGAAAAGAGTACAGCCAAGCTCCATTAAAAGAGTTCAATGTTCATTGTTCAATGTCCATGTCCAGTCCAGTCCAAACTAAGTCCTTAATATTACAAACCATTACATAAATGATAAATGTTTGTGAATCAAGATCAACTCCTTTGAAGGCAGCTTCAAGCTCCTTGTCCTCCTCAAATTGTTGGAGCCTTGAGTCAGCAGCCTCCCAGTCCTTGATGTAGGTGAGCACTTCCACCATTTCAGGCTTTAGCCGCCTTCGTCGATCCTCGATTATCCTGCTAGTCATGCTAAAAGTAGATTATGAAGATATAGTAGCGATAGGAACAGTTAAGGTGTCCTTAGCCAAGATAGAGAGAACTGGATAAGTTAGTTTGTGCTAATGCCACCAGTTCAATATGTTAAAGTCATCATATAGATGGTGTTGACAATGTCACAATCCAAGTAGGAACAAGTTCAGAAGCACTACATGCTGAAGACCTTACACAGCATGCAGTAGAGAAGTTGCAGATGTACCTCTAGACATATCAAGACTAGATGGCAAGGTAACGCCACCCAAACTAGTACCAGAACCAGCACCATCATCGTATATATATATTTCATTCCAAACAGACCTTGACTTACCAGAGCTTGACTTACACCACTGTGGGACACATCAATCAGAACAAGACCAATGACTCTTTTCTCTAATTGCCAATCAGAGTTGATGTAGTGAGCCACAACACTGAGATAGTCCTCTTTGGCATTACTAGACCATATACACTCTTAACAGAGGTGTTCAAAGTTTCAATCAGCTTAGACTTGCAAACAGTGAAGTAACTAACAATGTCTCTAGTGGTGCTTTGCCTAGAAACACTAGAATATCTAGGGTTATGCGCAATTTTAATGTACTCTTCAAAAGCGTCAGATTGACCCAAAGAGATAGGAAGATCAAGTCTAGTAATCAAACGAACAAGCTGACTACGAGCAACAATAGGACAGTAGTCCCAAGCACGAACACTACCATCAGGATTAAAAGCAATGTGAGTCTGAGTCATGCGGGTTTTTTCACACCTCTTAACGCAAGTTTTAAGGTGGCTGGAAAGATGACCAGTGCCACCAGTGGAATAGCCAGAGTACTCTTTAGAACAATGCAAGCACCTAGCACCATACCTGATATTCTTACCATTCTCAATATTGAAAAGCTGCTCGAAGTCATCCCAGACAACAGAAGTAGAGGCACAACAGTGCTTGGCTTTTGGCTCCTCTGCCAAGGCAGGATCATTGCCATCTGGTGGAGCAGCGTCGTTTGGATCATCAACGTTGATGGCCTCCGCAACGCCATGGCCGAACAGCTCCTCGGCATCCTCACGCAAGTCATCTTCGTCATCATCTCCGACCCGGGCGCACAATTGCAGCTCCTCGTTGATGCCAATCTCAACCGTCTCATCGTCAGAGGGGTCCATCTTGAGTCGCTGTCGCAGGCGACCTAGATCCTCAACATCTACAACATGAAACAAGGCAAATCTTTGCCAAACAAACAAAAGGAGCAGAATAAAAGCACATATATGACTATGTAGGGTTAGGGTTTCCTCGTACCTTTGCGGCTGGAGCACCAGGTACACCAGCGACGACGACGATGCACGGATCCAGCCCCCTGGTCCCTTGACGGACCTAGTGTACACCTGCAGAGCAAGGAAACAAGAAAAAAAATCAGTAAACAAAGCACAAATCTAGACTAGATCTGGAGAAAGGATATTAGCACGGATCTTACACTAGTTTCAGAGCACCATGGTGGTCGGAGACCGACAATGGCGAGGTATACAATGGCGGAGATAATGAGGTGGATAGGGATGGCAACAGGTCGGGTGAAGTGCGGGTAGAGCAAAAACCCGCCCTCAACGGCGCCCGCCCTCAATGAGACCCGCGGGTGAAATGTCACACCCGCACCCGCGGGTGACCCACGGATTTCGGGTCGCCCGCGGGTTTGTTAATAAGAAGCAAATGTACAACAAAAATGATCAAATTTAAGAAAAAATTATGCAAAATTACTAATTTTGTTTACACAATGAATAGAAAACAAACAACAATATGAGCCTAGTTATATAAATAATAGACACGCAATATAGTCTTCACAAAACATTATACATTTTACATAAATTTGTATTAAACATTCATAATATGCTTACATTTGAAGGAAAAAATAAATAAATATATATATGTTTCGGGACCCATGGGTCGTCCGCGGGTAAAATTTGACACCCGCACCCGACCCTCAACTTTTACGGGCCCCGACCCACGACACCCGCGGGTGCGATATTACACCCGCGCCCGCACCCTAGCGGGTGCGGTGCCCGCGGGCACCCGCACCCGCTGGTCCGATTGCCATTCCTAGAGGTGGATGAGGACGACAAGGAGAGGACGATGCTACATCGTCGTCCCGATATTGAAATCACAAGCTGCGACGGTCGTGCCGTGTGCCAGTGCCGGCCACCAGCGCCGCAAGGGCACCTGATGCGGGAGAGGAGAGGAAATTGAGAGAGGAGAGGTGAAGAAGTCAAAACTCGAGAGGAGATCGAGAGATGAAAGGGAGATGCACTGGCACGACACTGGGCCGAACACGAGCACGTCACGGGCACTACGGCCGTCGGGCCGGGCCATGCTAGGGCTGTACCAAATCAGGCCGTGCTAGTGCCGGCCCAGCAGACCTGGCCCGTTTGGTCATGACTAGAATAAGGTTTAGATTTCATTGAGATCTCATCGGTTCAAAAAAAACAGAGACGGCGAGATTTGGCTCGAGATCGCACGAGATTCTCATCCAGTGTATCTCGTGAACCTTATGAGCCAGCGAATCATATAGCCTACAATAATTCCCTATGCTTGTCCGTTACATATATGTTCTCACTTCTTGTCAACTAAGAGGAAATCGGATAGCCAGGGACAATGGTTAGTCATAATGTTCTTTCTGTCATGAAAGAAGACGACGACCGCCATTGGTACTTGCGACCGTGTAGACCAGCTGGACGCGAGCGTAGCCCTTTTGTCCGCTTAGCGCCCAGGGCTCATTGGAGTCATCGACATCCATGGCCCATTCCATGTCTTCCGTCCTGAGCGTCCAGGTGTGGGCATCGCAGCCATGATCGGAGCACCCACGCTTCGAGCAAAACCAGTCGGAGATGTTGACGAGCTTCACCACGCCGCCGGCTGCGATGCACATGTACCTGTAGTACTCCACTGGATACGGCACGTACCGTAGCGTGGGCATTTCGTCGAACACGTCGCAGACGAGTAGGCCGTAGTCGAAGCTCACCCAGCACAGGAGCCCGTCGTTCCCGAGTGGCACGACGTCCTCGATCTCCCACGCGGACAGCAGCAGATCCCACACCTTCCAGTGGAGGCCATGCACGACCCGCGGCTCCACGACGCGCCAGTGCCGCTAGGCGGAGCGGAAGATGAGCAGCTCGAACTCGGGCGCGGCCCAGCTGACGCCCCTCGTCGCCCTCAGCTCCGCCACCACGAACTCAGACTCGCCGCGGCGCATGAGGCCAGTGGAGCCTCTATGTCTACGATTCGACGGGCCCCAATCGGTTGTGGAAGAAGAGGAAGTCGGGAGAAGCGACAGCGTCGGCGGCCACCGCCACGCCGCGAGGTCGCCGGAGTTGTACACGAAGTAGTCGAGAACCGCAACGCTCGTCGTCCACGAGGCTTGCGTGACGGTGTGGAGGAGGAAGGAGTCGCCGTGGGCGGCGACGACGGTGGAGAAGGCGCTCTTGACGCCGTTCGGGAAGTGGATGCACACGCGCGACATCGCCGGCGGCGGCGACGGAAGGAGGGCGGCGCAGATATGGTGGCCGTTGGAGGTGTGGCCGGACGCGGCTGTCCTCTGGTCGGCGGCGAAGTAGGAGCCCTCGGGGTCGTATTTGCCGTAGGGAGCGACGAGCATCCATGGAGGGTGGGCGGCGGGTGCTTGCTGGGTCCCTCCCCATTGCATTGGCGGCGGCGGCGGCAAGCGTGCTTGTTAATTCGAACCCTAACTATATTATCTTTTGTTGTCGTGATGCCATCGGCTAGTTGCTGAATATCAATATCATGAAGCCCGTAGTTATAAGATTACCCTCTAAGTATAAGATCCAGTTTTATTTCGCAAAACACTCTGGTTACCTGAAAAATCAGTTTCCCTTAAATACCAACTATTTTTTACCCCACCTGTCAATTGGTGTATATCCACATGATTAGGAAAAAACTCAAATAATTAAGGTCGTTGAGCATGGACATCAATCGGCGCCTGAGAAAGTCCCGTTTTCCAACTTTAGAGAAAACTCCAACAAAGCACCTACTTAAGCCCCTAAGTATGCGATTTCAGATTGTGAGTTTTCACTTTCTTAGTTGTGTTATTCGAATTGCTTATAGAAAATACCTTGTCGGCGAAGCCAATTAAGTTGTGCTTGGTTGATATTAATGGAGGAGCGGTGTAAGGTTGCAGGGTTCAAATCGTGTTGATTTCAAGCCAAATCGCCAACGGCGAATGAAGATCGAATTTATCCATACTATCCGAAGATTGGGCCAATGTACGATCAGCCAGCGAGTTAGAAGAAAATGTATTAAGCAGATTAGTAGCATGCGTAATGCATCAGCAAACTCAATGATGATAAGTTCAACATTTTCTAAATTGAAGCATTCACATTCCAATACCAACAGAGATTAAAATAAGGCTTGAGAGGTCCCCCACATTTAGAATCGGGACCATCGAGCCATTTTGTACAAGTGACGGCGTGTCTACATCCTGCCGCTCGTATATGATCATGCGGCAATACCATGCTTGTCTATGATCTAATATTCATCACTGTTAGATTCTTGAGTTTTTCATCAATTTTTTTTTGGCAAACACTAATAGAGAAACCACATTTAATCCTACTCTTTTAACTCTTTTTAGTCCTAGTTATTTTTTACCGTAGACTAAAGAGGCTTTAGTTCTAGTTGGTGTTACAAAACAAAACGAATAATTTTATGCCCAATTTCGTAGTCTGTGGAGACACCGTTCGTCTTGTTGGTAACATCAGCCGAGACTAATGCCCTATTTTAGGGTTTAGGGTGAGGGTCGGCGGGCAATGCGTTGAGCGCTGGACAGGACGCTGGTGCCGTGTGGATTGGAGGAAGGAAATAATGAATATTAGTTGGGCTGCCTGGCTAGGCTTGAAAACAGGATAAATACGGGATCCTGCAAATAAGGGAGGGACATATACACCCTCACCCGTATCTCGTCCTGCCCGTTCCTAGTTACCTACTACCTCCGTTCTAGAATATAGCAACGTTTAGATTTTCTCAAAGTCAAACATTCTTACCTTTGACCAACACTATTTTCAAAAATGTAATTTATTTTGAGTGAAAAGGTACATGTTAAAATAGTTCCTTTCGTGACCGATCTATAAACATAATTCTTATTTTGTCAATCTGTATATTTTTTGTACCATTTATGGTCAAAGTTATTAATGTTTGACTTTGAAAAAAGCTAAACGTTGCTATATTCTGGAACGGAGGGAGTACCTCCCATTTCCGTTCTTGTTTTGAGAGTTTTCACGTCCCGTTTTGTATACTCATGAATATGGGATAAATATAAAAAATGGACCGACGGAATCCCTAAGCCACCGGTCGCAGTTAGGTAACTGAGAGTAAAGGCTCTCTCCAACTAAGACTTATATAGGCAGTGAAAAGTTGCATGGACGTACATGATCGCAGTTAGCTTATTGATTTTTTCTACTTAGCATGCAACATCACACACACGAGTGCTATATTCATCTCAAAACTTCTAAACTAGCACGAGTGTATCCAAACGACATACTATCCTTATGAGCACATTATCAAACAAAACACATTAGCACACACATCTACATCACCCTATGCGCACATGTACATCACCCTAGGGCTGCCTATGCTATTGAACTAAACACTTAACAGAATTACTTAAAAAAGTCACTTATACAGGGAGTTTTACCACATATGCTTTTCAGGCTTTCAGCTCACAAGAAGCTAGTAGCGCCTGATTGGGTCAACTTGTACTCCCTCCATATTGGTAAAGGATGACGTTTTGAGATTGTCTTAAGTCAAACATTATAAACTTTGACTGTAAATAATTTTTTAAGTATTAAGTTTAGCAATATAAAAATAATATGAGTAGATTTGTATTGAAATATAGTTTCAGAAAAGTAATTTTAAAATATATTTTACAAATATTTTATACTAAAAAGTATTAGTCAAAGTTATATTTTGGAGACCGTGTCAATGTCCTAAACGTCTTCCTTTACCAACCCGGAGGGAGTAGATCATCAGGTGACCTCAAAGGTTGACTTGATCGTGAAACCCGGGCAACGCGTCACTACATAATAACAATTTATAAGCTTCAAATGCACACTGAGTCGTATATATCCTGCTAATCTTCTCAGATATGTCAGGTTCTAACTTCTAAGACCAATCATCGCCCACAACCGAAGCAACTGATTGTGTAGAGTAGAATATTGACTTTTATAGTGCGTGTGTACGTACGTGAGGAACTTAGCTTGCGCTGCAAATCAGCTCTGCCCACTGGCAGCTTATATTAGAACGTGCTTGCGCCACGTCCCATTGACTTTTGACATAACAAAGCTTATCATCGGATGGTCTAATTGATTCCGTCGTACAATTTTGCTTACGATGAGGGAATAGCAAGAGTCACATTCATTCGATTGCTTCAGTCGAAGGAAACCAAGCTCCCCATTTCACTATAAAAGCACCATGAGCTCACCATGCATACACCAGCACACGGTTGAACTCTAATGCACAAAGCATACAAATCCATGGGTACTAGTAAGATGGCATCTGCTCGTCTGGCTTTGGCTGCCGTCGGCATCAGCTGCGTCGTGCTCCTCTCCTCATTCGGCACAGCGGCGGCAACCGGCAAGACCGGCCGGATCACGGTGTACTGGGGCCAAACTTCCAGCGAGGGCAGCCTCCACAAGGCCTGCCAGAGCAACCTCTACTCCGCAGTCATCCTCTCCTTCCTCACCAAGTTCGGCCACGGCAGCTACAAGCTGGACCTCACCGGTCACTCCTGGAGCGCCGTGGGCCCAGACATCAAGTACTGCCAGTCCAAGAACATCCTCGTCCTCCTCGCCATCGGCGGCGGCTTCGGCGACTACTCCCTCGCCTCCAAAGCTGACGCCAAGGCCGTCGCCGACCACATCTGGGACGTCTACCTCGGCGGCCACTCCAAATCCCGCCCCTTCGGCGATGCCGTGCTAGATGGCGTCGACTTCGACATCGAGCATGGGGGCTCCAAGCACTACGACGACCTGGCCAGGTAAGGGTGAACGTGGCATGGACATTATCCGTTCGAACGAAGGCCCTTACGTCTTAAATTGATTGTAATAATTTATATCAATATTTGATCCTATTGCCAGGTACCTGAAAGGCTACAGCAGCAAGGGCAAGAAGAAGGTGTGGATCACGGCAGCGCCGCAGTGCCCGTTCCCTGACCGGAATGCTGGGGCAGGCACTCGAGACGGGGCTCTTCGACCGCGTGCACGTCCAGTTCTACAACAACCCGGTATGCAGCTACAGGTCCAGCAACGTGGAGGCGTTCACGAAGGCGTGGCAGAGGTGGACGCGGAGCTTCCCCAGGAGCTCCGTGTACCTTGGGCTCCCGGCGTCACCGCGCGCCGCCGGGAGCGGGTACGTGGAGCCGGCGACGCTGGTGTCCAAGGTGCTTCCGATCGTGCGCCGGTCGAAGAACTATGGTGGGATCATGCTGTGGAGCAGGTACTGGGACCTGCAGACAGGATACAGCAGGGCTGTCAAGCATGCCGTCTGAAGCAATTACAGTGGACACGATATTAATACATGCAAGCTTTAGTATGAGCGCGGTGGATGTTATTATTACTGTAATAATGTGATCATGTCAAGTGCTCGAGTCTGAGCGCCTAATGTACGTGGCTAATTATTATTTACTAAATAATATAACTTGGACCGTGCTTCACACGAGGACTGCAACGACAATGCATGCACATGGATGTGTGCTTGTAATAAAATATGTGCGTTGACCATAAAAAAATGATAGCAAGGCGATCAGGATGGAACGGTCGGTTAGACCATTTGTAACTAGCGATCTGACCGGCCGGATCCTATATATAGTTTTCCCGGCAAGAGAGGAGCCGATCTGACCACTGGTACAAGCCTGGATCCTAGCAAGAGACGAGCCGATCTGACCACTGGTACAACAGCCGGTCGTCTATACCAGGTGTCCCCCTAGTTTGAGTAAAATCAGGAAAATCTGTAGATTCAGATTTGTAAAAGGTTTCCTTGGAGGGCAAGACCTTCACACCATATGTATATATACTATAAAGAATGTAGAATTGAAAATAATTCTCACCCCATTTGAATCCTCCGTATTATTACAAAAATCACTTTCGGAGGCGGTCAACAATGATTTTCGGAAGTGTTTTTGCGTACCACCTCCGAGCCAAGGGGTCGATAGGAAGCAACTAATGAGCCCATGGCTCCTCAAATTATTAAATTTGGTTCATTTTTGTTTGATGCAAAGAAATGCAAGATGAAGAAAAGGTTAGAAAATGTATTCAAGATTCCAAACATGGCTTCTGTACAGATTAGTGAATTTTCCTCGATCAAGGAATGCAAGGAAATCAGTCTACGGAAGCCAATATACAATGGTTCTAATGTTCGCATGAAACATCCAGAAGAAGAAGGCAACGAAACTTTTGCAGGTCGGATGAATTATAATATTTGCAAGTCCTAATGGTATTATTACCAAGTGGCCGTATTATTTTATTATACATAGATATTTCTATGTCTAGTATGGATGAGTTAGTGCGTGCGTACACTTGTGTGCTGGTCGGTTAATCAATGTTGGTTGAGTCAAACCAGGACTCCGAAAGGGTGGCCTGCGTGCCTTTTTATTCTAGGGCCGGCGGCCTTGTAAAGCAGGTTTTGTTTTGATCGTGAGTTTATCTTCGGAAGACAGAACCCTAGGGAGCGACTCCTATCATCTTGTGGAGAGAATTATCATCGGATCCTGTGTGGATTTGTTTTAGTGTGCGATCAAGCTTCGTCTTGGGCGTGCTCTGGAATTCTACGGAAATTTCCCTTCTTCTGATCGTGGTTCTTCGAAGCCACGGGTGGAAGACCTATCTAGGGTTTGAATTACAGTCATCTCAGTAAGCTGGTTCCTTCTATCACTACTGCCGGTCTGCAATAATCTTTGTTACCGATATAGTTCTGTTTATCACTGCTATTGCTCTGCGCTGGCATGCAATTGACCTCACGGGATTGTTTATTGAATTAAACTGGTGTCTTGGACCAATATTATTGCTGTCAATTATTTTACTCAATAACACTCGTGAGTTTGGTTGTTGCTGTGTTGTCATTGGATCATCAATTAAATTAATCCCTAGCTAGTTTTGATTTGGCGTGAGAATAATCATCTCAATTGCTGCCGCTGCTGTGATTGTTTATTTCTAAAAATAAATACTCAGTGAAAGTATTTGCTGGTACCGTGAAAGATTGGGACAAAATCTCCAGACACGTCGTCGTGTTCTCATCAGCAGCTACAGAACCGCAGGACTTAGGGGTTGTTTGGATCCTCTTGGGCTAAATTTTACCCTACCACATCGGATGTTGGATACTAATTAGGAATACTAAACATAGGTTAATTACAAAATATTTGCACAGATGTAGGTTAATTTGCGAGACGAATCTATTAAGCCTAATTAGTCTATTATTTGATAATATGGTGCTACAATAATGATGTCTAATAATGGATTACATAATCTTCATAGGTTCATCTCACAAATTAGCCCAATATTTCTACGATTAGTTTTGTAATTAATATTATGTTTAGTCCTCTTAATTAGTATAGTTATTTCAATATGCAAATTAAGCTAAAATTTAGCCCAAGGATATAAAAACTCTCTTAATCACCTAAGACAATACTGAGACTAAGTTGCATAGAAAAACAATATGTGACCCTAGAAATTGGTGCCCTGTGTCGTCACAAGGGTAGCACACCCACCTGGCCCGGCCCTAGTACCATCTTTTAACTTGACGTGTTGTATAGGATATACAATTCAACATCCTCGGACAACCTTTCATTAAGAAGATGCTCACATCTCATTGTTATTATTAAATGAACCACATAGCCCATCACAAGTATCCTTACAGGTAAGGCTAAATCCAAACATAGCACAATTGTCAACTAAATCAAGATGAAGGCCTAATGGATATGGAATGTCTATGATTCCGCGTATTCTCTAGCAATCCTTTTCGGATGTTTGTCTTGGCCGCCTCCAAGTTATGGATGAAGGAAAATAGTGGGGGGGCATATGCACCCATAGAAAAACAAAATACTATTAAATGTTCACCACATATGCACCATTAAAGGGTTTAATAGATGTACCCACAAGGAAGATGTGTCCCCTCTAGTTTGCTATAGTTTCGGCACTAATCCTATTCTATTACAACATCCTTTAGTGAGGATTTTAATTAGTGTTCCACGCCAACACATGATGAGGCACCTACAATTTAAATTGACCACTATGTCACTATCACGGATAAAGTGAAAAATCTGACATCCAATCAAATGTGAAGCTTGAGGACCGCATTAACATAGTGTGAATTTAGTGTGAGGGGGCATATCAAATGTTCACCACATATGCATCCTTCAAGGCTTAAATATATGCACCACAAGGAAGCCACACCCTCTCTAATTTGCTATAGTTTCGGCACGAATCCTATTCTATTATAAGATCCATTAGTGAGGATTTTAATTAGTGTTCCACGCCAGCACATGATGAGGCACCTACAATTTAAATTGACCACTATGTCACTATCACGGATAAAGCGAAGAATCTGACATCCAATCAAAATAAATTTGATTTTTATAAAATAAAGCAAGAATGACTGTAGTACGGTGTGTTCTTGAAAATTCGAGATGTTCTTGTCATTATATATCATCTTTTAACTTGATGTATTGTAGCATGCGTAGGTTATACAGTTCAATTCTCTAGGACAACCTTGCACCAATAAGATGCTCACATCTCATTGTTATTATTAAATGAACCGCATAGCCCATCATCAGTATCCTTATATGTATGGCTGAATCCAAGCATGGCACAATTGTCAACTAAATCCCGATCAAGGTCTAATGGATATGGAATGTCTATGGTTCTGCGCATTCTCTAGCACCCTCTTTATCACTGAACTTGTGTTGGTTCTATGGAATGTTGGCATCCAGTTATCGTTATCTACCATACTTTAACTTGATGTGTTGAAGCATGAATAGGATATGCAGTTCAATATCCTATCATGGCCTTGCGTCAAGGTGAAGCTCAACATCTCTTTGTCATTGTTAAATGTACTGAGTACCCCATTACGAATATCCTTAAAAGCAACGATGAATCTAGTCATACCACAGTTGTCAACCAAGTCTTGATCGAAGGTAAATGGATAAGGAATGTCTACCTTGCTGCACCTTCTTTGTCACCTTTTTTGGCACTTCACCATGTTAGTTTTATAGGAAAAACAAAAGTTGCGAAACTTGTTTCAAATGTGAAGTTTGAGGACTCCATTAGCATAGGGTAACTACATAAGTTACTTTAATGATAAATATCATTGCCATTATATTTAGTACCCATCCATGTTTTTGCATCATGTAATCCTTTTGGGATGTTTGTATTGGCAGCCTCCAAGTTATGGATGAAGGAAAATAGTGGCGGGGGGAGGGGCATATGCACCCATAGGAAAATAAAATACTATTAAATGGTCACCACATATGCACCATTAACGGGTTTCATAGATAAACCCACAAGGAAGATGTGTCCCCTCTCTAGTTTGCTATAGTTTCGGTACGAATCCTATTCTACTATAAGATCCTTTAGTGAGGATTTTAATTAGTGTTCCACGGCAGCACATGATGAGGCACCTACAATTTAAATTGACCACTATGTCACTATCACGCATAAAGTGAAGAATCTGACATCCAATCAAAATGAATTTGATTTTTATAAAAGAAAGCAAGAATGACTGTAATATGGTGTGTTCTTGAAATTCGAGATGTTCTTGTCATTATATATCATCTTTTAACTTGATGTATTGTAGCATGCATAGGTTATACAGTTCAATTCTATAGGACAACCTTGCACCACTGAGATGCTCACATCTCATTGTTATTATTAAATGAACCGCATAGCCCATCATCAGTATCCTTATATGTATGGCTGAATCCAAGCATGGCAAAATTGTCAACTAAATCCTGATCAAGGCCTAATGGATATGGAATGTCTATGGTTTTGCGCATTCTATAGCACCTTCTTAATCACTGAACTTGTGTTGGTTCTATAAAAAGAATCCGAAGTTGCAAAATTTGTTTCAAATGTGAAGCTTGAGGACCGTATTAACATAGCGTGAATTTAGGGTGAGGGGGCATATCAAATGTTCACCACATATGCATCCTTCAAGGCTTAAATATATGCGCCACAAGGAAGACACGCCCTCTCTAATTTGCTATAGCTTTGTCACTGATCCTATATCACAAGATCCCTAAGTGACGCGTTTAGAATTCACTCACTGACATATGGCGAGCCATCCACTCATGAAATTTTTCATTAGGTCGTTGGCATTGATTAATTTAAGAGTCTAGAATCCTATTAATTTGAACCTATTGACGCAAAAATCGGGAAAGACCTTCACGTGCTAGCACACGAAATCGGCTGTGACCGCTGATGCAGGGCGTGCCAGTCAATCTGACCTGTTGATTGACAAGGAAAATCAGACGTTAATAACACAGTGAATTCGGCTGGGTTTCCGATTTGACGACGAACACCAGATCAGCAATAAAATTCCGATCTTTGATAAAGAGTCGACTAGATCAGCCGATTCCGATGCAAAGCAGAGTAAGATTACTAAAACGTAACTTAACCAGCTAAGCAGAGCAACACTTAGAATAGATCTAAACGGCTATACCAGATCCGATAATAAAGTATAAATAACAGCCGATCAAAGCTTATTCTAAGCTGGATAAAGTTTGAATAAAATCTAAACGAAGCAACAGCGATACGCCAGATACTAAATCTTAGATGTTTACTTGATAACTGTCGAATAGTTCCAAACAAAACAACAGCGATACGCCGGCTGCTAAAGCTTGGATCTTACTCAGTAATACGGGACTTACAGGCAAGCCTTGAGATCTGATCACCCCCGACGTACCCAAAAGAACTCGCGAAAAAGAAAGACGAAGTCGCCGACAAATTGTATGTAAGATGCGAAAAAGTGTAAAGGTTTGTTTGATGTTGGTGTGTACAGACTTCCATGACCACGCAGGGTCGATATTTATACTCAGATAACTATGACTCCTACACGTTTACGATAAACTTACTTGACGCAAAAGAAAATACCCTTTTTACAACCATTTACGACTCAAACTCTATAAAAATAACCGACTCTTTATTTCGGTCATTCACGTCATCAGCCTCTTCTCCGATTTTGGCTCTCATCGGACTTCGACTCTGATTCAAACTGCTCTTCCTCCTGGACTCCGATTCCGATTTTAACCTGTTCCTTTCCCCGGACTCCGATTCCGATTCTGTACCTCTGCTTCACTTTGGCACCGATGTGACCTGTTAAAATCCGGTGTCAACAGAACCGTTTCTCCGTGTATGGAAGACTATAGGGTGTGGTTATGAATGTTGGCATCCAGTTATCGTTATGTACCATACTTTAACTTGGTGTGTTGAAGCATGAATAGGATATGCAGTTCAATATCCTAACATGGCCTTGCTTCAAGGCGAAGCTCAACATCTCTTTGTCATTGTTAAATGTACTGAGTACCCAATTACTAATATCCTTAAAAGCAACGCTCAATCTAGTCATAGCATAGTTGTCAACCAAGTCTTGATCGAAGGTAAATGGATAAGGAATGTCTACCTTGCTGCACCTTCTTTGTCACCTTTTTTGGCACTTCACCATGTTAGTTTTATAGGAAAAACAAAAGTTGCGAAACTTGTTTCAAATGTGAAGTTTGAGGACTCCATTAGCATAAGGTAACTACATAAGTTACTTTAATGATAAATATCATTGCCATTATATTTAGTACCCATCCATGTTTTTGCATCATGTAATCCTTTTGGGATGTTTGTATTGGCAGCCTCCAAGTTATGGGTGAAGGAAAATAGTGGCGGGGGGGGGGCATATGAACCCATAGGAAAATAAAATACTATTAAATGTTCACCACATATGCACCATTAAAGGGTTTCATAGACGTACCCACAAGGAAGATGTGTCCCCTCTAGTTTGCTATAGTTTCGGCACTAATCCTATTCTACTAGAAGATTCTTTGGTGAGGATTTTAATTAGTGTTCCACGCCATCACATGATGAGGCACCTACAATTTAAATTAACCACTATGTCACTATCATGGATAAAGTTAAGAATCTAACATCCAATAAAAATAAATTTGATTGTTGTGTAAGAAAGCAAGAAAGACTATAGTAGGGTTTGTTCATGAAATTCAAGATGTTCTTTTCATTATATATCATCTATTAACTTGATGTATTGTAGCATGCGTAGGATATATAGTTCAATTCTTTAGGACAACCTTGCAACAAGAAGATGCTCACATCTTAGTGTTATTGTGAAATAAACTATGTAGGCCATAACCCGTATCATTACTAGTAAGCCTGAGTCCAAACATGATACATTTGTTAACTAAGTCCAGATTAAGGCCAAATGGAACTTACACACATTTTCTAGCACCTTCCTTGGCACTAAACTTGTGTTGGTTCTATAGAACGAATCTAAAGTTGCAAAATTTGTTTAAAATATAAAGCTTGAGAACTACATTAACATAGCATAACTCTAGTGTGAGGGGGCATATGCACCCATAAAAAACTGAAATATTATCAAATGTTCACCATATATGAATTCTTCAAAGCTTAAATATATCTACCCACAAGTAAGGCGCACCCTCTCTAATTTTCTATAGCTTTACCATTGATCCTATACCACAAGATCCCTAAGTGAAACTTTTTAGGGTTCTCTCGGTGACACAAAGCGAGGCATGATTTTTCATTAGGACACTATCATGACTAAAATCAAGAGACGGACATCGAATCAATGTGTACCTGTTCTGAGAGTAGGAAAGCCTATACGGTGTGCCCATGAAACTCAGGATCTTGTTGTTATATGGCATCTTTTTAACTTGATGTGTTGTACCATGAATAGGATTTGCAGTTCATTATCCTAGCACGCCCTTGCATGAAAGTAATTCTCGGCATCTCATTGTTATTGTTAAATGGTATGAGTACACCCTTGTACAAATGTTTATTCCACCTCATACTATATATGCAGCAAAATGTGAATTGTATTTTTTTTATATAGAGACAACATTAGCAATGACAGTGGAACAGTGGACCCATGATATCTGGTGACCAACCATACACCACTCACACATAGTAAAGAATGCGAGAGGAAGAGAGAAAGACCGGTATGCACAACAATCTAACCTGCAGAAGGATGAATTACTAGAAAAAAGCCGTGAAGCTCAACAGGAGAAGAAAATTTTGCTATGAGAACTACAATGCACAGGCAAGCAAATTGAAGCAATGTACAAATGCTAGAGCACGTTATGCAAATTTAACACCCGAGCAAAAATATCGATCCGTGATCGTCAGAGATTGCTCCATGCAAATATGGCATTTGAGAAAAAACAAGCAAAGAGACAATGTAAAAAAGAACATGTTTTACGAAAAAAGACGTAAAGCTCTAAATAAGGAATTTATCACCATGGCCTCACACGCACGTCACCTCGCACACCCAGATCAGACGGCCATATAAAGACATAATATAGTATGATAAATCATATAATAGATGGTCCAGCACCACATAAAGACATAATATAATATGATAAATCATATAATCTTCGTCTATAGAAACACACAAGTATATTTGCTTATCATAATAAAATGGATAGTCCAAATACAAGATATATATAGCATGATAACATCACCCGGACCCAAATCATTGTTGTTAAATCCTGACCAGGGCACGCCAGGCAGCAGCAAATCCACGAGCGAGCCTGCAAAATCAATGAAAGTCACTCTTGCATAAGGCATGGATCGCCTCGGTGCTTTTGATGCCAACCTCGGCGAGGATCGGGGCCAAGCAAGCGTGGTCCACGGTATGTGCCTCTATCTTCTCATCTAGCTTGCACAAGCAGGATCTTTCCTGCTTCTGCAGGGCCTGCAACTCGCGTACGCACTTTCCCACCGCCGACGGGCCGGACTGTGCGCACCCATCCGCGGCCGCATTGCCCGTAGCAGTGAGGCAGACCATGGGCACATCACAGAGACCGGTCAGGTCGTTGGCATGGACGCGCCTCGATGCCTTGAGGATGGCGGGGCAGACGCAATTGCCATCCACGCCTTGCGCCGCCGCGGCGCAGCACGCCTGGGTCACCTTTTTCAGCGTCGGCTGGAGGTCGCCGCAGAAGTCGTGCAGGATGAGTTGCCTGAACTTGCTGCACGACGGCGAGGTGCTCTCTACGGCTGCTGGGAGCGGCCAATCCTCCCCGGCAGCAGCCGCCGCGAAGGCCAACAGCAACGCAGATAGGAGGAAGAGAGGCGTGGATGCCATTGGTGTGGTGGTGACTATAGAATATTGCTACTGGTCTGGTGGTCTGATGTGTGTGTTTGGTATAATGGTGTACGTTAACGGTTGGAGTTGGTCCTCATTTTATAGGGATGGGAATATCCGGATCCATTGTGATCCATATTCTAAGCTACCAGAGATGGTGGTCTAGTCGTGCGTGCAGTTCATCTCTAGCCACTATCGGAAAACATGAGTTTGTCGAGTGCCACTTTTCGCTAGTATTATAGTGTAATAGTTCGGTTGTATTTGGTTCTAAAAAGTGTCATCAGATCCAATTTGCCCTTCAGGATAGGAGTACACATGTATACCAATAATGTCATATTCCGTATGCATACCTAACAGCTAGGCATATTGCAGCAACTGGCCTACCACGTGGCACTGTGGCAGCACCTCTGCCTCATAATAGTACAAAATAGCCAGCTATAGCTGCTAGGAAGGGCATCCGCAATGGCATTTAGCCCGCTAAACATCATAATAGCATCTCTGCCGCTAAATGCCTTAGCCAGCTATTTAAAACCATCATATCAAAACTCATTAAGCTTGTCAGTTAGCCCATAAAAGTTACTTGAACACAAAATGTAACCACATCAAGCCCTGCATAAAAGAGCTCTCCAAAGTTAGCTTATCTTTAAGGCGGCATTTCAAAATAAAAAGAGCAAATTAATTAATGTCCTATACAACAGAGGGCGGCTAAAAGGGTTACCGGACAATAAATGATAGATTACTAATGTCAAAATTGACACAAAATTTTGGTAAGCTTAACTATAGAAAGCTTGATAACTCTGCACCAGCTGCGAATAATATGTAAACTATCCATCTGATTAGTTACTGCTCAATTTTGTTTTTGCAAGGGGTATATTTTCGTTCCAGTAGGATAATGTTTTGAACAATAATTATTACTCCTGCAATATTTTCTTGGCGATACTACAAAATCATAGTAAAAAATAATTTTAATATGCATATAACAATATCAAGTTCTGTCAAAAATATATTATTAAAAAAAGCATGAATGATGTTGGGGAGACGCCCCTTGGAATTATATTTCCTATTTTTGCAGGCGAGACTGAAGAAGTCAAAACGAAGAAGACAAGCGTGAAGCTAATTCGAAGAGGTTAAAGTCGCAGGCAAGACTGGAGAGGTCAAAACGAAGATGACGAGCATGAAGCTAGTTCGAAGAGGTTAAAGTCTTGAGCAGGACCGAAGAAGTCAAGGCGAAGAAGACAATAGTACGAGGCTGGTCGCGGGACAAGGAGTTGCCAAGACGAGTCCGTCTCCTGTTACGAGGTCAAGATGGAGATTGGCGGGAAGCAACGGTCGTCTGAAAGCTAGGATGATTATAGGATTTCTGGCGGGAAGTAACGGTCTTGTAAACATGCGAGGTTGACCCCTATAAATAGCGGGTCAACAGTAACTGTAGAGGACAATTTTTGGAAGAAACGAAGAAAAGACAATTGTAATCTACTCACTGTTTGTAACACCCAAATGACATGATTGTGTTCGTGCCGGGAGCAATTCATTTGTTTATAAGTTGTTTTGGAAGTTGGACAGATGTTGAACTTGAACATCGTGGGCACAACTATTGCAGGTAATGCTTATTCATGTGTGCATGCTACTCGTGTTTGTGTAATGTAATAACAACAGCAATCGCTAGATAGCTAGTTTCTATGTGGAACCATTATGCTGATCTCGCTTTAAGTCTATTTATTAAACAGGTCCATTTGTATGCACGCTTAGCCTGATCCCAATTATTTTTTAAGAAAATGCTGTCATCTCGTTCCATACAAGTATGATGTGCTCGATCCATTCCTCGATATTTGTTACCGTTGCGGTTTGATAAGGATGTCAATACTTTGACGAGTCATTATTAATATTTCTTTAACTAGTACAAGTTAATTATATAACATTCTGTGTCAGGAAGTAATATGATGTCTGGGTCATTAGCAATTCATTTGTTTATCAGGTGGGTGCTATATTTGAGATATCAACGACGTGGATATATGACTACTACTTACTTGCACGACTAGAGGTAATGCTTATGTGTCCATATGATATTTATATGTGTAACGTAATAACTTCACTTTAACTAATTAGTTATGAATGATAACTACTGCATCAAATTGGTTATAATTGCGTTTATGAAACAATATTAATTAATTGGGGCCTGCAAAACATTATATTGTATCTTAACTGTGCTATGGGCAATTATTTTTCAATGGACTTGTTGGCTCCTTGTATTGACTACTTCTGTCAATGCGCATTGTCCACGTCTTGCGAAACAACAACGGAGGGTCTATTTATTTTATTATAGTATCTACTATCTGTGTCACTGTGCGGCACCACCAAGATACTAGATTGAGACAGAAAAAAATGAGGGGCGACAACTGAAGTATATTGATCTAGAAATGGTAACAATTTGAGGGCATGGTGTTGGGGAAAGCGTGCAGGGTGGCAAAAGCTCTTTTGGGACCTTCGCACTAGGAGTTTTGACGGTGGATTCAAAAGCTAGTTGAGGCTTCGTGTTCTATCTTTGCTTGTTTCAGCAACCTTCGGTCATAGAAGTGAAGGTTCCAAGTGAAGCTAAGCTCAGGAGAAGTCTCGAATGGGCAAATAGAGGAGCCACAAGCTAAACAATAGCGGACGAGGTTAAACAATAGCTGACGAGGTTAAAGCTTCGAAGACAGAAGACTCGAGGACAAACAGGTCTAGAAGATTAGAAACAACTTCGAAGAAGCAGCCTCGATACTATAAGATAAATTTGGCGAGGTCAAACACGAAGATAAGGCTCAAACTGGCGGGAAGCAACAGTCGTTTCTTGGAAGAGTAGTTATAGATTTTTGGCGGGAAGCAACGGCCGAATAAAATGTAATGCGAAGATGACCCCTATAAATAGTAGATGAACAGTCGCTAAAAGGGGCATGTAATCAAAGAATAGCTGAATACATCACACTGTTTGTGATAAGAAATTCCGTGTTACCAACAGTTTGCGCCGACCGTGTGTTTAGGAAACGAAATTAAACTCACGATTTACCAAAGCTAGTTATGCCCATGCTACAAGATTGTTTGTCACCTTCGTGTCCGTTGCACGCATGAGAAGCTTGGTGACGTGTGAGTTGAAGCATGAGCATCACACCAAATTAATATATTCAAGTATGTCGATATTGTTTACCGGAGGCCTTGAACTCGCACGAAGCAAGGCAGCGTCGAGACAATTGCCGAAGCAGAAAGGCGATGTGCCTTGACCTCTACTCCATCGCGCACGAGGGCCCTGCACGACATCCCTTTGTTGGAAAAGCATCTACGTCGATGCGAGGCGCTGACCTCGGGCCTGTACAACGAAGCATGCCCTGGAGCAAGATTTGCTGCGACATCGGCGTTGCGCGACGAGACACGGGGAGCAAGACGCCTGCTCTTCCAGAAGCAAGAAGCCTCGAGGGCCCGATGCTGTCCACTGCACGAAGCTGCGACGGAGGCCATGTTCAACATGCGCTTGGGGTAGCGCACCGCACTACACTAATCCATCGCACAACCTCGTCGTCATCACCTCCGCTGGCCGATTTCATCATGACGGCAGCAATACCCCTGGGGCTCCTTGGTTAGTTTGCACGAGGTGAGAATTCAGGTAAGTACGACGTGCGTACAAATGTGCAATATAACAATGCAAGAAAGCGATTTATTTACATCTTTGCATAGTTACGGCAAGCTTCAGTTTCGTTCTCGATTATCTGCACTTCGTTTTTAATTCGAGGAATTCCGATCTGTTTCGAGGGCCTCCATCTCTGTACGAGAGAAAAAAAATTACTATGGAAAGTACTTTGAGCCTGCGGCAAGACACTCCTTGGTCCAGGTGATAGCTCCTTGGTCCATTACTTCGAACCCATGTGGTCTCCTTACTGTTCACTTATATATATATATATATATCTTCGCAATATTTTCCATCCTCGTCATCATTTTTTGCAACTAATCCAATTTCTCAAGCAAGAAATGAAGTATATATCTTCCCTCTTCAAAAAAAAAAATGTACAAATGTCTGCAAAACAAAAGACCTTAAGCAACATAGCTTAAGACCGAGGCTAAAAATAAACTAGCCTCGAAACAAAAGGCCTCAAGGCAAAAAAACTTGAGGTAGAGGCACAAAGAAATTTGCCTCAATCAATCAAAAGATCTTAAGCAAGATAGCTTAAGGCCGAGGCTAAAAATAAACTAGCCTCGAAACAAAAAGCCTTAAGGCAAAAAAGCTTGAGGTAGAGGCACAAATAAATTTGCCTCGATCAATGAAAAGACCTTAAGCAAGATAGCTAAGGCCGAGGCTAAAAAGAAACTAGCCTTGAAGAAAAAAAAACCTCAAGCCAAAATGCTTGAGGTAGAGGCACAGATAAATTTGCCTCCATCAATCAAAAGACTAGCTTATGGCCAAGGCCAAAAAGAAACTAGCCTCAAAGCGAAAAACCTCAAGCCAAAATGCTTGAGGTAGAGACACAGATAAATTTGCCTCGAAAAATCAAAAGACCTAAAGCAAGTAGCTTAAGGCTGAGGCTGAAAAGAAATTAGCCTCGAAGAAAAAAAGCCTCAAAGCAAAAAACTTGAGGTAGACGAACAGATAAATTTGCCTCGAACAATCAAAAGACCTTTACCAAGATAGCTTAAGATCGAGGCTAAAAAGAAATTAGCCTCACAGCAAAAAGCCTTAAGGCAAAAAGCTTGAGACAGAGACACAAATAAATTTGCCTCGAACAATCACTAGGGTCGACCTCGTCACTCCGAATAGGCATCGAGACAAGCGGAGCATGAGGCTTTAGCTTGCCAGAGTTAATTTTTCGAGGAACTTGAAATTCCTGCAAAGAAAAAAACTTTGCAAAGACAGACTCCTTCGGCAGCTAACCGAAGGGTTAGAGATGTACGTAGATGATCTGTCGAAGGTCTTGGTTTCGTCGACTTATTATCTAGCCCCAAAGGGTTTGTCAAGTAGAGACCTGAGGAACACGCACGGACCTCGTGCCGAGGTCGCATCGTCGGCAACACAGAAAGTGCCGTCGTGTGGCTTAAGTTTGCAGCTCGTCCGAAGTATGGTCGTCGTTAAGTTCAAGGTAGAGCTTCTTGTTAACGACAGTCCGGGATTCCGAGACCTTCGCAAACGTGAATCGCCTCACTGATTGGTGCTGCAAGTGCGACAGGGTACATTGGGTGCGCGCGAGTTGCCTGCTTCGGAAGAAAAAATTAGCCAGAATAAAAGGCAGTATGTCCTTTCTCAAGTAACTGTTGGCCTAATAAAAACCAAAGCTACGGTGCATCACCGAAGTGAAACAGTACTATGAAAGTGAATCAGGTTAAGAAACTGCTTCGACATTTTTAAGTAAATTTACACAAACAGGCAACATCAGGACGTCTTCTCGAGAAGCATTTTTCTTGTGTTTCAAACCTACGACTCTAAAAGCAAGGAAAGTCTTGAAATTTTGCACAAACAAAAACAGGGTGTAAACAAGAAAACTATGATCTATCATGGGTAGAAACCGTCTAAAGCAACTATAAGTTGCATTTCAACAAAAAATAAAAAATGGAAGTACTTTTCAAACCGTAAAACCAGAAAAAATTTATATCCAAAAGCTCTCTAAGGCTAAGGGGGGAGAGGGACGCTTTCCCTCAAAGAAAGCTTACGTATATCCTTAGAGTGCTTTTCCAAAAAAAAAATCAATAATCTAATATAAATTTCAGCCGCAGAGGGGCTTATCATAAACAATAAAGTCACGGAGTTTCACTAAAAACTCAAAGAAACAGTACTATGAAAGTGAATCTGTAAAGTTGGAAACTTTGCACACTAGAAAGTCTCGAGATCCAATTTCTCGCTAAAGGGGCTGATCCCCGAGCACTGAAATTTCGAATTTAAATTTTATTTTTGCCGCCTAGGGGCTGAACCTTGAGGATTGGAGTTCAAGCAAGCTACAGCTCGAAGTTGCACGCTATATGCTTGTCATACGCTGCAACCTACGGCAAGGTTCTGTTATAAACTAATGTTGATTATTGTCAAAAGCAGCTGCAAGCTGCTCAACCAACAAATGCTTAATGAAAAATAAGAACAAATCCGAGCGAGGTTTGTTACCCAAAAAACCTTCGTAAAAAGGTCGACGCACCATTCGTACTAGGCACCATTGAAAAGTGTTGGATAAGCTTAGCACAAGTCATAAACTTCATTGCTCGATGGGCTCAACAATATGATTCTGCCATCATGACGTCCGGTACACTAGCGCAAGATTAACATCGAGGCTTAAAATAATATAAAAGCAAAACAAAGTTCACGTCAAGGACCGACCCTCAAGGTTTCCAAGAAAGGACCTTGGCAACGAGATTGACCTCACGGCAACGACGAATATCCACACTAATGAGTTAAGCTCCATACCAAGCTAAACCCTCGAGGCTCTAGCAAACCTCACGGCAACGTCGTAGCAAGCGTCAACCTCGCACCAACTTTGCGACTGGTCGTCAAGGTTAATTTCGCACCTAGCAGGAAAGCATGCAGGGACTAACGTACATACGATTGAAGCTTGCTGATCAAGCCACAATATAAATGCTTGCATCCGTTTATCCGCAATGGTAAAAGATACCAGATCCCATGGGTTTTATCTTCCAAACTATATTTTCTTTTTTAATAAAAACGAAAGAAACTGTTAATCAAAACTTCAGAACATGAAACGAAGCTGCCAGGAAAGTATCGCAATTGATGTTTCAGCCCAAGAGAAGCCGAGCCGGCTCCCACGGGCTTCGGCATCGAATCTGCATGTTTAGCATTACGATCTACGTGAAGCTTATGTACATGTTGAGAAGCTACTCCAATCAAGCTTGTTATTGCGCATGTAAAATGGATGTACCAAACTCCAATCGAGGTTGAAGGACGCCCTTACATCACTAGCGCAAAACAAAACATCACTCCGGTCTTTAAGCTAAATAGGAAGTAGTACAGTTCAAACAAATAATTTGCGCTCTCTGAGATATTGCACAGCTTCGCATCCTCAGCAAGCAGCAGTGAGCAGCGAAGCCAACGAGATCTGCGTAACCAAGATCAATCATGTGCAGAGTTTTCTCATGACGAGCTAAAAAAAAAATCACCCTTTCACGTGTGAAACCAAATGCAAACCAGGCACCACCAACAGCCCAGGTCGTCATCTCCGTGTAGTAGCATGCATATAACCAATCGAAGGTCACGTTTCATTATTCTCGCAAGTACATTATTTTAATCACTAACCTTCGATAGTTTATTGAGAAAAAATAAGAGATCTTTGTTAATCACCCTTGTCCTTTGCTTTACTTATCAAGCTCGTACAAGAAGCTACCCTAAACTCCAAGCTTCCACCAATCTTAACGTTCAACGCAATAGCTAGCCTTGCATCAGGTAGCGACACAATGCTCCTAATCATGAGTGCATGCACTTTCTCTTGCCTAGTCAGCACCCTTAATTGCTCGTGCTCGAAGCTGTGGTCAGAATGTCAAGCTACTGAACCAATATAAGTTTGTTTCGCAAAAAAAGAAGAACCAATATAAATTTATAATACGATAATGTCGAAAGGCAATTGCAAGCTGCTCTATCGACAAAACTTAAGAAAATATAAGTACGAACCCTAGAGAGGTTCGCTACTTATGCGAAGCTTGTTAAGCTCGAACAAATTGAAAGTCGAAAAAAGTCGCCCCGAATGAATAAGTCTGAAAGCAAAACTTCAGACAAAGGCAAAGAAAAATAGTGTCGATTAAGTTAGCCAATAAGCAAAAGATACAGCTTCAGGCAAAAATAGTTTCAAAACATAAACCTAAAATCCGACAAGACGCACCCCTGATAAAATCGAAAAAATAGAAAATTGTACTATTTGATGACACAGAAAAAGAACGAATTAAAAAAAAATATCACTCTGAATCTTTCCAACCCTGAAAATGCAAAGGGGCTAAGGAGGAGAGAGGATGCTTTTTGAAAAAAAAGAGAAGAAAAAAAAAAGAAGCTAAAGTAACCCCGATAACATTTTTGAGCCGAAACGAGGCACAGTCACGAAGTTAATTAAAATATTACTGAACATAGTTGTGTGAAAACACACAAGCAGCTAGTTCTTGTCAAGAAAAAAGCACAACACAGTTTCCAGCCACGAACGAAGAGGACAACTGACTGCTTCGGGTTCCGAAAAAGCGGTTTGTGCGAACCATCTGTGCATGAAGATAATAGTTGAGAATATAAAACATAAGAGGTTATCACAATTCAAAGTAAAAAAAAATTGAGAAACTAGCCTGGTAGGAGGCAAAAATTTATAATCCTCAAGTAGATCTCCGAATGGATCTTCGAGCAGATCCTCGAGCTGATCATTGACCAGATTCTCGAGCAAATTGGCGAACGGATGTTCCGAAAGGTCGTTTTCACAGAAAAATAGTCAAAGGTGAAAAATGGGCTAACCCTCGATAAATATATATCACAAAAATAATAAAAACGCGCGCCGCGTGAATTTAAACAGTTATGCAATCAGAGTCGGACGCGTGTCTTACTGAACTCTGATGAGGGGGACGCTTTCCTTAGGTTTCGAGCCTAGACTCAAAGTTTAATTCAAAAGTTCCGAATTAAGGATCGAAGGGGCTATTGTTGGAGAAAGCGTGCAGGGTGGCAAAAGCTCTTTTGGGACCTTCGCACTAGGAGTTTTGACGGTGGATTCAAAAGCTAGTTGAGGCTTCGTGTTCTATCTTTGCTTGTTTCAGTAACCTTCGGTCATAGAAGTGAAGGTTCCAAGTGAAGCTAAGCTCAGGAGAAGACTCGAATGGGCAAATAGAGGAGCCACAAGCTAACAATAGCTGACGAGGTTAAACAATAGCTGACGAGGTTGAACAATAGCTGACGAGGTTATAGCTTCGAAGACAGAAGACTCGAGGACAAACAGGTCTAGAAGATTAGAAACAACTTCGAAGAAGCAGCCTCGATACTATAAGACAAATTTGGCGAGGTCAAACACGAAGATAAGGCTCAAACTGGCAGGTAGCAACAGTCGTTTCTTGGAAGAGTAGTTATAGATTTTTGGCGGGAAGCAACGGCCGAATAAAATGTAATGCGAAGATGACCCCTATAAATAGTAGATGAGTAGTTGCCAAAAGGGGCATCTAATCAAAGAATAGCTGAATACATCACACTGTTTGTGATACGAAATTCCGTATTACAATACATGGATAAGGCCTCCTCTAGATCCACCGGCCATGGAGCCCTCCCCCCACAACCTTAACCACCAGAAACCTGAAATCCTAAATCCCGGGAACCTCAGCCCCACCCACAACCAGCCGGTCGTGGAGTTTTCATGTTACATTTTTTTTTTGCTTTGTGTTCCTTCTCCCCCTCTCCCCCTCTCCCCTAGTGAAGATGTAGCAAAAGAGGCTCTCGATTTAACTAGAAATTGAGAAGCTTCTTATTTTAGTTTTTGCATATTACTTTCATAGTATTTGGATACATTATCACTCTCAATATAATCATTTTGATCTTGTGTGCGCAAGCTGGCGGGCCTCTCAACCATGGAATTTAGAACGCGTAGATTCATTATCTGTTCTGCAACATGGGCAATTCGAAGAGCAGTCTTGCAAAGTGGGCCAGCACATGCCATCCTTGTTGCAACAGTAGGCTCCTGGGCGGCTGGATGACTTCGGATAGCAACCATTGGTGTTTGCGTGGATGGTTATGTGTTTTTCTCCAAGCATATTGTTGCTCCTGATGCCGTCTACGCTTCGACCTAGCAAATGAAATAGACATGTACATTGTTTCACTACAGAAAATGGGAATAACGTTTGAATTTCAAGCAACGCGGGCAGAGATGTGCACATCATCTATTACCATTTATGTAACAGGAGCGCTTTTCTTGTGGGCTTCGCGAGTATGGCCATGGCTTTTTTTTTGGTTTATGTATTGGTCTGAACTTGTGAATGGTGACTGTATGAGACTCTAGTGGCTGCCCTGTTTAATATTTATATCCATAAGTAATTAGTGCTACAATATATTTCCATCAATTATTTGATTATGGCATCAATAATGCAGTTTGATATTTTCTATATAATAACCATTAATATAAATATCATGCATTGAGGTGTACTATAAAAATAGCCACTCATTCGTTGGAGCACTACCCCAAGATATCTTCTGATATATACTGTTATGTTTTTTTCCATGATAGATGATGTCGTACTATGTTCCATGTGACTCTTCTGGAAGGCGGAACGTTCCTGGAAATGGATTGGGCTGACCCGACTACTCCAAAATGGCAGCCTTGCTTCAAGATGGCATAGGCGCTTTTGTCAAACTTACGAAGGTTGTTATAAATGCTGGTTATATATGTAGTCAGCTAGGGTTTCTTATAACCCTGCCCCTGGAATATATAAAGGTAGGTAGGGACCCATAAATTTATCTACAGTGAAACACCAGGCAACAAATCATACAATACGCATGGTATTATGTTCCTTGCACCCTTAACCTGTTAAAATTGACTTGTATTCACCTTTATGTTCTTGATGAAGATGAAATCCTTACCGACAAATCTACTAACTTGGCATACTCCTAAGTAGCGCGTGTCTGTATAAAACACTGACGTCCGATGCACCAAGTAAGAGGCTTCATCTAAGATCCAGCGTTAAACTCCAAGGCTTGCTTTAGCATACGCTGCAGGCTCCTCCTAGGTCTGCATCGCCTGCCACGATTCAACCTCTGTAGACACGTTGTACAGATAGCACCTCAACCTCCCCACAGTGGAGGCGACAAAACACGGCGCCATGCCTTTTGACTAGTGGTGGAGCAGTGCCAACGTTGCGCAAGAGCGGGCTGTGAAGTGACCGGCGGAGCGCGGCTACGGTGACGGAGCGTATCTGAGTCGGCCGCTGTTCTTGGTGGACGCACGCGGCAGGCCATGGTGGCGCTCCCTCCGCAGCCGTACACTTACTTGGAGTTTGGTGCGCCAGCTTCAGGTAGTACTCTGTTTCAACTGTGTGTACGAGGTGCACGAAGTCAACGCAGCTGTGCGAGGTTTCAATGGTAATCTAAATATAATTAATCTCTTGCATGGACTGCTTGCAAAATGCTTCAAACGGTTAAATAAAGCTTGTTCGTTCCTCTTACGAGTTGAGGATAATGTATGTTCCTTCGCGCGGTGTAACATAAGACTTGGGTGAAGCATGAGTAGTAGACGTAGTCATGTCGGCGAGATAGTCGTATGGCCTGACGCAGTGTGCAAATTAACGAGCAGCACGCAAACGGCCTAGCACTTCCACACAATAGTCCACACATACAAGGTACGAACACCACATGTAGATATACTAGCACCTTATTATGAGATCCCGTAAAAAATGATGTGGATACGATGGAGAAACTGTAGGGGTGGCGGTAATTGTTCTATGCACTTTCATAGATAGAGAGGATGTACTTTAATTTTTCCTTTGGTTCAAGAGCTCATATATTTAAAAGAAAGGATCACATCTCCACATCCCTTATTCTATTCGATGGTGGCGTGAAGACAGCGAGTAGAGGAAGACAAGGCCACCAACTGTTTCAGTGGTGCCAAAAGTTGGCACCGAATTAGTCGGTGAATACGTTCAGAGAGCACTTCGGTAATGTACAGATTTGGAAGGCCACTGATCAATTCGATAGTCATGACAAGATGGCACCGAATTAGTCGGTGCTCAAGGCGAAGAATGAAGACCTCTCTGTGTAAACGTCATTGACTAATTCCGTGGTACACGAGAGCATGCACCGAATCAGTTGGTGGTTGAACTAGGCCCGCTTGTCAGCGACGCAAGATCTCAACGACTAGTTCAACGGCTAGCTGAGGTGGCACCACTTACTAATTCGGTGGTACCCTCCTGCACCCACCGAATAAGTCGATGGTACGCAGAAAGGTTGCAACGGTTTGCAATGGCTGGTTCATTGGGTGGAGGCTATAATTATGGGTTGCCTCAGCCATTTGAAGCATGCTTGAGATTAGTGAAGATATTGGCAAGTGTTCTATGTATTCTTAAATGCTCAATTCACCAAAGTGCTAATTAAAAGATCTAGACGATTAGCAAAGTCTATAGTGCTAATCTAGGCCGCTTAGCGCATCTTTTAGGTGTTTAGCCTACAGCTTAACGACGTTTGCATACCTTTGTTTATCCAGTGCTAGCACGCACCAAGTGTTCTAATTTGGGGCTTATTATCTTGCGAGACCCTCCAACCTAGTTTGTGGAGTGGGCGTCAGTGATTGTAAGAGGGAGGAGAGGCACTCGGCTATTTGGCCGAAGCTCTACCAAGTGAAGACGGTGAGGAGCATCTGGGGAGGGGTGAGCGGAGACCCACTTCCGCGTGGCGAAGTCTTATGACCACCCACGGAATTACTCGATCGGGGAGTTTATGCCCTTGCGTGAGTATTCCCTTTGAGAGGAGCTCCAAGCCTCCAACAACGAGGATCCGTGAAAAGCTCGTGAGCTTTCCGTACCTCGGTAAAAATCATCGTGCCGGGAGTTTGCTCTTCTGTACCCTTTATCTTCTGAATTTCATACTTGCATTACTTTCTGTATTTATCTTTCCTAGACTTGTCTTGCTAGTATATGATTGGACCTAGGGTGTAAAACTTTGAAACGGTAGAGATAGCAACACAAAGTTAAACCTAGAGCACATTTAGATAGAAAATGAGTTTTCATATGTGTAATCCGAGCCTTAGTTTTTGGAACACCTAATTCACCTCTCCCTCTTACGGTGTCATGATCCCTTCATAGGACACATGCCAAATTCTTCATCAAAAGAAATTTTTATCGGCTCCCATTGAACTCCTCTCTGGTCGGCCTACTTGGTCCCACAACATTTCGGTAGGAGTGATAGGACAGGGGTGTGTCTTTGAATAAACGTATATGTAGAACTGATTCCCACACGACATAATATTCTGAAAAAACTATTATCAAGACAAAGCGAAACTAGTGCAGATTGAAAACGACCTTTAAACTATATAAACGTCAACCCTGCATTCACAAAATAAAATGCTCCAGTACATCTTAAAAAATGGCACAATCACTTAAAAACCAATTTTGAAGATGGTCAAAATCGAATTTTGGAAGCGGGTTTTCCATCCGCCTCCTAGCAAGGCTTCAGTAAATGAGATATTTTTTTTGAGAAGGTTTTGTGTCCGCCACTATTTATTGGAAAAATGAAAAATCAAAAGCATAGGATGGGCCCACCGAACCCATCCAGAGGCACGGTGGCTCCAACGCCGTTGCCACTACCTCTCCCACGCACGTGCCCGCTGCCACCCGCCGCTCATGTACGCCACCTCGCTGCCGTGATCGCCGAACCACGCCGTGGCTGCACACGTGCCACCCAAGGGGAGGGGGGCCGCTGGCGGCCTCTTCCTTTTTTTGGAGCTGAGGTGTGTTTTTTTACACTGTCCTCCTCCGAAAATAGACAAATTTTTAAAGTAGTTGTGTTAAAATGTCTGCCGCTGTTAATGAAAAATAATTGCCTCGATTAATGCCGATCATTAACTGAAGCGATTGGTAAAGTTGTCCATTCGTGAGGCATTTTTTAAAATGTCTCCTAAAATACCTTTTGAAGTATAACGAATAATAGATGATACACACAAAGCATTTATATTCTACCATGTACATGCCTCGTACAACATAATCATCCAAAAACATTGTTATTAGGAAAATAAAGAACAAATCTTATATTGACGACCGAAAATTACCTCAGAAAATATATATGTACTAGTAGTACATCTTTTTTGAGATTATGAAGATCCAAAAAAACTTGCGTATGGCCAACCAAACTAATAAGAACTAATAATCAGGTATAAGTCCGACTAGAGGGCTTGTGGGTGGATCCGAGGGCTGCTGGCATAGCCTATCGAGCACGTCGACATTCTTGACGCCAAGCTCCTTGATGACTGCCGCCAGGCAAGCCTTCTGGTTGCCAGACTTCTTTTCCCCTTGTCTTACCTTCTCCAGGAGACAGAAGCAGCCGTGCTGGTCCTGCCTCTGCAGGGCAAGCACCACATCCCTGCACTTCTGCATCGCGTCCTCGCCGGGCAGTGTGCACCCGGTCGCGACCGAAGCGCTGGAGCAGGCAGCCATTGGCCTGTTGCACATCGCGTCTAGGCCGGCGGACCCCAGGGCTGTGGACATCCTTTCCATGTCCTGGCAGAAGCACCCGTTGCTCATCCTGTCCACCAGGTCATGGCAGCAGTGCTGGTTCAGATCAGCAACCAGCGGCTTGATGCCCTGGCAGCGGGCCAACATCTTCTCCTTCACGGATGGGTCGCACCATGGGCGTGCCGGGACTGGCTGCTCCGCTACCATGGCGGAGGTGAATGCGGTTGCATTAATGGCCAACGCCGCAAGGAGGAAGAAACGTGCAGGGGCCATTGTGTCCGGGGCTGATCTTCGGTACAGAGCTAGCTGCTTGAGTGGTGTGCTGGAGATGACGGCTGAATGGCAGACAGCCTTTGTAGCTATTATAGGGAAGGAGTTGTGATAGCAAATAGGGGAGGATAAGAAGATAGAGATCGATGATAGTTTAGTTCTGGACTATTTGCTAGTAATGTTTTTTATTTATTTAGTTGTGCAGGCTGCTCATGAATATGTTAGATACCGATGATAAAGGATGGCATAGTTTGATTGAATAATTTATAGTTGTATTGGACAGTGCCAATAATGTGAGAAAATTCGTTCAGTGCCAAAAAACTCTATCCTATTCCTTCAATGCCATAAAATTTTTGAAATTCCCTTCAGTGCCATAGAAATTTTAGTTTATACCTTCAGTGCCATTCCGTTACTTTTTCCATCCATGTGCTGTTAATTGAGGCGTGAAAGACAAGTTTGCCCTTTGCCCCACATGTCAATGCTTCTCTTTCTCCCTGTTTTTTTTCTTCTATTGTTTCTTGCCAATGGCGGAGGGGCTCGTCCATGGCATTGGCGCTCAGCAAAGTTGCTGGTTAGTAAGCGATGGGGGCAAGCTCAATCCAAGTATCAGGAACTCGATTTGGCTATTTGATATCAATCTAACAATCAGAAGCTCGAGTTTGGTGATCGTGGTGGCATCCTGCTCTTTGTCGCATCAGGGCTGAACCAGGTGATGCGCTCCTCGTTGCTGTTGGACCTGATTCCAGAACTCGTACTCCACGCGTTCGTCGGGGTGCAGTGCGGCATCGACTCGCGCCAGTCCAAGCCACCACCTCCGATGCCTTGGGCCCAGCGGCGCAGCAGCTAGCAGTGCAGTAGCAGCACAACGTCCTTACTTACCGGTGGGCGGTGGCGACGGAGTTCCCTTGCGCAGTCCAGAGCAGAGGTGCGCGCTCGACCGGAGGCAGCGCTCCCTCGCCTCACCTAGCCCATGGCAGAGCCGAGCCACTCTTGCCGGTCGCCGCCTCTGCCGGACTCGCCAGGAGAGGCAGATCTCGACCTTGAGCTCGTGCAGTCTCGGCGCGGGCGCTGGTGTGAGGATGTGCGGCGTTGGAAGAGTGGGGCGTTTCCGCGGGGGAGGGGGCACGTCGGCGCGTGGTGCGGGGCAGGGGGGCACCGGTGTGGAGACGGTGGAGCTCCAGAGTCTACATGGGATGGTGAGAGAGGAGGGGAAAGAGCAGACATGTGGGGCTAGGGGCAAAGGTAACAGAATGGAAAAGGTAACAGAATGGCACTGAAGGTATAAACCAAAATTTCTATGGCACTGAAGGAAATTTTGAAAATTCTATGGCACTGAAGGAATAGGTTAGAGTTTTTGTGGCACTGAAGGAATTTTCTCTTGAATATTATGTTTCCATAGTCAACTATCCAAGCTAATATTTCGGCATGTTTGTCGACCAAAATTTGCATTATCTTGTGCAACCACTGCTAGCGGACATATAATTGTTTATTATCATGCAGGTCATGGTCTGGTGAAGGGTCCATGATTGTGTTATGCTTGCTTAATTGCTGCCATAATAAACCATGGTTGATACCATCATCATTGCGCTTTTGTGTAAGTGCGAAAGAGAATAGGGGTGTGTCTATGAATAAACGCATATGTAGACGTGATTCCCACACGACATAATATTCTGAAAACACTATTATGAAAAATGAAGTGAAACCTGAGCAGATAGAAAACAACAGCGTAAATAATAATACACGCCACTCCTTTCGCAAAATAACTTGCACGAGTAAGTCTTTAACAAATGCCATAATAATAGATGGTGCACATGAATTGTTATATTGTACCATGTACATGCCTCGTACAACATAATCATCCAACAACATTATTAGGAAAGCACAAATCTTTTTGACGACCGAAAATGACATAAAAATAGATATGTACTAGCTGCTCGATGCCATGGCAGCTGGACAACAAAACCTCCTCCTTGAATGTGCTGCACGACGGGCGCGATGGGTCTGGCTGTTCGGCTACCACGGCGGAGACGGCCACGGTAGCGATGACCAATGCAGCCTGGAGGTAGAGACCTGCGGCGGCCATTGATGGTGTAGAGCTAGCTGCTTGAGTGGTGTGATGGATAGGAGTTGATGGCCTGCTGTCTAAGAGCCTTTGTACCTTTTATAGGGGACGAGTTGTAGCTTATATCCACTAACGAATTAGTAAATGATAGAGAGATGATCATTTGGTTCTGGAGTATTTGTTGGTAATGTTTTGCTTTTGTTTAGTTGTGCACGCTGAGGCCACATAATATTGCATATGTGATGAGCAGGGATTTGGGATTTGGACCGAATGGGCCGAATTTGGGCGAAATTCGTCCATTTTGACCCAGCCCGAGACAAAAACAAACCGGCCAAAAAAATCGTCCCAATTTGAAATTTTACCCCGGCCCAATTTCCATTGCAGCACAGAAATACCCCTCCTTAGTATAAAAGCTCAAATCCCATCTTGAAACCCTAGGAATTTATTTTTCCTCCCCCTCCTCTTCTCCCTGGTGACGGAGGCGCGGCGGCTGCTACCTGTGGCGCCATGTGACGAAGGCGAAGGCGCAGATCGGCTCCTCTCTGGTCAGTTCCTCTCCTTCCCTTGTTGCAACATCTCCTCCATCTGTTCCCCTCCATCTGAATCGTGTTATTTCTTTGTACGCGTTGATTAATGGTGTATCTAGCAGCTCGTAGAGTCGTTGTGCTCGGATTGACCCTGCTTATGGAGGCCTCCAGCAGTCAGGTGTTGTGTGGACGTGCTTGCAGCGGCATGTTCGGAAGCAGGGGCACTCTATATTGAAGTCGATGACAGACAGGGGCGCTCGATTGATGCACATGCAACTATGATTATGTTGGGTTCTATTTGTTTTAATTGGACTCTAGGGCGTCTCAGTTGTATTATTAAAGTTCTTCCTGTCTATGCATGCATATTATTATCTTTCTCACTTAAATTAGCTTCTGTTTAGATTCTTTTTCAAAATTTTGGTTCAATTTCATTCAAATTTGGTCAAAATTCAGATAAATTTCAAATTGTTTGACCAGTCAACTTCACTGAAATGCGTTCCGAATTTTCCGAAATTCGTCCAATTCGGTGAGCTCCGAAATTTTTAAGGTTTTGAATCCCAGAACCTTGGTTTAAGGTTTTGAATCCCAGAACCTTGATTATGAGCGCATGAGTGGGGAGAGCGTTGGGCAACAACGGCCTGCCCGCTGGCGCCGGTGGCCATGATTGAGGACATCGTGCAAATGCGTAGGTTCGACGCCCCGTTCTGGGCGCTCGCGGAAGAGCTAGTCTCCTCTGACGACGAGGATAAACCGGTGGAATGAGTGTCATTGGGATTGATGGTGAGGTGCCCGCCGAAGGTCGCCGGCACTGAGCTAACGTCGGCGGTCTGTTCTGGATGCTCGGCGATCCAAGGGCCATCGGGACTGATGGCGGCGAGCCCGGCGAAGGAGGCCGGCACGGAGCTGGCGCAGCACGGCGAGCTAGTCTCGGTAAAGGCAAAGGTTAGTCCTTTGCTTGTGGGTGCAGGTTTGAGGAAGAGCACAAGCTCAGCCGGGCGACCATGGAAGGGGCCTCTACCTCGACGATGATCATCATCGAAACAATCGCTAGGCGACTTCTTGGACATGGCCAGGCTTATAAGGTAGAAGTCAAGCAAGGCTCTGGTACTTTCTGGCTGGCCCATTGTCCTTGCGCCGGTGAAATCGGCGGCGCCAACGGTGAGGCAGGCACCACCATCCATGGAGGTGCAGGCGGATTCAAATTTCGAATCAACTCGACAGGATCCGAAATTCTGGAGGACAGGTCGGGAAGCCGAAGGGTCGAAGCCACGAACGTCCAATGGACCGTATTCGGTAATTACTATTGTTAATATGAGTCGTTGGGCCGAGTTTACGTTGACGGCTGGCCTTTCTTCTTTTTTCCAGAATACAGGCAGACTGAGGACTAGGGATTCTCGTGTAACCGCGAGTGGCAGGAAGAGGAGGGCGAGTTCTACAGTGGTGGCGGCTTCGACCCCGGGTACAGTGGCCACCCAGGCTCGCTACCTCGGGGGCGAGGTTGGGCGCAGCGAGGCTCGAGGGCTCGTGGCCCCAATGGCGCATGTGGCCTGAGCGCTCGCCGAGGTGGGCTGGCTAGCAGTGGAGGTCGGTCCGGCACGCTGGAAGGTGCAAAGCATGGAGCAGGTCGTGGGCAGGTCCACGTTCCGGCTCCCGGTACTGGAGGAACTGGGACTGAACACGAGGCTTTCAATGAGGATGACGATGACCTGTTGGTGGAGGAGGAAGTTAAGCAACCACCGAAGGGGAAGAGCTGTGGCCGCTGTGCAGCAAAGACTCATGCAACATCCACCTGTACAATGCCTATTTACTGTGACATTTGTGATGCGCACGATGACCATTTGAATCATCGTTGCCCTGTGTTGAAGATGCCGAAGCCAATTGCGCATGTTGTAGGCCATGCTGTAGCGGAGCTGAGTTTCTTTCATATCCCACACCCACCCTTGTCAAAAAAGGACGCTAAGACGGTCGTATCAAGGTGGTGGGTGGTTCTTTGACAGTGGACCAAGTTGCCTTGCAGCTTCAAAGGTAGTGCCGGCCAGATGGAAGTGGGGACCGGAGGCCCAAAATGATGGTTCCTTTGTTGTGGAATTTCCATCCAAGGGCGAACTCAAAAGGTCGATGCTTTATGGGAGCATGGACATTCGAGAGAATGGTGTCTCAACAGGGTTCGTTTGGAGTTCGAGGAATGGCATCACAAGGTGTGGGTGCGGATTACTGGTATCCGCAAGAAGCTTAGGGAATATCTCAATCTTTGGGCCATTGGTTCCTTGCTAGGGGCAACACAAGTGGTGGATTAATGTGGTAGTCTTGGATCCAAAGCTTTTACCTGCTCAACTTGATGTGGTAATTGGAGATCGTTACTTTGAGTTGAAGTTTGATATAGAGAGGGTGGGGGTCGATGAGAATGGTGAAGAAGTTGAATGGGACTTCTTGGGTGGGAATGGAGATGGCAATAAGGAGATGGAAGAGGACTCACGTGGGCAAGATATGCCTATTGATAGGGAGCCTAAGCGCTCCCGGAATAATGATGTGCACATGGAGGATAACACTAATTCATACAACCAGGGGCCTCGTGATAATCAAGAACCCCCTAATCTGGAGGTTGAAGAGAAGACGCAAGCCAATGATTGTTGTGACGAAGTGCTAGAGGAGAATGAATTTATTTTTAGTGGAAGGCTGCGTGGAGGAGGTGATTCCGGCTGGTGATGAGTTGTGTGCAGATGTTGAAGGACATTGGGAGAATGTGAGGGATGGCCGGTCGCCGGCGGTGGTGGATGTGACATTGCACCACATCGCTGCGGCAGTTTGCTGCAGGGAGTTGTCGCTTGAGGCGAGGAAGGTTCCGCTGCCGGAATTGTTGTCGGCCCTTGACATGCGGGGTGGGCTGCATGGGGTGGTGCAGTCCAGCCTGGGCGGTGCTGCCTTAGTTAATTGTGGGCCGCGCGAGGTGGCGGAATGGAGGGCTGGCGCGTTAGCCGATGGGACTAGCCAAGGTCTAGGGCCTGTGGCGCCTAATGGTAGCATGGTCGCTGGTGCGAGGTCTGGGATGCTGCTGCTGCATGATCATGGGGATGTTGTACCTGGGAAGTTGGTGGCTGCAGCTGCTATCAAGGAGGTGGTGATGTCGCCCACACGATCAAGTCCAAGGCTTGCTGGTGCTTCGGATCAACTCATCTTGGAGAGGGCCGTAGGAGAGGCCAAGCTACGGGCAGCCTGGAAGAACCTTGACCGCGAAGGTAACACCACCCCCTAGCTCTCTTTCTGAATGTGCTATTCATTCAAATGTTAACAATTTAGGTGTAGCCCTTGGTTGCAATCCTAAACAAATTTCAGATTATGTGTCTTTTTTTTAGCTAGACAAGATCTACATAGTTCTCTACCACCTAGTGTTTCCAGATCGGATATGCTTAGTTCGAAACATGAATTATTGGATAATGATGAGGAGGAGAATTACGAATTTCTGATCCTCACACTTGGCTACTTATGTGGTGATTTAGTGGAGGTTATTGATGACGACAGTGATCACCTAAGTTGTGAGTTCCACACTGTCTTTAAGAAAAACAAATCTAAATGCTCCTCAAGAAAGAAAGGTAGTGCCAAGATTTGGGTGCTTAAGAAACATAAAAAATAGTTTAAAATGAAAGGAATCTTTTGGAATAGTAGAGGTCTTATTCACTTGGCTAAATTTAGGTTCCTATCCGATTCTAATAAAGAAGAGAAGCTAGACTTCATTGCTTTACTCGAAATCGGGAAAAAATGATTTTTTCACAAAGCACACTTAATAACATTTGTGTTGGTCGAAACTTCTTATGGTACTGGTCGGAACCTCATGGTAGATCTAGAGGCATCCTACTAGGTGTCGATCTTGATGCGTTCGACATTGGGAGTATTGATGTAGGTGACTTTTACGTGAAGTTTTACCTACGGAACAAAGAGGACAGTTTTAGTTGGGTTCTAGTGGCAGTTTATGGGTCTGCTCAAACGGAATTGAAGGAAACCATTCTAACTGAACTTGTTCAAACTTGTGCCAAAGAAACTTTACCTCTTCTTGTTGGCAGTGGTTTTAACATCATCCGGAATCCACAGGAGAAAAACAATGACAACTTGGATCTTCGGGATTTGGAGCTATCAAATCAAAAATACACATGGGCAAACTCTAGGAGTGTACCTACGTTAGAGACCTTGGATCGTATTCTGGTTACGTCCGAATGGGAGGTTGTTCCCTTTGTCTACGGTTCAAGCCTTGACCAGGGAAATTCCGGATCATACCCCATTGCTTCTGAGCACTGGGAATACTTTTGTACCCACTCAAATAGACAACTGCATTTCAAATTTGAGCTCTGCTGGATTTTGAGGGAAGGCTTCTCAGACATGGTGGCACAAGTCTGGAAAAATGAGAATGGAGGTTGAACACCATTACAAAAGTGGCAACACAAAATCCAAAAACTTTGTAAATTCCTAAGGGGTTGGGCAAAGAACACTAGTGGTGCCTACAAAAAAGAAAAAGAGGAAATAATCAAGAAAGCGGACAAACTCGACCAAAAGGCTGAATCTCAAACACTTAGCGCTCAAGAACTAGATTTAAAACAATGTGTTAAACAACACCTAGTGCAATTACTAAGGGAGGAAGAAATCAAATGGTACCAAAGAGTCAAAACAACTAAGTTGTTGCAGGGTGATTGTAATACCAAGTACTTCCAGTTGGTTGCAAATGAGAAGCATAGGAAAATGAGGATTTTCCGGCTGGAACAGGAGGACTGTGTGATTGAGGGTGAGGAAAACCTTAGACGGTTCATCACCAACTACTATAAAGATCTCTTCGGGCCATCGGAACCAAACAACTTCTCAATGATTGAATCAGTCAAGGATGATATTCCACAAGTCACTGACATAGAAAATGAAATTCTTACCTCACCGTTTACGATGGATGAGGTTAAGAAGGCGATTTTCAAGATGGAACACAATAAGGTGCCGGGACAAGATGGTTTCCTGGCAGAATTTTATCAGGTATTCTAGGATATCATTAAAGAGGATCTAATACTCCTCTTTCAAGAATTCCATAAGGGAGACCTGCCTGTTTTCAGGCTCAGCTTTGGCATCATCACCTTGCTTCCCAAGCAAAGAGAGGCCAAACAAATCCAACAATTTAGACCTATTTGCTTACTCAATGTTAGCTTTAAGATCTTTACCAAGGTAATGACAAACCGTATTTGCTTACTTTCATGACAGGAAGGAATATTATGGAAGGAGTTGTCATTTTGCACAAAACGGTGCATGCGTTGCATAGGAAGAAGCTTGATGGTGTCATCTTGAAACTTGATTTTGAAAAGGCTTATGATAAGGGCAACTGGTCCTTCCTACAGCAGGCCCTACGAATGAAAGGCTTCTCAACCCATTGGTGCAATTAGATTAGCCAAATTGTCAAGGGCGGTAGTGTCGGGATCAAAGTAAATGATGATGTTGGTAATTATTTCCAAACTAAAAAAGGACTTCGACAAGGTGATTTTTTCTCCCCGATCTTGTTTAACATCGTCGCTGATATGTTAGCTATTCTTGTTGAGAGAGCAAAGGATAACGGGGATTTTGTTGGCGTAGTCCATCACCCAGTGGATGGGGGTCTATCCATCTTGCAATATGCTGATGATACAATTCTCTCTATGGAACATGACCTCGATAGCGCCAAAAACCTTAAACTAGTGTTGAGTACTTTTGAGCAGTTATCGGGTCTTAAGATAAACTTTTACAAAAGTGAACTATATTGTTATGGGAGGGCAAAGGATCTTGAACATGTGTATGCGGGCCTTTTTGGCTGTAAAACGGGTTGTGCCCCGTTCAAGTATATGGGTATCCCCATGCACCATAGAAAGCTCTCAAATAGTGATTGGAAAGTAATTGAGGAAAAATTCCAGAAAAAGCCCAGTAGTTAGAAAGGTAAACTGTTATCTGTGGGAGGTAGGCTAGTACTAATTAACTCAATCCTCACCAGCCTAGCGATGTACATGTTATCCTTCTTTGAAATTCCGAAAGGTGTCGTCAAGAAACTTGACTACTATTGTTCGCGCCTCTACTGGCAATGCGATGACCACAAGAAAAAAATGCAGGCTCACTAAGTGGAGCATCCTGTGTAGACCTAAGGATTGCGGCGGGCTTGGCATCCTGAATTTGGAAACCCAAAACAAATGCTTATTAAGTAAATGGTTGTTCAAGCTCATTAATGAGGATGGCATTTGGCAAAACCTCCTATGGAGGAAATACCTGTCAAATAAAAACCTCGCCTAAGTTCAAAAACAGCTAGGAGATTCCCATTTTTGGTCTGGGCTTATGAAGGTGAAATACACTTTTCTACAATGTGGTCGTTTCAGAGTTCATAATGGAATGGAAACTAGATTCTGGGAGGACATTTGGGTGGGGAATAAACCTCTCAAAACCGTTTATGCTAACCTCTACCAGATTGTGCGAAAGAAATCCGCAACAGTGGCCGATGTGCTAAGCACTACACCTGTGAATGTATCCTTCAGAAGGGTGCTAACTGGCCTAAACCTGGAGTCTTGGTACAGTTTAGTGACAAAGGTTCTAAACACTATACTTACAAATGGTAAGGATGTGTTCATCTGGAACCTACACACAAGCGGGATGTTCTCTACTCGTTCTTTCTACATGGCTCTGATTAGTGAAGGAATTATACCCCGCAAGAGCCCTATATGGAAGATTAAGATCCCTCTTAAGATTAAAATCCTTTTATGGTACATTAAAAATGGAGTCACACTCACCAAAGATAATCTGGCAAAGAGGAATTGGAAAGGGAACTTAAATTGTTGCTCCTGTAGTGATCTTGAGACCATAGAACATATTTTCATTCATTTCCACTAATTTTGCGCGTTTCATTTGGAATACAATTTATATCACCTTTGGAATTCAACCTCCCTCTAGCATTTCGAATATGTGTGGGTCTTGGCTTGCAGGTTTTCAGCCTATACCTAGAAACCAAATATGTGTAGGACTCTCTGCTATTTGCTAGGCTATATGGTTGAATAGAAATGATATGGTGTTTAATCGCGCTAAAACTAACACATTCATGCATGTCATTTTCAGGGCGACCTTTGGGACACGAACTTGATCGTTGTTGTCTGAGGATGTGGAGGAAAGGGAGAACCTGAAGACTGCGTGTCGTTTGTTGGAGACGATCATCATGGAGGTATTTGCAAACTGTGGTTGGAAGTTCTTGAATAGAATAGTGGCGTAGTCATCTTCCTGTTCATGAAACTTTCTGTGTCTTTGTCGGCTCCCTGTGGAGTGGCTGGTGAGACTGAATGCTTTATGGTTGTAACCTCTGTGGAGTGGCTGGTGAGCCTGAATGCTTTATGGTTGTAACTTTAACGTTGTGTACGGCTATCTTTGCTGGCGTAGAGGTCGGAACTCTTGTTCCATTATCTTAAAAAAAAAGTTGTGCACACTGCTCATGAACATATTAGATAATACCGATAATAAAGGATAGCACCGTTGACTAAAGATTTTATAATTGTTATGGACAGTGCGGCCACCGTGACTGGCCAGCTGCCACGCAATAATGTTACCTACGTGCCTACCATGTTTGTCTTGAATATTATGTTTTGATCGACAAATATCCAAGCTAATATTTCGGCATGTTTGTCTACCAAAATTTGTATTATCATGGGCACCCACTGCCAGCGGACGTAATTGCCTACTATCATGCAGCTAATGGCCGGTCTGTAATGGTAGAAGGGTCATGGACAGTAAAGAAGTGTACGTCCGTGATTGTTTATATTTTTGTTGTGTAACCTCGGCAGACAAACGGAGAGCCGTAACTTGGTGTGCAAGTTTGCACCGGTAACAGGAAAATACCGTAAGTTCTAGGAGGTTACTCTAACCTATCCTACTACTAAAGGATCGGCAATGTATAACCAGTAAACTACACATCAAAATTTAAGCCGCCATGGATTGGCACCACCAATCTTAATTAGTTTATCCCCGGGCCTTGTTCGGTTAGGAGGGGACTGGAGGTGGTTTGGATTCAAAATAGATGTACAACTTTTATTATGGTTGTTTCTTCATTCGATAAAGTGATAATAATATTGTGTACAAATCATATACATCTTTCGTATAGTTTCATCAAACTAGAAATGAGATTTCTATATAAGATTCGTGCACAATGTTACTATCACTATATCGGATGAGAAGTAATACAACTTTGTAGTTTCAACTTTTAATTTGAGTTAACTTTGGCCACCGAAAAGTACATTTTTAGTCTGTTGAATTTGAAATTGAAAATTTTCCAACCACCACGGATGGAGAAAATCCCTCAATGAAAGATGTATATGTCGAAAACTTAAGAAACTTGTAGCTGACAAATTTTTTATTCGAATTCATTTAGGACCACAAGCAATTTACCTTGGTGTAGTATAATATGTGGAGAATGAAAACTAAGTGTAGACACAAGTGATAAGTGATAGTGGTGCTGCGGTAGAAGAAGTTACACGCGAAGGGAATGTCGCAAGTTTGAACTGAATGCCGCTGGCTTCGTAGTTCGAGTTCCGTGAAAAAAAATACCACAACTTAGTAGTGGGGACAGGTGGCTGCCTAGTGGAGCCCTTCCCCCTTAAAATTATTTTGCTATTTTTCGCGGTTTATGAAATTATCCTTTGCTGTCACCAAAGCTTTCACACCGGTGACTCGACAAAGAAAAGCCTTTGCGGTGTGCTCTTTGCCATGGGCGGTACACGGCAAAGTCTTTGCAGTGTTCACACAGCAAAGGAGGGGAATCTGGTAATGCCTCTCACCCCCCTTGGGGAGGGGATCAACCGAACAAAGCCCTTGAATGCACTGAAAAGTTGTTGCAGAATCTCAAGGGCTCATCTAGACCAGTGTTGGTGGGATCAAGAAGGACGCCACTGCCCGGCGACATGAATAGAAAGCATCAAGCTGTCACACCGGTGACTCGATCTTTGCTGCATCATGAATGCTATTAATAACGCTGATGTCGCTAAATTTGTTAATAGCAAAGCGAACATTCAATAATGCCGTTGCAGGCGTTGTAGTCGCTGCACAGGCCCTGCACGAAGGTGATGGAGTCGACTACACTCCTCACTTCCGGGCAGATGCACTTTCCACGGTTGTCGAGGTCGTTGCAACACTTGTCCCGGGCCTTGATTACAGCTTCTTTGGCACCTTTGCAGATATCTCTGCCAAGGATCTCGTCAAATTTAGGTACCTTCTCGTTGGACGGGGAGGTGTCCGTCGTGGGGTATGGTGGCAGCTTCTTTGCCGGAGCTCGAGGTGTAGCCTGAGGCGGTGGCGACGGCCATCGTTGCCATAAGGAAGACAAGAAGCACGGAGGCCATTTCCTTGCTGGTTGCTGGTTGCAGAATCAATACTGTTTTATGTGTTGCAGATTGTGCTGCGTGTTCGAATGGTTGTGTAGGCAACTCCGCTATTTGTCCTTTTATAGGAGGCAAGAGGAACAAGGGTCGATTGGTCGACAACATGGCTGCCAATGATCATATTCTCATGAGATCAGCCCGTTGACATTCAAGATTTGGGGAGACAGAGGAAAGTGGCCAAGGCTGTCGCTTACTTGCTGAAATTTGTTTTGTTTACTGCTACATGGAGCTTGTTTCATATCTTGTATTGTCACATATATATGCCACCAATATTGGATCTTGTCCTCCAAAGCAATGGGATGTGTGTGGGCCGGAGAATGTAATTTTTGAAAGAAAGCAAACTGGAGGAATATCCAGATGTCGTTCCAGTATCGTTGACGCACTTCTGGTCAACACACGAAAGCGCTAGATCGTGCGGTCGTCGAATTCTCCTCGCCGGAGCTCCTGAAAGCAGCCGGTCAGACCACCTGTAGGGGCCGGTCAGACCGCCTGTAGCAGAGGCGCCGTGAAAGCCTACGATCACAACCTCGGGAGGGACCCCGTCGGAGGCTGCAAACCTAGGGTTGTTCTAAGGTCGGCATGGCCACTTAGAACGTCCTAAAACGTCGCGGAGATGAAAAAAGGAAAGCAAAGGGGTTAGAAAAGCTAGGGTTTAGAGATAAAAAGTAGAACGATGATTTGTATGATTGGTAGAGGTCCTCAATCGGCCACGGCCCTTTATATTTATAGGGTGGGGAGGTCTTGCCCTGCAAGAAAGTCCTTGTACAGATCTAAAAACGTGCAAAAACCTAATTCTACTCGGACTCGGGGACAGGCGGTCAGACCGCCTGCGACAGGTGGTTAGACCGCCTGGCACATTGCCAGATCGGCTACAGGGCACAGCCGGTCTAACTGCTTGTACAGGCGGTCTAGACCGGTTGTCCCAGCCTGATCGGCTTTAAGCCATTTTTGGTCGTCAACATATGCCCCCCTGTTTTTTGGTAAAATCTTGTTTACCGCAAAACATTTGATCAGACTAAGGGTGACCCTCTATTGTCGGCCATTTTTTCCCTAAGGGCGATATCACATATCGGTCATATCCTTTCAAGCATGTTGTCAAACACTTGGATGATATTTCTTCAAGTACTTCCCATTGAGTACCCTTGGCAACTGAAATCCTTGCAAAGTCTCCACCATATAGGAATTCCTAGAACAAACCTTCACAACACGATATGGTCCTTCCCAATTCAGCGACCATTTACCAAACTTGTTGCTCTTTGTTCCTATAGGTAAAATTATCTTCCACACTAAATCACCAACTTGAAAGGATTTGAGTTTTACCTTCTTGTTATATGCTCGAGCCACTCTTCTTTTATCCTTTTCAATCTCCTCCAAGGCCTCCAAATGCTTGTCGGTCACATCATCAATATTATCCATCATCAAAGCACAATATGTGCTAGCATCAAGATCATTTTGCTTAGCCAATCTATAAGAACCAGATTTACCTCAACGGGCAAAACGGCCTCTTGACCATAGACGAGCTCAAATGGAGTAACCTTAGTAACACCATGTCTAGAAATACGATGCGCCCATAATGCTTCAGATAATACCTCGTGCCACCACTTAGGATGATCTTCAATCTTCTTCTTTATGAGCTTGATCAAAATCTTATTGCTAGACTCGGCTTGACCATTGGCTTAAGCATAATATGGAGATGAATTGAGCAATTTAATACCATAGGACCCAACAAACTCACGTACCTCTTTAGAAATAAACGACGTCCCTTGATCCGTCGTCAATGTTTGAGGAATCCCAAATCTATGAATAATATGCTCAGTAATAAACTGAATCACCTCTCTATGTGTCATGTTCTTGAGGGGAATTGCTTCGGTCCACTTGGTGAAATAATCAATAGCCACAATGACAAAACAATGACCCTTAGATGAAGGAGGATGAATCTTAACAACAAAATCTAAACCCCATCCTCTAAAAGGCCATGGCTTAATGATCGGATGCATCAACGCAGCAGGTGCAATATGAATATCCCCGAACTTTTGACTCTCTCCACATCCTTTGTAGTAACGAAAACAATCGGCTATCATCGTAGGCCAATAAAAGCAAGCCCGCCTAAGGAGCCACTTCATCATTCGAGCCGATTGATGTGTACCATAAATTCCTTCATGAACCTCTGCCATAGCCAACCTAGCTTGATCAGGATCTAAACATTTCAAAAGCGATCCATCCATGGTCCGACGATATAGTTCACCATCAACCAAAGCAAACTTAAAAGCCCATTGTCGGACTTTTTGATCCACTGACCTGCTAGTATCCTGTAAATATTGCACCAGAGGCTCCCTCCAATCACCAGCATCGGCCACAATAGATTGAAAATTATCAACAGCCGAATCAGTGTTTTTAGAAGTGCTGGCGGTCAGACCGCCTGTACTGGCGGTTAGACCGGTTGAGCCGGTCAGACCGCCTGTACTGGCGGTTAGACCGGTTGAGCCGGTCAGACCGGCTGTCACAGACGGTCGAACCGCCTGTTCCAGAGCAGAAACATTGGCTTCACGAAACATCGGTCTCTTTTCATGAAAATTTCTTTTCTGAACATTATAGCCAGATGCTTGCTGTGCCAACGCATTAGCTCTAGGATTCTCTTCCCTTGGTACATGATAAATGACAAATTCATCAAAGTAAGATATAATATCTAAACACTTATCAAGATAAGCATTCAAAAATCCATCTAAACATTGACAAACCTTAGATACTTACTGCACTACCAAAAGAGAATCTACATATGCTTCAACATGCTTTACTCCCATATCATGTAACATATTCAACCTGAATAATAAAGCTTCATATTCGGTTAAGAGCCTAAAAAACAACACAGCTTGGTGATATAAGAATAACACCAACTCCACAACCACTTTTGCAAACCGATCCATCAAAATGCAATTTCCATGGAGTAAAAGTAATATAGCCGACATTTAAATCAAGATGTTCACTAATCCTATGTTCAACAATAAAATCGGCAACGATTTGTCCTTTCATAGATTTCAATGGCTCAAAGACTAAATCATATTCAATTAAAGCATAAGCCCATTTGTCGATTCTACCACTCTAAATAGGTCTATGCAACATATATTTAATTATGTCGGGTTGACTAGCAACTATGCAAGTATTTAATAAGAAATAATGCCTCAACTTTGTACAAGCGTTATATAATAATAAGCATAACTTTTCAATGAAAGTTTACCTCGTTTCGGCGTCCAATAATCGTCTACTTGCATATGCAATAATATATTCCTTTCCTTCGGTCTCTTGGATCAAAACAGCACCAATGACACTTTCTTCGGCCGCGATATATAATTTAAAAGGAACTCCTCTCCTAGGTGCTCGAAGAACTGGGGGCGAAGATAAATAATGCTTGATCTCATCAAATACCTCTTGCTGTTTTGCCCCCCAAGTGAATTCAACATCAACTTTCAGCCGAAGCAAAGGAGTAAAAACATTCACCTTTCCCGACAAGTTGCAAATAAATCTTCTCAAATAATTCACTTTACCCAAGAATTTCTGCAACTCTTTCTTGGAACTAGGCGCCTGGAACTTATCAATAGTGTCGGGCTTCTTCGGATCAATCTCTAAACCATGTTCATGAACTATGAAGCCCAAAAACTTCTCGGCCTACACACCAAAAGCACATTTGAGTGGATTCATCTTCAAACCATACCGGCGCATCCTTTCAAATGCAAGTCTCAAATCGGCCAAATGAGAAACCACTTCCAGCCGATTTGACAACAATATCATCGATATAAACCTCCAAGATAATACCAAGCAAATCATGAAAGATCAAATTCATAGCCCTTTGATAAGTAGCACCGGCATTCTTTAAGCCAAAAGTCATAACAACCCACTCAAACAAACCAACAAATCCTGGACATACAAAAGCCGTTTTGGATATATCCTCTTCGGCCATAAATATTTGATTGTAACCAGCATTACCATCAAGAAAGCTAACCATTCTATGTCCAGACGCAGCATCGATAAGCATATCGGCTATCAGCATAGGATATTCATCTTTAGGAGTAGCACGATTAAGATTTTTAAAATTAATACACACTCTAATTTTACCCGTTCCCTTCTTTTCCACGGGCACAATATTAGAAATCCATTCAGCATATTGACAAGGTCTAATAAACTTTGCTTCTAACAACCGATTTATTTCTTCTTTAACTCGGTCATAAATTTCAGGATTAAAACGCCTAGCCGGTTGTTTATAAGGCCTAAAACCAGACTTAATAGGTAACCGATGCTCAACAAGCTCTTGGCTTAAACCAGACATTTCATGATAGTTCCAAGCAAAGCAATCAACGCATTCCTTTAATAACTTTATTAATTCAGACTTAAAAGCATGATCTAAATTCTTATTTACAAACGTCGGCCTGGGCAAAGAAACATCACCAATGTCTACCTCCTCAAGAGGATCGGCCGACGTAAATCCACATCCTAACTTGCTTATATCATCAAAGTCTTCAATGGCTTCACACATATCGTTCTGATGCGACCGATAGTGTTCAAGTCTCTGCTGCAACCACTCTAGATTATCCATTAAATCATAAGAAATGATTCAACCGATTGTTCATCGGCTTTATGACAACAGGGATGAAGTCATTCTTAGTACAATTGATAAACTCAAATTCAGAAAGATCTAAGCCTGACAAACATCTAACGTCATCATGAATGCCAACCAAAGAGCTATCAGCTAAAGCAACACAAGCAGAAGTATCACCATGCACAACTTCTACATCATCATCTACCCATTGAATTAAACATTGATGCAAAGTAGAAGCAATGCATTGGTTTGCATGAATCCAATCATGACCCAAGATTAAACTGAAGTTACCTTGAGTCTCAGCGACAAAGAAAGCAGTAGCCAAGGTCTTACTCCCAATAGTGAGCTCCATAGAAACCACCCCCTTGGCACCACCAATAGGCTCTCCTCCTCCAATGCCGCTAACGGTCATGTTGGTCTTGATCAGCTCCGAATCTGAACCACCAAGCTTCTTGTACAAAGAATAGGGCATTAAGTTCACAATAGCCCCTCCATCGACCAACATTCGCGAGATTGGCTTCCCATTGATATGTCCCTTCAGATATAAAGCCTTCAAGTGATTGTCCTCAGCTTTATGCTTCTGAAATATAGCTTCTTTGGGACTGGAGTCAAGATGAGCAACCTCCTCCTCCGAAAGCATGTCCCCATCCATGGACATATGAAGCACATTGACATCAATATTCATACGCTCCGGAGAAGAACTGTAATCAACAAGCTCTTCATCGTCCTCAGCAGTGGGAACCGATGTCAACTTGTCATCACCACCCGAAGAACTAGAAGAAGAAACACCAGACGCTTCTGCATCACCCGGTCTGACCGCCTGCATAGGCGGTCTGACCGCCTGGGCTGCGGGCTCTGGATGACAGGCGGTCCGAACCGCCTGTACAGCCGGTTGGACCGCCTGTGGTCCTTCCTTCGGCTTCCACTATTTCCTTTATGGAATCATGGGTTTGACTTGATTGAAGCATTCATCTCTCCGCTTCTCCAACTCTTGCTCTTGTTTCTCCCAAAAATGAAGTCTCCGGAGCTTCCTCTTTTGAGTACGAGTCAACCCATCGGGACACCATTTTGGAAGAAAGCGCTGCTAAGTCCTGGTAGCACTAGACCCCTGGTCTTCCGCTACCTTTTCACTGGAAGTCAGCTTCATAGCCAGACTCTTCTCAATAGGAACATCCACAGTTCCAACTTGAATGATATCGAACTCAGTAGTCCTCTCTGAGTCCACATCCATGCTTTGCACCTCCTCCTTCTTCTTGGGTCGATAAACCTGCTTCAAAGGAGTTCTCGGCAGTTGACCCTGACGGGCGGTCTGATCGCCTACAACAGGCGGTCTAACCGCCTGTGTCCAGCGTCCTGGACCAGAATGGCGGAAAGTTGATCGGTCGTGTCTGGAGTAAACAATCCTATCCTGAATGTGTCGTCTTGGACCTTCCCAGCCAGGATGAAACAAAGGCTGCATTGTTGAATAATATGGTACCCACATCACTCCATTGTCATCCCATACCGGATCCAAGTTCATGCGAGGAGGCGAAGGAATCCTCTCATGTTTAATCGGTGGTCTCATTCTTTTTTTTAACGGCCGATCACTCGGAACGACCTTTTGTTTGCTGTACTTATCAAAAAACATGTCGAACGTGACTTTGGGCTTCTGAACACCCTGCTCCTTTGCCACGTTCATCTTCCGAGTACCAACTTCTGGACGCTTTGGAATTAGCATCTTTGGGCGTCCATGGGGACAGGCGGTCTGACCGCCAGGCGCAGTTGGTCTGACCGCCTGTAGCAGACCAAACCCGGGCGCCCGCAGTTCAGGAGTAGTGACCGGCCCTTGCCCCCCTTGTACAGAGGATTTTACAGTGACCTTAAAAGTCTCTTTACCATCAGCCGTCTTCTCATAAGTCACTTCTCTAACCGACTCTTTCGAAGACGGTCTTTCTTCTCCAATCACCACGTTCTTCCCTTTAGTAGATTCGGCTTGATGCGGCCGAACCAAAACCTTGGGCTGTTGCAACTCCATGGTGTTGACCAGAAAAGGAGTCTCATCAACTTGCATCTTATTAAACTTCAAACGGCTCTCATTAATAGCCGATTGAACCTGTCGACGGAAGACATTGCAATCATTAGTAGCATGCGAAAAAGAATTATGAAACTTACAATAAGCACGCTTCCTTAATTCTTCCGTAGGTGGTATGACATGAGAGATCTTGATGTAACCAAACTTATGCAATTCATCAATATACGATCACATTTGGACACATTAAAAGTAAACTTTATGTCTTTTTGCTGATTCTTATGAATCGGCTTAAGCGATGAGCACGACATAGTTTTCTTATTAGTAGGCCATACAAATTCTGCTAAATAAACATCATTATCATCGTCGGTCGAATCATCGGATTCATAATCGACTATATGAACATTAGACCGACGTGTTTTAAAACTCTCTTTTTCTTTATTTATTCGGCCTTCGGTTACTTCAGCTCTAATATGCACTTGTGCGACCGAATAATAATCACAATTATCTATCTTCTCTCTAATAGAAGAATTCAAACCTCTAAAGCATAAGCCAGCAAGATCAGCTTCAGAAATAGACCAATTAAAGCAATGGTTTTTAATGTCTTTAAACCTTCTCATAAATTGAGAGACAGTTTCATCCCGACCCTGTCTAACCGATGCCAAATCTACCAACTTCATCTCATGATTACCACTATAAAAATGATCGTGAAACTTACGCTCTAGTTGATTCCAACTTGTGATAGACCCAGGGGCTAATGAAGAAAACCAAGCAAAAGCAGTACCAGTAAGTGACAATGAAAACAAACGTACTCTATATGCTTCATAGTTTCCAGCCTCCCCTAATTGAGCTACATATTGACTAACATGTTCCCAAGTGGTGCGCTCATCATCTCCGCTAAACTTTACAAAATCAGGCAAGCGCCACCCATTGGGAAAAGGAACAGAATCAAAGCTAGAATGATAAGGTTTTTGATATATTCTAGTATTACCAAAATCAACACCTAGCTTTTTTCTCATCACATCAGACAATTCCTCCCTGAATCTAGTAAATTCGGCTCATTGGGGATTTTGTTGAGCCGAAGATTGCATAGCATTCATATTATTCAAGTGAGGAAATTGTCTATTCTGCATATCTCTATGTGCATTAAAAACATCATTGGGAATACCACCCGAATTTGTAGTATGCATAGTCGTGGAATAAGTAGCGCCTGCTGTAGCTACTAGACTAGCACGGCCAGCGGAGACCGAATTTAGAATAGCAGACAGTGGAAAAGGTTGCTCCGGCACGAACATCATAGCATTGGTCGAATTTGTCTGACCACCAGAACATGCGGTCTGACCGCCTGTAGCCACGGTCTGACCGCCTGTCGCGGTCTGACAGGCCGTGCGGGTGGTCTGACCGGCTGTAAAACCAGCCGCCACCGACCCATCTGCATTGACCGTTTTCGGTCTGAGCATGTTAGGTGGTGGTGGGGTCTGTCCAGCAAAGTAATTAGGTGGCATGCCATAGAAAATATTATGCTCAGGTAATTCGTGGGTATCTATAGATTTACCTTCTAAGTTTTCGAGTCGTTCCAATAATTGTACAAATAATGCATCACGATCCGAAAAACCCGAAGTCACAGGAGTAGATGTAGTAGGGTCAGGTGTAGAAGTGCTTACGTTGTCAATTACCTCAATCTGCCCCTTACTCATCTTAAAGGAAGGCATTACGAAGTCTCGAACACTTTTCGCCGAACGATCTTCATGACCCTTCCGAAACGTCTTCAAGTACTCCGCCTCAATGTGCTTCTGGAGCGCCATGAACCTCTCATGATCTTCGATAGTAAGATCTTCAAGCGAGGCCGTCACGATGTTGTCTTCTCCAATGTCGAAGCCCATAGTGCTAGAGATAGTAGATCGGTCTTCAAAAACCAGATTTCGATCCTTAGCGGAGTCGTCAAAATATGTTGACGCACTTCTGGCCAACACACAAAAGCGCTAGATCGCGCGGTCGTCGAATTCTCCTCGCCGGAGCTCCTGAGAGCAGCCGGTCAGACCGCCTGTAGGGGCCGGTCAGACCGCCTGTAGCAGAGGCACCGCGAAAGCCTATGATCACACCCTCGGGAGGGACCCCGTCGGAGGCTGCGAACCTAGGGTTGTTCTAAGGTCGGCAAGGCCACTTAGAATGTCCTAAAACGTCGCGGAGACGAAGAAGGAAAGCAAAGGGGTTGGAAAAGCTAGGGTTTAGAGATAAAAAGTAGAACGATGATTTGTACGATTGGGTAGAGGTCCTCAATCGGCCACGACCCTTTATAATTATAGGGTGGGGAGGTCTTGCCCCGCAAGAAAGTCCTTGTACAGATCTAAAAACGTGCAAAAACCTGATTCTACTCGGACTCGGGGACAGGCGGTCAGACCGCCTGCGACAGGCGGTGAGACCGCCTGGCACATTGCCAGATCGGCCAGGGCACAGCCGGTCTAACCGCTTGTACAGGCGGTCTAGACCGGCTGTCCCAGCCTGATCGGCTTTAAGCCATTTTTGGTCGTCAACAAGTATATATATATATGCCACCATTATTGTTTCATTCAGGCGTCTTTTACAGTAGAGCTAGCTGCTTGAATGGTATGCTGGAGTTGATGGTAATGTTAGATACTGACCAAAAAGAATTGAACGGTTGACTAATGAATTATGAATTGTCGTGTACAGTGTGTCCATCGGGGCTGGCCAGCTGCGTGCCAATGTTACCTATGTGGCTGCCATGATTATATTGAACATGATGCTCTCGTCGTAAAATGCTCAAGCTAACATTCCGGCATGTTCGACCACAAAAATTTTGATGGAATGTAATCGTGCAAGGGTCATGCACAGTTAGGGTCCATGATTGTTTATGCTTGTTTGATGCGCATGTTAGATATACTCCCCCCTATAGGAATTAGATGACGTTTATGACAGGTAGACTTGGTACCCTATTTAATAAAACGTGTTAATTAGAGTAGAGTTTCTCATGTTTGTCATTATTAAATAGGGCCACAGGTATACAGAAAATGAGAATTCTTGAAAGGTCTATTAGTTAGCGCAGTGAGGCCCAAGTCTACCGTCCAAGTTCGATCCCTCACCAGCCATTTTTTTTTGCTATAATTTTGCATGGCGTTGTGCGGCACTCGTTTCTACGTGTTCTGCTTGTGCGCGCACCCTTTTTTTTTGTTGTTTTTTTGCTCAAACATGCTAGTTTTTTGTCTATTGGTATTGTTAGTGCTCGGTTTTTTTGCTCGGGGCTTGTTTTAGCAGGCACAGTCATTTTTTAGCGTGCGCGCTCGTTTTTTCCTTGGCGCTCGTTTTGTTAGTGCTTGTTTTTTTGCTTTTGTTCGCTGAGACAATTGGATGTTTGTTAGCGTGCCTATTTAAGGGCTCATGTAGTCATGTACCTATTGACTAATCCATTCCCTAGGGCTCAGTTTTGCTGGAAGCATGGCCAATTTGTTATCAGCCTTCAATCTCAAGGATCCTATTCTATAAGATGACCTAGAAGATGACAACAACAATTCTGCCTTTGAGCTCAATGTAATGGTAATGGTTTGAGCTGAAAAATGGTTTTCTTAGGCGTCACTCTAGTAGCATCAAACCATACCTGATTGACAAAGATTTCCTTAGTGATCCAAGATTTAAGGATTTGTTTGACATTGTGCTCATTGATGAAAAATGGTTTTACCTCACTCAAAAAATCTGAGAATTATTACTTTCTACACGATGAAGATGATCCTCATCGCACTTGTAAGAACAAGAATTACATCCCTAGGCTCATGTTGTTGTGTGTTTGTGCTCGGCCAAGTTTTAGGGATGGAGAGTGTATTTTTTATGGTAAAATTAGTTGTTTTACACTTGTTGCTTATGAACCAACTCAATGAGGTAATGAGAGAACCAGCTGCGTCCATGGAGACTTGATGGTAAAGCATATAACTTTGATCACAAGAGATGTGATTAATTAGGGATTTCATGATCTACAAAGTGTGTCGGCAATTCAAGTCAAATGGACATGAGAGGATGTGGGCAAACCAATTTACATACAACAAAAGATAACGCACCTTCCCTTTTAAAACTTTACGATCTGGTTTTTTGTGACTGCTAAGCAACATGGATTTGAGATTTGTCTAATTTGTCAACCACCCAATTCTCCATATTCTAACATTCTTGATTTCTGATTTTTTTTTTGAGCTATTCAAGCCATTCAATACAAGAAAAAAGCAAAAACAGTTGAAGCTCTGTAGTACAACAGGTAAGTTCATCAATTCCCTTTGTTTTAACATTTTTTCAACTTATGTGTTTGTAGTCATTCATGGAATACAGTCCACACATGGCAAACTGAATATTTGTGATCCTCCACACTGTTTTGATGGAAGTCATGAAGATTAAAGGATGCAACACATACAAAATTCCTCACATGCAACAAGAGATACTTGAGAGAGAAGAACGGCTGCCGTTGCACATCTCTTATTAATGAACGAGATGGCATCAGCGTGCACAAATAAAAGCATCAGGCGGCCAGGAATCCAGCATAGTCATTTCCGAGTCCGATGGCAAGGAGTTCGGCACCATCGACTCCGAATCCAGTAACTCCGGCACGACGAACTCCAGCGCTAGCAACTCCAACTCTGGCGCGATGAACTCCAGGGCGAGCACCTCCTTTGACTCTAGCGTCGGCATGACTAGCTCCTGCAATGACGGCACGAGAAACTCCTGTGACTCTGGCATGAATTCCATGGCGCTGTGCAGATGTGAACGGCAATGCACCTTGGTGGGAGTAGCAGATGATCAGGGAAGGTGCATATGGGAAGGATGAGGCGGCCTCGGTGGATGGGAAATGAGGTGCGTGGATGGGAAACGGCGAACGATGACAATTATGGGAGGGCAATCACACCAAACTCGTGCACATATGTATGAAACAGCGTCCTTTGTGCAATCGCTCCAAATGCCGGAACGACTTCTAATTCCATTACGGATGGAGTGAACTGATGCGCAAGGTAAACCCACACACATAAAAACTATGACGTGCATTGTTATTTGCCACCACCATTCTCCAATCTAGACTGATGCATTAAGGGCATTGGAAGGTTGCAGAAGCTCGAGGCTCATCTAGGAAAGTGTCCTTGGCATCAAGAAGGCTGCGCTACCTCACACGCCTCACGTAGCTATCATGAAGATATAGGCCAAGCTCTCAGGCATGTGACTCGACCTCCACTGCAACGTCAAATTGAATAAGAGCGCCTCGACACATAGCTGCTACAAGGGCTAGTATAAGACTTCCAAAATAACTAGATGTGTAAATTACATAGCCAATACAGCCATAACTGTTATATTTAATCCCACATCGAAACTTAATGGTTAGAGAACACATCATATAAAGTGTTGTAGTCCCATAAGCTAGTCTTTTGAGTTGATTTATGCTCGAGACCTTGATTGTTTTGGGCTCCGGTGGGCCTAAACCTGCATAGCATTGGCTCATCCTTATAGCGAGTCCGGTCGGATCCGTTGCACACTCTAACAATAACACATTCTGCGCATCACAGTTCTGCAGTGGCACATATTCCACATCCACAAATAAGAACTTGTAAAAACTCGATCATTGAATGAATAAACATGAAAATGAAACAAAGTGAACTACAGACTAGTGCACATATTCCACATCCACAGATAATATAATAAGAACTTGTAAAAACTCGATCTTCAATGAATAAACATGAAAATGAAAGAAAATGAACAACAGATAGCCGAACGACTGCCATGTCGTAGAAATGAATGGTACATAGGCACAGACGATAAAAACCAAAGGTATACGAAATGCACGGTGTACAAATCAATCAGTATCCCCCCGGGAATGCTAGGATGTGGAAGCAATGCTCGTCCATCTTCTTGAGGTGCTCCACCGCCTTGTTGCACTCTCCAGCCTTGTTTTCCTTGTCGACCAGCAACTTGCACTCGTTCTTCGTAGCATAATCGACTTCGGCTTCGTCATTCCAGCTCCCCGAGCAGGCGTTGTAGTCGCCACACAGGCCCTGAAGGAAGGTAATGGAGTCGACTACCTTCCTCACTGAAGGGCAGATGCACTTTCCGCGCTTGCCGAGGTCGTTGCAGCACTTGTCTCTGGCGTCGATCAGGGCTTCTTCTGCACCATGGCAGATACCTCTGCCAAGGATCTCGTCGAATTTGGGTGCCTTCTTCTCGCCGGACGGGATGGTGCCGGTCGAGGGGTACTGCGGTAGCTGTTCACCGGAGCTCGAGGTCGAAGGATAGCCTAAGGCGGCGACGGAGGAGACAGCCATAGTTGCCATGAGGAAGACAAGAAGCACGGAGGCCATTGGTACTCTTGTGTATGTGTTGCAGAATGCAGATTGTGCTGAGTGTTCGAATGCTTGTGCAGGCAACTCTGCTATTTCTCCTTTTATAGGAGGGGAGAGGAAAAAGAAATAAAGGTCACAACATGGTTGCCAATGATCATCTTCTGTTGTGCTCAGCCTGCGTTGACATTCGAGATTTGGGGGATCGAGAGAACGTGGCCACGGCTGCCGCTTACTTGCTGAAATTTGTTTTGTTTACTGCTGCATGGAGCTTGTTTCATATCTTGTATTGGCACATCCATGTATCAATACAAGAGATCCTCCAAAGCAATGGGATGTGTGTGTGCCGGATAATGTTACTTTTGAAAGAAAACAAACTGTAGGATTCACCAGATCTCGTTCCAACGTATATATGTCACCATTATTGCTTTACTCGCGTCTTTTATGTTGCACTATACCACAGGAATGTCAGGTCCAAATTCATTGTGCGTTGGCACCGATAAGCAGTCCCAAATTCCCGTTGCTTGAAACTATCATCCTTTCTATACTCTAGACATCGTGTCAATAAACTATCTTCTATACTACAATTTTCTCTCATAGTATCCCATGACCCACTCGTCACTATCACAGATTATCTTGGTTTACGTGAAGAATTGGTTTCTTAGTTAGACTTTATTTCTTCATTTTTCTCGCCCTCTCTGCAATAAATGTCCCACCATTTCTGCATTTTACTTAATTAGCAGCATAATTAATGGTTTTAGACTCTACAGTAGAGTCTGCATTGGGACTGCCTAACTACTGCAAACCACTTTGTCATTGCCACGTAAACGGCGATATGCTAAGGCTATCCCCAACCCATCTACTAGGATGGTGTCCATAGCATTAAATAACCAGCCACATAAGCAATTTGGTGATGTGGCAAGAGAATTAAAGAGGGGAGAGAAGGACATGGTGTCTTGCATGAGAAACCATGTCTACACAGGAACCAAGAAATGGAACTTGATGATAGGGAGATGAAAGGAGAGAGAATATATGTGATTGGATGGTAGTTTATTTTTAAAAAACTATGCATTGGGGAGTTAGTTTCTATAGGTAGTGTCCATATGACTTGGATGTATAGAAACTACTTGATGATGTCTTGGCTTGGGAATAGCCTAACAATATACACTGTACTGGAGGTTCGGGGCATTTGTGCAGGGCCCATGGTCCCAACCACTGGACCCGTAGTGTGTCGCCGTGAACTGGCACTAGCTTCAAAAGGATGACTTTACTACCGGTCGGAAAACCATATACCAGGTGGTCTCGGTTTCTTGACCCATATACTAGATGCCAGATCATTTACTACAGGTTGATCCAACCGATATGACGTCACATGTGTTCGTTCTGATGTACTCTCTCCGTCCCAGAAAAAATGTAAAGGATGGCCCTGGGTGGCTAAGATTGTAGAAAATATTATTAACTTTCACGATATTAATTATATATGATATGAAAATATAAGTCATGATAAATTTAAATAAGATTATTTGGTTTTATAATATTATTAATATGTTATATATATTTGGTCAAAGTTGAGATAGATTGACTTTTTATATAAAAATTGTATTTATTTTTGGGAGGGAGGCTGTAGCACCGTAATACACTATTTATTACTGGTTGGGTGGGTGGTTTATGGTTTGGCATAACCGATACTAATTAAATGTTACGTACGTTACCAACTAGTACTAAGGATCGGATTTCGTAGTACAAGTTAGCAAATTGAGACTTCTCTACTTATACTAATTAAGATTGTGTTTGGTAGGATCTAAATTCACATAGAAAAATGTTTCGGTTACCTAGAAACATTTCTTTCGTGAATCATAAGCACTGGGTGGGGCTGTTTTGCTGATTGGCTAGTTTCTGAATATAACGTGGGACAACAACTCATGAATCAGTAAAATATTACACTAGTAGAGAAATGAGCATTCGTCCATGTGACGTTAGTACCAGTTGCGTTAAAACCCAATACTAAATGGTCCAGGGGTTCCCGAGGGCCCTCAAACCATTTAGTACCGGTTTGTAACACACGTGTTAAATTTCCGTACAAAATGGTTCCGAGGGTTCCCAAAGCCCTCAGTGCATTTAGTACCGGCTCACAACACGGGGAACCCCCCAGGACAATCCTCCGGCAAGCATCCTTCGGCTTAGGCGTACATCTATGCGGCTAACACCATGGCATAGCATGAGCGCGAGATGGCGGCGTGGCGGCGACTGAGGTGGTGGGGAGGAGCCCGGTGAGGGCTCGGTAGCTAGGAGAGGTAGCGCGCGCTGTAGATCCAACGCCAGTGCGTAGTGGCGGCACATCATTAAAGCTTCCCTGCGGCTGTGTGTAGGCCCCTATGCGGCACATGCAGATGGGCTCCATGGCTCTAACGCGGCGGTGGTTGTATACAACGGTCGCGAGCGGAGAGCCCTGGATGGGCTCCTCGGGCTTGTGGATGGGCTCGATGGGCCGATATAGGGTTTTCTCTCTCTTTTTTTAATTTTTACTCGATTAGCGAAGGCGGACACAAAACCGGCTACCTTAACCAGAAGCCACAGTGCATAGGCGGACATGATTTCCACCTCGAAAAATCAAATACGCCTGGCTCTGAAACGTTTTTTTAGTAGTGAAATTTGTGTGATTTGCGAGTCCCTCAGTGGGTTAAAAAAAATTCTTTTTTTTTGGCTCAGAACCATTTAGCACCAGTTGGTGTTACTAACTGGTGCTAAATAGCCTAGCCCGTTGACCCGCGGCCCCGTTAGTATCGGTTGTTGCAACCGGTATTAGACGGCTATGCATTTAGTGATGGAAACACTATACCGGACGCATAACCGGTACTAACAGGACTTTTGGGGCCGAGTACTAAACGTCATATTTCTGCCAGTGTTATGAAAGAAGTGAAAATCTCAAATAGTAACTGCAGCGAAATTCAAAACAGTAAGGAAAACGAAGTGGATGAGACGTGATCGAAGATGGTCACAACAACCTTTGTTTAGATGTGCATGACTCTTGTTTCTCATTATCAAAATTAGTGCCCAACAAACTGTGTGCAGGTAGTTGTGACCAGTGAGGTTGCTAGAAACTCTGTCGGAGTGTCTCCTAACTAAAAAAATCTTCCGAACGGTGTTGTGTGTGACATAAATAATATACAATGCTTCATTTTTTTTAAGATAATGGAACAAGAGTTCCAGTCTCTACACCATCCAAAGCTGGTGTACACAGCGTTCAATTACAGAAAGGAGCACTTAGGCTCTAGCAAAGTCCTAGAGTATCAGGAAGAACACGTAGAATTCAACAAAATAGACAGCCCGCCTAAGCAGCAATTCTATTTGAAAACTTCTATCCAAACTTAGCGAACACCTCCATGACGACAGTCTCCAAAAGGCGGCAAGCATCCTTCAAATTTGCTCTTGCATTGTCATCCTTAAACAACAGTGACCACGTGCGGGTCCCGAATGTAGCCTTGAAGATTACCTGCATGAAAGTGTTAGATCTTGTACGATTGAAAACCATATCATTTCTATTCAACCAAATCGCCCAACATATGGCTGTTAGGCCTACACTGATTTGTTCTTTAAGTGCCGGCTGAATCCCGTCAAGCCAAGAACCAAACATGTTAGATATACTAGTCGGTGGTTGAATTCCGATGGTGATATGAATTGTATTCCAAATAAAGCGAGCAAGTGACACTTTATGAACAGGTGTTCTATAGTCTCCAGGTTGGTGCATGAGCAGCAGTTTAAATTGCCTTTCCAATTCCTCTTTGCGAGATTATCTTTAGTGAGGGTGACTCCTTTTTTATGTACCACAAGAAAATTTTAATTTTCAGTGGTAATCTGAGTCTCCAGATCGGGTATTTTCTAGGTACAACACCATTTTTTATCATTGCCATATACATAGAACTTGTTGAAAACATCCTCTTTTTACGTAAGCCCCAAAAGAAAACATCTCTAGAACCAGTAAGAGTAGTTGGTATTACTTTTGTTACTAGTCTATACCAGGATTCTAGGTTGTGCCCAGAAAGTGACCTCCTAAAGGACACATTCAAAGGTCTGGTGCTTAGCACCTCGGGCACCGTTCCTTCTTTGAGATCAAGAACAATACTAAAGAATCCTCTATTCGGATCTTTTTCCAACCTGTATGCTACCATTGTTATAGATTTGGATCATGCATTGCTGTTCCAAATTCTTCCGGAGCCAGGAACATCAAGTGTATCGATCGACATGCTGCGTATCCTAGTTGGTCTTCCGACTGAGGAGACCAGCCATGCGGAAAAACCACTCCGACATATGCTGTTCATTGGTTGATCGAGCACCTATGTCAGCGACAGAAGCCATCCTGCATTTGGCTACCCAAAGTGCGCTAGCGCTAACTTACTCATCTCCATTTAAACAAAGAGACATAACGCATATTTGACACTCATCCTATGCATTTTCCTTCATGAGAGCAAGCTGGCACACGGGCTAGCTAAAGAGCTTGCATCTATGATTGGGAAGATTTACATGTCTCTTTGAAATGTATTAACAGAAAAACACACGGCAATATGAAATAAAAGGCTACGGCATTCTCTCTACCTGACTTCACCTGTTGAACTTCCGAAGATAGTATTTACATTGTCACCATTTGAAGTAGTTGTCACCGTGAAAGTAAGTTATGAACACTCATCGGCGGCCTTATTGGTTACAATTTCTTTTGACACTATATATAAAAGCCGTCCTTGTAAAGCTTACTACAACTTACTACCATCAAAATGAGCTATACATTCGTGTTCACATTATAATATTTAGACTGTTCCAATAACTATGCATAAAAAGTCTGCATTTATATTTACAGCAGTGGCAAACTACACCTATGAGAACTAAAGTTGAGTGCCAAACATGAGGTTTATGCTGACCTTTTGTGTGTTGGAATGGTGACAGTTATTGCTCCATCTATAGGGGAAGCTAGCCAACTATGCAGCTAGATAGCTCTGTCCCCTGATAGAGGAACGGCCGTAGTGGGTATCAAATCATTTACAGGATGTGTCTTTAGTTTCCATGTGGCTCATACATGTTATCATGCATGAGCGCACTAAACCCTTTGACTTACGGAGGAAAAAACCAATTTTTTAAGTGTGCATGGCGCTCGTTTCAGATTAGTCTAATGTGCTAGCTTACTGAGAAGACCAGCCACCCGCTAACCGCTTTCTCGCCTGCCGTTGGCCATTCTTTGCGCTACCACATCCATTCAGGATTTGGCAGCCTGATGGACCTCGCATGTCGCTAACATACTCATCGTCTTCGTTCTAGTAACCAAAAAATTAATATCACATCTAGTTTAACAAAAAAAAACTATATGTATGCAAGAATCAAGTTTCATACATATGGTGATACAGGGGCAAAGCCCAGTGCACCTGGGATGGTGCAGCCACACCCCTCTCAGAAAACAAAATTAGTGCTTACCTTTCCATTTCAGCCCAATATGCACCCCCACCCCCCTCACACTACTAAAAACCGATTTTAGAGGACACCGCAAAATAGAGCTTAAAGGCGTACACAAAATCCATCCGCCTCTATTAATCCTAGGCATTAATAAAGGCGAATATTTTTCTATTTAAGGAGACGTTTGCATGTAACCGTCTCGAAAAATAGATTTACAGATGTGGACATTCTAAAACAAAAGCCTCAGAAAATCATCTGTTTTCGGAGGACATCTTATTAAGATGTTCACCTCCAAAAATCGATTTTAGGAGACGAATGCTTAAAAGGTCTGCCTCTAAAAAAGGTCAAGGCCCCAATAGGCCCAACTTGTCCTGATGTCACTGCTCGATATAAATATGACACTTAGGGTTAGGATCCATTTCACCCCACTTTCTCGCCCCTCTAACCAGCGGTGCCCCCTCTCTCTCACCCCTCACCGATGGTGCCCCCTCCTCTCTTCCTCTCTCTAATCGGCGGCGCATACAGGAGGCACACCGGCACGACCCCTGTTAGAGGCAAGGTGTGGGCGTCAGCAAGCCAGCAAGGAGGCATGTGCGGCCTAAGGCACAACAGCGTGGGTCGTGGCGGTGCAAAGGTGGAGCAGCGAGAAGGATGAAGTGGCATGAAGGTGAAGGGTGGTGCTGCTCCTTCCGCGGTGGTGGTAGGGTGGATCCCATGGGGGCAAGGCAGATGTGGAGGTGGTAGGGAAGAACCGGCAGCAGGACATTAGCGCAGATGTGCGGTTAGCACCGTGAACGTGCTGTTAGGCTTCGTGTCCCTTTTCAACCAGTCCACGTGTCATCCTGTGACTGGTTCGCATTCCGTTTTTCCATTGGTCCACGTGCCTCCTAGGGCAGGGACATGTGTCAGCTTTTGTTTAGTTCACGTGTCGCCCTAACATTGGTTAGTAAACCATTTTCCTATTGGTCCACGTGTCCTCTTCTCATAAGTCCATGTGTCGTTTCCTGACTGGTCCACGTGGTGCTTGGCACCTCGACTAGTGTCCATTTTCAAGTGGTCCATGTGTCTCTCATTAGTTAACTCTCCCTTTTCCCATTGGACCACATGTTCTTTTCTGATTCACCCATGTGTCCCTTAGCGTCGGCGTACATGTCAGATTTCGATTGGTCCATGTGTCATCCTCTCATTAGTTAAATCTCCTTTTCCCCATTGGACCACGTGGTGCTTAGCGCTTGGATCCACATGCTTTTCTTAGGAAACGTGTCTGTATCATAATTGTCGACATTTCATCGTGGACCATGCAACAAAATCCACCAGATTTTCTCTACTCCTAAAAGGAGTGCAAGAGATGTCGTGTCCCCGCTTCACTATGGTACGTCCTCAGGATACACCATACGCCCCCTCAAAATCTAACCGTCCGCTACAAATCAAAGGACAAAAACATTGGCTGTCAAACGGAAACTCCAGCCCCTCTGCGCCCCACGCTCTCGATCCCCCAGCGTCCGGGCGCCCTCGCAACAACCTCGCGTCGCCCCCATTGCGAACGCCTTGCTTTTCTCCGTCGATCTTTCATTCTCGTCGCTTTTGCCATTGGCCCCGTCGCCAGTTGACCTCCTCGCCTCCTCGGCAGGCGTCGTCCTCCACTTCGCCACGGTCGTCCGTCCCGCTGATCGCGTCCTCGCCCGCGACACCCGCGCAGGAATCAGGGAACAGTCAAACGCTCCTCCCTTCGCGCCTCCGACGCCGCCTCTCCTTCCCTCACGCAAACCCTCCCCTCCCCCGTATTACGGCCGACACCCGCCCATCCTTCCGTTTCCTGCAACGCGATTCGACGTGCCGCTGCCCGCTACACCATCCGCTCCTCTCACCGCGGCCGCCGCCCTCCTTCGCATCTCCATCCGAAAGAAGTTGTCGCTTCGTTCCGCACGCACCCGCCGCCACCTGCTCGCTGCGCCACCTCGTGAAGGTCGCCATGGCGTCGCCGCCTCACGAGGTCCTCGCCCTCGCGCGGTCGCCCCATCCCCGCCTCGAGGCCTCATTCCGGGCGCCCTCGGCCAGCCGCCGTATCGCCGGACGCCCACGTGACCGACGAGGTCGTGGGTGCAGTAGCGCGCAGCCACAGAGGCGGCCAAGGCCAATATCTGCTCCCTCGCCGCCGCGACCGAAGAATGACTGCAGACCGAGATCCGCATGTGCACAGTGCCATTGCATAGGAGCCGCACCTCCTCCAGCTACCTCTATTCTCCCTCCTGCCGCATGGAAATATCCCTCTTCTGCTATTCCCTGATCTGGCTATTCACTGATCTGGTGATGGCGTGGTTGTGTTCCGAGATCAGCCACGCTATGAGGATTGAAGCCGCGTCCCCGTCCTTGAGCATGTTGCACCCTATGAGGATCGATGATCTTCAGCCCCATGGCTCTAAGTATGTATGTCTTCCGCCTCCTCCCCTCTCTGATATTGCAGTGGCAATCCGGCAATGAGATATTGAGATTTGAGATGTAAAGAATGTGCTGCGGCCTTTCGCTGAACCCGTGCCTTTTTTATCTATTCCTTTAGTAGATTGTATTGCACGAATGTTTCTCAACTACACGTAGCAACCATTGACCTGTTCTTTCCTTGACTGCACATGTCTTTTCAAGATTCACATATTTTTGCATTGCTAACATTTAAGAGTTTAACCCCAATCATGATTTAATAGATATGTTCTACATGTTCATATGTTCTACCTAATTTAATCACGCAGGTAGGTCTATGTGTCCAAACTACTTTTAATTTAATAAAAATGGATTAATGAAACCTATCACAACTATTATTTATTTACTGGAAAGTAATAACAATGGACGGCACAATATTGGTCTTGGATATGAGCATAACTGCCCTGGGCTTGCTGTGTTATGATACCTGCTTATTTAAGTTTCCCTCCATGTAAACACTTTTCAGATTAAGCGCCATGTGTGCACGCACAAGCTTTTTATGTTCCTCAGGATGATATGATCCACACCTCCACATAAACAAGTTGGTAACATTACTCATTGGAAAATCTGCTTCCTTCTTACCAGTTGTTTGGTCAGTGCTGCTTAGTTTCAGGTTTGTGCTGTAGCGAATAGTCTGATCAGATATTCAGATAGATAAATATTTTTATGCAGAGTGCTAGCGTTCATTACTCTTTATAAACTATCTTTCAATGTTTACTGGAGAGTAAGGGTGACAAAATCTACGACAAACTTGTTGCCTTGTCATATGGAACCCTTGAACCACTTTTTAGCCAAATCTCTCTTTTATTAGGTACTTAATTTTAAGGGATGTGCTAAAATACTCCATTCGCCTCCTAAGAGGTAAGATGTCAAATGAATCTTAGCCGTCGATTTTTAAAATAAATAAAATATTTTAGTAATTAATATAGAGAGAGAAAAGAAAAAAATCATGCAATATCTATCTCCTTCCTTAACTTTTTTTGAACAAAATATCTCCTTCCTTAACTGGTGTGCATGCACCGCCCCTGCTCACCAGCATCCTTAACTGGCCATCCATTGGCATGCGTCAGGCTGCCACGAGTTGTACCTGCACTGCTGCACGACCATCATCCCAGGGGGTGCATAGCGTGTTGTAGCATCAGGTCAGGAAGCTTGTGATTTATGGAGTTAGGTTTTAATATTTGTTGTACCAATATGCATTTAGCTTTGTGATTTGTTGTCACATTTTTTTTTCCAAAAGTTCCCTTGTCACGTGACCATGATAAAAGAAGAGAAAAAGAAGAAAAAAACAGGAACGTTCAAAATCTATGATACATGTACCATGCCACGTTCACCATCATGTCACGTTCCCAAATGTCACGTGAACGTGAACATGTAGAGACCATGATGCAGTCCAAATCTATGATACAAAAGAAAAAAGGCAAGTTAAATTTAACTCAATCAAATTAGATCTACTAATACGATATGTTCTCAGATTTAAAAATATAAATAATAAACATTAATCCTATTACCTAGGAGGAGGTAATATGTTTCTAAACTTTCCTTTATAGATATTTAGGAGTACCTTAGCAAAAGCCTAATTTTAAATATATATGAATGCAGGCATGTTGTCTCGTGGAGGAACCACTGCAGGATGCCAGGATGAGCTCCTTTTCATCGGCACCAAGGTGAGTTCAATGTGGGTTCTGAATGGTCCCTCACCCCCTGGTTCAAGCTATCATGTCTAGCATATGTTTATTTGTCTCGTGAATTATGGCTGTGTTATTTTTAGTAATTAGACAAATATACTACTATTTTAAGTCTATATAGGACAATTATATATCACATTATTTTCAGGTATGACATACGGGAGCAGCAAAGGTATTTCAGTTATGACATCCAGGAGCAGCAAAGGTATTTCCTCATAGCCATCTTGGATAAAGGAGATCAAGACCTACTCATATTATGGAATTACCACTACGTGTTGACATTGTGAGTATATGCTTCCAAAATATAACATGACGTGTGAGATTTTCATTGACAAGATATTAGCCCCTTATTTTTGGAGAATTTTTGACCACATATATTTCATACTGTAGATATTACAGATTAGTTGTCTAACCAATTTGGATACCTATTCCAGTTTCTGGCCGGGTTGCGGGATACCCACAAGATCATACTCATGACCTCAATGGACAGCAGGTCTTGGCAGGTTCATGGCGTCAAGCAAAGGAATGGTGGCTATCTCTTTGGGTCTAACTGTAAGAAGTTCAGTCGGGAGAATGAGCTCAAGGTAGGGGGCCCCTGCACCTTTAGTGTGGTTGAAATAATGAAGTAGCATGTCACAATCACATATATTACACCAGTCCATCAGTGTCACTGGATGGAGCAAGTCTGTTTTATTAGCAAATTGGATTGAGCCGTTCAATATTGGCTTCAACACTTCAGCTTGCACTGAATGCTTCATAGTTGTTTAGCGCATATTAGCACATCTCCTTTTATTGTAACACAATAAAAGGACCTTTATCCCGTCATATTCTGTCATCCAGGCAGTAATACGCTTAATCTGAATGCAATCAGATAAGCATATCCATAATTTATTTTATCTTTGTATTCTTATTATGTATTTAGAATTATTATCTTGTTGATGCTCTCTATCATTATTATCTTATTACTCATGTCTTTTAAATTTATTGTTTTGTTGATGCTCTAGCACTATTGTTTTATTGACCATATGCCTTTAAGAATTAGTCTTTTTAATGCTCTATGTAGTACGTTATAAAATTTCTGCTGTCCCGTAGCAACGCATGGGCATGAAGCTATAAATCATAAGCTTGTACTAGGAATTTATACTACAACAAATTTCAAATAGTAGTAGGTTCATACACCAAGAGTTCACAACAAAATAACAGCTCAACACACAGGATCAGGGCTGAGAAGATAATAGTTCCACACGCTGACACAAGATCAAGGCTGAGAAGAGGATAGATCCACACACAAACAGTCAGAAGTGGTACCACTGACAGTGTGGATGTTTGACAGCAATCTGGAGACCGTTTTCTGTTGCGACTTCAGCTTCAGGAACTCAACCTTTGTTCTCTCACTCTCCTTCTTTAGTACTTCCATTTGTTACTGGAGGGCATCAAAACCTTCTTTTTTCAGCAACAAGTTGAGAATGGAGCGCAGCTTCACTAGACAAACGAAACCCCATTGTTTGTTGTGTCATAATAGCTGCGAAAAAACTTGACATTAGATGAACCGACCTATAGGTGTGGACTCCAACTGCCCAGAGTCAGTATTATCAACAATTACTGGTGCTGGGTTTGATCTCACTCTTTTGTGTTGTCTGCTTTCAAGAGCCATGGCACCAGTTAATTTAGATTTGTTTGCACAGATATTCCTAGATCCAGTGTGCACAGGGAGTTATAGTGGTGCAAAGGTATAATGTAAACACGTGAATAAATTTTCCTTGATACATTCCTCCTCCCGTTCATGTTTAAACAGATGGGAAGGAAGTACAAACAGCATATGTTTATTACATAATCATGATTACAAATGCATGAACGCACTAAATAGAACCACGGAACGTACATGGAATTTGGATACCTGTTGCTACAATCCCTTAGTGTGTCCGCGCGTGATGATCATGGTCAATCGTGGGCGTATACAGCCACCAAGATGATGTGGAAGCAGGTCTGGTGTGGTGATAATCATCGACGGGGAAGACGATCTGGTGTGGCGGTAGTCGAAGATGTGGAAGCAGGGGCAATGCGGCGGAGTCGTCGATAATGAAGAAGCTTTGTGGCCGGCGGGCACGACGTTCGAGAGCAGGCTAGGTGCGGCGGTAGTCGTGGATGGGGAAGCAGACCCGGTGCGGTGGTATTGGTCGACGGGAAAGAAGACACAGTGCAGCGGTAGTGGCGGATGGGGAAGCAGGTCCGCGTCGTCGGCGAGGTGGAAGCTCCGGTGGGGTGGGCTACGGTGGAGCAGTAGAGGGCAGACGAATGAGGGGAGGTGGAGCAGTGGAGGAAAGGAATAAAAAGGAGCATTTGTGGGAGATCTGTTTGATCCTTTGCATCAGATTTAAGTCATATCTCAATTCAGTTCTCTCTTATATCACTACTTAAAAACCATTTTAGGAGACACTAAAGAAAAGTCTCAGAGCTGGACACACTATCTGTGCGCTTAGGTTAATCCCAAGTGTTGTAACACAGTTTTTCTTGTATTACAAACAGTAAGAAAGTCGCAGTTGACTTCTTTTTTGTTCCTTCAAAAATTGTCCTCTACAGTTACTGTTGATCCGCTATTTATAGGGGTCAACCTCGTACATTTACAAGACCGTTGCTTCCCGCCAGAAATCCTATACACATTCTAGTTTCTAGACGACCGTTGCTTCCCGCCAACCTTCATCCTAACCTCATCGTAGACGATTGATTCGTTTTAGCATCTCCGTGTCTCACGACCAGCCTCGTATTATCGTCCTCTTTGCTTTGACTTCTTCGGTCCTGCTCAAAAAGGCTTTAATCTCTTCGACTTAGCTTCGCGTTAGTCAGCTTCGTCCTGACTTCTCTAACTTCACCCGCAACTTTAACCTCTTCGAAATAACTTCTCATTTGTCTTCTTCGTTCTAACCTCTTTCAGTCTCTCCTGCAAAAATAGAAAATACGATTCCAAGGGGCGCCTCCCCAACAGTAGCCCCTTCGTCCTTGGATTCGAGTTTGTTACAATTCATCCCTCGAACTCCTGGGACGAAGCCCAAAAGGCGTCCCCTTGGATTAATTTGGCGGTTACTTTGGCGCCTTTTCACAGCGCGAACTTCGGAACTTACCGCGCCTATAAATAGTAGAGATTACCCCCCCCTGAAAATTACCTTCGCTTTCGCCTTTGACCTCGTGCAATTGTCTTCGCTCTGCTTTAGCTCTCGATTCTGACCTCGCGCTAGTGTCTTCACTTTGCACTAATTGTTGCTTTCTGTTGAGGCTTTTGAAGTGCATTGCTGTTAGAAAGAGGTTAGTTTTTGAAGAATCTTTGTCTTCGTTTCTTGTTTCGTTGTGTTTTTGATTGTTTTTCATTATTAGTTTCAGAAATGGCTCAAGTCACGTCTGCTGCTGTTCCAACCCCTGATGCTGAAAGAGAGAACAGTCCCCTGGGTTCTAACCCGGGAAGTGAGGATTTGGAAGGAGTCGAGGCTAATGTCAATGATCTCGTTGGAGAGTCGGCTCCTAAGACCTTTCATTTCGGTCGATCTTCTGTTACCGCGGGGATGATTTCTTCTTATGTACAGAATGGATATTTTCCTGAAGGTGTTGGCCGTGCTCCTGGAAACGAAACTACTCCTGATCCTCAACTCGGAGAAGCTGTAGTGTTTTCCGAATTCTTTACTGCAGGACTTCGTTTTCCCTGCGATCTGATGCTTCCTCAGATTCTGGACCGTTTCAATGTCAAGCTTCATCAGTTGACACCCAACTCCTTTGTTCAACTATCGAAATTTTTCTGGGGTGTTAAGACATTTGGTGGAGAAATTGACCTCGACACTTTTGGTCGTTTCAACGAGCTTCATCTTCAAAAGAGGTCAATTTTTTTGGAAGAAGGTGGAGAAGAGCATATTGGGCAATTTGGAGTTGCGACTTTTACTTCGCGCCGACGTAGCGCTGCTCTGAAGATCACAAAAGTTGACTTCACCTACGCCCAACGGAACCGTTGGGATGTGAACTGGCCGAAGTCGTGGTTCTATGTCAAAGTTGGCCTCGCCTCCTCAGGTTCCAACGAGATCACCTATCCTTTTGCTGGCCCCTGGTTTTCCTTATAGCTGAAAAAATGATGCCGTTGGCTCTTTCAACCGCGCCGTTTGATTGCGGATGATAAACGGATGCGTACTTCACTTTGGTTCCCATTGTCATGCAAAAATCTCTGAATGTTTCGCTGTCGAATTGCTTTCCATTGTCCACTGTTATTTCTTTTGGTACCCCGAATCTGCAAATGATGTTATGCCAGAAGAACTTTTGTATTGTATGCGAGGTTATCGATGCTAGGGCTTTTGCTTCGATCCACTTTGTGAAATATTCCACGGCAACTACTGCGAATCTGCAGTTTCCTTGAGCTGTTGGGAGAGGCCCTACCAAGTCTATTCCCCATCTTTGCAATGGCCAAGAAGGTGTGATGAGCTGCAACAGTGAACATGGAATCTTTTGATTGCTTGCGTTCTTTTGACATGCTTCGCATTTCTTTGCTACTTCGTCTGCATCTTTTATCATTGTTGGCCAGAACATTCCTTGCCTGACTGCTTTTGCTGCGAGGGCTCTTGGACCAATATGTGTTCCGCATATCCCTTCGTGTATGCTTCTTAGTATAGCCGTTCCTTGTTCTTTTGCGATGCATTTTAGCCATGGTGCTGATATCCCCTTTTTGTACAACTCTCCTTGTATTATCTGATACCCTTTTGCTCTTGCTGGTATTCTCTTGGCTTCGCTTGCTGAACAGGGTGTGAAATTGTTTTGTAAGTGTGCCATGATTGGTGCTCTCCAATCTTCCCAGCAAATGTGTGCTAGATGCTGCTTTCTGATTGAGGGGATGGTCATGACCTCGTAAATTACGTCCTCAGGTAGTTCTTCCTTCTTTGCTGCTTTCTTGGCTAAGTCATCAGCTTCGTTGTTGTCGTTTCTGTGGATGTGCTCTACCGTGAATCCTTTGAAGTGTTTCTCCATTTCTCTGACCTCTTCGAGGTAATCGATTAGTTCTGGTTTTCTAGCTTCGCTATCCTTTTCGATGTGGTCCCTTGCTATTTTCGAGTCTGTCTTCACAATGAACCTTTGTTTGCCTAGTGATTTCATTTTTCGTAGCCCAAGCAGGAGTGCTTCGTATTCTGCTACGTTATTTGTGACTTGAATCTCCTGGTTGATGAATTCCAATCGTGTAGCGAATCTTGTTTTGATTCCGCCTGGTGAAACCAGTATTGCAGAGATCGCTGCTCCTTTGTTACAATATGCTCCATCACAATAGACTGTCCATTGTTTTTCGTCTTCGTCTAAATTTTCATGCTTTGGAGAGGTCCAGTCTGCTACGAAGTCAGCCAATACCTGGGATTTGATTGCATTTCGTCTTACGAATTCGATATTGAATCCAGATAGCTCTGCGGACCATTTGCTGATCCTATTCGAAGCTTCTCTGTTTGCAAATAACTCGGCTAGAGGTTTGTTGGTGACGACTGTAATATTGTGAGCTTCGAAATAATGCCTGAGTTTTCTTGATGCCATAAGCAATGCGTATGCAATTTTTTCGAGTTCAGAGTATGACTTCTTGGCTCCAGATAATGCTTCAGAAACGAAGTAGGCTGGCAATTGCTTCAGAATGCCTTCGATTTCGGTTTCTTGTACTATTGCCGCGCTTACTGCTGACTCTGATACTGCGAGGTAAAGGAGAAGGTCTTTTCCTTGTGCTGGTGGTGATAGTTTGATCATTGTCGCGAGGTACTGCTTTAGTTCTCTGAATGCTTTCGATTGTTCTTCGCCCCAGTTGAATTTCTGCGCACGTCTGAGAGTTTTGAAGAAAGGAAGGCTTCGTTCAGCTGCTCTTGGTACGAATCTGTTTAGAGCTGCAATTCTGCCTGTCAATTGTTGCACTTCCTTAACCGTTTTTGGCTCCTCCATGGATGCCAAGGCTTGTACCTTGTCTGGGTTGGCCTCGATTCCCTTTGATGTTACAAGACATCCCAAGACTTTTCCTTTGGTTACTCCAAAGACGCATTTTTCTGGATTTAAGCTCAAGTTTGACATTCTTAGATTGTTGAAGGTTTCCTCGAGATCTTTGATGTGATCCGTTCTTTTGGTGCTTTTTACGACGAGGTCATCCACATAAGCTAACATGTTTCTATCAATTTGTGAGTTGAAGACTTTTTTGGTCATTCTTGAGAAAGTTGACCCTGCGTTTCTCAGCCCTTCTGGCATTCTGACGAAACAAAAAGTTCCGAAAGGTGTTATGAAGCTTGTCTTCTCCTCATCCTCTTGTTTCATCCAAACTTGGTGATACCCTGAAAAGCAATCTAGCAAGGATAGAATCTCGCTGTTGGCTGCGTCATCAACGACGCTATCAATTCTTGGCAGAGGAAAATCATCTTTTGGGCAATGCTTGTTTAGTGTTGTGAAGTCAATGCACATCCTCCATTTTCCGTTTTTCTTCTTCACTGGGACAGTATTTGCCAGCCATTCTGGGTATTGCACTTCCCTGATGACTTTTGCTTTCAGTAGCCTTTCAACTTCGGATTTTATTCCCTCTATCTTCTCATCCGACATTTTTCTCAATTTTTGTTTTCTTGGCTTTGTCTTCTGGTTTATGTTGAGGCTATGCTCGATTATGGTTCTGCTGACACCCTTTAGGTCTGCAGCTGTCCATGCAAAGACATCCTTATTCTTTCTTAGGAAAGTTATCAATTCCTCCTCTTCTTGAGGGGTAAGGTCTGCTCCGATCGTGACCTCTCTGCCTTCGACTCCTGGATCGAGAGAGACTCGCTTAGTGTCTTGTGCTTGAATAGCTTCTTTTACTTTTTCCACTCTGGGTTGCGTTGGTGTCTTTTTGATCGATTCTGTTTGAACTTTATTGCTTGTTTGTTTCGTTTCTGTCTGCAAGAGGTTGACGTTTTTCTCGCCTGGGGTAATTCCTTGTTCGATGTCCCTTGCGACTTGCTGGTTTCCAAATATTGTGATTACTCCATTTGATGCTGGGAGTTTCATACAGAGATATGCCTGTCGTACAATAGTTTCGAACGTGTTGAGAAAACCTCTTCCGAAGATTGCGTTGTAAGGGTAGTACATGTCAACTACGTCGAAAGTGATTCGTTCCGTTCTGGGATTGCTGAGGTCCCCCAAAGTTACCGGTAATTCGATTTTTCCTAAGGCCCGGATTCTTTTTCCTCCGAAACCAATGAGTGGAGTTTCTGATGGTTGTAACAAACTTCTGCTGATATTCATTTGATCAAAAGCACTGGCGAAGATAATATCGGCTGAACTGCCATTGTCTATCAGTATCTTTGTCAGCTCCCAGCCCGCCACATTTGTTTCGATGACCATGGCATCAGTGTGAGGATAACACTGAAGTTTGAGATCTTGCTCAGTAAAGGTTATTGGAACATGCGACCAATGGGTTTTTATTACTGGGCCATTTGGTAGTATTGCGTGCACTCTTCTGAAGTAGTCTTTTCTTTGTCTTTTGCTTTCGAAATCAACTGAAGATCCTCCTGCTATGGGCAGAATCATTCCGCGAGAGGGAATGGGACCCTTGGCGGGTGTTGAATTCGGTGCTGGAGCTGCTTGCATTACAGTTTCGTCTTTTCTTGCTGTGGTGGATTGGATTGAGCTGTGCGCTTGTTGATTTGATTCGGACTGGGTTTGATGCCAAGCTAAACGAGGCTGATGGTATGTTGAAAAGGATTCTGAATTCGTCGGGAGTTGTAGCTGCGGATTCGGCGTGTTATGGGTAGTGCACTGCCAAGAATTTGTTTGGACTGCGCGACCTTGACTGTTGTTTTGGTTCATTTCTTGCTTTACCCTGATGGTTATGGGACATCTTCCTGTACTGTGATCTGGGTTTTCGCCATGGAATTGACAGAACCAAGATCGCGATTGGTTGTCTTGTTGACCTCGTCCTCTTCCACGGCCTCTGCCTCGTCCGCCTCTTCCTCGTGTGGATGAGGAGTTGAAGTTTTGCTTCGCTGCATTTGATTCGTTATTATGTTGGCCACTCACGTTTTCTATGTGAAAAACTTGGGTTGGTCTGTTGTAGTTCTGCTTTTCGTATGTGGGCTGCTTATAGTTTCCGTTTGCTTTTCTGAGCATGGCTCTTTCGTTAATTCTTCTCCTGTGATCGTCGTCTGATCTGCAAAATTTTTCCATCTCGTGGAATAGTTCATGGAGATTCCTTGGTTTGTTTTTGACAAATTCTGATGCGCATGGCCCTGGTCCCAACCCGTGAATGCATGCATCAATTGCTATTGAATCTGGGATATCATCTGTTTGGGCCTTTAATTGAATGAAACGTTTGAAATATTGAGCTAATGGCTCTCTTTCCTCCTGTCTGCATGCGAATAAATCTCCCGAGGTTAACAGTTGTCTATTGAATCCTTGGAAGTTTTGAAGTACTTTGGCTTTGAGTTGTTCCCAGCTGAAAATTGATCCTGGGCTTAGTCTCGTGAACCATGTGATAGCCGGTCCTTCGCAAGCTATGATGAATGATTTTGCGAGAACTAGCTCGTTTCCTCCTGCGGAAGCTACCGCAACTTCGTAGCTCATCAGAAACTGCCTGGGATCACAAGTACCATTGTACTTGGGCAAGGTGATGGGCTTGTACGAAGTTGGCCATGGTGCATTTTGAAGGCCTGGAGATAATGGTGAATTCGAGTCGAAGCTTCTGAAACCCGTGTTGTAATTTGTTGTCTCGGTGTTGTGTTCTCTCTCGGGCTCTTGAACAGTTTCTTTGCTCGCATTGAGCTCGCTTTGTAGTCTCTGGAGCTCGTTCTTGGCCTCTGCAATTTTTCGTTTTTTCTCGGTTTCGTTTCT